>JAQQAC010017683.1:4224666-4441754 GCA_029783875.1 Phataginus tricuspis | reverse complement strand
GATCTTAGATGAAAAGCTTTTAGCTTCTCGCTGTTAAGTATGATGTTAGCTGTGGGTTTGTCATATAAAGCCCTTATGATGTTGAGGCACTTGCCGTCTATACCCATTTTGTTGAGAGTTTTAATCATGAATGGATGCTGAATTTTGTCAAATGCTTTTTCAGCATCTATGGAGATGATCATGTCGTTTTTGTTCTTTTTGTTGATGTGGTGGATGATGTTGATGGATTTTCGAACGTTGTACCATCATTGCATCCCTGGGATGAATCCCACTTGATCATGGTGTATTATCCTCTTTATGTATTTTTTAATTCAGGTTGCTAATATTTTGTTGAGTATTTTTGCATCTACGTTCATCAGGGATATTGGTCTGTAATTTTCTTTTTTGGTGAGGTCTTTGCCCGGTTTTGCTATTAGAGTGATGCTGGCTTCATAGAAAGAATTTGGAAGTATTCCCTCCTCTTCTATTTTTTGAAAAACTTTAAGGAGAATGGGTGTTATTTCTTCTCTATATGTCTGGTAGAATTCAGAGGTGAATCCATCAGGTCTGGGGGTTTTGTTCTTGGGTAGTTTTTTGATTACCGATTCAATTTTGTTGCTGCTGATTGGTCTGTTTAGTTTTTCTGTTTCTTGCTTGGTCCGTCCTGGAAGGTTGCATTTTTCTAAGAAGTTGTCCATTTCTTCTAGGTTTTGCAGCTTGTTAGCATATAGATGCTCATAATATTCTCTTATAATTCTTTGTATTTCTGTAGGGTCCATTGTTATTTTTCCTTTCTCATTTCTGATTCTGTTTATGTGTGTAGATTCTCTTTTTCTCTTAATGACTCCAGCTAGGGGTTTATCTATTTTGTTTATTTTTTTCAAAGAACCAACTCTTGGTTTCATTGATTTTTTCTATTGTTTTATTTTTCTCAATTTTATTTATTTCTTCTCTGATCTTTATTATGTCCCTCCTTCTGGTGACTTTGGGCCTCATTTGTCCTTCTTTTTCCAATTTCAGTAATTGTGTCTTTAGACTATTCATTTGGGAATGTTCTTCCTTCTTTAAATAGGCCTGGATTGCAATATACTTTCGTCTTAGAACTGCCCTTGCTGCATCCCACAGAAGTTATGTCTTTGTGTTGTTGTTGTCATTAGTCTCCATATATTCTTTGATTTCTGTTTTGATTTGGTCGTTAACCCATTGATTAATTAGGAGAATGTTGTTAAGTCTCCATGTATTTGTAAGCCTTTTTATTTCTTTCTAAAATTTATTTCTAGTTTTATACCTTTGTGATCTGAGAAGTTGGTTGGTAGGATTTCAATATTTTTGAATTTACTGAGGTTCTTTTTGTGGCCTAGTATGTGGTCTATTCTGGAAAATGTTCCATGTGCACTCAAGAAGAATGTGTATCCTGCTGCTTCTGGGTGCAGAGTTCTGTAGATACCTGTTAGGTCCATCGGTTCTAGTATGTTGTTCAGTGCTCCTGCGTCTTTACTTATTTTCTGTCTGGTTGATCTGTCCTTTGTAGTGAGTGGTGTGTTGAAGTCTCCTAAAATAAATGCATTGCTGTCTATTTCCTCCTTCACTTCTCTTAGTATTTGTTTCACATATGCTGACGCTCCTGTGTTGGGTGCATATATATTTATAATGGTTATATCATCTTGTTGGACTGACCCCTTTATCATTATGTAATGCCCTTCTTTATCTCTTGCTACTTTCTTCATTTTGAAGTCTATTTTGTCTGATACAAGTACTGCAACACCTGATTTTCTCCTTGTTGTCTGTATGAAATATCTTTTTCCATCCCTTCACTTTTAGACTGTGTATTTGGGTTTGAGGTGAGTCTATTGTAAGCAGCATATAAATGGGTCTTGCTTTTTTACCCACTCTGTTACTCTGTGTCTTTTGATTGGTGCATTTAGCACATTTACATTTAGGATGATTATTGATAGATATGTACTTATTGACATTGCTGGCTTTAGATTCGTGGTTACCAAAGGTTCAAGGGTTGCTTCTTTACTATCTAAGAATCTAACTTAACTTTCTTATTAAGTTATTGTGAATGCCATCTGATGTTTCTTTATCTCTCCCTTCCTATTCTTCCTCCTCCTTTCTTTATATATTAGGTGTTTTATTCTTTGCCTTTAGTTAGTATTTGGATGGTCTGCTTTCTTTGCTATGATTTTATTTTCTCTGGTGACATCTTTTTAGCCTTAGCGGTGCTTCCCTCTAGAGCAGTCCATTTAAGATATCCTGTAGTGGTGGTTTATGGGAGGCAAACTCTCTCAACTTTCATTTTTTCTGGAAATTGTTTAATCCCTCCGTCATATTTAAATGATAATCGTGCTGGATACAATATTCTTGGTTCAAGGCCCTTCTGTTTCATTACGTTAAATATACCATGCCATTCTCTTCTGGCCTGTCAGGTTTCTGTTGAGAAGTCTGATGATATTGTGATGGGTTTTCCTTTGTAGGTGATGTTTTTTCTCTCTAGCTGCCTTTAATACTCTGTCTTTATCTTTGACCTTTGCCATCTTAATTATTATGTGTCTTGGTGTTGTCTTCCTTGGGTCCCTTGTGTTGGGAGATCTGTGGGCTTCCGTGGACTGCGAGATTATTTCCTTCCCCAGTGTGGGAAATTTTTCAGCAATTATTTCTTCAAAGACACTTTCCATCCCTTTTTCTCTCTCTTCTTCCTCTGGTACTCTTATAATGCGAATATTGTTCCGTTTGGATTGGTCACACAGTTCTCTTAATATTCTCTCATTCCTAGAGATCCTTTTATCTCTCTCTGCCTCAGCTTCTCTGTATTCCTGTTCTCCATTTTCTATTCCATTAACAATCTCTTGCACCTCATCCAGTCTGCTGTTAAGCCTGTCGATGGCTTGTCTGATTTCTGCATAGTCTTTCCTCACTTCCCTCACTTCCTCCCTCAGCTCTTGCACATTTCTTTGTAGATCCATCAGCATGGCTATGACTTTTATTCTGATTTCTCTTTCAGGAAGACTGTGCATGTCCATCCCTTCAGGTTTCCTCTCTGGGGTTGTCTGGGTCTGAAGCTTTGTCTGTACCATATTCCTCTGTCTTTTCATGGCTATAGAATTGGTTGCTGGTAGTTGCCACGTATGTCAGCTGGGCTCTTTATGACTTTAAAAAGGAAAAAAAAAAGAAAAGAAAAGAGAAAATTAATAGTAAAAAAAATAGAAAGAAAGAAAGAAAAGAAGGAGAAGAAAAAACAACTAAAAAAAAGGACCACCCACCAGGAGTGGATTCTGTGGGAATGCTGTAGGTCTCGCTGTTGCTCCACCCTTCCAGAGCCATGGCCGTGCCGCTCCACAAGGCCCTTTATAGCTCTGGCCGGCGTGGGAATGGATGGGAGGCTGTTGAGCTCTGTGGGAGTCCTAAGTGTGGCCACACTTTCCCAGTCGACAGCTAAGGTGTCCAAATCTCCCCAGGACTCCCAGCCTGCTGGGCTGAGTGTGCCGGGGTGATGTGGTCCTCTGCTGGGCTCCCGTCTTTTTAAGTCCGCTGAAAAAAGCGCGCACTTTTCTTCTTCTTTTTTTCCTTCCCAGAGCCTGCTGCAAGCAACCTGGCGCACCCCCCGCCCAGACCCTGCACCCTCTGTCCCTCCAATCTCTGCCACACTGTGCGCCATGCATTGCCGCTCCCAGTGCAGGCCACTGGGGCTGGTCACTTCGCGGGCCTGTACTTCCAGTCCCTCCCAGCTCCGAATCCCCCCCTCCCGCCGGTGCACTGGGGTGGGGGAGTGCTCGGGGCCCACCGGGTCGCGGCTCCGTATCTTACCCGCCTCGTGGGGTGCCGAGTCCTCTCAGGTGTAGCTGCACACTATTTCGTGGATAAATATAATGTTGGGAGGAGATTTCTGCTGCTCCGCTCATGTCACCATCTTCCCGGAAGTCCTATACCATGCGTTTTATCACATACTTTTCCAGTTGTATATTATTTAATGCAGGCATCAGCTGCGAAAGGAGAGCACTGGCTGCATCTCTGGAGTGTCTTTCGGTTCAGGCCTTTTTGCACAGATTTTTGCCTACATCGCTTACATAAGTGCTTGGAAGAAGAAGGCAGATGCAAGGAGGCTGAAATGAATGTCATTCCCCTAATTTTGGCGATATTGGCAGCACTCCTCTTTTTGACCATCCAATCCCCACAAGACACTTCTTGTGGAAGACAGACATAAGACCTAAGGCTACTGCTTCACATTTTGATATAAAAGATGTAATAATGGTTGAAATTTTAGGAATTTGTTTGTTTTAAGAATACTGTAGGTGAGGCCAGTCTCTCTGAGCAGATTGATACTGGTCATCCCTGCTCAGAAGGGTCTCCCTGTAGCCCATGCTCCGTGCTTAGTACATTGTGTCACTTTTGTGATTGGGCCCACTTGTCATCACTTTGCTGGGACAACTTTCTGTCTCTTAACATGAAGACTTCTGAGTTCATTGCCCATTTTCAAATCTTTGAAATTACTACAAATAATAGCTCTAAAACATATGACTGTTCATCTTTATTGCATATCTTTCCCAAAATTTGAAACAAATTTTGGACTGAATTTTATTTTTTAAAAGAGCCTATTTGTTGAGCAGTGCCTTAAGTACAATGAAGTGGAGTGCGGGATTAATCCTTCCATATGAGGGTCCATATTGACAGTGTGTGAAGTGAGAGCCTAAAAGAACAAGAAAAAGAACAAGTGGAGGTCAAAGTTTTAGCCATCTGGGTTCCGGAGAGACTGTGGAGAAGAGGCACCCGCCACCTGTGTGGTAGGTATGTGCAACATGAGCAAGTAATGAACTAATGCTGCATTAAACCAGAAATGTCTTAGATTGAGTTGGTTACCACAATATAACCTAGACTAATCAAACATAGCAATTACTAACGAATCAGCTGCAAAAACATGAAAACGAAAACATACAGTATTAGCTTAGTAGCTACTAGCACACAGTGTAGAAGCTGATACCTGAGCAGAGAAAGAGCTCTTCTGTGGTGGCTAAATATAGGGTTACTCTGCTGCTTTTGCTAAAAAAAAATTGTCAAATGAGCCACATGCTTCCTGAACTAGCATCTTTAGGGGAAGACACGGGCAATTTAAATCTTACCTCTGAAGTAGGCAGTATTGCCTGCAGTTAACAAAATATTATAAGAAAAAGATCAGCTAAGAAAAAAAATTACCAGTTTGAAAGTAGGAAAAAAAGGAAGGATAGGAATGAGATTTTAAACTACTTTTTAAAGGAAATGGCCAAGAAAATCAGTCAATTTGCTAACATACCTAATCAAAAGTATCAAAATGTTGTAGTCTTCCTCCTTTGTGATTCTTTTAGATGCTTCTACCTTTATGTTGGAAGAAAAGGCATGGGGATGAGAACATAAGGAAATGGTTACTTGACAAATCCTCAGAAGTAATCATGGTCTGAGGACATTATTCGGCACACACATGGAAATCTACTGAGTTATTTAAATAGTTAAAAATTATGTTTCTTAAAAAAATTAAAACAACCATTGGGTGTCATCATTTTGTAAACAGTTTGTTTCTTATAAATTTAAGCATATACAAACAATATAAGTGAGCAATACTATTCCTAGTTATTTATCAAATAGAAATTCATGATAGTTTGATTCATAATAGCCCTAGTCTAGGCAAAACCCAAATGTCCTTCAGTGAGTAAATACATAAACACATGGAAATGTGTTCATACAACAGAGTACTACTGCACAATAGAAAGGAAATGCCACTGATAAATACTTCAGTATAGATGATTGTTAAAGACACATGGTCAATAAAAGTGGAAGGTAGAGTAGATGATATTCTGTTATTCCATTTGTGCAAAACTGAAGCAGAGGCAAACTCAAACTGGTGACAGAAGGACTGTCCACGTAGTCATAGAGTCCAGTGCAGTACCTGAGAAGTCTCACTCCTAAATACAGTGTTATAAGAGCTGAGGAAGGAAAACGGTAGCAGTGAGTAGAACAAGGAAGCCCAGTCTTTGCCAGGAAGATGTCTGCTCACAATTCACTCCAGGCTCTTTGCTCAGCCTTTACCTTCCTCTTTGATTACTGCATGGGGTGGGTTAGAGGTATATCTTTCTTTTCCTACTAGCTCCTCAATACTGCCAATTGCAGGATCTGCCTCATATGCAATTGCCCCATTATACACTGCAAATGCCACAGACATACCTATGAAAAAAATTATTTTTAAAGGGCTAATTTTCTGGAATACATGCACACACAAACATGTGTGTGTGTGTGTGTGTGTGTGTGTGTGTGTGTGTGTGTGTGTGTGTATAATCTGACACAAGGAGAGGGCCTCGTTTTTCTACTTACTACTTTCTTTTCCCTTTCCCAGCCCATATAAAACTTTATATAAGAGTGAGACTTCTCAGGTATTTCATTGAACTCAATGACCCCTCAGACAGTCTTTTTGTCACTAATTTGAGTTTGCTTTTGCTGCAGTTTTACACAAGTGGAGTCACAGTATATAATCTTCTATTCCTGTCTCTTTTATTGAGCATATTACATATATATGTATATAAAGTTTTATATATATATATATAAAGTTTTAGTTCTGTATTCTTGTATTGGCCATTGATGGTCATTTGTGTTATATATTTTTTAACATTTTCATTAAGATATAATTCACATATCATAGAATTCTCCCATTTAAAATGTACAATGTCGTGGGATTTAATACAGTCACAGACATGTGCAAATATCACCCCAACCAATGGACTTCCTTCACTTAGCATATTTGCATATTTCTGAGTCTCATCCATGTTGTAGCATGTATCCCTTCATTCCTTCTTATGGCCAAAAAAATATTCCATTATGTGGATATTAGACATTTTGTTGAACCCACTGTGTTATTTTTGGACAGATAGGATGCTTTACTTCTTTGTGGGCTTACTGAGGACTTTGAAGAGTGAAAATACTTCAGAAGCACTTAAGGAAACCATATAAACTATCACTACCCAGGACAGATAAACATGATCTATATGCCCTGCTACACATACTTCTCATTCTAGGCCTCTCAGAGGCTATGAAAATTAAAGACAGATTGCTTGGGATATTGGATGATACAAAAGGAGAAAAGATAGAATATTAAAATTGGGGCTGAGTAACTCAAGACGTTGTTCTTGAGTTGGTAAAGCCATGGGATGGTGGAGCAGCAAAAAATAGTTATCAGCCTCTTAGCTTGGACAGATCTTCCCAGATTTCAGATTCCCGTGTTCATAGTGTATAATATGTGCCCCCAATGTTCCCTCAGGTAGACTGAAGAGAATCAAGAGGGTGCCAGGATCTCTGTTTCTAGCCATTAAGCCACAATTTTGACTGTACTTAAACTTTCCTATCATAAACAACTGGAAAACCGAGGTTTGTAGAAAAATATGTAAAATAATTACTTTCAAACATTAGAAGCAGACAGCATAGAACTTCACCCAGGGGGAAAAATAAAATAGAGTTCCCCAGTTTCTTCCTAGAGGCACTTTGCAACAGTAATGGAAGGAGGGGTATCACAACCAACAGAACAATAACTGATAAGAGGGGGCAGAGGTCAACACTCAGAAGATGAGATGGTTGTATTTATGGGATATTGTAAAAAAGAAAAGCTCCAGAAACCTGCATAATGGTGACATTGACCCTGTTACTAAGCATGAATATGTGAACAAAGAACAACCACAGAGAAGTAAAATGAACAATTCCTAGACATCATGCAGAGCTCGAGAACATTCCAGTACAGACCAGTGAGAGTGGAATAACTTCACTGAATGACAAGACCCAAAAACTTCATTTAGGTCAGTAGCGGCCCAAAAAGGGCTACCTATTAGTAATAAGGCCAAACACTCCCTAGGGTAAAAGTAACTCCAGATCTGCCCCAAAAGTGCCCTAACACAATCTTCAAATTGATTGAGCTGATTTTCAAGTCACCTAACTGCCTATCGGAACAAAAACTAACAGAACTCAGACAGTCAACACTGAAACACTCAACAATATTCAGCATTCACTCAAAAATGATTAAATATGCTAAGAAAGAGGAAAATTTGACCAGGAGAAAAATATGTCAGTCAAAACGGACTCAGACACAAAGGAATTATCAGATAAGAAATTTTAAGTGGATATTATAAATGCTGTTAATAATTCAACTTATTCACACTTGACATGATAATGTATACATGAAATCCTAAGGAATCTACAGAACACCCATTAGAATTGAGAAGTGAATCTAGTAAGGTTGCAGGGCAGAAGGTCAAATACAAAAAATGATTTTATCTCTCTTATCCACATGCAATTTGAAAATAAAACTTTAGAAACAATACCACTTATAACGCCCAAAATAAATAAAATCAGAATATATTTTAATAATATATTTGCCAGACCTATGCACTGAAAACTAGAAAACATTGCCATGAAAATTTAAAGAATATAAATAAATGAAAATATATGTTGTGTTTATATCATGTTTGTACACACACACACACACACACAGAAAGACTCAATAGTCTTATATCATCTCCTCAAGTGGATATGTAGATAAAATACATAGCTAATAAAAGTCACAGTGGGTTTTTTTGTAGAAAATCAGTCTGATTTTAAAATGTGTTTGGAAATGCAAAGAACCTAGAGTAACCACAAAATTTTTTTTAAATTGTCAAAGTTGGAGGATTCACACTATGTGATTTCAAGTTACTATAAAGTTACACTAATTAAGAAAATGTGTGAATATATGACTCAGTGAAATAGTGTGGAGAGTTGAAAAATAGATTCATACACTTGTGGTCAATTGGTTTTCAACAAAGTTCCTAAGGTAATTAAATTAGGAACAGAGACTCTTCAACAAATGCTGAAAAAAATTGGCTCGTATAGGGAAAAAATTAATCTTTATCTTTGTATCACATCATACACAAAAATTAACTTGGCATGGACCATAAAACTAAACATAAAAGCTGGAATTATAAAGCATCTAGAAGAAAATATTGTAAAAAATAACCATGAATTTGGGTAGGCAGATTTATGGTTTGAAGCATGAACCATATTTTTTTTTCATTCACTAATTCTTTTTTATTTTTTGGTATCATTAATCTACAATTTCATGTGCAACTGAACCATATATTTTAAAAATAATAATTTTAAGCTTACCAAAAATTTGTGTTCTTAAAAATACATATTTAGGGAAATGAAAAGAGAAACGACTGTGAGAAAATATTTACAATTAACATTTTTAGCAAAGGCTTGTATTTAGATTATGTAAAGAACTCTTAAAACGCAGCAATAACGTAAGAAACCGAGTAAAAAAGGTAGCTAAAGATTTGACCAGACACTTTAAGATGAAATACAAGTGGCGGCTTCACCTAGAAAATGCCCAACATCATCTGTCATCAGGAAAATGCAAATTAAAGCCAAGGTGAAATAACACTGCACACACATTAGCATGGTTAAAATTTAAAATACTGATAACAGCAAATATTGGCACAGACATGGAAAACTGAAATTTTCATATATTTCTGTGGGGACCATAAAATGGTAGCTAGCCTGGAATATATTTTGGAAATTTCTTATAGAGTTAAGCATACAATTACTGTATGACCCAGCAATCCTAATCCTAAGTATTTACCCAAAAGTAATAAAAACATGTCTATCAACAAATATTGCAGAAATACACATAGCAGCTTTATTCATAATTGCCAACCACAGGAAACAACCCAAATTTCTAACAATTCAGTGGGTAAACAAATAACATTATATCCATAAGATGGAATACTACTCACCTATGAAAAGGAATAAATTACTGATATAAAGAACAACATGAATGAACCTCAAAAATAATATGCTAAGTAAAAAAGGCCAGACACAAATGTCCATACTATATGATCAATTTACATGAATTTATGAAACTAATCTTTTGTGACAAAATCATATCAGTATTTGCCTAAGGCTGGGGGATGGGAGAAGACTGCAAAGGAAAGGAGGGAAATTTTTGAGGTGATGGAAATGTATTTACCTTGATTATTATGGTGGATACATGGGTGTAATCAATTTTTTAAGCTTATTGAACTGTACACTTAAAATTAACTAATTTTATTGTATGCCCATTATAATAAAGTTGATTTTAAAAGAAGTTTATGCATATTGTCTCCTGTACCTACAATTCTTAATCAGCATTTTTTGTATGTGTGTTTTCTCACTGTCTTAGAAATATCTCCACAAAATGTAAACTCCTTCTTTACTTTGCTTGCCTGGTATCTGTCTGTATAAAAGCATGATGTGTTAGACTGGGATACAGCAATCCCCAATTTAGGCATGTAAAGATAAACCAGACATGCCAGGCTCTAAGATGGAAAATGAAAGGAGACTGAACTTGAGCTAAGACTGTAGTGGGTGGGACAAGGAGAATTCACCAGGAATGTGTGAAGGAAATAGTAATGTCTGGCTTTGCTGGTACCAGCCAGTCATCAGAAGTATATGATGTGTGTCCTTCTAATCACATTTCTCTATCTAAATATCTTACCCTCAAAAGCTTTGTCAGTCCAGGACCAGGGATGAGGTGCTGAATAGGAAAGTATGATTTGATTCACATAACATACAGAATTTTTATGCTTAGACTTTCAGCAGTGATGTGTTACCCAGGTCTGGAGGTATGTGATTTGTCCCTGTGAACACAGCTGTTATCAGGTATTTGGGGAGAGGTTGGCAAGAAGAGAGACAACAGGCCAGTTGTCAAGGATCTTCCAGGATCAAGTACATTTTCACTGAGTATAGGCACCTTCTCGGCACCTGTACTTCTATATTAATAGAAGCCTCATTGAGAAGCATGGAGAACGATGAACTGAGAAGTGCAGAGGAGTTCCACTGCCATTCCCTCCTTCCTCCATCCAAGTTGATTGTGACTTTTGGCTGGTTCTTTTCTTATCTAAAGTACAGATTATATTTATTATAGTTTCATTTATGTGGCTTACTTTGCACACTAATGAGCTTTACAGATTTAATTATGTAGTACTGTTATTCATCGAGACATGGGATACTCTTATTTTGTTGAGTGCAGATTATTTTTATTAAGTTTTGGCATTAATCTTCATATTTTTATGGCTTAAAAAGAAAGGAGAAAGAAACCTAGAATTTGGCAAGGAATGAGTTAAGAACTTGGAGGTGAGTAATGGCTTAATAAAGACAGAATTAAGAAAACAGATGTATCCCAGGAAGCTCTTCCCAGATCTGAGAAATATAAGCAGTGCTTCTTGTCAGCTGTTTTTCTCCTGGTTTGTGTTCTGACACTGAGGGACTGAGTAAATAGGACTCACTGGAAACTGTCCTGCTCAACAATCAGGAACTCTGATTATATAAAACTCTGGGGTGTTAAGGTTTGACACAGGTATGGGGGATACTGAAGTAGATATTAAGTGATCAACTCAGGATATAAGGTGTTGACTAAGATGACACTTTAAGTTTCACATGACTTTTAGGATGATTATGGTGGTAGGGAAATATAATTACATTTCTATGAGCTGTGTGCCCTCCTAGCTATATTTCTGTATTCGGACTTCTAGACCTAGACACTATTGCTTACTCAAGAACGTGCCACAGATCCTCAAATCTTAATTCATGATTTGATGTAAGAAATTAGAGTAGATTTGAAACTGCTCTTTGGGGGAAGTAATTACAATGAAGCTTCAAGAGATGTGGCATGAGGCTCTCTTATATTTTTCCAGGATGCTTCTGGAGTCTGCCATGTTGAACTAAGACTCTCATTGTGACCACTATGGGAGATGTTCCCTCATAACAAGGAACCTAGTCAGCTCACAGATCTTCAGTTTCCACATATCTAATCATTCCTTGATCAAATATGAGCATGGCTTCACACCAAGCCCTCCCACCTGTCCTTATGTGCTAATTTGCCATAAGAGGGCACCCATCGTGGATGGCATCCTTAGGGAAGATGCCAGTTGAGTGAAAAATACATTACTCATTATGATGAAAGATGTGTAATGAAAAGGGGAATGAGATATTGCAGGAACATAAGGTATCGTGGAGAAAAATTCATACTAAATTTGTTTAGAAATGAAAAGTTTTCCACAATTTAAGCCTTGAATAGAATTGATGCTGCATTTTCCTGAGAGGTGAGGTCAGCATTCGGAGAGTCCAGGTGCTTTATAAAGGCTAAAATGAAAAGAACAGCAAGCTCTAAAGGGAAAAGGAGAAAGAGAAACAAACAAACAAAACAAAACAAAACCATATTTCCTGTCTCCTGTGCATTCCGGGTCCCCAGATCCTGGAAGGGGATTCTTCCCAAAGCTGGGACTATAGTTTGGAGGATATGCTGTATCATTTTGTTTATTAAAACAAAGACTATTTTATGTTCCTGACAAAGGGTATAGTCATGTGAATCTGAGCTTTCATTCTTTAGACCACAAGGGCGAAGGGAAAGATATGAGCAGAGAAGGTGAGCAAGCAGCCCTCCGTGAGAGCAAGGAGCTCAGCACCTTTGTGTTCTTCTCAAGATTGTTCTTTTCTTATGTCCTTCTTTGAGGTGGCTGCATGGGAAAACCCTACTTTGCCTTTATACATCTGTACTTCCCTACCAGTCTTGTTCTCCCTTCCTCCCATGCACAACAAAACTCATGGTTGCCAAAAATGTACTTTTCTGGCATCTCTATGTAGTGGGAGGCCCTGACATGTATTCATAGAAATGTTCATGTTCCCCTCAACACATTTAAGACTGGAGCTTTGAGGCAATCCATGGGCTTTTCCTAGTGTATTTCAAGTAAACCAATTTGGGGTTCTCCTTCAGGCCACGGCCAGTTATCTCCTATTGGACCAACCCTCCTGCAGATAACAAAAACTAAATAACTATATTTAGTTTTAAAGATGTAAATATTAGTATCTATCTATATCTATATCTATAATGTCATATTAATTGTATATTAATATATTAGTGTAAATATTAAAGTGATAGTATAGCATTGTAAAAAACATTAAAATACTTTTAAAATATACTTTAAATTTTATAACATATATAATTTTAAATAGAAATATAAGACAAAACTTACAAGCAGTTCTGAAATCATGGAGGGCAACAGAAAGCAGGCAGATACTGGAGGGGAGGTGACATTTTCTTGCGTGGGTATGTTGCTCGGTGGGTTTCCCATTGGTTTATGGTTTTAGCCTGAGGACAATTCCAAATCCCTGTCCATAAAGAATGGCTAAAAATCCCAATGGAAAAACCAAACTTGCAGTTTTACGGGCATGAAAAATTAGAGGATAGAGCTCAGGGCACTTACATGAGCTAGAAAATGAGAGGAGGTCTTAGAAGAGAGTCAGAAGGAGGGGCCTAAATTCTGTTTATATTCTCTGCCTAATTCTCAGTATGACCCCTGAAATAGGCACACAAGGGCAGACTCCAAGCAACCCAGCTAAGACCTGAATGAGATTTCAGTTTCTTCCAGCAGCAGGGGAGACAGAGTTTGCAGTTATTGTTCCACCAAATTAACTGCCTGCTTAAAAATTTGTGTATATAGATGAACTATTCAGAAAAATATTACAATCAAGATTGCTTATAATGTATCATTCAAGATGTCTAGGACACAATTCAAAGTTATTCAACATGGGAAGGAACAGGAAAATGTGCTACATGCTTAAGAGCAAAGACAATACACAGAGACCCAACAAATCCTGATTGAGGATATGATCTTTGGAATGACTAGGAGGCTGATTGTGACCAAAGTCATAAGCAAAAGGCATAATGATTGGATTCAGGTAGCCCGAAAGACAAAGCATGACCTCAGGCATGAAGGTTCTGGTGCAGAAGTGTGAGCTATCAGCCCCACTTCCTCATTCAGGGCTCTTCATCTCTAGAAGCCTTTCCCAGTTGGTGGACTCTACTGGGAGGAATAAAACATAGCAGCATTGAGTAAAATAGCCAGGTAAAAACCAGAATGTTGTAAATTGAGGCTGTCTAAAAAAATTAGTACCCAATCCTGTAACTGCAATAAAGAGGAGGGAGGTTTTATGGTCAGTGGAGGATAGGTTGAAGAAAAGAGGGAAGCGAACTCTCTTTCCTGGGAAGGGTCTTAGTCAAGCATGCATTTTCTTGAGCCAGTACTGAGGATGTTACTTGCACCCGTGTCTGGGCTCCCTCCTGATGTCTAGGGCCAAGACAGTAGAGGGTGTGTGCACCCATATGTGTGTATGTGTGTACCTGTATTGACCCACCCCTCTGCTTAAGCTCATTAGTCCTAAGTAAGTTTTTGTTTCTTGCTTTGGTTTGTAGTTCGTTGATGCATTCATTTTTGGTTTTCTTTTAAAATAACTACAGAAAATTGCACACTCTGAGTTCAATAATTTTTCACAAGGTGAATACATCTGTGTAAGCAGTGCCCAGATTCAGAAAAACATTACCGCATCTCAGAAGTTCCTGTGGTCCTTGTCATCCCTCCCCTGACCACGCCACAGTCCTGTTGTAAAGTGATTTTCGTGTGCCACTGGTAGAGACAGACTTTGTCATGGCCAGAGGGGAAGTGCCTCCTTGTTGTTCAGCCGATATCTTGACCATGCAAACCTGGAAAGGATACTGCAGTCACAGAGGGTAAAAATGGACCCCAACCGTCATAGAAAGCAAGGGCAGCTAGCTGCCTCTTTCATAAGAGTACTTAAAGTTGGATGACAAGAAGATTCTGGAAGGCTGAATTAACTGAAAACCTAAACAACAATCTGATATCTTCACCTGGTCATTTCCATTCCTCTCTGACTAGAGGCACAAATTAGCTGGAACATGCACAGGGATAAGGTTGGGAGGGTTGGCAGGCGGGTGTCAGACTCAATCTGGTATAGCCCAGGAGGTTCTAATTGCATCTGTGTGAGGAAAGCTAACGTTCAGAGCCATTTTCTCACAGGCACTCCCCTCCCCTTCAGCAAAGCTCACATCAGGCTTCTAGAAAAAGTGTTGCCAAGGGCAGTAGGGTAGCCAGCCGCCCCCCCCCCCCCCGCCCTCTGTGCAGGGAGCGGCCCTGCTGGAGCCTGCGCAATTGCTGTGGTGCAATGCAGAGGTATCCTCTGCCCCTGCGCCAGTCCTGGTCGGGAGGGAGCAGGGGGCCTCCAGGAATGGAGCCTTGCTTCTGCTGTTTTCTGCCTGCCTGCCTCCACCACCTCCACCCCCCAGCCCCACATTGAACTCATGGAGGCTAATTTATTTTCTGGTTCTTACCGTGGACAGACAAGATGTGGCTCCTGCTAATTACCCTCAGTATGCCCATGGGAAACCTGCTGTGATGTAACTGAATTAGGGTTTTCACATGAGCTAAGTGGGGCCCTGGTGTGGCATCAGAGGGGAACTCAGTCAAAGGTTCACCAGTGAGAAAACAAAGCAAGCTAGGGTTTGACAAGGGGTGAATGATGAGCTTAGAGAGGAATATGATTTCACACAGGGCAAATTTTTTAAAACTGCAGAGCTATGAAAAATGCAGCAAATAGACTGAAAAAGGCCTGCCCAGAGCAATTTGAAAGACCAGGAGTGCGCAGGGGTTGGATAGGAGAGAATAAGGCTTTGGGTTTGGGAGACAGCTGCACAGTCAAGTCCCACGAGCAGTGAGTGACACATGTCCCTAAGATTTAACAAAAAAAACTCAGCGGAGACATTAGAAAGAATCTTTGAGTAGAAGGATTAGAACGGAAACCCTTTAAACGCAAACTGAATGCTCTGTGACTCTATGGCGAGACCTTTTCTCTCTCCCGTACTCCCCTCTGCTGAAGAGCCCCAGAACTTCGTTTCCAGCTCAGAATCCTGGGAGAAACTTGCTGCAAGCAAACACTCTCGTTCTGACTCCCAGCGAAACTGACGGAGCACACTGATAACCTCTGGCATATTTTGGTGGCTTTAAAAGGCAAAATTCATCCCAGGCGCTATTCTTGCCTGGGCCGGGGACCAGGGTGGGCCTCATGAATGGTAGGTCCAGCTGGGAGCCTAAATAGACTCAAGTTCTAATGCTAGATATCTCTGTTTGGATGACGCGGGAGATGTAATAAGAGAGCCATGGGCAGCTGATGATACGTGACCCTCAAACTCGTATTTTTTAAATATTTGGTCAACAATTATTTGGTGAAGGTGAGCATAAAACTTACGCATTAGAAAATATGCGTATCTGTCTCTACTGTTTAATTAATACAAACGATGTATTGTATCTTCTGAAAATTCTGTAATACTTCTGTTGTTTAGAAATATTCATTTCACAAATGGCCCAATATTTATAGTGTACTTGTGACCAACTTGAATGTCTGGCAGATAAAGTTAACAAAATATTTCTTATTTACCTGTCATTTTTAATCTCCCCACAGTGCTTTCTAAGGAATTTTTTAACATAAAACCTTTCACAATAATAGGAAATAATAAATGTTTGGAAAATGAAATTATTTGCTTATTCTCCTTTAACATCATTTGCTTCTAGAATTTCTGCTTCCTTGTGATTCTGACCTCTGGCAAATGTACACTGGTGGCTGCCGTGCCAGCAGTGTATGTTTGGTTACATTGTTGTAGAACAACATTGACATAAAAATTGTCCATAATCATGTTTAATTGTGACCAAGGTTACTGTGATTTGCATCTTCATATAATTTGCAATTTCATATGATTTCATGAAATTTTCCCACTGCCTTTTGAATGCATTTTGATGTACACTTGAACACAAATTTAAATTATTATCCTCTTACCTCATTCATAGAGATTTTCTAGAAGTAGTCAACTAGAAAAACTGTGAATTGAGGTCTTTTCAGATACTAGCAGCCAAACGTTCTCCCAAAAAACACATACAACAGATTTTTACCATAGCATAAAAAGTGCTAAGTTCAGGATACCTAAAATTGGAAGGAATCTTTTTCTAATTGATATTTCTTGTTGTTTTAGTCTTTTATTTCAGTGCCTTTTTAGGGGTGGTTGTTTGGTTTGAATGATAATTTGTCAGCAAACACCACCTTGGCTCCCCCTTTTGGTTTATTTCTGTAGATTCCAACCTAACAAATAACCAAGTATTTGTTTGCTGGTGGAATCCTGGATCTGGCAGATCTCTCAGCCCAAAGAGGGTCCCCAGTGCCCTCTTCGCCTGAATCCTCAAATGTCTGCTTGGGAAAAAGGGCACCAGCACACCTACCATGAGGAGGAAAGAATCCCAAACACATCCGAATTTGCTGCTTTAATGCGATCTTCATTCCCACTTGAGGTATCTTTTTTGGAATAGTCTTTACCAACCAGGTTAGAGCGCCATCTTGCATTCAAAACGGGAGTCTTTGGCAAGAGGCAAACTGCTTCAAAAAATCCCCCAGAAGTGCAGGAGAAAATAGTGCTGAATTGAGGGGAGGGGGTGAGAATAGACTAAGAAAAGGTGCAGAGGGGCTGAGAACATAGTGATGAAGGAGGTCAGTGAGCCAGGAATTTTAAAATAACAAAAATAATTCATAGTTCCTGCAAATATTCAAACAGTCTAAGGTTGTTTAATGCCTTAATGGGTCCTATACCCAATTCTCATCCCATTTAACTTAGTAGACACAGTAACTGTTACAAACTTAAAAATATCTGCAAAGGGGTTCATGCCTATACAAATATACTCAAAAGTGCCTACAGAAATATACATCTTACTTTTAACTTATTTTGAAATTGTTCTTATTTTACAAATATCAGATCATTTTTTTCATATCATATATAGACCTTTAATTCTTTTTATCAGTTATATGACATTCAGTATTCATATGCACTTTATTTTGTTGTCAGCCACCAGTTTAGAGACAATTAGATCATTCTTAATTTTTCCACAATCGCAAATAATGGTGCAGTGGATATTTTTGACCTTTTAAAAAATCTATTTATGGAAAAATAGTTCTAAGTATAAGCACATTTCACATTTTGTAACATAACTAAAAAAATATCTGCCTCAGAAGAGGCTTCTCTCAGGCCACAGAACAGAACAGGGTAGCTGTGCCCTGATCTCCAAAAGGGAATGGTGACTCCTGCCAGGCTCCTTGCTCATTCTAGGCAGCTAATCCCTAGACGCCACCCTGGCCATGGGACAGGGGTGGACATCTGAGGACAGACTACATGAAACAGATGTGTAGACACCAAAATATTCAAACTGAGCCACTAATTGTGAAACTGAGGCCTTCCAGGGAAAACAAGTTTCATGCCCAAATGTGTACACATTTTGTTCTAGGGAAGCCAGTTGGTGAGCATAGTGTGGGATGACTAATAGAGGCAGGATGGACAGAGCAGCAGTAAGAGTACCCCTCTCTACTCTGGAGCTGTGTTTCTGGTGCCTGTACATGCTTGTTGCTTCCTTACATGGTCCTCTCTGCTTGCTACTCAATAGAGAATTTAGGAAGATTGTTTATGAGCCTAAGAATTTTTCTCTGCCCATTTTTTTCTGTTGCTGTCCATTTTTCCCACTCAACTCATGGTTCGTAAGCTGTCATTTCATTTTGTCTCTTACTCCTGAGGCCTAAATACTCATTACTTATTTAATAAATATTTACTGAATACATACTAAACATTGTATTCAGCACTATCCAAGGGGCTTGAGATACATTAAGTACAAAAGAAAACCAAAAACCCCCTGTTCTCATAAAGTTTGCAATCACAATTTATATTATATATTTAAGTATTATGCATATTAAATTATATAGGGATAAAAAAAGTGATGGATACTTTGAAGAAAAAGACAAATGTATTAAAGTAAGATGAATAAAGACTGATTGGTTGGAGGAGTTTGGGACAGAACTCAGTGGAGGTGAATTTTGAGCAGATAGTTGAAGGATTGGAAAGAGTTAATCAAGCAGGAGCAGAGAGGTGGTTGTTCTAGGCAGAAAGCAAAGGCTCTACAGAGAATTCATTTGTCAGGGGAGTGGCAAGGGGGCAGTGTGGCTGGAGTTCAGCCTAAGTCAGAAGGGTCATTCATTGTCATTCATAATATTCTGGGCATGGTGAGGATTCCGGCTTCCACTGATTGCAATAAGCAGCCATTGCAGGGTTTGAACGGATGCTGTACACAGTCTGACTCATTCTGCTATACTGATGATTACTGGCTGGGGGAGGGGCAAGGGAAGACGCAGGAAGGCTGTTAGAGACTAGAAGAGTCACCCAAGTGAGAGATGATGGAGCTCTGATCAGCTTTACTTACCTGCCAGGTTCTAATTACTTGCTATTCAGTCTTAAGGAACTGTGAGGTTGTGTGATTCCCTGATATGATGTGAAGAGATCATCTATTGAAGTGTCTGTAATGTCTGAGTAAGAAGAAACCTTAGGAAGTGTTAAACTAACGTGAGAAATAAGAACTTTGTTTGTGCTATCCCAGATCTCTGCTGCCAAAATAAGTATTGTCTAGCTGGGGCTCTGGGGCAGGATGCTAGTTGTTTTTAATACGACCAGTATTAAACCAAAATATTTAAATATGAGTCTACTGGGGAAATATAGTTCTTAGCCGGGGAACAAAGGCATAGTGAGGGGCAGGGTGGGAATTTGAGGGCAGGCGAGGTGGGGGAGGGGCCGGTAAGGAGAAGTGCTTTCTCTCCGTCTTCTCCTGCTCCCTATCTCTAGTTCCAAACTGACTCTTCTACCCGTAACAGGACCACGAAGTAACTAGGCCTTCTGCTCTTCTTCAATCCTGATTTCGTGTACTTGCCAGACAGCGCAATTTGCAAGATGCTCTGTGTGTGTGTAGAGTTTATAAAACTAATAACAAGGATAACCCATGACTTAAGAAACAGAAAAAGCAGAGGTCACCTATAGGCCCCTAACATGCCATCTGACAGTTGCAAGGGTGAGGAGTTTTGAAGAAATTGGAGTAAATTGAGAATCATAGTCAAAGAGAGCCCTGATTTCAGAAATCTGGGCTCATCTGCAGCCCACTGTTATTTCACTTCCCCATTCTAAACTCTGTCGGTTTGCGGACAGGGACAGGTACTTAGGTTACGTCGCTGTAACTCGAAACATTTATGTCGCATTTGTATTTGGAAACCGGTATCCTAGGACCACCATTCTGCAGACCTTCATCCCTTAGGCCACATCTAGTGTCAATCACCTGAAGAGGCGGTAAGAGATGGATTTAGACCCGCTAGCAACCCGCAAAGGACGGGGCTTCCTGGCGCTTGCGCGCTCCTTTCACTGCGCGCTCCTTTCACTGCACTGCAGGGGTCTGCTTCACTAAGCAAGTGGATTTTTGGCGCATGCCCACTCTTGATGCACTGCAGGGCCTGCTTAGGTCGGGGAGGGGGCTTTGTGGCGCCTGCGCAATCTTTTTACAGCACTGCAGAACCTGCTCTGCGACTGCGCCTGTTTGGCACCTTCCAGAAAGCTCGAAGGCTGGACAGCGGGGTGGGGGGAATAGTGAGGGGTGTTGGCCTGTCATTCTCTTCCAGCTCCTCCTTCCGTTGAAGCTCGCAGCGAAGTGTTTGTTTTAAGACATTAAAGCACCAATAGACCACCACCAAACTACACAAAAATTGCCCGTTTGTGTTCTCTGACAAATCTAACTGGGGTGTTGGGACTTGGAAATGAGCTGTGTGGGGGTCACCAGAGTAGGATTAGAGTCAAATAGCAAACCCTAATTTTGGAAAGAGAGCAGCTGCATGAAGGCGCTTTGGGCAGATTGACAGGTTGGAGGTGAGCGCGCCCAGAAGAGTTTACCCTCAACATCTGAACACAGCTCCCTATCAGCCCCTCTCTCCCTGGGGCCAAGGCTGATTGAACACTGGTTCTCAAAGTGAAGTCTGCAGACCCCCCAGCAGCAGTAGCAATGAAAACTTACTAGAAATACAGATTTTCAGCCAGTCCCGTCCCATCAAGCTGAAACTCTGAGAGTGGGCCCACCAATGTTTATAAAACCCGCTGAGTGGTTTGGGTACATGTCCTGAGCCAGAAACTGGGATGAGGGTCTGAGAGCTTTTGGTGGAAACTGCCTGGGGAAACAGGAATTTTTCATTGCATCCATCTGAGGAAAACTGGTTCCCAGGATCTGACCCAATGAGTCTCCCCTCCCTAGCTGCCTGAACAAAGCTGGTGTCTGCATTTCTGGGAGTGAACAGTTGGGGAAAAGAGAGAGGATGACAACTCCTGAACTGTAATGGGTCTTCCTGAGGCCTGTGTGTTATTGGTGCAGTATGGCACCCCATGTACCTCATGGCTGTGTCATAGGTAAGAATTTTGTGGGGGGGAGAAGGTTTCAAGGAAGGATGATAAATTTTTAAGGCCTCTCACTACCCATTCTTCCCTCAAAGCTATTGATAAGAACTTTTTCTGATCATTTAGCTGAGAAATGGGTTTAAATAGGGCACCACAAATTTTGTCTGAAGTTTCCCACCAAATTCCTGCCCAAACTTCATGGAAGGGTAAAAGGAATTCTGTGGTTAACTTTGGAATGGGAAATAAACAATGACGTGACAAGGGGTGAACTGTGACCTTGAAGGCGGGTAAGGACTCCATACCCACTGAATTTGGGTAAAAGAAGTGATTAGAAAGTCAGATGTATTTCTCAAAATGGGCTCAAATCCTTTGTGTCCTCTTCTTGCATGTAAGCAAGAATGATAGCTAGAGACTTTTTTCTTCCCTAGTGGGTGTAACATTTATTTATGTTGTCCTAGGAATTCTCTTGTTCATACCTATGTATATGCAAGCTGACCCTAATGGGTATATATAAATGAAAAGAAATTCAGCAGTGGTATTTGCTCAGAGGACTCTTAGCAAGCATGGGGATTGTTTTTGCGTTGTGCTGCTTTGCTGTTTCAGCTGATCATTGGTACCTGTGCTCTCACGTTAACATGATTTGGGGACAGTCTCTTATGTGCCCATTAGGGTCGTCACGATGAAGACAGCCTCCTGGTCTGCATGGACCTTAGATCTACCGCACTCTGCACTGAAGGTCTCGTCTTTCTCACCAGAGTATCTCTCCATAAAGTGTTAACCTGTCTCTGGTGAAAAAACAGGACAGTGAGCCCAAGTTCCTTCTGCTTTCCAGGTCCTATTACGTTTTCCTCTCCCACTCATCTTTATTCCTTCCATCAACCCATGAAATTTTCTTTCTGATATGGTGGGTGGAGTAGCTTAACTTTCCTTCCAGATTCTGACTGAGATATTTTGCTTTACCATTAAATCGACTCTTTCATGTAGGGTGTAGGCTTTTGAAAACAGAAGCAGGGAAGAATTGAGGAGTATTACAGCTTTCAGCCCTGCTGAATGCACCACTAATTTATTGAGCTATCTCCTTGAAGGATGAAAGGAAAGGAAAAAATTTGAGGAGGAATAAATAGATTAATATCCCACAATATTTACCTGCTAATGGTAGATTTTTGCAGTAGTCCAGTCAAAAGATTAAGTTGCTTGAATTATTTTAGTGATGAAAACCATATAGATTTGAGTTACATATTTCAAGGTAGATAGATGGAATTTAAGAGGACCGTAGGTAAAGGGACTGAGTTAACAAGAAATATGGAAGGTAACCTAGGTGTTTTCACTAGGCAACAGCTGATTATAAAGATAATGTCATTACTGAGAACGGTGGAACAGGAGTAGGTTTCCGGAAAGAAAGAGCAAAGTTCAGTTTCTGACTTTTTTATGGAAGAAATCTGTGAAAATTCAAGTGGATTTCAAGTTATCTGTAGGATATATACATGTGAAGTTCATAAGAAGCTTGGGCTAGAGATAAAAAGCATGGAGTTATTCACACATCTATAGCATTTAAAGACACAATTATCACTTTTTGCTGTGCCAAAATTTAATGTCTTAAAACTTAATCATTTATTATTTCAGTGTCTCTGCTTGCTTGAGATTGTGAATGAGAAATTTTTATTTCCCGACCCAGCACGTTTCCTTCAAATTTTGTTTATGTATTGAACAATTCATCTGTCGATCAGATATCTCTTCTGTTGTACCTTATTGTACTTAACTAAAAAAAGCCAATTGATACTTTAAACATTCTACCTGGAAATTATCTTGCCAAAGTACATAAAATCATTAGGTAGATCCTTTAATTTACCACTGGAGATGGTGTTAGCACTTGTTCTACCACAACATAACGTATAGTATCATTTTTCCAACCTGTGATAACTATTTTCTTGCCATTTTTCCAGCTTCCAAATACAGAACGTTTGCTCACCTTTTCCAGTTTTTCCTAGCAATTTCTTCTCTGAATTTTCAGTTTGTACCTGCTCCACTCCAAAACCAGTGTCACAAGCTTTAAATTTTTTATAAGAATATCATTACACTTCTAAGCACCTATATATGCGTCAAGTTGTCTTTAGTGCATGTCAAACTATCCCCCAAAATCTGTGGCTTAAAACAAAAATATCTATTATTTTTACTGATTCTGTGGGTCAACTTAGTGGCTATTTTAATCTAGGCCAGTTCATCCAGGCCTGGATGGTCTAGGATGGACTGACTGCCATATACAGAGGTTGACTAGGTGGCTGGTTTTGTGACAGGAATGATTTGTCAATATGTCTCATCATTGAGCAGGCTGGCCCAGACTTCTTCATATAGCTATGACATTCTTAAGAGCAGCAAGAGAAGGAAAGCCCCAATGTGCAAGTACTTTTAATGCATCTCTGGTTGTGTCACATTTGTAATTGTCCTGTTGGCAAAAGCAGTATATGTGGCCAATGTGGGTAGGGACCATCCAATGGTTTGGATGCAAGGAGTGGAATTATTGTAGTCATTTTTACACACATGTAAATGGATAATATGGTCGGGCTACCATCACATTAAAGATTTAGGGTAATGAATAGAAGAGAGGGAACTAACAAATGAGGCTGAATTAGACTAATCAGAGGGTTCAGTGGACAACAAGCAGAACGGAGGCTCAGAAACAGAGGCTATTTTTAAAAGACATTTAAATGAAAATGAAAGGTCAAAGATAAACTGTGGGAAATGTCTACCTGAAGTAAAATAAAGGTCCATGTTGATGTTTAAAAGATTATTTTTGATGGAATGAGGGAGAAAACCCACCCAGAGTAGGATGAAGGCTCAGATGTCAATAGTTAGTGTCTATAGAATGGCTGATTATTGTTCATTATGCTGTAGTCTTTTCTGTGTAGGACAGTTTTTTAAATTCTAGCTCAAAATCAGTCTAAATATTCCCAACCACATGGAAAATAATCACAGCATATATTCATGATTTATGGCAGTCAGAGGGCACATGATAATCTCCAGTGCATTTCTATGGCTTTAAAAGACATGCCAGGCTCTATTCCTGTCCTGGCCAGAATCCTGGTGATGCAGTTGGTAGATGGATGGGTCCAACTGGGAGCTCCAACATCAAGTACCTGAGGTAGATGTCTATGTTTAGAGTGGAAAAACCATGAATAATATGAGCATTCTTCAAAGCATTTTCTTTAAATTTTGTTCAAGACTGAGATATTTTATCAGATATCAAAACTGAGAAATTATAAATAAAAATAAAGTTGTTCATTTCTTCCTCTCAGTTGAAAATCAGAGACTTATTACATTCTGAGAACACTCTATAACACTCTATGTATTTGGAGTAGTCTTTCATTTCACAAATATTTCATCGGACATAACAGGAATTAGTCAGCCATGCTAGTTAATGACAGTCGTAACTTCATCTATCATTCATGTTGGCATTATTTCCAACTGCTGGAATACTCCCTTAATAAAGCAGAAACAATCTCTAAATTCATTTAAAACAAGCGCTCCTATTATCAATTCAAAGAATACCGGTTTCTCCAGTCCTTTGACCACACCATATAAATTAACTTTGTATAAATTGCCATTTCAATAGGTGAAAAATAATTTTTATTTTCCTTATTCCTATATAATATTAAGCACCCTTTTATATGTTTTTTGGTGATTTGTATTTTGCCTTCTGTGAATTTCCTCTTGGATATAAATTGCTCATATTTCCCCATTGAGGCAGTTATTTGTTAATCTTAATCATTTTATAAGTCCTTTATATACCCTACAGGCCAAATCTTTGTCAATTACCCATGCTACAAATATTCTTTCCCAGTAGGTGAATTTCCTATTTTTAGATAGTCACTTTATATTAATTTAAACTCATTTTTGTAAATATTATGATAGATGGACTTAATTTTTTCCCTGAGGGACGGTATAATAAATTGGGCTAAAATTATTTTGTAACTTTATTATAATTTTAAAGAAAATTGCAAGAATAGGAGAAGGGACTGTTCTCTTTGCCCAGATTCATCTGATGTTTACATTTTGCCCTCCTCGTTTGCTTTTTTTTCCCCCTTAAATGCTTGTTTATTGGCCATATCATTTGCTTTTTATCATTATTATTCTCCCCTTATGTAGACATGGATATAGATATACGTGCACACATGCATGCACACACTCATATATTTATTTCCAACCATTTGAAAATAAATTTCATAAAGTATGTTCTTTCGAATCTAAATACTTTAGAGTACATTTCCAATAACACTGACATTTTCTCACATAACCACAGTTCAGGAAATTTGGGATTGATTAAATGATATTACCTAATCCATAATCTATATTCAAATTTTGTCAGTTGCCCCAATTATATTCTTTGCAACTATTATTTTTGTTCCAGGATCATATGTTGCATTTCATTTTCATGTATTTTTAGTCTCCTTTTATCTAAAGTAATTCCTCAGTATTTCTTCATGATTCTTGACTTCAATTTTTTTATTTTATAAAATCTCTATTAATTTGTGTTTGATGTTGCCCCCTGATTACACTTAAATTATGTATTTTTAGCAAGAATGTTATTGAAGTGATGCTGGGGCCTTCTCAAAGCATCATATCAGAAAGCATATAATGAGTTCATACCAACACTGGCGATGCTAACTTAATTCATTAAGATGAAAATTTAAGTTACTCCATAATTAACATTATCCCTTTGTAATTAATAAAAAAATAATGTGTAGGGAGATACTTTGAGACCATGTAAATACTTTCTTCCTAGCATACTCTCACTCACTGCTTTAACATGAATTGATAGCTTTTTAATTCATTATTTAGTTATTAGTTGGTATTCTAATGTCAGGAAGAGTTTTTCCTTCACCCTCATTAATACATTCATTGTTTATATCAGTATGGATTAATGATTCTCATTTTACTCAATAGGTTTGAATCCTTTGCTACCTTTAAAATTTTTTTAATTTACAGAAAACCTGTGAAGATAGAGAGTTCCTATATTCTTATTCACAGTTCTTACTGCAAATGGTAGAGACTGACATCCAGTACTCCTATCATTAACATTTTGCCTTAAGTATGGTACATTAATTACAATTAATGAACTAATGTTGCTACATAATTATTAACTAAAAGTCTTACCTTATTCAAGTTTCCTTAGTGTTAACTTAATGTACTTTATCCACTCCAGGATTCCACCCAAGATACATTACACTTACTTGTCATGTCTCCTTAGGCTTCTCTAGACCACAAGTTTTTTTTTAGAATTTCTTTATTTTTGGTGATTTTAATACTTCTGAGGATTAAGTATCTTGTAGAATGTCCCTCAACTGGGATTTGTTTGATGTTTTTCTAATAATTAGCCTGGGTCTATGTATTTGGGGAGGAGGATCACAGAGGAAAAGTACCATTTCCATCATATCACATCAATGGTACATACTATTAATATGCCTTAGCATTGTGGATGTAGACATTGAACACCTTGCTGAGTTAGCGTTTGTCAGGTTTGTGCATTGTAAAGTTGCTTTTTCCACCTTTCCATGCTAGAATTTCCCAGTATCTCCTTCAACTGCCTTGTCCTGCATATTCCACCCAAGATATATCACCAAAACATTTTTTTCTCCTAGCCTGTTTATTAAATAAATAACCCTGAAAATTTGAGTTTTGGAGATATCCTCAGCCCCCAAAATATGTCGAATTATAAGAGGAACTGTGAGTAGGCACAGGAGAGTTTTTCAGCCTTTTCTCAGACATTGACAGTGCCTCATACTCCCTTGTTGCTAAAGCCCTTAAAATCTGCCTGCGAAAATTTCCATCAGTATCCTTTCCTCAAAGGAAATGCCTGCGCCCCAGGACAACTCCATTTACTTAGTTAAAATTCACCTCATCCATATGTGAAGTGTCAGTATTATAACCGTATGAAACTAAGACCCATGTTACAGCGCCATCTGTCATCCAGAAATGGAATTATGGGAGCAGGAAAAATTTAATTGCTGAGAACCCAGGTTCCCAGCAGCTGCTGAGTATGTTAGTGGCTAGAGTGAGGAGAGAGATCAGAGTCCTGGAAAGAGCAGAAGGAAAGAGTCCAATGACTCTGGTGATAGACTTCAATGAAGAGAAGATTTGAATACCTTTTAAATTACAGAAGTACTGGTGATAGACTTTAATGAAGAGAAGATTTGAATACCTTTTAAATTACAGAATAGGACATTACTGATAGCTAAAATTTACAGAAACTTACAAGTTAAAATATAAAACATTTATAGACAATATTCTATTTTCTGTTTCATTCCATACTACCTTTTAAACGTTTTTATACATTCAGATTTCCCAGGACTTTAACAAACAGAATATATACCTATACCTACCTACACAGAGATTTGGATATAGCTATATATATATATATATACATATATATACACACTTATAAAAATATATAAATGTATATATTTAATATGTAGAAATACATAAATTTAATAGGACTAGATACATATGTAATATTCATTTTATTTTCCAAATTGATTTGCAGTATACGTGTTTTTTCTAAATCACTATTATATTAGCATTCTGTATTCCAAAATATGTATGCCTTTTGTCTATGCCCCACTGATATTTATTTTTCAAAATGCTGCAGAGAACAATCTTGTAAATTTTACACTTCATTAAATGATAAACTTATGGGCCAAAAAAGGCTATCACAATATATATCCAACCTTAAAATGTGTATCAAATATGCAGTTCTTAAACATAAATATTAGCAATTCATTTTTTTCCCCAATCAAGTTAACATGGCTTCTCTTATTACCTTATTTTAGTCTTTGTGGAGATATAGTGTTTATTGCTTTATTTGTTTTATCTTCTTAACACAACCTAATCTTATGATTTCATACATGTTTAAAATTAGGTACTTTTATTTTTATTAATTTTAGGGCAGTCTGGATTCTGAATACCACACTACACTTAGCAATTATTTTCCAAATATTTGACTAGTCATTTGTAGTCTTAGCCTATTATGATTAAATATTAAAGTTATAGGAAAATATCTTTATTATTTTTAGATGTCACATTGAGAATCCATAATAGGATAACATCTTTTTTCACCTAAAACACACAGTGTTTTTTCATATCTGGGACTTATGCATAGGTATGGCAAAAGATGGAGAACCTACCGTTATTTAATTAATGAATGGCTGATGCTAAAAGTCTTCGAATTGTCCTTTCATTCTTGATTGTGCATTTTAACTAAAAGTTCATTTTGATTATGCCACGTTATATATTTTATAGAAAACGTATTCATTAAAAGATGGGAAAGTAAATCCCAAAAGGCGTGGGACAGCTATTATTGCCACTTTGAATTATTTGGTTCTTACTGTGCATTTGCTGATTCTCGTAGATGTGCCTAGTTATCTTAAAATGATTCGCTACTTTGTAACCTGTTCTAACACTTCAAATTCGGCCTTTCAGAGTTGACTTGTAAGAATGCAGTTACAGAATGTATAAACTGTAGAATCTTCTGGACAAAACAAATTTTCTTGAAATGCTTTGTCCTCAAAGCAACGGTAAAAAAAAAAAAAACAACTTACTTTACACTATTTTACACTTATATGCACTACACTGGAAAAAAGCGAGGGTGTGGGGTACAGAGTCTTCTGAAACTTTTTTCTTGACTTATGAAGATCCCAGAGTGAACTGTCTCTGAGCATGTGGTCTCCGGACACTGACTCCATCGGTTGCACCGGGACAACGGCGATCAGGGCACCCAGCAAGGCAGGGCGGCTGGAGAATTGCCTTGGTTCGGCGAGCGGGTTCCGGCGCCGTGCTGTGTGGAAAGGTCACGTGACGAGCGGGGTGACGGCGGCCCACAAGGACCCATCTTGTCAACATGTGCGTAACATTGGTGGACGGAAATAAAGAGAACTTTTTTTTGGTCCGTCTGGGCTTCCGTCTCATGGGCCCTTGCGCGCTCCGTTCATGCTTTAGGCTCTAAGGAGACTCTCCAGTCCTTTGCGCCCGAGCCTGTTGAGCCGGACGCCGGGAAGCGCTGGCTAACGGCGACCTCAACTCCCGGCTTCCCGCGCACACTATTTCTGGAGAGCGTGGACAGCGATAATCCGAGACCTTCATACTTGATTTTCAACAATAGAGAGAAGAACTGACTGGCCTTTTCTGGAAAATGCGAAAGTGTATTTTCTAACATCACTTTTTGTATTTAAATGAAAGTCCATAAATAAAGTTGTTTATATGATTCCTTTTTAGTATTAGTGCTTTTTATTTTTACTTTAGGTTAATTCCATTAGAATTTTTCAAATGTTCTGCTGTAGACTGATGTAGAGGTTTTCTTGTTTTGTTTAATGGGAAGCCAAAATTACTTTAGATCACTTTGGGTTTGGATACTGATTATTTTAGTGTTTGGCAAACTTATTCATCCACCTCAATAGGTCCAGGAACCAAGTTCCCTCCAGAATTTCACACATTATCTTTAGTCTTGTGATTATTGCCAGTATAAAACTATGCTTCCTTTTTAAGACATTCGTGACTTTGGCCCCGATCTTATAAATTAATTTTTAATTTAAAACAACTTGAAGTTTTAAACAGCTATTGGACTCTACTTTTGAACTTCTCCTATATGCAACTCCTCCTCTTCTTAGCCACCACCCCTAATCTCACCTTAAAACCTACTAGACTTAAGAATTTGGTTTCCACATCGTTGTTCCTCCTGTGCTATATCCTGGCTCAGGTTTCTGTATCTGTTGCAGAAATCTCTTTGATAGTGCATCACACAAAATAAGTCTAGGTCTGTTTTCCCACCTATATGTTTTAAATTATCTTGGACTTACCTCTTTGGTCTTCGTATTCTAAAAATTAATTACAAAAGAAAACTAACAAAGGTAAGTCAGAAGCAGAACCAGGGAAAAACCCAATAATGTTGAATTCTTGATGTGACATTTATTATTGGCATTCAAGTCTTTTTTTTGAGCCTTATAATTTTCCTTTATAGAATATTCAGAACTAAATGCATAATTAGTTTGCTGTGTTAAATTTGAAATCTTGGAAGGAAGAAACTTTCATTGGCAAAAACTGAAATTAAACCTAGACAAAAGCTGCACAGTGTAAGATCGTCATCTACATTCTGACTCCTGCAATTTGTAATCACCAACATCCATACTTTGATGTGTTTTTTGAGACCTATGCTTGTAACATACATATGTGTATTTCTCTGTATGTCTTCACATTCAAACCTATGTATAAACCATAATGATAATCATTTTATTTTCAGTTATATATGCCATATCATAGTATTTTAATGCATTACTAGCATTCTTTTATTTGGTTTGAACATTATGACTCAGAAAAAAAAATGCGTGGTACGTATTACCATTATACCCACCGCACTTGTGAGGACACTAAGGATGAAGTTGGTAGTATAAATGGTGAAAGGTTACATAGGTATTAAGTGATGTAATCAGAACACTTGTCACCTGTGTTCACTCTGCATCATCATCAATTTCATGACTATTCGGGCATAAACATGTTCAGATTCTCCTGCTGCCCCATACTGTGGATGTGTAAAATAATCTGTAATTACTGATTTATCTCAAATGTTTATATCATAATCTGTTGTAAAGATGTGCCATATTTACCCAATCATCCATAATTCTTTGATGAGTAGTATAGGATGTAATATGTTTTCCATTTGTTTGTTGTTTTTGTTTGTCTTGCTAAAATAAACAATTGGAGCACACATACCCTGTACACTTATCTGCACTAGAGGACTATTATATATAAGGGAACATATTTGTAGAATTTGAAGTTCCAGTTCAAAGCATGTGCATATCTGCAATCTTATTGTATAATAGCAAATAATTCTCTGGGTCATATTATTTCCTACTATAATATACATTGTTTTGTATGGTTATGTTATAGAGAGCATAGTATGAGAAACATTTTTTTCATATTGAAAAACTATATCTTACTTGAAAATTAGACCGCTTAATTCTTTCATTCTGCTTAAACAGCTATTTCAATACTCTGTTGCCTTTAGTAAACCTTTCACACTGACTTATTAAAGTTTTTTTGGAAGTGGCATTGGAAATTTTGGCTGATTTTGAATCTATCATTTTTATGTCTGTCACATATACTCTTGATCCATTTTATTTCCTTTTCTGCCTTGTATGGAATAATTTAGTATATCCAATGATTCCATTTGGTCTCCTTCATAGACATAGTCTGTAACTTTTTTATCAGTATTATGGCTGATTTAGGTGTTGTTGTATACCTGTTTATCAAAGTTTACCTTCAAGTAATATTCTACCACTTCATGTGATATATAAAAATCTTAAAATAATATAATTCGATTTCTCCCTTTCCAACATTTGTGAAATTGTTGTCATATATTTTACTTTTATGAGTAATCTCACACTACAATTATTTTTTATCTAAACAATAAATTATACACTAATGATATTTAAAAATTAAGAAAATATATCATATATTTATTCATGCAGTTATGAAACCCTGTTGATTGAAATTTCCATCTGGCACTGTGTTTCTCCTGGCTCAGATTAAAAAATTGCTGTAGTTAAGAGGCTAATTCTTTTGGCTTATATATATATGAAAAATTTCTTTATTATTCCATTGCTTTTGAAAGATATTTTTTTGCTCTGTACAGATTAAAGTGACTTTTTTCCATCTTTAATATTTTAACAATATCACCACACTCTCATCTTGCTTGTTTCCAGCAAGAATTTTACTGTCATCCTCATCTCTGTTTCTCAGTACTAACATGTCTTTTGTTGTCTAGCTATTTTCTTTGTCGCTGATTTGGAGCAACTTGATTTAAATGGGCCTTTAGATAGATTCTTTCATGATTCTTGTGCTCGGGGTCCATTGAGCCTCTGAACCCGTAGGTTTACACTTTTTGTTAAATTTGTACTTCATTACTCATCTAGTAGGCTGCTTGAAGCTGTCCTACAGCTCATTTATTACCTTTTCATTTCTGTCAATTCCTTCTATGTATCTTTTATTCTGGATGGCTTCTATTAATATGTCTTCAAGTTTACTAATCTTTTCTTCTGCCAAGTCTAACCTAATATTAATAGTGAGTGTATTTGTTTAATATTACCAACATTGAAGTTCCCCGTCTAGAAATTTTATTTTGGTTTTTTTTTTTTTTTTTGGTATCTACAGAAACTCTACTAACTTTTGTAGTATAGAATGCAGTTATAAAAATTGTTTCAATGTATGGATACAGCTGTATCTGTTTTAATGTTAGTTCTCACATCTGTGCTTTCTCCATAAGTTTTGATTTATCAATTTGTCTCATTATGCGTCCTATTTTTATGTTTCTTTGCACGTATGATAACTTTTTATTAGATTTCAGATATTGTGAATTTCAACTTATTGGGTGATTTACATTTTTTAAATAAATATTGTTGAGCTTTGTTTGGGGATATTACTTGGGAATAGTTACATTGTTTTACATCTTACTTGTAATATTAGTTAGTTGTACCAGAACTTTATTTAATCTAAGACCTATTATTATCCACTACTGAGTAAAAGATATTTCTGTGTCCTCTCTTCTGTGTCCTCTCTCCAGTGCTCTGTGAATCTTGACGTTCTGGCAGCAACAGGTGTTGTTCTTAACTGATGTGTGTCCAAGGCATCTCTCATCCTTCCATGTTACTCTTTCCCTGGCCTTAATAAGGTTCCTAACTCAGTTGCACTGTCAGATCCTTTGCCATCCTCCATTTATGTCTGACCGTTTCTCTCCTCCACAGACCTCTGCTCTGTGAAATTGGACCACCTTGTCTTTCCAGGATCTCAATTCTATCTCCTCAATTCAAAATGTCTACTGAGATTCTTGCCACACCACAACCTAGAAACTGTCTTGAAGTAGTAAGGTGGGGAAATAGTGAGGCTAATGTTATTGTTTCCTATATCACAGAGATCATTGCTCTTCATTGTTTGATATATTATATCTTGAAAACCATTGTTTCATACATTTTGTCTATTTTTTTATTTTTATATATGATAAGGAATATCTAATCCCGATCAGATTTTCCATAATATCTTGATCCATTCATCCTATAATTACTCAATTATTACAGTACCCTGGGCTGTATGCTTCTAGTTGGCAATGTTAAGATGAATAAGGAACAATGTGAAACTCACAAAGAAAGACAGATAAGTGAACTGGCATTTGTAACACTGAAGTCAGAAGTCGTCTATGGACAGTCTGTAGGAGTCTCGATGTGGGGCATCCACCTTATGCTGATGAATCAAAGACTTAAGATGTGTTCTAAAAGAAAAGACAATGTGTCTGTCAATTAAACTATTATACACCTAAGAGCCTTATTTTATACTTTAAAAAAATCTTCTAGTATTGTAAAGACATACATTTTATTCACATAAAATGAAGGCAAAAAAATTAATTTGCAAATAGATTCCCAAACATCTGGACATTCTGACTTTGATTGTGTTGAATAAGATTATGATCCAGAGTCATGGATATCTTATCATCACCCTCTGTGGCATGAATAATGAAGGCCATGAAGCATATATTGATAAAAGAGGCAGTGGCATTTCATATGTGATTTTTTTTTTCCTGTTGACACTCAATCTGCAAGTTTTAATGCAGGTTCTTACCAGAAGATAGCAACAGAGGATTTCAGGCCAAGTTCCTCCATTTGCAGACAATGAAAACCCTGTCATGGTTTTTAGACTAACATTGACTGTGGTAAAGTTTGAAAAAATGAGTGACCACAGGAGAGATTCAAGATGTTGGCATGAGTGGTCAGACAAAGAACTCCTCCCAAAACCAAAAATAGTACGAAAATATAGTTAATTAATACAACCAATCCTAAAAGAGCAACAGGAAAGAAGGCTGCACGAGACTGCATACAGACCTCACGAAACAGGGTAACATTCCAAAGCCTTGATCCAGCGGGACCCAGGCCTTTCCCCCACCCAGCTCACTGGCAGGAGGAAGAGAAACAGAGCAGGGAAGGGATGGAAGCCTGGGACTAATTAACACCTAGCCCTGGAGATCTGCTTTGCAAGCAGAAACCTACACTGTGTGGTGCTCTGGAGGTTGGGGAGCTGAGACAGGCGGAGTACTTGAGAGACTGACATTCCAGCTGTTTATGGAGGACGGGATCCACACCCGGCCACTCTGTGACAGGGGAAAGGCAGGTGGTCTGAGAGGCTTCCTAGCAGTGAGACGGCCATGGAAGGCGGGGGTTTGCACAGAGGTTGCTACACGGAAGAACGGATAGGTGGACAAGGTTGTCTGAGTGCGCTCTGTCCAGCAGGTTTGGAACTTTGAGGAGCTTCAGGCACTCATCTCCCTGGCTGCCTACTCAGCTCCAAGACTCCCCACTGTGACATGCAGCCTGCCGAGCCTTCCTCCTGGTTGGATGGTACCGGCTCCCTAACGGACAATCACTGTGCCTGTGTCAGACCAGCTAGAGGGAGGCCCCGCCTACAACAGCGAAGCTACAGACGCCAAGCCCAGAGGCTTACACCAGTGTGCTTGACCCACTGGCTGTTATACTAGAGACAGGCAGGGCAGACAGGAGTCAGGAAACAGATCTTTCCTCCCCCCAGGCACCAGCTCCACTCCCCAACGACCCCCAATCTCACTCTAGGGGTTGAGCAGCTCCAGAGACTGGAGCTTCTGGACAGTGCAGGGCACCACACAGAAATATGAAACGTCAAAAGAACTTGGTTCAGACCAAAAAATCTCACAAACCCCCGAAAAAGGATGAAATGAAAGTGAACTCACTGATCTTCCTGAAAGAGAGTTCAAAATAAAAATCATAAACATGCTTACGGAGGTACAGAAAAATATTCAAGAACTCAGGAACGAATTTAAGATGCGGATTCAATCATTAAGAAATTCCATATCTGAAATGAAACATACAATGAAGGGATTTTAAAGCAGATTAGATGAAGTAGAAGAGACGGTAAATGGAATAGAAATTAGAGAAGAAAAATACAAAGAAGCTGAGGCACAGAGAGAGAAAAAAGGATCTCTAAGAAAGAAACAATATTGAGAGAACTATGTGACCAACCCAAAAGGAACAATATTTGCATTATAGGGGTACCAGAAGAAGAGAGAGAAAAAGGGATAAAAGTGTCTTTGAGGAGGTAATCACTGAAAACTTCCCCAATCTGGGGAAGGAGATAGTCTCTCAAGCCATGGAGGTACACAGATCTTCCAACACAAGGGACCCAAGGAAGACAACATCAAGACATATAATAATTAAAATGGCAAAGGTCAAGGATAAATACAGACTTTTAAAAGCAGCTAGAGAGAGAAAAAAGATCACATACAAAGGAAAACCCATCTGGCTATCATTATATTTCTCAACAAAAACCTTACAGGCCAGAAGGGAGTGGCACGATATATTTAATGTAATGAAGCAGAAGGCCTTTGAACCAAGAATACTCTATCTGGCAAGGTTAAATTTGAAGGAAGGATTAAACAATTTTCAGATAAGCAAAAGCTAAGAGAATTTACCTCCCACAAACTACCTCTACAGTGCATTTTGGAGGGACTCCTACAGATGGAAGTATTCCAAAGGCTAAATAGATGTCACCGAAGAGCTAGACAAAGCATACAGAATATGATTCATAACATAAAAAGAATGGAGGAGGAAGAAAAAGGAAAAAAAAGATCCTTTAGGTTGTGTTTGTAGTAGCATACAAAGTGAGTTAAGTGAGACTGTTAGATACTAAGAGACTTACCCTTGAACATTTTACTTGGTAACCATTAATCTAAAGCCTCCAATGGCAATAAGTACATACCTATTGATAATCACTCTAAACGCAAATGGTCTGAAGGCACCAATCAAAAGACATAGAGTCATGGAATGGATAAAAAAACAAGACCAATCTATATGCTGCCTTCAAGAGACTCACTTCATAAGCAAAGACATACACAGACTGAAAGCAAAGGGATGGAAAAAGATACTGTGCAAATAATAGGAGAAAAAAGCAGGAGTTGCAGTACTTGTAACAGACAAAATAGACTTCAAAACAAAGAAAGTAACAAGAGACAAAGAAGGACATAATGATAAAAGGGTCAGTCCAGCAAGATGATATAACTATTATAAATATCTATGCACCCAACAGAGGATCACCTATGTATCTCCATATGTGAAACAAATACTAACAGAATTAAAGGGAGAAATAGAATGCAATGCATTCATTTTAGTAGACAACACACCACTCACTCCAAAGCACAGATCAACCAGACATAAAATAAGTAAAAGACAGAGGCAGTGAACAATGTATTAGAGCAGATGGACCTAACGGACATCTACAGAACACTCCATCTAAAGCAACAGGATACACATTCTTCTCAACTGCACATGGAACATTTTCAAGAATAGATCATATACAAGGCCACAAAAAAGAACCTCAGTAAATTCAAAAAGATTGAAATTGTACCCACAGCTTCTCAGATCACAAAGGTATGAAACTAGAAATAAATTACACAAAGAAAACGAAAAAGTCCCAAAATACATGGAGGCTTAATAACATGCTCCTAAATAATCAATGGATCAATGACCAAATAAAAACAGATATCAAGCAGTATATGGAGACAAATGACAACAATAATTCAACACCGCAAAATCTGTGGGACGCAGCAAAGTCTGTGCTAAGAGGAAAGTATATTGCAATACAGGCCTATCTCAGGAAAGAAGAACAATCCCAAATGAACAGTCTAAACTCACAATTAATGAAACTAGAAAAGGAAGAACAAATGAGGCCCAAAGTCAGTAGAAGGAGGGACATAATAAAGATTAAAACAGAAATAAATAAAATTGAGAAGAATAAAACAATAGAAAGAATCAATGAAAGCAAGAGCTGGTTCTTCAAGAAAATAAACAAAATACATAAACCCCTAGCCAGACATATCAAGAAAAAAAGAGAATCTACACACATAAACAGAAACAGGAAAAAATCACTATGACTCCACAGAAATACAAAGAATTATGAGAGAATACTATGAAAAATTACATGGTAACAAATTGGATAATGTAGAAGAAATGGACAACTTCCTAGAAAAATACAACCTCCAAGGCTGACCCAGGAAGAAACAGAAAATCTTAATAGACCAATTACCAGCAAAGAAATTGAATTGGTAATCAAAAAACTACCTAAGAACAAAACGTCTAGAACAGGTGGTTTCACTGCTGAATTTTATCAAACATTTAGTGAAGACATAATACCCATTCTCCTTAAAGTTTCCAAAAGGTAGAAGAGGAAGGAATACTCCCAAAATCATTCTATGAGGCCAACATCACTCTAATACCAAAACCAGGCAAAGACACCACAAAAAAAAGAAAATTACAGACCAATATCCCTGATGAACATAGATGAAAAAATACTCAAAAAAATATTAGCAAACCGAATTCAAAAATACATTAAAAAGATCTTCCATCATGATCAAGTGGGATTCATCCCAGGGATGCAAGGGTGGTATAATATTCGAAAATCCATCAACATCATCCACTACATCAACAAAAAGGACAAAAACCAAATGATCATCTCCATAGATTCTGAAAAAGCAACTGACAAAATTCAACATCCAGTCATGATAAAAACTCTCAACAAAATGGGTATAGAGGGCAAGTACCTCAACATCATAAAGGCCATATATGACAAACCCTTAACAGCGAGAAGATGAAAGCTTTTCACCTAAGATTGGGAATAAGGCAAGGATGACCACTTTCCCTACTTTTATTCAGCATAGTACTGGAGGTCCTAGCCACGGCAATCAGACAAAACAAAGAAATAAAGGCATCCAGATTGGCAAGGAAGAATTCAAACTGTCCCTGTTTACAGGTGACATGATATTGTACATAAAAAACCCTAAAGAATCCACTCCAAAACTACTAGATCTAATATCTGAATTCAGCAAAGTTGAGGGATACAAAATTAGTACACAGAAATCTGTTGCATTCCTATACATCAACAATGGACTAGCAGAAAGTGAAATCAGGAAAACAATTCCATTCACAATATCATCAAAAAGAGTAAAATACCTAGGAATAAATCTAACCAAGGAAGTGGAAGACTTATACTTTAAAAACTACAAGACACTCATGAGAGAAATTAAAGAAGATACCAATAAATAGAAACACATACCGTGCTCATGGATAGGAAGAATTAATATTGTCAAAATGGTCATCCAGCCTAAAGCAATCTACAGATTCAATGCAATCCCTATCAAAATACCAAGAGCATTCTTCAATAAACTAGAGCAAATAGTTTTAAAATTCATGTGGAACCACAAAAGACCCCGAATAGCCAAAGCAATCCTGAGAAGGAAGAATAAAGCAGGGGGGATTACGATCCCTGACTTCAAGCTCTACTACAATGCCACAGTAACCAAGACCATTTGGTACTGGCACAAGAACAGACCCATAGACCAATGGAACAGAGAGTCCAGATATAAACCCAAACATATATGGTTGATTAATATACGATAAAGGAGCCATGGATATACAATGGGGAAATGACAGCCTCTTCAAAAGCTGGTGTTGGCAGAACTGGACAGCTACATGTAAGAGAATCTAACTGGATCATTGTCTAACCCCATACACAAAAGTAAACTCGAAATGGATCGAAGACCTGAATGAAAAGTCATGAAACCTTAAAACTCTTATAAAAAAATATAGGCAAAAATCTCTCGGACATAAACATGAGCAACTTCTTCATGAACATATCTCCCTGGGCAAGGGAAACAAAAGCAAAAATGAACAAGTGGGACTATATCAAATTACGAAGCTTCTGTACAGCAAAGGACACCATCAGTAGAACAAAAAGACCTTCTATAGTATGGGAGAATATATTCATAAATGACATATCCGATAAGGGGTTGACATCCAAATTATATAAAGAGCTCACACACCTCAACAAACAAAAAGCAAATAAGCCAATTAAAAAATGGGCAGAGGAGCTGAACAGACACTTCTCCAAAGAAGAAATTCAGATGGCCAACAGGCACATGGAAAGATGCTCCACATTGCTAATTATCAGAGAAATGCAAATTAAAACCACAATGAGTTATCACCTCACAGCAGTTAGGATGGCCACCTTCTTAAAGACAAACAACAACAAATGTTGGCGAGGATGTGGAGAGAGGGGAACCCTCTGACACTGGTGGTAGGAATTGAAAATAACTCAACCATTGTGGAAAGCAATATGGAAGTTCCTCAAAAAACTAGAAATAGAAATATCATTTGACCCAGGAATCCCACTCCTAGGAATTTACCCCAAGAATGCAGCAGCCCAGTTTCAAAAAGACAGATGCACCCCTATGTTTATTGCAGCACTATTTACAATAGCCAGGAAATGGAAGCAACCTAAGTGTCCATCAGTAGATGAATGGATAAAGAAGATGTGGTACATATACACAATGGAATATTATTCAGCCATAAGAAGAAAACAAATCCTACCATTTGCAACAACATGGATGGTGCTAGAGGGTATTATGCTCAGTGAAATTAGCCAGGCAGAGAAAGACAAGTATCGAACGATTTCACTCATCTGTGGAGTATAAGAACAAAGAAAAAGCTCAAGGAATAAAACAGCAGCAGACTCACAGAACCCAAGAATGGACTAACAGTTACCAAAGAGAAAGGGATTGGGGATGATTGGTGGGAAGGGAGGGATAAGGGGGAAAAGTGTCATTACAGTTAGCATGTGTGATGAAGGGGAGGGCACGGGGAAGGCAGCATAGCTCAGAGAAGACAAGTAGTGATTCTATAGCATCTTACTACGGTGATGGACAGTGACTGTAAAGGGGTATGTGCTGGGGACTTGATAATAGGGGGAGTCTAGTAACCATAATGTTGTTCGTGTAATTGTACATTAATAACAGCAAAAAAAATTTTTTTACGTGAGTGACCACATACTAAAATTGGTAAAACAAAGTAACTAGTGAGGAGTTGGAGATATTTTTCAATGCAGCTATCATAGTAGAGCTGACTCCTGGTGACCAATGTTTTACTTGGCCTAAAAGGACAAAACTTCCCAGAAGGAAGGTAGAAGTACAGAAGAGGTAAGAAGATTTATGGCCTATTAGGAGATCTTAAAATAGTTTTGGAATGGAGAGGCTATAAAAGAGAAAGAAGTGGAAGTCGGGATTCACTTCACAGCATGAGAACAGAAGGAACAGAAATAATTTAATCTTCAAATTCAAATTCTTTTCACATTAAATGATGGTTGGGTTTGTTGTGAAGTAGGCAAGAATAGAGGTAAGGAGTTTGAGAAATTCATTCATTCACTTGTGTAGTTCAATATAAAGGGGATGAGAAGAAGAAATGTGTATCACAGTGACTTACTAATACAGTGGTGGTTTGTGAGGGAGGGGCTCAGCCAAGAGGCAGGGCTCTCTTCCTATAGCACTGAGTACCTCAGGGAGCTATTCAGATTCAAATGCTGTTCCTATTTGCAGAAATTGGGGGGTTGTACGGAACATTTAACAAGACTACAGGCGAGGGATGTCAGTTTGAAATAGTCTCATTATATGAACTTCAATAAAAGGCGAATCTTCTCTGTCACTGTGTTCTCTAGGGATTAATACAGATGAAGTTTCCATATTCTCTTGAGATTTCAGTGCAGTGAGGATTCAAACACCTTACCAGAAAATTAAACTGTGGATGGAGAGCCGCGCCTGGGCACTCAGACCCAGGAATCAGACCTGGAATGGGATGCGCCAGGAAGGCTTCTTGGAGGAGCGTTATCAGGAAGTGCCCAAGTATGGGGAGCAGGGAGTGAGGCAAACTGGGGAGGGGCAAGACAAGGGGAAGAAGTGTGTCCCTGTCATGGCAGGGGCATGTGAGGAGGCCAAGGCATCTGAAGGACCGCCGGGAACGGTAATTTGTGAGGTTGTCAGGAGCACAAAGGGCAGAGCACGGGATAGAGAGAGAGGGGGAGAGAGAGAGAGTTGGGGGGAATTTTGAATGTGTCAGTCTTGTTCCTTGAAACATGACACCTGGCCCACGTGGTCTGCCTGTCAGGAAGGCGGAACAAGTGAGGCTGGCCTAGTCCACGGGGCAGGTCCCTGGATGCTACCAAAAGGAGTTCTGGGTCTGCGGAGGGGAAGAGGCGGGAGGCAGAGAGGGTTTCCGGGCTCATGGACCCTCAGGGCCCTGGAGTTGATAACAGGTGGAGTGTATTAACCATAATTTTGTTCATGTAATTGTACATTAATGATAGCAAAATAAAAAAAATTTTTTTAAATGAGCGTTCACCTCCCCGCTTCCTCACGCCCTCCTCCCAACCTGAGTACGGCTTCCCATTAGCCACTTTGCACGTGCACGAGAGACTCACAGATGTTAAGATCCAGAGCGGCGGCTCACTGCGCCATCTGGCGTCCACACGCGGCAGGCTGTGCGCAGCCTTAGCAGCAGCTGCGCACAAAGGTCCACCGCTGCGTCAAGGGACCCATTTCAAAACGCTTTTTGTAGGAAGTCGGAAAACACTTTAGTTACCGCAATATGTGATGTTCTAGTTCCTTTAGCATTGTGGTATTTAACTTGGCATGCAACTTTTTTCTTCAATTTATTTTTTTTAATTTATAATGAAAAGGGAATTTATTTTAAAGAAATAGGAGTAAACACCTATATCCAACTATCTACATTCTAAACTATTAACATATTGGTATACTAAGCTCATCTATATATATATGGATGAAGTACACGATTTTTAAGTAAATAAGGTGTCATGATATCTCTACCTGAATTTTCACAAAATAAGGATATTCTACAACCACAGTACGTAGGCTACTTACAATAAAAATAAGGAGGATAGTTCCTGAAAATCAGTATTTCTATTGCATGTTAAAATTTCTCCAACTGTTCTCCATAACTCGTACAGCCATTTTTTAATTCCTCCAGTCAGGACGCAAAGACGATTACAGTTATTGCTATTACTATAAACGTCTCTAAAGTCCTTGTAAATCTTAGGCATTCTCCCACTACCATTTCCCGCTAACTTTTCAGTACATTCTCAGTGAATTATATACGATAGCACATCTCTTTCACTACCCTGCTTTCCGTAGCTTCCCGGTATTTCTACACTTCGCGCCACCTCAACTGCCAGCAGCTTCAGAGTCGCGGGTGGCTGACCAGGGCGCCTCCTGCGCAAGCGCAGACGCCCGAATGGGCATGACCCTCCTCCTTCTGCAGCCACCCCGCCTGGGCGGGGCTCTCCAGGCACAACTGAGCTAGGGCCGCTCTGGGGACGGGCTGCACGCGCGAGGTCGGCTGCTCTCTGCTCTTCCGGAGTATCGGTTGGAGAATTTGTGTTAACAAGTTTGTTCAGAAATGTACCTCTACATGTATGTTAACTGCTTCAGACTCCACCTTGCAATATTTGTTCTTGCTTTTTGTTTTGGCATGCAAAATGTCTTTGACGTGTGTATAAATTCTCGTTTAATAAAATCACATAAACACCATCTATAACCAGATTAATCATTTTGTATTGTGTATACCTTACATTTGTTTAAAAAATGTATTCATAATCATTTTTCAAAGAATCTTTAAATTATTTTAATGTTTTCAAGCATCACTTCATTACACTGAATGGGAATTTTTTGTTTTCAAGGAAAGACAGGCATTACACTTGCCCTGTTTTAGTGTTTTCCAGAAATTTCCTCTGCAGGACTTCTGGTGGAAGAGGGACAGCAACTTTTCCAGGAACCACGAAGTAAATTTTGCTTAGTTTCATGCTTAAAAAGTGCTGTGAATAAAACTGAAGGAACAAAATAGCAGCAGACTCACAGACTCCAAGAGGGGACTAGTGGGTGAGGGAGGGGGAGGGGAAGGGAGGGGAGGGTGGGTGGGAAGGTAGGGAGAAGAGGATTGTGGAATATCATGATTAGTGCACATGGTGTGCGTGAGGTCATGGAGAAGACAGTGCAGCACAGAGAAGACAAATAGGGACTCTGTGGCATCTTACTACATTGATGGACAGTGACTGCAATGAGGTATGGGGGGGACTCAATAAAAAGGGTGAATGTAATAACCACATTGTTTTTCTTGTGAAACCTTCATAAGAGTGTATATCAATGATACATTAAAAAAAAAGAAAAATTTCCTGTGAATGTTTTGTTGTATGGCTTAATCTGTTCTAATTGTGAAAGGTTCACAAAAGCATTCATTTCTGTAGACAGAACACCAAGTCTGCCACTCTGAATACAAAGACCAGATGCTTCTTTACTGTGCAAGTATGTATTTTGTAATATTGTTTGATTTTCTTTTTACCCAACAGGTATAGACATTGTTTGGAGCCTGTGATTACCGCCACCTTACTTTTTAAATATCTGCATGAAGTTTCCTTGAACAGATTGCCCATAATATAAATACAAACTTTTCTTACTCTTTGTTAAGTTAATAATAAAATTGTTTTGAGTGAAATAGGAAATAAAACAATAACATTCAGAACATGTGTGCTTATGTCTTTTCCAGGCAACACATACTTTTGTAATATGGTCTTGTAAAAATGGAATCTGAATATTTTTTTCCTTTTATAAATAACCATAATATCAAAAATACTTTCATGTTTGTGACATTTTTAGGTTATCATTTTTATTGACTTTGTCAATTAGTTATCCACCTATTATTTAGTTTATTTGTTGATATCGGTTGTTTCAGGCTGAACCCTTGATATCTCTATGACATAGTTTATTAATAGGCTGCTGAGTTTCCTGGAGAGTGAAGACAGCATTCCTCAACTTGGGTTGAACAGGGCTTTCCTCACCCAAAACCACCAAGAGACATGAAAGAAAGAAGAGAGTAGAAACAGTTCAGGCCTCCAACAAGCAGACTAGGATTTATTTAAGGCCTGCACTCTGGAAGGAACAAATGCCAGCAGGACTGTATGGAAGAGAACACATTCTCTTATGTGGGAGGGAGCATGCTTAAAGGGTACATCTCTGAGACTCAATAGCGTATGTCCACTATGCAAGCAAAGAATTTCATCTAATGCTCTAAAAACTATTCTGGTGGGGGGGGCCATTTGTTTTAGGTTTATGAAATGTAAGCAGCCCACAGAGCAAAAGCACTGATACTTTATGGACACTTTAACTCCAAAGTGTATGGCTGCAGTCAGGGGTTCTGGGGGTCAATACTCCACAAGAGAATTTAAAGGCCAGAGCTTGGTCAAAAAATGATGCCTCATTTTCACTTTATTAAAGCCTTTCACCATTAAGCTTAATTTTAACTGTATGTGAAGAGCAACCCTATGCTCCATGCAAACTACGTAGAATGTGGCATCGGTGTAGCAAAGGGCAGAAGCAAGATGATTTCCAAATTTAAAGGTAACTGGGAGGTTTAATGGGGGGTGGGGAATAGGGGCAGTAAGTCTTACTGCTTTCTCTTCCCTTTGATGAAAATTTTGTTTTACTGTTATAAATAGAAAAATCTACTTGAATTATGTCATAATGGTGTTTTCTTATCAGCCACACATAAGAAGAAATCATAAGAAAGGCAGGTTAGGATCTCTATGAGTGATTCAATCTACTTACACATCATTTCCTTTATCTCTAAAGTGGGCTTTATCTCTTCATCTTTGGGCTTGTTTCAAGATAGCCATGACATGTAAAGGCTTCTGTCATTTTTCATCCAAGAAAATGAAAGGGTTGAGAGCCAAGTTCAGATGACTTTTCCTTGTGAGTTTGCTTTTTTTCTTCTCCACTGCTCCCAGAATTCTGTGACCCATGTCTCAGTGAAGCAATTACACACAAGTCAACCTTGTCTGTGGGGTAGATGGCATGATTACTCTCGCTTCTTCCTACCACTGGACTTAGAGGACACTTTGATGAAGTACACTGAGATAGATCTTTAGTGAACCAATATCCAGTGTCATGCTCTCCTCTTCTGTATCTGGGGAGTGTCCTGTGCTACTACAAGCATAAGATAGTGTCACAGCCCAATGATATTTACTAAAAATGAAGCCAGTGGTAAAATTCTGGTAACAAAAACCTTAGGAGTTGACTGTGAAGCTTTCCTGTCCCTACCACTTAATAGATTGAAGATGTCCAGTCACTTATTAAACACCTGATTTCATTATATGTTCCATGACAATAACAACCATGACCACCTCACAGAGATGTGTGGGAATTAAATATGTTAATAAGAGTAGCTAGTGCATATTCATGCTCCAAAGATACTTGTTACTGTTATTTTCTGAAGGGAGATGTTTCTTAATTTGGTGAGCAACAGTGCAGAGAAAAAGCCATATGGAACAAAGACGTGCTATCTGTACCCATCTCCAAATTGGCTAAAACTTACCATTTGATTCTGGATAGAGTCTGGGGGAATCTTAAATAGTCATTTGGACAGATGTGCCTGGGGAATTTGGCTTGTAAGTAACTGCCCACATAGAAAACTAACTGCCAAGGTGTGGTTTGTGGAGTTACCTTTAGAAAGCAGAACGAGTGCTAAGACTTACTTCCCACACAAAATAGCCCTGGAGTGAAAACATTCATGGAGAGTTCCTAGGCCTATGATGAATAAAAGAGATACCAGCATATATTAATCATAGTGTTAATATCCAAATGTGCTCACACCTCTAAATTTCAAAATATAGGACTTGCGTTACTATTTTACAGATCAGCAATCTGAGGCACAACCAGCTTAAGAAACTTTCCCAAAGCCACACAGAAAATGACTTGGGAAGCCAGAATCTATAAATCTTATTCCATGATATGAAAACCCACACACAGCCAACAACATGTAAGTAGCAAAACATATCTGGAATTTTAAATGTTTTGTTTGCCTCCTTTAAGGCTCTTCGTTTCATGCTTCTACCCTCCAGCAGCACATTTTTTGAACACATACTGAAAAACTGCCTTGTTATCTCTCCTTTGGTCTGGTGACAATACAATTCCTAAAGTAACTATATGGGGGAAGGCCTTAAGCTACGACCCATAACAAGGGGCAGTCTCCAAAAGCAAAGAACCTATTGTATAGTGTTTACTGAAATGCCAATATTTTAAACACAAAATATGAGATCCAAGTAGGATTGTCAAAGATAAACAAACAGGACACTACTTAAAGTGGTAAAGAGTGATTTCAATGAATAATATACTATTGCAATAGGGCAGTGTGAACTGAATTCACCTTCTATTTCTGCAGAGGGACTAGGCATTTTAAAGACAAAATTAAGGAAAAGGGGAGGGCGTGATTAGGGGCTCAGTATAGTCAGGGAAGTGAAAAATGACAAAGGGTTGCTTAGAGTAAATGTGATTAGGCCGGCTATAACTGCTAACTCACAGTTGTTGAAATTGAAGATTCTATCCTCCCACTGAGACGGGGAGACAGAGGCTCTATCCTCATTTAATATCAAAGGAATTTTCAGGCCCCTGAGAAAGACACCCTGAGTTGAAAGGTTTTCCATATATATATATATATATATATGTATCAAAGCAACAGAGGAAGGGTTCAAAATTACAAGTGCTTTTTAGTGAATGCTGTCAGAAAAGGAGATCAGGGACCTATCATCCGATGTTGGCTAGAACAAATAGTAAATTTGGGGGCAGTCTTGAGCTATCCTGGGGATTGAGCTGTTAGAAACTACGATGGTATTTGTTTAAGTATTTTACTGTAGGAAGAGGGGAATGTACAGTCATTTGTACTGAGAGTCTGTACTTTTCATATATGATTTAAAATATAGGCCAAGGTTGAGGCTGAGTTGAGAGGAAGGCTCACAGGAACCTGGCTGGAGTTTGGTCAAAGAGATAGTGTTTGTCAGTACCAATACCAACATTACATCCTAAAATTCATATGGAATCTCAACAGACTCCAAATAGTCAAAACGGTCTTGAAGAAAGACAAAGTTTAAAGCTTATACTTCTTGATTTCAAAACTTATTACATAATTAAATAATTAAAACAGTGTGATACTAACATAAATACAGAAATATAGAGCAATGGAATAGAATAAAGACTCAAAAATAACCCTTTGCATGTATATTCAAATGACTTTTGACAAGAGTGGCAAGATTATTAGACGGGAGAAGGACAGTCTTTTCAACAAATGGTGTTAGCAAAACTGGATACGCAAATGCTAAAATATAAAGTTGGACCCTTACCTTATACCATATACAAAAACAACTGAAAATGGATCAATGATCTAAATGTAACATATAATACTCTAAAACTCCTCAGAAAAAAACATAACAGGGAAGCTTAATAACGTTAGACTTGGCAATGACTTCTTGGATATGACGCCTAAAGCACAGGCAATAAAAGAGAATAGATAAAATGATGTATGTAAAAATTAAAAACTTTTGTGCATCAAAGGACACACCAATATCCTGAAAAGGCAGCCTATGGAATGGAAGCAGATATTTGCGGTCTAAACATCTATAAGGAGTTAACCCAGAATATAATGAATTCCAAGAACTCAGCAACAAAACAACCTGATCAGCAAATGTGTAAAGGGGTTGAAGAGACATTTCTGCAAAGAAGATAGGTAAATGGCCAAAAAGTATATGAAAAGATGAAAGTATATGAAAACATCAGTAATCAACAGAGAAATGCAGATTAAAAACATGATGAGATACAACCTCACAGCTATTACAATGACTAATATAAAAAAACAGAAAATAAGTGTTGGTGAGGATGTGGAGAAATTAGAATCCATGTGTTCTGTTGATGGGAATGTAAAATAGTACAGCTGCTATGTAAAAGAGTATGGTGGTTCCTCAAAAATTAAAAATAGAATTATCATATCCCACAATTGCATTTATGGGTATGTACCTATAATAACTGAAAACAGGGATTAAAAATATATTTGTAAAGCCATGTTCATAGCAGCATTATTTACAATAGATAAAAAGTGGGAGTGACCCAAGGGTCCATAATCAGATGACTAGATAAGCAAAATGTAATATATTCATACAAAGGAGTATTGTTCAGCCTTCAGTGAACATTATGCTAGTGAAATAAACTGGTCACAAAGAAATAAATACAGTATGAATCCACTATACAAAGTACCAGAGGAGTGACATTCATAGAGTCAAATCGATTAAGAAAGTAGAATGGTAGTTTCCAGGGGCTGGGGAAGGAAGAAATGAGGAGTTGTTGGTTAATGGGCATAGAATTTCATTTTCATAAGATAAAAATAATTTTAGAGATTGGTTGTACAATATGTGAATGTACATAATACAACTGAACCATATGCTTAAAAATAATTAAGATATAAAGTTTGTATTTGCAGTTTACAATTGCAATTTTTAAAATTTAATTAAAAAAATATATATACCTATTGATGCACATGCATATGCAGACATCTCCTAATCATCTAGGTTCAGTAGTACAACTTAATGGTGCAAGGAGGAAGTTAGATTAAAAAAAAACACAGAATGTGTGGATTCTTGAGTAATAAGGCAAACTCAAAAGATAATAAAAACAAAAGCAGGTATGATGAGGATCATGCCTGGGTGTTGAATCCATGGTAGCATCAGGTGGTCACAGAGAAGCTCCTTGAAGCTTATTTCCATATATGCTGTTAAAAGTAGATGCCCAGTTAGACTGTGAACACTATGTTTGTAGTTATTGTACCTGGAAAAGAAGAACTAGAATGTGAGTCCTTTGGACACAGAATTCTATTTGACCTCTCACTTGTATATCCCCAGAGCCTATATGTTGAATGAATGAAATATGTTGATTAATGTATCTCACTGAGAAAATCCTTATTAACTTAATTTTCAATTTCATCTGAGTTTCCACATGCACAGTATAAAAATAGATCACTTATATTTAAAGCATCAGTTATAATTTTGTTTCAGTTTTTCTACAAAAATTTAAAGTAACATCTATAGGTGTGTTACTATCCCTCTTATACATGAATACAATAACTTAGACTCTCCAAAATGACGTTACTAGCTCCAATATTGTCATAATTGACTCAAACCATTACTCAAATGGATAGTAAGAATTTAAGATGATCTCATTTTCATAGAAGCAAAATGTTGTTTCTGGACTTTGTTACCTTTGTTCCTGGACTTCAGGAAGCTGCGTTGCCCTCCACTGGAACCTGTATCCATACCTGTCATTCTGATGTATTTAGGCATGCTAAAGATTAAATCACAGTCCATCAGATTCATCCATTCTTTGTTTCTCCCACAAATTTGTGTCAGCACTATAACTGTTTAAAGTCTTCCCATCTATTTGATAATCATTGGCTGTTTTAAAATGAAGAATAGTAAATGGGAGAACCCCTTAGCAAGATGTACAATTAAAAAGTTATAATAGGGAAGAAAGAAATCGAACCTAAGCTTAGTATATTTTACCAATCCAAGGGAAAAGTATTTAAGAGCAACCTGTGTGGTCAGGGAGTCAGTTTCTAAAACTAAATCATGACCAACTTAGTGCTTAGAGCCCCAGATTAGTTTGTTAGGACTACCATGACAAAGTATGATAGGTTGGGTGGCTTAAATAAATTTATTTTCTCATGGTTGTGAAGGCTACACGTCTGAGATCAAGGTGTCAGCAGGTTTGGTTTCTTCAGAGGCCTCTCCTTTAGCGTGAAGATGGCTGCTTTCTCACTGTGTCCTCACATGATCTTTCCTTTGTTAGCCTCCGTGATGTCTCTTTGTGTGTCCAAATGTCCTCTTCTTATAAGGACACCAGTAAGATTGAATGAGTGCCCACCCTAATGGTCTCCTTAAAGGATTATCTCCAAATACCTTCAGATTCTGATGTATGAGGGGTCAGGGCTTCAAAATATCAGTTTTGGGCAGACACAATTCATTCCCTGACAAACTTGAATAAAAATGCCAAGGCTACAGAGATAAGGGAATGACTACCCAGGGGTAAAGATGTCCACGGGTAAGAAGAATAATGACCTGTTCATAAAACTATGAGTGGCAATTGGGACAAAAAGTAAATCTGAACATGTAGGCAGGGCTCTAAGAATTTTATCTCTATTAAGGAGGTGTAATTGAACATTTCTATGAAAAGGGGGTAATCATATTTTTAATATGGGGGTATTAATTTAAAGAAGGAAATACTGGAAATAATGAAATTGGTATAATAATCCATTTATTTTTAAGTGGAGTTTATTAAGGTGAAATTCATCCTTTTCCAGTAGACAGTTCAATATACTTCAGTGAATACAGTCATGCAACCACCACAATTAAAATACAGAACATTTTTAATTACCCCAAAAATTTCTGTGACCATTTGTAGGACTCCATCCCCACAGTCTTGGCAAATTTTTATCTTATCTATCTTTATTGTTTTGGGTTTTCCAGATTATTATATAAATGAAGTTATTCCGTATGCAATTTTTTCTGCTTGTTTTCTCTCACTTAGAATAATATTTTTAAGATTCATTCACATTGTAGTTTGTTTCTTTTAATTTCTAAATTATACTCTATTGAATAAAAGTACTAGGATTGGTTCATCTTTTTATCACCTGATAGATATTTGGGATGTTTTCAAGTTTGGACTATTATAAATACAGCTGCTCTTAAGCATTTAGATACAGCATGTTTGGGATATTTAGTTTCACTTCTCTTGGTAAAGTACCTAATAGCAAGGTTGCTAGATCATATATTAATATATGATTCACTTCACAAGAAACTGCTAAACTGTTTTCCAAAGTGGCTATGACATTTTGCATTCTGATAGCAAAATATGATATTTCTGGTTGCTTCACATTTTTACTAGCATTTGGTATTTGAAGTATATTTTTAACTTTTAAAAATATATTCTAGGAGATGTATAGTGGTATCTCATTGTGGTTTCAGTTCATGTGCTTCTGATGGCAATAATACTGAACATTTTTTCAATATGTTCTGTATGCTCAACAAATAATTGCCAATTCTTCAAGTATCACTTTTCCTACCTTAAAAATTCTTTCTTGTTCTAGTACTAGATTTTAAGATATATATTATTCTTGATACAAGATTTGTATTAGTTATGTATTGAAAATATTTTTTCTTTTAAGTCTGTGGTATCTCTTGTCATTCTCTTAACTGTCTTTAAAACAGTAGACTTTATTTTTAATATTCAGTACAATTTATTCATTTTTTCTTTTGTGGTTTACAATATTTATTTCCTATTAATGAAATGTTTGCTTATCCCAAAGTCACAAACATTGCCTGATATGTTTTCTTTAGACATTTTATATGTTACTGTTTTATATATCTACAATAAATTTTGAGTTAATTTTTGTATATAGTGCAAAATAAGAGCAGATGGTTTTGTTGTTTGTTATTACTGCTGTTGGCATATGGTTGCTGAGTTGTGCTAGCACCATTTGCTGCAAATATTATTCTTTCTCCGTTTAATTTCCTTAGCACAATAGTAAAAAATCTACGGACCATATAGGTGTATGTTTATTTCTGTATGCTATGCTGTCCCATTTACCTAATAATTTATCTTTACACAAGTGTTACTTTATATTAAACCTAGAAGTAAGTCGTGTGAGTCATCCAGCATTGCTTCTCATTCTCTGAATTGGTTTGGCTATTCTAAGTCCTTTACTTTCCTACATGAATTTTAGAATCCACTTGTCAATTTCCACAAATATTCATAATGGAATTTTGACTGGAAATTGTGCTGAAAGGTTTAGATAAGTTTGTGATACTTGGCATCTTAAAAATATTGAGCCTTTCAGTCCATGAAATCAGTGTGTCTCTACATTTATTTAAATATTATTTTAATTATTCTCATCAGCATTTCGTAATATCCAGAATACAAATTTTGCACAGATATGGTCAGATTTATTCCTAAGTATATCATGTTTTCTATGCTATTGTGCAATATGTTTTTAACTTCAATATCCAATCATTCATAACTGGAATATAGGCAAACAATTTATTTTGACTCATTCATTTTAGAAAACTAAGAAAACTGAGTGGCAACCATATGAAATATATTTTGCCACATGTGAGGAATGGAAAAATGAACAACAAAGATAAAAATTCTCCTTTACTGAGACATCAGTCAAGTGGTGATTCCAGTAGGCAATGGAAATCAGATTAAATGTGCTATAGTAGGGGATATGCATTATGCTGTTGCAATCCACAAGATGTATTGGAATACAACCAGAATTTAAATGGTCATTGAAGGTTCCTGGAGGACACTATTTTTGAATACATAACATATCAGAAAGCCATACAAATGAGAGTTAGGGAAGACAAAAGAGGAATTGCATTCAGGTAGGGACCAGCTCATGCATAGAAGTCAAAAGATTTGACATAGAACAGAAAAGTAGCAATTTCAGCACTTTTGAGGGAAGGTTTGGCCTTTTCTGAACTTGATTTTTGGGGGATTTTGGTTCCATGTTAATGTGCTTGGATTTTACAGTTTTTCATATTTCATTAGTCTACTGTGGTGTTTGCTTGGTAGGAACACTGCTGTAACTGTAAAATGAGAATTTGGAAGTCTGTAAATATGAGGGGGAAAAAATGGGGTTTAGAATCAGACTCTGTGTAAACAAAGGAAATGTATAGGGTGGGGAAAATGAGAGACACCTGAAGGTCCAGGAAAAATTACACGTTTTCAGGTACAACATTCACTTGACCGATTTAGACCTCCGTGTGAAAAACACCAAGTCAGACCATAAAACTCCTCCTTCTAGGAGGCAATTCAGCTCCAAACACAGGTTACTTTCAAGCCAGGAACTCACCTTCTCCTATTTCATAAGTGCCTGTTACACCTTTCAAGAGAATCAGGGACCCCTGGGCTCACAGCGCCATCTAGCATGAACAAAAATGCAAGGCCCATGGCAAGCTAAATAAAAAGGGGAGGAGGGTGGAAGGGTGGGACGGGGACCACAGAAACAGAAATACCTGTGTTCCTTTGAGGATTTTAAAAATATTTATTCCCAAAATGCAACATAATGCATAATTGCTGTTGGGGAACAATGTTATTCATAATTATTCCCAATAAAGATATAGGGAAGCCTAATCTATATTCACTTAACATCTGTCTACATGTAACGTTAAGGTTAAAGGTTGGTGTGAATTCAATTTAATGTCATTTACAAACATGGATGTACAGGCATGTGTTACCATGGGCACATACATAATCTGCTTATGAAACTAGTTCAGTTGACTTTGCACTGTCACATTAATCTTTGGCACTGTTTGTGTGTTTACAAACATCATTTTCTTCGGTCGCACTGTATTGCATTAAGTAAGCGCAATTTCTTAGGCTAAAGTCTTGATAAGTTACTATTTAAAATATTTTCCACGCTGCTAGAGAATCCCGGCGTGTTCGTTTGAGGCTTCGCAGCGGGGCTGCGCACCACACCCCGTCGTTTCGCGAGGCACCGCACAGACAGCACCAGCGCCTTCCGCGGAGCACCGTAGGCGCAGGAAATGCGCCATTGTAAGAGGCGGCCGGTTCGCACGCGGTGCGCTGTGGGAAGGCCACATGACTTGCCAGCCGGCCGGCCTCCGCCAGGTATGGTCCTGCAGGAGTCTGCGCGAGTAGGCGGGGCGGGACGAGTGCAGCGCCAGTTTCCCTCCGGGCTTCCGCTTCCGCCTTTTCCTTCGGGTCCGTTCCGCTTTACCCCGCTAATGATTTACTCTCGGTAGTATACGTCGCGGAAGACATGTAGCAAGTTTTACGAATATCCTCCCTATAAAAAATTTCCTCCCTAGGCTTCGTATCATTTCGGTTCTTTGCTTTTTAATTTTGTATTAAACTCGTTTTTTTCCCCCCTTAGAAAAATACATTGTGATGTTTACACAACTCTCCCCCTTTTTATAGTTACATAAACGTTGCCTACGTCTCAATATTCACGTTATAAACTACTTTATTATAAACATGCAAAGTTGGGGGAAATTACAGAACTTTTTAAACAGCTACCGAAACTTGCTTTTCTACGTGCCCTCACTTTCTTACTCCACTGCCCTGGTTCTCGCTTTAGAACTAATTATTCAATCCCAAAAGCGTTCCAGTTAATGCTGTCTCCTGTTCGCCTGTGTTACTGACCCAGTTCTGGCTTTTCCTTTCTTTTTTTCTCAGAAAATATTCCCCAACTCTGTAATTAAGAGTTTGGCATTTCATTCTTTTTTTTTTTTTTCTGTAAAAGGTCAGATGTGTATTTTAAGCTGGGAAGACAGTATGGTTTCTGTGACAGTTACTCATCTTTGTAGTTGTAACATTAAGGCAGCCAGAAACCAACTATAAATTAATGGGCATGACTGTATTCCAGAAAGGCTCTATTTACAAATGTGTGACCTGAGCAAAGAAGGTAGTTTCTGGCCCTACAGCTTAATCAACACCTTCCTTATGGTAAACGGCACCGTAGTTTATACCACCTTAAAAGTCTTGTATGTTTTACTTTTGTTGTTAATTATTTTGATTTTACCTCCATTTGGCCCTTTTGATGAAATTTTTAATGATACTGGGGAAAGTAAGGGAAAGGAAGAGAATTCTAGCTTGACACTATTGCCTCTATACTTTATTAGTTAATTATATTGTTTTCTAATCTTGTATAATTTTTCACTATGTTGACTATCCTATTGTTTTTTTTTTAATGCTGACAGTAATGTTAAAAAAGTATTCAGCACTTGTGAAAAATGGTAAAGCAGAATTTATTCAGGACCATCAGGACAGGTATAGGGATACTGCAATGGTATTTTATAATAAGGGAGTAAGATTAGACTCAACTGAATACAGCATGAGCAGATGGGAATTAATAGCCAATGAATAGGGTGGGGGACAGTAGATATAAAGTGACTAAGAGAAAATGTTAGGTAGATAGACATGAGCAGCTGGAAAAGGGGAAAATAAGGTTCAAAGAAAAGTTGCCCAAACTCTGCCCAGGTAGGGGGGTCCCATGTGAAGATAATAAAGGCTTTGCAGGAAGATAACTTCCTTCCCAGCCAGAGCTCAGTGTGGATACAATTGAACAGAACTGAGAACTGCCTAAATCACACCTCTCATGGGAAAGGACATGCTCACTGAGAGGGATGGCTATATAGATGGAACTGTAAATCAAATGAGCCCACCTTGTCAGTCACAGAGTCGCCTCCCAGCCAGAATGCAATATAATGGCCTCCCACCTAAAAGTTCAGAGACTTTGCCTACCTTGACTCTGGCCCACTCCTCCCTTGGAGTGAATTCAAATAAAACTTTCACTCTGCTTTGCTATTGTGTCTCTGCCTTTCAATTATTTGTTGTAGCAGGGACAAGACCTGAGGAGAACAAACTCAGCCCATAACAGAAATATCAGGAGTATAAGGGGTTCTGGCTAAATTCACCTAACTATTCTTGTTGAGGATAGGCCAGCCAGGCTCATCAAACACAAACGGGATGGTGGAGGATGTCGAACTGATTAGATGTCGAGTATGATCAGATATCTAGTCTGGGGACTTCTGGTTAAAATGACTTATGGAGGTTCTTGCTAAACTACACTTCACAAATAAGTACACAGATGGGACTAGAAGTTTGAAGAAGTTAAAATTTGGTGAACTGAGGAATATTCTCAGTGACAAACGAAAATAAAATGGAAAAGTAAAAAAACATTGTAACTTATACCTTATAAGTTCCACCTTATACTTCTGATTCCAGAAATTGATCATTGCAGTACACCACACTTATGTTCATAAAATACATTAATGTGTATCATTACATTTATTTCTTTGTATGTGCTTAAATATGTGATACTCAATATATAAGGACAATATTAATTTAAGGTAGTACTTGTTCAGAGGTATTGTTCTGAAACTAAAACTCAGAAAGAAAAAAAAAACCAGGGAGTTTGTCCCACGAATTTAACAAATGTATAGGTGAGAAAACAAAGGTAAAATGCATTTATAATTTTAACACATCAATTAGCGGTGGAGTAAGAACACAAAACTACCTGACTGTAGAGACCATGTTATTCACTCTCGTGCTGGGATGACCATGTCACATATATTGGTTGACTTGTGCCCTGAGGTTAAAATCCTGCCCCAAATCTGTTTTTTTTAAGTCTTTTTTGTATGATACAAGTACTGCAACACCTGCCAAATCTGTTTTTGTAAATAAAATTTTATTGGAACAACCATACCCATTCATTTAATTGTCTATGGCTGCCTTCATTATGCAGTGGCAAGGTTCAATAGTTTTAAGAGAGATAATATGGTGCATTATTCAAAAGTAATTGCTATCTGGCTTTAAAACCCCCACAGTTCAGTCTGCAGCCTAGGCACTTTAGTCTTTGGTATGCAGATTGGGATGGGAGCCTCTAGGGCCCTTGGAGGGAAGTAGGTGAACCTGTGAATTCATAAACTATTTCAAGAAGTCCCTTTGTCAAGCTCCTCTCCACAACCAGTATTTTCTGCTTCCAAATGGCTTCTGTTCCTCTGTCCATCATTTTAATCATATCTGGGGTGAAATGGTCAGATGACCGAGAGAGAAAAAATAAACATAAGAGATGGCCCCACTCCCTTGGAACTGCGGCTCCTCCCAGTGGAGGAAAATTCCCCTACTCTTAGTTTTTGTTCTGTGAGCACTCTTAGTGGCCACTGTCACCATGACAACTGGGTGGCCTTAGGCTCTGAGGAGGAGAGGTTGGAGATAAGAAGAGGGGGAGGGTGAGAGAATTTTGTACTCTCTGAGCTTTATGAGTTCCCTTTTCCATCCTCAGACCAGAATTAGAGGGGATTGCCTGGAGCTCTCTATCTGCACCACCGTGCTCACTTCTGGATTTCTGTATGTGTTCATTTCATGTCAGGAGATATAGGAGGGAAAAAAAAGAAAGCTCACCACCAATTCAGTGGTACACAATCCAGTGTTCTTCCTTCATTTACCTGTTACTACTTACTTTCAGAGTCTTCAAATAACTTTTCACACGTTTTATCCAACTTTCATAGCTGCATTCAGGGCAGAGTGTGATTACCCCGTCTTACCTGGAAAAGGAACCCTGAAGGCAGCTTGTTCCACCTTTTAAATTTTGCTAAAGAATTATTTAATCTATATTCACAAAATCATTTATGTCAATAAAACATCATGGGAGCCCCAATTTCTTCATTTTAGTGTTTATGTCTTTGAATTCTGTTTTAATCTATTTTCAAATATTTGTCAATTATAATGATATTGAGTATCACTTTTGTTATTGAGTGAGACTAACACTTTTGAATTGAGCCCTGAAATATTTCATCAACAATGCAGATGGTCAACAGGAAAAGGCAGCTGGATAGACAGCATGTTTAATTTCTTCTTTATTTAAGTCCAACAACCAGGAGGCCCAGAAAAGCTCTAAAAAGTTAACTGTGGCTGAAGCAAACTACAGCTTCCATTAATATGAGTTGTAGCTTTTCCCCTGACCTAGTATTTTTTAATTTGTGATGAGCAGACTAAGAAAGAGAAAAAACCATACACAAGAGGGCAGTATAATTGTTGTACATCATGAAACTAATGATCACTAAACACTAAATTCGGGAGGTTCATATAGGCAATAGAATTGGGATTTCCTTATTATTCCTTGACCATTCACACAGAGGCACACATAACTAAGGGAAAAAGTTATCCCATGTATTGGTGAATTGCAAAGAAATAATATGCCATATTCACATGCCAAATTCATGGGTTTCTGAGTAGAATTAGTAAAGGGATGGGAATAAATCAGTAAGCAGGACTCATATTCAATTTTCTCTCTATACAGCAGGATGCTACTAAAGGGTTTTAACTACCAAGACTGAATAAGATGTTATGTACTTATGTGGCTAATTTAAATAAAGGAGGTTGATGTAGCACTTAATTCACTTTTGCAAACTGAAATATTGAGCCACCCACATGGCATCTGCTCTGTGCTGTGAAGGATACACAGGTGTTCTGTGCCTATGAAGATCTGCTGTCTCAGATACACCAGTTAAGTGGGCATTCTCATAGATAAAGAGGTGAGTTCCATTGTCAGAAAAAGGATGTGGTATAAAAAGTAACAGTATAGTATACTGTTATGGATTGAATATTTGTGCACCCCAATCATGTGTTGAAACCCTATCCTCATTGTAGTGGAACTTGGCAGTGGGAATTTTGGGAGGTGATTATATTTAGATTAGGTCTTCGGATGAGACCCTCATGTTGGATTTAATGCCTTTATAGAAGTGGAAGAACATATAAATAGTATATATTGTGTTATATGTATTAAAGCCATTATGGCAAATGGAATGATCTAGATATACATCTGAATGTATACGTATGTGCATCTATCTATATTTCATGTTTGTATTTTATATTTTTATATTTATATTCTCCAAGTGCACCCAGGGAAGAAAGGCCATGTGAGCACACAGTAAGAAGGGAGCTGTCTACAATCCAGGGTGAGGATTCTCACCAAGAACTGAATCTGTTGGCACCTTGATCTTGACATATCAGCCTTCCAAACTGTGAGAAAAAAACATCTGTTGTTTCAGCCAGCCAGTCACTGTGTTTTGTTTTATTAATCTGAGCTAATTAAGGGCATATCTAGAATGAGGCAAAAATCCATTAAAGTCGTAGTGCTTCAACATCAGCCTAAGCATGAAAATATTTGAAGTACTGTAGAAATATTAACTATTATATAAAGTATATCAAGATTTTGAAACCATTGTATGCCATATTCATGAGTTCCAAGTTTATTAACTGTTCATCTATTTCACTGGGGGTACTGGTCTTAGAAATGTTGTGCTTCTAATAATCAAGCTTTGGGTCTGAAAAGGTGCTGAAACAAAGCCTGGTCATTAAGGACAGATTCTGTGCAGGCAAAGGAGAATTAGGAACAGATACAAACCGTCCTTCCCATCAGGAGTGGGCACAGGATTTCAGTTGTCAGTCCACCATCCTCATCCACTGACACCTCCCTGGGACTCTCTAAGAGTCAGACCATGAATGTCCCTCCAAATACATATTCTAGCTGCCTCTTCACATCATTTACATATTGTCTCTCCAGTTATTAGTGTCCTGGTAATTGAATTTTTATATTCTTGTGGAATGGAATGAATGTTAAATACAGAAGTTGCCTCTTTGCTCTCCCCAGGACCATCATTTCTAACTTAATTTTTGCCACAAAAATATAAATCTTTTAATTCAGTCATGCTGGATTGATATTTTTAAAAAATATATTTTGGTATCATTAATCTACAATTACATGTGCAATATTAAACTACCCACTACATCAGGTCACCCCACCAACCGCATTACAGTCACTGTCCATCAGCATAGAGAGATGCTATAGAATCACTACTTGTCTTCTCTGAGTTGTACAGCCCTCCCCGCACTCCCCCAACATTACATCTGGTAATTGCAATGCCCCCTTTTTCCCCCTTGTCCCTCCCTTCCTGCCCATCCTCCCCAGTCCCTTTCTCTTTGGTAACTATTAGTCCATTCTTGGGTTCTGTGAGTCTGCTGCTTTCTTTTTTTTCTTTCAGTTTTTTTCTTTGCTCTTATGCTCCTCATATGAGTGAAATCATTTGATACTTGTCTTTTTCCACTTGGCTTATTTCACTGAACATAATACCTTCTAGCTCCGTCCAGGTTGTTGCAAATGGTAGGATTTGTTTTCTTCTTATGGCTGAATAATATTCCATTGTGTATATGTACCACCCCTTATTATCCATTCATCTACTGATGGACACTTAGGTTGCTTCCATTTCTTGGCTATTGTAAATAGTGCTGCGATAAACATAGGGGTGCATATATCTTTTTCAAACTGGGCTGCTGCATTCTTAGGGTAAATTCCTAGGAGTGGGATTCCTGGGTCAAATGGTACTTCTATTTTGAGTGTTTTGATGAACCTCCATGCTGCTTTCCACAATGGTTGATCTAATTTGCATTCCCACCAGCAGTGTAGGAGGGATCACTTTTGTCCACATCCTCGCCAACATTTGTTGTTGTTTGTGTTTTGGATGTTGGCCATCCTTACTGGTGTGACGTGATATCTCATTGTGGTTTTAATCTGCATTTCTCTGATGATTAGCAATGTGGAGTATCTTTTCATATGCCTGTTGGGCATCTGAATTTCTTCTTTAGAGAAGTGTCTATTCATGTCCTCTGCCCATTTCTTAATTGGATTATTTGCTTTTTGTTTGTTAAGGTGCATGAGTTCTTTATATATTTTGGATGTCAACCCCTTATTGGACACATCATTTATGAATATATTCTCCCACACTGTAGGATGTCTTTTTGTTCTACTGATGGTGTCCTTTGCTGTACAGAAGTTTTCAGCTTGATATAGTCCCACTTGTTCATTTTTGGTTTTGTTTCCCTTGCCCGGGGAGATATGGTCATGAAGAAGTTGCTCATGTTTTTGTCCAAGATTTTTGCCTATGTTTTTTTCTAAGAGCTTTATGGTTTCATGACTTACATTCAGGTCCTTGATCCATTTTGAGTTTACTTTTGTGTACGGGGTTAGACAGTAGTCCAGTTTCATTCTCTTACTTGTAGCTGTACAGTTTTCCCAACACCAGCTGCTGAAGAGGCTGTCATCTCCCCACTGTATATCTAAGGCTCCTTTATCATATATTAATTGACTGTATATGTTTGGGTTAATGTTTGGATTTTCTATTCTGTTCCACTGGTCTGTGGGTCTGCTTTTGTGCCAATACCAAAGTGTCTTGATTACTGTGGCTTTGTAGTAGAGCTTGAAGTCAGGGAGCATAATTCCCCCTGTTTCATTCTTCCTTCTCAGGATTGCTTTGGCTATTCGGGGTCTTTTCTGGTTCCATACGAATTTTAGAACTATTTGTTCCAGTTTGTTGAAGAAAGCTGTTGGTATTTTCATAGGGATTGCATTGAATCTGTAGGTTGCTTTACATAATATAGTCATTTTGACAATATTTATTCTTCCTAGCCAAAAGCATGGGATGAATTTCCATTTGTTAGTTTCCTCTTTAATTTCTCTTAGGAGTGTCTTGTAGTTTTCACAGTATAGGTCTTTCACTTCCTTCATTAGGTTTATTCCTATGTATTTTATTCTTTTTGTTGCAATTGTGAATGGAATTGTTTTTCTGATTTCTCTTTCTGTTAGTTCATTGTTAGTGTATAGGAAAGCAACAGATTTCTGTGTGTTAATTTGTATCCTTCAACTTTACTGAATTCTGATATTAGTTCTAGTAGTTTTGGAGTGGAGTCTTTAGGGTTTTTTATGGACAATATCATGTCATCTTCAATAGTGACAGTTTGACTTCTTCTTTACCAATCTGGATGCCTTGTATTTCTCTGTTTTGTCTGATTGCCGTGGCTAGGACCCCCACTACTATGTTGAATAGCAGTAGAGAGAGTGGGCATCCCTGTCTTGTTCCCGATCTTGGATGAAAAGCTTTCAGCTTCTCGCTGTTAAGTATGATGTTAGCTGTGGGTTTGTCATCTATGGCCTTTATGATGTTGAGGTACTTGCCCTCTATACCCATTTGTTGAGAGTTTTAATCATGAATAGATGCTGAATTTTGTCAAATGCTTTCTCAGCATCTATGGAGATGATCATGTGGTTTTTGTTCTCCTTTTTGTTGATGTGGTGGATGATGTTGATGGATTTTCGAATGTTGTACCATCCTTGCATCCCTGAGATGAATCCCACTTGAGGATGGTGTATGATCCTCTTGATGTATTTTTTAATTCGGGTTGCTAATATTTTGTTGAGTATTTTTGCATCTATATTCATCAGGGATATTGGTCTGTAATTTTCTTTTTTGGTGAGGTCTTTGCCCGGTTTTGGTATTAGAGTGATGCTGCCTTCATAGAATGAGTTTGGAAGTATTCCCTCCTCTTCTATTATTTGGAAAACTTTAAGGAGAATGGTTGTTATTTCTTCTCTCTGTGTCTGGTAGAATTCAGAGGTGAATCCATCTGGTCTGGGGGTTTTGTTCTTGGGTAGTTTTTTGATTACTGACTCAATTTCATTGCTGGTGATTGGTCTGTTTGGTTTTTCTGTTTCTTGCTTCGTCAGTCTTGGAAGGTTGTATTTTTCTAAGAAGTTGTCCATTTCTTCTAGGTTTTCCAGCTTGTTAGCACATAGATTCTCATAGTATTCTCTTATAATTCTTTGTATTTCTGTGGGGACCGTAGTGATTCTTCCTTTCTCATTTCTGATTGTGTTTATGTGTGTAGATTCTCTTTTTCTCTTAATGAGTCTGGGTACGGGTTCATCTATTTTCTTTATTTTTTCAAAGAACCAGCTCTTGGTTTCATTGATTTTTCTATTGTTTTATTCTTCTCAATTTTATTTATTTCTTCTCTAAACTTTATTATTTCCCTCCTTGTGGTGACTTTGGGCCTCATTTGTCCTTCTTTTTCCAATTTCAGTAATTGTGTCTTTAGACTATTCATTTGGGAATGTTCTTCCTTCTTTAAATAGGCCTGGATTGCAAAATACTTTCCTCTTAGAACTGCCTTTGCTGCATCCTACAGAAGTTGTGGCTTTGTGTTATTGTTGTCATTAGTCTCCATATATTGCTTGATCTATGTTTTGATTTGGTCTTTATCCCATTGATTAATTAGGAGAATGTTGTTAAGTCTCCATGTAATTGTGAGCCTTTTGATTTCTTTCTAAAATTTATTTCTAGTTTTATACCTTTGTGATCTGAGAAGTTGTTTGGTAGAATTTCAATATTTTTTAATTTACTGAGGTTCTTTTTGTGGCCTAGTATGCGGTCTATTCTGGAAAATGTTCCATGTGCACTTGAGAAGAATGTGTATCCTGTTGCTTTTGGGTGCAGAGTTCTGTAGATATCTGTTAGGTCCATCTGTTCTAGTGTGTTGTTCAGTGCCCCTGTGTCTTTACTTATTTTCTCTCTGGTTGATCTGTCCTTTGGAGTGAGTGGTGTGTTGAAGTTTCCTAAAATGAATGCATTGCTTTCTATTTCCTCCTTTAATTCTGTTAGTATTTGTTTCACATATCTCGGCACTCCTGTGTTGGGTGCATATATATTTCAAATGCTTATATCCTCTTGTTGGACTGACCCCTTTATCATTATGTAATGTCCTTCTTTATCTCTTGCTACTTTCTTCGTTTTGAAGTCTATTTTGTCTGATACAAGTACTGCAACACCTGATTTTTTCTCCTTGCTGTTTGCATGAAATATCTTTTTCCATCCCTTCACTTTTAGTCTGTGTATGTCTTTGGGTTTGAGGTGAGTCTCTTGTAAGCAGCATATAGATGGGTCTTGCTTTTTTATCCATTCTATTACTCTGTGTCTTTTTATTGGTGCATTCAGTCCATTTACTTTTAGGTTGATTATCGATAGATATGTACTTATTGCCATTGCTGGCTTTAGGTTCAAGGGTTGCTTCTTTAGTATCTAACAATCTAACTTAACTTTGTTGTTAAGTTATTGTAAACAGAGTCTGATGTTTCTTTATTTCTCTCCCTTCTTATTCTTCCTCCTCCATTCTTTATATACTAGGTGTTTTATTCTTTGCCTTTAGTTAGTATTTGGATGGTCTGCTTACTTTGCTATGATATTATTTTCTCTGGTGACATCTTTTTAGCCTTCGGAGTGCTTCCCTCTAGAGCAGTCCCTTTTAGATATCCTGTAGAGGTGGTTTATGGGAGGCAAACTCTCTCAACTTTCACATGTCTGAAAATTGTTTAATCCCTCTGTCATATTTAGATGATAATCGTGCTGGATACAGTATTCTTGGTTCGAGGCCCTTCTGTTTCATTACGTTAAATATATCATGCCATTCTCTTCTGGCCTGTAAGGTTTCTTTTGAGAAGTCTGATGATAGTCTGATGGGTTTTCCTTTGTAGGTGATCTTTTTTCTCTCTCTACCTGCCTTTAATACTCTGTCTTTATCTTTGGTCTTTGCCATTTTAGTTATTATGTGTCTTGGTGTTGTCTTCCTTGGGTCCCTTGTGTTGGGAGATCTGTGGGCTTCCGTGGACTGCGAGACTATTTCCTTCCCCAGCATGGGGAAGTTTTCAGCAATTATTTCTTTAAAGACACTTTCTATCCCTTTTTCTCTCTCTTCTTCCTCTTTTACTCCTATAATGCGAATATTGTTCCATTTGGATTGGTCACACAGTTCTCTTAATATTCTTTCATTCCTAGAGATCCTTTTATCTCTCTCTGCCTCAGCTTCTCTGTATTCCTGTTCTCTGATTTCTATTTCATGAATAGCCTCTTACATCTCGTCCAGTCTGCTGCTAAGCCCGTGGATTGCTTGTCTCATTTCTGCATTGTCTTTCCTCACTTCCCTCACTTCCTCTCTCAGCTCTTGCATATTTCTCTGTAGATCTATCAGTATGGTTAGATCTTTTATTCTGAATTCTTTTTCAGGACGATTGTGCATTTCCATTCCATCAGGTTCCCTTTCTGGTGTTGTCTGGGTCTGGAGCTTTGTTTGTGCCATATTCCTCTATCTTTTCATGGTGATAGAAGTGGTCGCTGGTGGGTGCCACATATGTCAGCTGGGCTCTTTAAGACTTTTAAAAAGAAAAAAGAAAAAGGAAAGGAGAAAAAAAGAAAGAAAAGAGAAAAGAAGAAAAACGAAATAAAGAAAAGAAAGAAAGGAAGAAAAAGGAAACAAAACAAACAAAAAACTCCTGCTGGAAGTAGATTCTGTGAAGATGCTGTAGGTGTCGCTGCTGTTCCACTATTCCCCAGCCATGACTGCACTGCTCTGCAGGACCCTTTGTTGCTCTGGCCGGGGTGGGAATGAATGGTAGGTCACTGATCTCTGTGGAAAGTCTCAGTGCAGTTACTTTTTCCCAGTCAGCAGCCAAGGGGTCCAAAATTCCCCAGGACTCCCAGCCTGCTGGGCTGAGTGTGCTGGGACAATCCTGCTCCTCCTTTGGGCCCCTGTCTCTTTAAGACCACTAAAAAAGTGCAGGATTTTCTTTTGTCCTGGGGAGCCAGCTGCCAGGACCCAGTGCGTTCCCCACCTCAAATCCTGCATCTCTGACTCTCCAATCTCCGATACACTGCGCGATGTGTGTCAGTGCTCCCAGTGCAGATCACCAGGGCTTGTTATTTCGTCGGCCTCTTCTTCCACTCCCTCCCTGCTCTGAATCCTCTCCTCCCGCCGGTGCACTGGGGTGGGGGTGTGCTCCGGTCCCGCCAGGTTGCGGTTCCATACCTTACCCTCTTTGCAGGGTGCCTAGTCCTCTCAGGTGTAGCTGCAGACTGGGTGCCATCCTATATCTTCTGGTCTCTCTTTTAGCAATAGTTCTATTTGTTGTATTTTCATAAATATATATGGTTTTGGGAGGCGATTTCTGCTGCCCTGCTCATGCCGCCATCTTCCTGGAACTCTGCATTGAGATTTTAACTATAAATTATTTCAAGGTTGTAAACATATTATATAAAATTTTAATAAAAGGGAAGAATATTACCATCTAAAGTTTGGATGGTTGTCTACATATAATATTTTAGTAAGCAGTATATTTTAATGAATTAAATTTCTTCCAGCTTTATTGAGATATAATTGACATCTAACATTAGATTATTTTAAGATGTGCAATGTGTTAATCTGACATACTTACATATTTCAAAATGATTACTGCTAGCCATAGTGTTAACTAATATCTTTATTGTTAGGATATAGTTGATATACAACATAATGATTTGATAATTATATATATGACTAAATGATCACAATGATAACTTTAGTTACCCCATCACTATTCCAAGATATTGTAATATTATCAGTTATGTTTTCTATGCTGTACTTTCATTCATGTGACTGATTTATATTATAATTTGAAGTTTGTAACCTAATACCTTAATCACATCCCATAATAACCATTTCTTTTTTGTGGTAAGAACGTTTAAAATCTACTCACATAGCAACTTTCAAGCATATAATAAAGTATTATTAGCTATAATCACCATGCTGTACATTAGATCCCTGGAACTTGCTAATTTATAACTGGCAGTTTGTATCCTTTGACCAACATTTCCTTATATCCTCAACCCCCGAGTTCCTAGTAACTACTGCTCTACTGTTTCTATGTGTTCAGCTCTTTTAGGTTCCATATACAAGTGATATTATACAGTATTTGTCTTTCTCTGATTTTTTTTCACTTTATATAATGCCTTCATGGTCCACCCAGCTTGTAGCAAATGGCAGAATTTCCTTCTCCTTGTAGGTGGATAATATCCCATTGTACAGATATATACCACATCTTCTTTATCCATTCATTCATCTTTATCTATCCCTTAACAGATATATGCTACATGATTATAATAATATTAATTACTCTAGTATTCATCCAAAATGTTGTATATCCCAGGTACTGATTATAAGTATTTCATTATTTAATACTTACGGTAAGTGTATGCATTGTGTAGTATGTTAAGAGTACAGAAAGGGAAAGGAAAGGAAGAATTGGGTGCAAATTTACAGAAGCAAGAATTGAGAAGGTCATGATGCTAAGCCCACCCTTCTTCTGCAGAGACCAGTTTCCTCACCACTGTGTTGGGATACACATCCTATGAGGTTTTGTAGCCCCTAATTTTTTGATGTGGACAGCTTTATTAGTCTTTTAAATTTTGCTCTCTTTAAAGTTTCCAGAGTATTCATTATATTGATGGCCACAGTGATTTTCCAGTTTACTACATTTCCTTGGTGTTTCTATATTTAGGTTTTTAAATCTGTTTTCATTATTGTTAGTTTTTTTGTTTGTTATTAGGAAAAATGTTGAAATACATATTCCCAGACGTATAACTAAATTCACATATACATCTTTGTAGGGAAGATTCATGAGGTCAGAAGATCCTCCTTTAAAATATTTGTAGACATTGCCAAACTGCTTTATAAATCTCACATAATAAGATGGCATGATCATCTTGAACTCACTTTTCTAAATAGACTCAGAAACATTTTCATATTTGTAATTTTTTCACTTTTGTTTATTTCAAGTATTTTTATTTATTTCAATTATAATGTTTGAATAATTTAACCATTTGGCTTTTATTAGCTATTTCATTACTCTGTTTTTCCTACCTGAACTTCTCTGGCCTCTCTGTAACATTGGGTTAGTCCCTGATCTAAACCACAGAGGGACAAGTAACCAGAGAAGATAGCAGAGGCTGAGAGAGAGAAAATGCTGGGGAAGGACTTTGAGGCTGCTTACTGTGGATTATTGCTTTTAGAGTGTTAACCAGGTATAGCATGACCATGTTTTAAGTATCGAGGTATAAAACAATAGCTTACTACAATTACATACTGAAGCATTGAACTTATTTTTCATATGCATGGCGAAATCCTAAGGCAAGCAGGCCAGGGCTCTCAGGAAACTCAACAATGTCCTCATGGAATCCATATCCACCTGATCTCATCTCTATTTCTGCATCCTGCATATGTAACTTTACTCCTCTTCTTCTAATTTTGGAGCATGCTTGAAGTAAGGGAATTGGGATTCCAACAAATTGCTATGAAAGATAGGAGACATGTGTGGCACTTGCCCAGGGAAGAATTTTCCCTGCTCCACTTTCATTTCTGCCAATTGAATGGTGTCTTGCACCTCTGGGTTTACATTTTCTTCAGGAAGTACATACTTGGTGTTCACTCAAAGCCATGGCACACATTAGCTGTGGCCTGACAATTTATGAGAATGGCTTTGAAGAGGGTTGGACATTTAAAATGAGCTCAATGAATATTAGGAATGATTTTAGTTATTTCTCACATGCGTTTATTGTTTTCATCATTAAAATTCCCCATGGAACATTCATTTTCCTATGTTAGAGATGAATAAAGTGAGAAAATGGGGCCATGTATCTTACTTGGGGCCATGTATCTTACTTGGGACACTGCCCAAAGTGACATGACTGAGATATGAAGTGAAACAATCTAAGATCATCAAACTCACTTAAGCATTAAATATCATTGTCATCCCAAACCACTTGTAATGGTCATTGGCCTTTTAAAAGCTAATTCTCTGTCTGCCTGTATAATGTCCCAGGAATGCATTCCATGGGCACACTGAGGTCATAAGTTGTCTCTATCTTTGGCTCTGGACCTGAGTGTCAGCCACATATTATAATAGGTCCAGTCTGGACTGGCATTAAACCACATGCAGGAATGCCTTTTGGTAGATTCTAAAATCAGATGAGAATGTCCTCATATGGTGCTTACTGGGAGGCCAGAATTCTCTGTGAACAAAATAAAGTACCTGGACTTTTCAAGCATAAAGATTCAAGATGCTGGTAGCAAAACAATGTTGCCTCCCATGACATTGAATCAAGAAAATCTATTAACAGCCTGTGCTTCATTCCCTTGGAAGGAGGGATGTACTAGGTAGGTAAAAATAGTCCACAGAACTCTGGGTGCATCCTTAGTTAACTTAGAAGAGGGCAAATATGAAAAATATGTAAACTGCAAGTCTGCTGGGAGTTCTGGTTGGTGCCAGGAAACACAGAGGATGTAACTTCAGCTTGGTGGCTGATCTCACTGTGGCATTAACAGGCACAAGAGCATCTCTTGCAAGGTTATGTATACATTTTTTTTTATTTTGGGAGGGCGATTCAAAATGAATCTTAATTTTTATTGACATTAATTGAAATATAAATTATGTAAATTTAATTATACAGTGTGTTGATTTGATACACTTATATATAACAATGTGATTACCAATATAGTATTAGCTAACACCTCTATCACATCAAATAATTTAATTTATTTTCTGTGGTGAGAGCATTTAAGATCTAGTGCTTTGGCGACTTTTACGTATATAATATAGCATTGTTAACTATAATCACTATGTTGTGCATTACATCCTCAGAACTTACTCATCTTTTTACTGAACGTAGGGACCCTTGAACCAACATCTCTCCTATATACCCAACCCTCAGCTCCTGGTAACCACCATTCTATTCTGTTCCTATGACTTAAACTTTTTTGGATTCCACATTCAAGTGATACCATGCAATATTTATCATTATCTGTCTGACTTATCTCTGAAAGGCACCTTCTCTGAGAGACTGTGAACACCAAAAGAAGAGGATTTACACAACTGTGCACAAGAACCTGGAAAAATGGGAGACACTGAATATGTATTCGAATAAAGTACAGGTAATTTTTCTTTTTTTTAATCACACCTTTACCACCATTTCCTACAGGACATTTAGGACCAATTTTGAAATCAAATATGTAATTTTTTGAATGATTAGATAGGGATATTTTAAAATGTGGATGGAGCTGATGTGGTAACTCAGACTCAATAATCGATCAATTCAATCTATGATCATCTTGATCACCAAGCTCTTAAAAATTTTTCACCTTTTAAAAATTAATTTCACAACACTTTTCTGATTCATTCTTTCTGCAACTCTTGACTGAAATGGTTTTGTACTCCAGGCTTTGGACTTTTATTATTTAGGTAAAAGAATAATTTAAATAAAATGCACAAAAGAAGACATACAGACAAAATCCTGGCAGTTATAATATGAATAGGAATGTCAGAGTTAGAATTTGCAGTTTCACTTTGAGTGTAAATGGGTGAGATTTGCCACCTGTCATCAAATCAAATAATCATCAATTTCATACATGCCTTAATGAAAAAGTGTCTACTTGCATTATAACATAATGTTCATGATCCTTAATTAAAATTCATAATCCTTAATGAAAGTGTTTTTTGAAAATTATACACAAATAACTCATATACATAAAAATGAAACAGTTTTCCATAGGTATCTTCACAGTCTGCATCCATGTCTTCAGAATTAAGTTTAGACTCTGAGTCACTGATGTCCTTAGTATTCTACATAACATCTCTCTGTGTGCCGTTACAATAGATGTTGATGTTGCATTTATTAATAAAAAAATCATTCCTTTGTTGTCCTGAGACTTCCCTACACGATGCTGGCACCAGTTCTGCAAAATTTTATGCTGGGGATCTCACCAGAAAATGTCAATGGTAGGTTTTCAGACCGAGTTTATGTGTGTATATGCAATGACAATGTGTTCTCTGAAATGCCCTTAATTATACAAAGTTTTTTTTTTCTTCCTGTAGGATGGAAAATGTAAGAAAATGTGCACAGTAAAATTGATATTGAAATGGTTTGTAAAAGGAGCACAAATTGTCCATCTATTCTTAGAGACTTCATAGATAACATAGATCCACAGGGGAGACACCCAACCAGATAGAAAAATGAGTGTGAAAGAGGTGAGGTGAGAAGAAGAAATGTATATCATGGTGATTTATTAATAGAGTGGTGGTTTGAGAAGGACTGGGCTCAGGGAGCTATTCAGATTCAAATCCTGTTCCTATTTGCAGAAATTGGGGGGTCATGGGGAAGATAACAAGACTAGAGGTGAGGGATGTGAGATTGAAATAGTCTTATTATATGAACTTCAATGAAAGGCGAATCTTCTCTGTCACTGTGGTCTCTACACGTGAGGAGATTCCCGAGGGATTAATACAGATGAAGTTTCCATATTCTCTTGAGATTTCAGTGCAGTGAGGATTCAAACACCTTACCAGAAAATTAAACTGTGGATGGAGAGCCGCGCCTGGGCACTCAGACCCAGGAATCAGACCTGGAATGGGATGCGCCAGGAAGGCTTCTTGGAGGAGCGTATCAGGAAGTGCCCAAGTATGGGGAGCAGGGAGTGAGGCAAACTGGGGAGGGGCAAGACAAGGGGAAGAAGTGTGTCCCTGTCACGGCAGGGGCATGTGAGGAGGCCAAGGCATCTGAAGGACCGCTGGGAACGGTAATTTGTGAGGCTGTCAGGAGCACAAAGGGCAGAGCACAGGATAGAGAGAGAGGGGGAGAGGGAGAGTCAGGAAGTGATGCAGGGGCCGCCCACACAGGAATGCGTGTGGCATTGAGGAATTTTGAACGTGTCAGCCTTGTTCCTTGAAACGTGACGCCCGGCCCATGAGGTCTGCCTGTCAGGAAGGCGGAACAAGTGAGGATGGCCCTGTCCACGGGCAGGTCCCTGGATGTTACAAGAAGGGATGCTGGGTCTGCGGACGGGGAGAGGTGGGAAGCACAGAGGGTGCCCGGGCTCGCGGACCCGCAGGGCCCCAGAGGGCCCCTGTTCACCTCCCCGCTTCCTCACGCCCTCCTCCCAACCTGAGTGCGGGTTCCCGCCCCTCAGTCACTTTGCACGTGCACGAGAGACTCACAGATCCTTACATCCAGAGCGGCGGCTCACTGCGCCATCTGGCGTCCACACGCGGGAGGCCGTGCACAGCTTTAGCAGCGGCTGCGCGCAAAGCTCCGCCCCCGGGTGGAGACGATCCGGACAGGTGAGCCCGGCAGGGGGCGCCGGGGGCGGCGGGCGCGCCTTTCCCGGCGCTTCCTCGCTGGTGCAGAGCCCGCCGTGGGGCTCTTAGAGGCTCGTTGATCTCCCGACGCAAACCTCGTGATTCTCGGTTGTCTCAGCACAGCGCCTTCGTACTGCGGGATGATGTAGCAATAGTTAGATCTAATATTGGTAATTATGAATGTATATCAGGGATGAAGAGGATATACCTCAGCAGGGCACGGCTTTGTTTGACTGTTTCTGTTTCATTTTTCCTTCCTCCTCTCCCCCTCCCTTGCCCTTCTTTTGGCTTATCGCTTCCAACAGAGATTCTTTATGATGAAACTCCAGCCCGGCTCCTCTGCGCCCTCCTCTTGAGGCCTCACCCTTGAACAAAAATTATCGTAGTTTCTAAACTGTTCAAACTGCATCCTCTTCTCTTCTTAATAAGTGAGAAAGCTAAAAGAATTTGTTGTTGTTGTTTTCCTTTAAGATAGGGCCCCCATCCCCGCCTCTCTGGGAAGGTGGGGAACCCGACGTGGCTAAGTGCCTTGGCTTCATATGGGCCAACCCTTCCTCCCTATTTCTTGTAGTTTTTCATTTCCCTGAGTCTATTAAGCCCCCACTCACAGCCCTCCAACTGTCCCTTTAAAATTTCCAGTCATTTCTGAGCAAAAAAGGTTGAGTTCAGTTTACACTGGACTTTTCCCCACTGCCATAGTGTATTTCTGATTAAAATCTGTCCTGATTACTTTTACCAGTGCCTGGCTTATTCTGTTAACAGGTAGCTGCTTGGATCTAGATGGGAACCACCCCTGGACCCTGGGACACGACTACTGGACCTCTCAGCTGCATGGAGAATTTTCTCATCTCCAGTCTTCTTGCTTGTTTTGGTATCTAGTGGTGAGTACACCCCTGAACCAGTGCTCTGGACAGACAGTCTGTTGAAGCATAGTGGTTTCAAGATTTTGTTTTTGTTTCTATCATTCTGATAGACAGATTTTGTTTCTATCATTCTGAGCACACTCTCTGAAACTAGGTTGGGGTGACCTTGTAAGGGGATCTGCTGGAATGGAAGTCTTTGTGGGCTCCTTGTTTTGAGTAGGGTTCATTCCCTGACCCCTGGGATGGAAAAATACTGTTTTTCTGGCTCCTTTTATAAATTAAGATGTAATTGTTATATATTATTAAGTCTTAGTTATACAGCATGAAGACATGTATTTAGTGTGAAATGATTACTATACTTTAACATCCATTACCACAAATAATTATAAATCTATTTCTTATGATCAGACTTTTCATATTTTTTCATATACTTTTCATATACCCTCTTAGCAACTTTCAGATATATACACTGTATTAATAGTAGTCACCATGCTGTACATTACATCCCATGACTTATTTTTCTCATTTTTATTTAAGTTTAGATGATGCACATTTTATTAGTTCAGGTGTACAACATAGTGATTTGACAATTTTATAATTACAAAATGCTCACCACAGTAAGTGTAGTTACCATCTGTCAACACACAAACTCATTACATTATTAATTATATTCCCTATGCTGTACTTTTCATCCCCAGGACTTTATAGCTGGAAGTCTGTAACTCTTTATTCCCTTATTTATCTTGTAACTGAGGTTTCTACTCTTTGACCACCTTCATCCATTTGCCCCTCCCCACCCTTCAACTCTGGCAATCACCAATCTATTCTGTCTGAGTTTCCCTTTTTTTTTTAGGTTACACATATAAGTGATATGTACAGTATTTGTCTTTCTGTTGTTTCAGTTAGCATAATGCCTGTAAGGTCCATCAAGTTTGTCAGAAATAGCAAAATTTCCTTTTTTTATGGCTGAATAATATTCACTGTGTGTGTGTGTGTGTGTGTGTGCACACATGCATACACACATATACATGTGTATGTATTTGTGTGTGTGTGTGTATATATATATATATGTATATACATACACACACCCTACCTCTTGATAATATTGCCTAATTAATTTGTAAATCCCTTAAAGGAGTTCTATTCTAATTGGCTTATAGATAAATAAGCACTTACATAAATTATCTTCCTAAATTCCCAGAAATATAGAAACCAACTCAAATGTTTTTCAAATTTACATGGGTTGGGTGAATCTTTGTTAAATAAGGATACTTTGATATTGTTGATTTAATAACACAAGTATGTCCTCAGAGTTGTCAACATTAAATATAATATAAGCATTCATTTGTATTCTACTTTGTTTTATTTACTAATCAAATGAATTAATACTCTGTATGCTACATGTTTAAGATTAATTTTAATAATTTAATTTTAATAATATTGAGTCATTAATCTGACAAACTTTATTTCAACAATAATTATGTTTTGTAATGTCTGCCCAAAAATAGTTTCCAAAATATTTTTGATAATGTACAGACTTAGAGTTATGCAAAATTAAGTCATAGATACCCATTGAGTATTTAAATGATTTCCAAATAATATAAAATACTGAAACATTATTAAGGATAAGCTTAAATTTATATACTTTTGGCCTCATATTTATGTGGTATATATTGCCTAAAAATATTTGGGTCTGTTAATAAACATATTCTTGCCACCTTAAAAATTATACCATAAAAATCATATATCTCTAGAGATTGTGAGATGGCACATTCATAAAATTTGCTAATTTACTACAGAGTACTAGTATATGACAGTTTACTTTCTTGTTTTCTCTGCAAAATAAAGTTTACTAATGCTTAAAATGTTTAATTAGTATATTAAACTATTAGAAACAATAAAAATTAAGGAAAATCTTTACATATGGAATGTCACAGTTCTGTCACAGGCATAGGCTAACCCTCAGCTCTTGTGATGATGGAGAATATGATTCTCTCTGCCCACCCGTGGCCAACAACAAGAGACAAGGGGTCGCAGTAAGCTAAGTAACAAAAGAAGTTTATTGGCAGGCAGTTATGGTCCATAGACAGGCCAGGCTGTCAGAGTCAAACTGCTGCTAAGAACAGGCAGTTTTTTACTTTGGCCCTCCTGTAACAGGGCGGAGACTACTTTAACTTTCCCATTTTACTTCTTTCTACTGTCCAACCCCGTGTAACTAATTCCCCCTTGCACATGTTCTTTCCCAGAATTCAGTCTGTTTTAGATTCATGAACTCCTGTGCTTAAAGATGAGATGTTGATGAGCATATAATGAGACTTAGGGCTACCTGGGGTCAGTTTTTCTTAAAAGTGAACATGATTGAGTTGGGGAAAGTTTCTTCTTGCTGTCTATGGTCCTTGTCTGGCAGCTTTCTCACCACACACTGGAATGACTCTCTCTGATTGGACCAACAGGTGAGCAACTGCCTGTGATTTCAAACTGCTGGCAACTCAGAAATCCTTGGCCCTTTCCTGACCAGTACCTGCTGTTCATGTCTATCTGCTACCTACTCTATGACATGGAGCATGAGAGGAAGTTAGGATGTATTTTTATATGAACAGTATACAAGGAATTTAGGATTTTTTGTTTTTGTTTTTGTTTTTGTTTTTGGAAAAAATGTGAGTGATATTGTCCTTACGTTCTATGAGAAAGAAAGAAAAAGAAGAAATGGATAAAACCTTAATGGATATAAAAAGTTGTAGGTTTGCAGGGAAGGAATTTTGTGTTGTGAGGTCAAACTGATAAGAATTAAATGGACATATTTAAGATTCATTTTAAAATGAGTCCAATAATGCATTGATACAAACCAAGAGTTTGATTTATACTCTGTTAAAATGACAAAGTTTCTTAGATTACTGGTCTGTTTTTAATAGGAGATTGTAAAAGGTTTTTCTTTACTTTTTGAGTAACTTAGCTAGGAAACAATGACTGAATTATTAAAATAATACCTTATGTTTGGTATTGTCTTTATTACGCCTTTGATTACTTAAAAGAACTGTCTTCTCACTGTTAAGAGGTAAGGTATTTTGTTTTTATTTTCTTGTTTATATTCTGAAATCTCCCATTGCTACTTTTGTTAAATAAATAACTAAATACTATTTCACAATGAAATATAATATGAGAGTTCTCCAGAGAAACAATGCCATATATACACAAACTATAGAACTATAATAAAATTTCCATTTACTATATATATATTACAGTAAATCACATGTATATATATTTTATACATATATATATATATGTATGTATAAAATAAATATCCCATATATAGGAATTGGCTCATGCAGTTATGGAGGCTGAGAAATCCAACATTCTTCCATCAGCAAGCTAGAGAGCCAGGAATGCTGGTGTATATAATTTAGCTTAAGATAAAAGGCTGGAGAGGTAGGGCGTTACTGGTGCAAGTCCAATGTCTAAAGGCCAGAGAACCAAGAGCTCTGATGTCTGATGTCCCAAGACAAGAAAAAGTGGATATCCAGCTCAAGCAGATACACAGGAAAGTTGTCCTTCATTTGTAGCTTTTTAGTTTTGTTCAGGCTCTCTATTCTAATTGGATGATGCCCGCTTATGTTGCTGAGGGTGGATCTCTTTACTTGGCCTGCTGTATCCAACGCTAATCCCATCCGGAAATGCCCTCATGAACACACCCAGGAAAAATGTTTTATGAGCTTTCTGGACTTCCCTTAGCCGCAGTCAAGCTTGCCCATAGAATTAATCATCCCAAGACTTCCCCTTGTGAACTTGACAACTGTAGGCATAGCCTTGAACCATATTTAATCTCCAAATCACAGTAACAAGGTCAGAATTCTGCCTAACATGACAAAACTATCCTAAATACAACTAAAAACATACTTGCCTCTTCCCCAGAAGAGGTAAAGTCCTTGAGTGAAGATTACTGTTCTCCTTGATGCAGAAACAGTCTGATATAAAGTTAACACTACTTGAATACTATGATATAAATTCAGTTCACCTCATGTTACATGATAAAGAAATAAAGGAGGATAGAAAACAGGTATTAGCTCAACATATACCATATATACACTCAAATGTATTCATAACAAAATGAGGGAATACTCATGACAATTACAATAATTGTTTCTGTAACTTGTTACTTAGCGGTAGCTGGTGTTTATAACTGCCTTCTACTAAAATGTCTGTATTTCCTTTGCAGCAAGCTTCTTTTTTAGCTGTCTGTGGTTTTTTACCCACTGAGGTAAACCAAGTCTTCAATCCTGAAGCTTTTGGGCCATTCCTAATCCTGTGTGGATTAGGTCACTGTAGTTTTCTATTGATCTTAACCACAGGGTATGATTATCCTAAGGTCTGTGGGATATGCTGTATTCCAGATATACTCTTCCTTATGTCCCTTGTGGAGTAATTGTTTGATTTATCTTTGATGCTGACAAAGATTCTTTTTTTTTATTTTGGTATCATTAATGTACAGTTATATGAGCAACATTATGGTTATTAGACTCCCCCTATTATCAAGTCTCCACCACATACCCCATTACAGTCACTGTCCATTGTCCATCAGCATAGTAAGATGCTATAGAGTCACTACTTATCTTCTCTGTGTTATACTGCCTTCCCCGTGGCCCCCCCAACATTATGAGTGCTAATCGTAATGCCCATTATTCCCTTTATCCCTCCCTTCCCACCCACCCTCCCCAGTCCCTTTCCCTTTGGTAACTGTTAGTCCATTCTTGGGTTCTGTGAGTCTGCTGCTGTTTTGACAAAGATTCTTGGCCAAACTTTACTCTGGTTCCTGAGCCTTCTCTTAGGCTCATTTGGGTACATGTTTGTGAAAAACCTTAGGAAGAACCTAGCTAAGTCAGTTTAACTAGAGTGATCCATCCTCTGTGTCTAACCACTGTCAGTATCTATCAAGTTTCTCATCTTCCACCATTCAGTATGTGATGCCTGATTAGACAACCTCTCTTCAGCAAGAATCCTGTAAGGTCAGTTAGCCAGAAATCCCTTTACCCTAATGTTTCCTCATAGTAGTTTTCCACCCAGTAACACCCACAAGCCTCCTTGGCTATAAATTCTCACTTGCCCCTGCTGCATTTGGAATTGAGGCCAGTTCTATACAGATGTCTCTTTTTCCCTATTTCAGTAGTCTTGAATAAAATCTGATTTGACCGCTTTAAATAATGTCCATCTATGATTTTTTTGACAGTCACAGTAGTATGGCTTGCAGACCAGTTACCCAGAACCCCAAGTGCGCACCTTTGTGGACTTTATCTTCATTCCTGATGGATTGTTCAGGGATCAATTGGTGAGTCTGACACCTAAGCCATTGGTCCACACAGTGTCCTCTGTAGCTGGTAGGGACAGATGTTGATTCTTAAGAATTGAGTGTACACAAAAGGGTAGATTAGAGACCCAGACAAAGATGCTGATTTAGAGTGCTAGTATTCTGTTTGTAGAAGCCAGGAAAACAAGCTGGATTGGAATCCCAAGCTCTCCATTCAAAAGTATGAATGTACCCTTGGTTAAGTACATGGAGATTCTCAGTGGACTGAAAACTTCGTCCTTGCTGAAACTGAACTCTGCCTGCTCTGTTTCTTTCGTGTTGGCATGATTTTACTCAGGCAAATTTGGAAACTTCAGTGGCCTATTTAGGAAAATTAAGGTCTTCCCAAACTGGCTCCTCTAAAACCTCTCCCTTCCCTTCACTGCTGCTCTTCCTTCCTCCTTTTATGGAGTCAGATGTTCTTCCAGTTCCCTTGAATCATTTGATATGTCCCCTTTAAACCATTTCCTCCTCCATCCCTCTTTCCCCACAAGACATTTCCCCACCCACTTCAGCCCTTCAGGCTCCCTGTAGTCATTTGAACTTTGGGCCCCCAACCCTTTGTCAGGGGCTCTCAGGGAACTAGGGAACCCCCAAAAGCAACCAACTGAGAATTTAGGAACAGAAATGAATGTTTTGTCCACTTGGTTAGGTTTTGGAGACATCTAGTCCTGCCTAAAATTTAGTCCACAGCCTCTATGAGATCACATGTCAAGGCAAAAGAAAATTTTAAAAGTCTCCTCCAAGTTAGTTAGGTAACCTTCATGCTGTTCACATCCAATGTGGGTGTAATGTGTCCAATAACACTCCGTTCATAACAGGCAGCTCTATCCATATGGTAACTTGGTAGGCCTTGATCAAGCTTTCAGTCTCTAATAAGGCCCATTAGCAGGACAAGAGATTTTTCTCAAAAGGAGAGTATTTATCTGACAATAATAGCAGCAGCTTGCTCTAAAATCCTAAACACCTGCACTGCAGTTCACCTATAGGGGTGCCAAAACCTTCAGATAGCACCCTTTGAACATAATGAAACTTCAGTAACCATTGGATCTGCTGTTTTATATGTCCCAGTGGGCAGGGCAGGTTGCACAGCAGCCTGTGTCTGTTGCAGAACCTTCTCTATACTAGGCCCTACTCAAAACTGGTACCTTCCTGGTCACTTGATACATGGGACAGCCCCAACTGAGGAATGTGTTGCCTCTTTAAATCAAAGATGCCCCCTAGGCATTGTGCCTCTTTCTTGGTTTTATTTGGGACCAGATAAAACAATTTATCCTTCACCCTTTAAAGGATGTCTGGACACACCCCACACCTTTGGATCCCTAGAATTTCACTGAGGTAGAAGGCCCCTGAATTTTAATTGAATTTATTCCCCATCTTCTGACACACAAATGTCATTCCATTAAGTCTAGAGTAGTTGAAATGCCCCCTCACTTGGTCCAATCAGCATAATGGCATCGGTGTAATGGGCTGGTGTGATATTTTGTGGAATAGAAATGTGATCAACATTGTAAACAAAATTGTTACATAGGGCTGGAAAGTTAATATATCCCTAAGGTAGGCCTTGCCTGCTGCGCGGTAACTGCTGCCAGCGGGCGTTATGGTGAGGTGTGCAGAAAAAGGCATTGCTGGGTCAGGGTATGTGAATTTGCTCTATCAATAATAAAACCACATCTGTTATAGCAGCTGCAGTCATCACTGTGTTTATCTTGCAATAATCCACTGGCATTCTTCAACATACCTATCTTCTACTCATTCCAAATAGAAGAGTTGAAAGGGGGACTTTTAAGCATTGGCTCTTTAAAGTATATGTATAATTATTTATATTATACAATGTGTAGTTATTTATATAATCCATGAGAAACTATTTCATGGGCAAATATGTAAAAATCTAGTCTTTGAACGTTGAGAACACAGTTTTTTTAAGGAGTCAAAGACCTGATAAAGAAAATTTGAAGCCAGGAATTTTTCAATATTAGTCATTTATGTTTTACAGAGAAAGCTAGGAAGTAATCAATTGTTAACTCTCAGCCACATAATATCATTCTGTAGAAAATTTATAAATATATCATTTCATAATTTTCTAGAGAGATATGCCTTTTTTGTAATACAATTTCCCATGTTTATTAACAGACCCAAATATATTTAGATTCTCTATACAGTGTAGAGGAAATGAGGCAAAAGAGATAAGATTATGTTAAGCTATTAAACTTTCATATTTTATCTCATTTGGGAATGATGTAGAAATTCAGTGAGTGTTCATATACTACCCTAAGGTTATATAACTTTAGATTCAAGTTACCAAAATTTTGTGAAACTATTTTTATGTGGACATAAAGCATGATTATTATAAAACATAAGTATGAAAACCATAATTATTATAAAGCATTACAGGTATAAAACATATAATAAAACACAATAATTTATTTATTTTTAAAAAATTTTTATTAAGGTATTATTGATATACACTCTTATGAAGGTTTCACATGAAAACACAATGTGGTTACTACATTTAACCATATTATCAAGTCCTCACCCATACCCCAATGCAGTCACTGTCCATCAGTGTAGTAAGATGCCACAGATTCACTATTTGCCTTATCTGTGCTACACTGTTTTCCCCATGATCCCCCCCACACCATGTGTACTAAACATAATACCTCTCATTCCCTTCTCCCTCCCTCCCCACCCGCCGTCCCACATCCCTCCCCTTTTGTAACCACTAGTTCCTTCTTGGAGTCTCTGAATCTGCTGATATTTTGTTCCTTCAGTTTTGCTTTGTTGTTATATTCCACAAATGAGGCAAATCATTTGGCAATTGTCTTTCTCCACTTGGCTTATTTCACTGAGCATAATATCCTCCAGCTCCAACCATGTTGTTGCAAATGGTACTATTTGTTTCTTTCTTATGGCCGAGTAGTATTCCACAGTGTATATGTACCACATCTTCTTTATCCATTCATCTACTGATGGACACTTTGATTGCTTCCATATCTTGGATATTGTAAAAAGTGCTGCAATAAACATAGGGGTGCATATGTATTTTTTAATCTGAGAAGTTGCATTCTTGGGTAAATTCCAAGGAGTGGGATTCCAGGGTCAAATGGTATTTCTATTTGTAGTTTTTAAGGAACCTCCATATTTCTTTCCACAATGGTTGAACTAGCTTGCATTCCCACCAGCAGTGTAGGAAGGTTCCCCTTTCTCTGCATCCTCAGCAGCATTTGTTGTTCTTAGTCTTTTGGATGGTGGCCATCCTTACTGGTGTGAGGTGATATCTCAGTGTGGTTTTAATTTGCATTTCCCTGATGATTAGTGATGTGGAGCATCTTTTCATGTGTCTGTTAGCCATCTGAATTTCTTCTTGGAGAACTGTCTCTTCATATCCTCTGCCCATTTTTTAATTGGGTTATTTGTTTTTTGGGTGTTGAGGTGTGTAAGTTCTTTATATATTTTGGATGTTAACCCTTTTTCAGATATGTCATCTACAAATATATTCTCCCATACTGTAGGATGCCTTTTTGTTCTGTTGATGATGTCCTTTGCAGTACAGGAAATTTTAGTTTGATGTAGTCCCATGAGTTCATTTTTGCTTTTGTTTCCCTTGCTTAAGGAGATGTGTTCAGGAAGAAGTTGCTCATGCTTATATTCAGGAGATTTTTGCCTATGTTGTCTTCTAAGAGTTTATGGTTTGATGACTTTCATTCATTCTTTGATCCATTTTGAGTTAACTTTTGTGTATGGGGTTAAACAATAATCCACTTTCATTCTCCTGCATGTAGCTGTCCAGTTTTGCCAACACCAGCTGTTGAAGTAGCTGTCATTTCCCCATTGTATGTCCATGGCTCCTTTATCATATATTAATTGACCATTTATGGTTGGGTTTATATCAGGGCTCTCTAGTCTGTTCCACTGATCTATGGGTCTGTTCTTGTGACAGTACCAAATTGTCTTCATTACTGTGGCTTTGTAGTAGACCTTGAATTTGGGGAACATAATCGCTCCAACTTTATTCTTCCCTCTCAGGAATGCTTTAGCTGTTCAGGATCTTTTGTGGTTCCACATGAATTTTAGAACGATTTTCTCTCATTTGTTGAAGAATGCTGTTGGTATTTTGATAGGAATTGCATTGAATCTGTAGATTGCTTTAGGCAGGATGGCCATTTTGACAATATTAATTCTTCCTATTCATGAGCACGGGATGTGTTTCCATTTATTGGTATCTTCTTTAATTTCTTTCATGAGTGTCTTGTTTTCAGACGATAGGTCTTTCACTTCCTTGGTTAGGTTTATTTTGATGCAACTGTGAATGGAATTGTTTTCCTGATTTCTCTCTCTGCTAGTTCATTGTCAGAGTATAGGAATGCCACAGATTTCTGCATATTAATTTTGTGTCCTGCAACTTTGCTGAATTCGGATATTAGATCTAGTAGTTTTGGAGTAGATTCTTTAGGGTTTTTTATGTACAATATCTTGTCATCTGCAAACAGGGACAGTTTAACTTCTTCCTTGCCAATCTGGATGCCTTTTATTTATTTATGTTGTCTGATTGCCGTGGCTAGGACCTCCAGTACTATGCTGAATAAAAGTGGGAAGAGTGGGCATCATTGTCTTGTTCCTGATCTTAGGTGAAAAGCTTTCAGTTTCTCGCTGTTAAGTATAATGTTGGCTGTGGGTTTCTCATATATAGCCTTTATTATGTTGAGGTCCTTGCCCTCTATACCCATTTTGTTGAGAGTTTTTATCATGAATGGATGTTGAATTTGGTCAAATGCTTTTTCAGAATCTATGGAGATGATCATGTGGTTTTTGTCCTTCTTTTTGTTATGTAGTGAATGAAGTTGATGGATTTCAAATAATGTACCATCCTTGCATCCCTGGAATAAATCCTACTTGATCATGGTGGATGATCCTTTTGATGTATTTTTGAATTCGGTTTGCTAATATTTTGAGTATTTTTGCATCTATGTTCATCAGGGATATTGGTCTGTAATTTTCTTTTTTTGTGGTGTCTGCCTGGTTTTGGTATTAGTGTGATTCTGGCCTCATAGAATGAGTTTGGAAGTATTCCCTCTTCTTCTACTCTTTGGAAAACTTTAAGGAGGATGGGTATTAGGTCTTCACTAAATTTTTGATAAAATTCAGCGGTGAAGCCATCTGGTCCAGGGGTTTTGTTCTTAGGTAGGTTTTTGATTACCAGTTCAATTTCATTCCTGTAATTGGTCTGTTGAGTTTTTCTGTTTCTTTCTGTGTCAGCCTTGGAAGGTTGTATTTTTCTAGAAAATTGTCCATTTCTTCTAGGTTATCAAGTTAGTTAGCATATAATTTTTCATAGTATTCTCTAATAATTCTCTGTATTTCTGTGGTGTTTGTAGTGAATTTTCCTTTCTCATTTCTGATTCTGTTTATGTGAGTAGACTCTCTTTTTTCTTGATAAGTCTGGCTAGGGGGTTATCTATTTTGTTTGTTTTCTCAAATAACAAGCTCTTCCTTTCATTGATTCTTTCTGTTGTTTTATTCTTCTCAATTTTATTTATTTCTGTTTTAATCTTTATTATGTCCCTCCTTCTACTGACTTTGGGTCTCATTTGTTCTTCTTTTTCTAGTTTCATTAATTGTGAGTTTAGTGTGTTCATATGGGTTTGTTTGTCTTTCCTGAGGTAGGCCTGTATTGCAGTATACTTTCCTCTTATCACAGCCTTTGCTGCATTCCACAGGTTTTGTGGTGTTGAATTATTGTTGTCATTTTCTCCATATATTGCTTGATCTATGTTTTTATTTGGTCATTGATCCATCGGTTATTTAGGAGCATGTTATAAAGCCTCCATTTGTTTGTGGGATTTTTCATTTTCTTTGTGTAATTTATTTCTAGTTTCATACCTTTGTGGTCTGAGAAACTTGTTGGTACAATTTCAATCTTTTTGAATTTACCGAAGCTCTTTTTGTGGCCTAGTATATGATCTATTCTTGAAAATGTTCCATGTGCACTTGAGAAGAATGTGCATCCTGCTGCTTTTGGGTGTAGAGTTCTATAGATGTCTGTTAGGTCCATCTCTTCTAATGTGTTGTTCAGTGCTTCTGACTCCTTACTTATTTTCTGTCTGGTTGATCTGTTCTTCAGTGTGAATGGAGTGTTGAAGCCTCCTAGAATGAATGCATTGCATTCTATTTCCCCTTTTAATTCTGTTAGTATTTGTATCACATACGTAGGTGCTCCTGTGTTGAGTGCATAGATATTTATAATGGTTATTCTTCTTGTTGGATTGACCCTTTAATGTAATGTCCTTCTTTGTCTCCTGTGACTTTCTTTGTTTTGAAGTCTCTTTTGTCTAAAACAAGTACTGCAACTCCTGCTTTTTTCTCCCTATTAGTTGCATGAAATATCTTTTTCCATACCTTCATTTTTAGTCTGTGTATGTCTTTAGGTTTAAAGTGAGTCTTTTGTAGGCAGCATATAGATGGGTCTTGCCTTTTTATCCATTCAGTGACTCTATATCTTTTGATTGTTTCATTCCGTTCTTTACACTTAGGTGATTAGCGATAGGTATGTACTTATTGTCATTGCAGGCTTTGGATTTGTGGTTACCAAAGGTTCAAGGTTAACTTGCTTACTATCTAAGAGTCTAACTTAACTCACTTAATATGGTGCTATTACAAACACAATCTAAAGGTTCTCTTTTTTTTTCTCCTCTTTTTTCTTCCTCCTCCATTGTTTATATATTGGGTATCATATTCTATACTCTGTGTATCCCTTGATTGACTTTGGGGATAGTTAATTTAATTTTGTATTTGCTTAGTAATTAGCTGTTGTACGTTCTTTACTGTGGTTTTATTACCTCTGGTGACAGCTATTAAACCTTAGGAACACATCCCTCTATAGCAGTCCCTCCAAAATACACTATAGAGATGGTTTGTGGGAGGTAAATTCTGTCAGTTTTTTCTTATCCAAAAATTGTTTAATCCCTCCTCCAAATTTAAATGATAATCTTGCTGGATAAAGTAATCTTGGTTCAAGGGCCTTCTGCTTCTTTGCATTAAATACATCATGCCACTCCCTTCTGGCCTGTAAGGTTTCTGTTGAGAAGTCTGATAATAGCCTGATGGGCTTTCCTTTGTATGTGATCTTATTTCTCTCTCTGTCTGCTTTTAATAGTCTGCCCTTATCCTTGATCTTTGCCATTTTAATTATTATATGTCTTTATATTGTCTTCCTTGGGTCCCTAGTGTTGGAAGATCTGTGCACCTCCATGGCTTGAGAGACTATCTCCTTCCCCATATTGGGGAAGTTTTCAGCAATTACCTCCTCAAAGACACTTCCTATCCCTTGTTCTCTCTCTTCTTCTTCTGGTACCCCTATAATGTGAATATTGTTCCATTTGGGTTGGTCACACAGTTCTCTCAATATTCTTTCATTCTTAGAGATCCTTTTTTCTCTCTGTGCCTCAGCTTCTTTGTATTCCTCTTCTCTAGTTTCTATTTCATTTATCGTATCTAATCTGCTGTTAATACCCTCCATTGTGCTCTTTGATAATTCAATCTCTGACCGGCATTCATTCCTGAGTTCTTGAATATCTTTCCGTACCTCCATGAGCATGTTAATGATTTTTAATTTGAACTCTTAGGAAGATTCATGATGTCAATGTCATTTAAATCTTTCTCAGGAGTTGTATTAATAACTTTTTTTCGAACCAGGTTCCTTTGGCATTTCATATTTGTGTATGGCACCCTCTAGTACCAAGAAGCTCTACTCTCTGGAGCTGCTCAGCCCTTGATGCGATGTCGGGGGTCTCAGGGGAGTGCAATATTGGTGCTTCGGGGAAGGTAAGAGCTATTTCCTGCTTCCTGGCTGCTATGCCTGACTCCACTGCCTGAACCAGTGGGCCGAGCACACAGGTATAAGCCTCTATGATTTCCATTTGTAGTTGCTGTAGACAGATCTTCCCTGGCTGGCCTAATGCCAGGGTAGGGTTTGCCGGGTTGGTAGCCAGGTCGGGTTGGAGGGGAGAAAGGCACAGTAGGCTGCATATCACAGCCTTGGAGCTCTGTAGCCCGCCATGGAGCTGGAGCACCTGAAGATCATTAAAGCTCCCAACCTGCTGAGCAGAGTGCACCCAGAAAATTTTGTCTACCTGTCCTTATCCAGAGCATTAAGCTCTGTGCAATCCTTGCCCCTTTTGCATCCCTCTTGCTAAGGTCTTCCTTTTTAGGAAGTCTCTCAGACTGCCCACCTTTCTTTTGTCCCAGAGTAGCCAGATATGGATCCCTGCTTTCCACAAGTGGCTGGAATCACAGTCTCCCCAGGAATTCTGCCTGTCTTAGCTTTCCAACGCCCTACTCATGAGAGTACCATGAAATGTAGGTTTGTGCTTCCAGAGCATATCTCCAGAGTTAGGTATTCAGCAGTCCTAGGCCTCCACTCCCTCCCGGCTCCATTTCTCTTCCTCCCACTGGTGAGCTGGGATGGAGGAAGGGCTTGGGTCCTGCTGGGCCACAGCTTTGGTACATTACTCTTTTCCATGAGGTATGCTCTTTTCTCCAGGTGTATGTACTCTGGTGCTCTTTCAGGAGTAGTTGTATTAATTATATTTTCATATTATATGCGGTTTTAGGAGGAAGTCTCTGTCTCACCTCTTATGCTGCCATATTTAATCCAAAAACACAATAATTTAAATGTTAACTTATAAACTTCATCCCACTTACATCTATTTAATTAACTTCTGCTTAGCAATAATGTTTGATTTTCCCATGAAAATTTTATGAGCTAAACATTCTTATCTAGCCATCATCTCAAATTGTTTTTTGTTGACAGATTAAGCAAGTATCTAAGATCCAAAACAATCAACCTAAAAGATTTAAACATATGGTTCTTCCTTCTGTTGTTCTTATTTTTAAAAATATTTCTACTCTTTTTGACATGCATCAAGCAATTCATTTTTATTGTACATTTTGTTCTTAGGATAGATTTATAGTTTTATAATCCTTATCATCCTTATCAGCTAGTGGAGATAATTTTGGCTTGAGTAGTAAAACTATGTAGGAAAAATTGTGTGTCTGCCTTATGTTTATTGCTGACAAATCTATGTGCCTGTTTTATATTACCAATAATTTTAAAATCCAGCTTTTTAAAATAAAATATTATCCTCAGTCATAGGAACTTTTAAGTTGATTTGAATTTGTTTTTATATTTCATATAACTTAAGGAGTACTTAATTTATAGAAATATTCATTTCTCTAAGCTCAGTTGAATAGAACTCCTTTATGAGATTTTTAATTAATATAAACCATAGGTAAAAAAATCTCACATAGATGCAACATGCATGCAGTCACTACATACATAAACATACATTCCAACAGACATTTTATAGCTTTCATTCTACAAGTTTAGCCATATGTCAGTAAGATGTAGTGATATAATCAGACTGGTGTATCTGTACCATATCTTTTTATCTGAATTATTCTGACACAGAACAGATATGGTTACCCAATTATCAATATTTATGGAGGAGATTTTTAGATATTCTTTTTCCCTGACATTTAATCTTATGCAGGCTGTAGACTCTTTTTAAGGTCAGTGATATCTAGCACTGTCTGGATGTCTCCAAACCCCATCTAAATGGACAACATCCAGTTCTGTTTCCAAATAGCCATCTGTTCTTTTTTATCCTCAGGCAGTCCCTTTTTGGGGTCTCTTGGTGCCTTGAGATCCCTCAGTGGAAGGTAGGTGGTAGAAAAATCTGGCTCGGTGGACAGATGGTTGGAAGAGGTAGGGGTTTGAAGAAGGACATATCAAAGGATTTAAGAGGACTAGGGGAAGATCCAGTAAAAGGAGGAATATCAGCTGTGTTGGGGAGGGAGAGATTTAAGGAACAAGTTCTGGGAATATTTTAAGTGTACCAAAGAGGAGTTTGACATTCCCAAAATATCCCTGATGAAATCATACGAACAGAAAGAAAACTTGAGTTGTTGGTGCATCTACCAAACTCTGGTTCAAGAAGGGAGCTTGTAGTCCACTGAGAAGCCCCCATATTCTCAACTGACGATAACTTTATACGTATGAACAGAGAAACTTGGGATTATGACACTTGTGCTTGTTTGGAACTGTTTCTTGGTAGTATCAGCCTATTAATAGTGATGCTATAATCTAGAAATGCCTGGGGACCCTCATCTAAACTGAGGTTCCCCTTTTGGAACCAGTGTTGTGGCTGGACCAGCTCTTGTGGTCTCTTTTAGAGAATATTCAAAAACCTTATGAGTTAAAACCTGTCTCTAACACCAAGAAGGGACATTTGTCTGGACCAGTGGTTTAGGGGTTGGACTCATCAATAGATCTCCAATCAGTCAGGCAGGAGTGAAGACAGATGTCTCAAAGGGACACACTTAGGGTCCTGGATTAGGGCTCTGGGACTCCATGATGAATATTATCTAAGTTGTGGCACTCTAACTATCAAAGAAACACTGGAGATTTAAAGGAATAAAAGCATTTAATTCAGGGCTATTGCAATATAGGAAAAGAGATCTCATATAGAAATAGGATAAAATCTGAGTACAGCACGAGCAAGTAGGAATTTATTGCCAGGGAGCCTGATGTGGGTCAGTGGATGGAAAATTACTAAGTGGGAACATCAAGGGTAGGGGAGAGTCTGAATAAATTGACATAACAGTTTTCTTGCTGAAGACAGCCAAGGATGATCAGTCATCACCACCTGGTAGATGGTAGAGGATGAGAAACTGTTGCTGGGTAGCTGAGTCTAGGAGGTCTCTCCCTAGGCATGAGGCAAAATTCAGCCCAGACTGAGGAGGGCTCTTGACTTTGATCAAGAAAGAATTAGACTTCAGGTCGTGCTAATGCCAGCAAGAAAGGAATCATTAAAGCAAGAGTAGAAGTGAATATCAGCAGGAGTGCAGACAATAGAGAGCAAGGAAGAGCAGAGGGAGAAAAGGGAAGTTCATTGAACACCTGTTCAGCATAGGGCAAATCCTTTGTCAGCTCCTAGAGCCAGGGTCACCTGGCATCCAGTGTCTGTTGATCTGCACTGCCCAGGAATTGTATTCCTACCACCCCAGAATTTGGGGAAGGAAGAATAGCATACAGATTAAGTTAAAGAATAAGCTGGGCCTTTTTTGCAGGCCAAGTAGATTTTACAATGGCATGACCCTCTCCCATTTCCCTGCTCTGTCTCAATACCTGATTAGGTATCAAGATCAAACATAGAGGTTGACGGACTCTTGCTAAACTGACTTAGCAGGGTTCATGCAAAAGATTTTATTAGTCAGTACACTAAGAGTCCTAGAAGAAGGCTCAGGAGCCTAACATTTATTGAAACAAAGAATCTGTGCCACTGGACAAGCATTACAGAATTGGGGTAAGTAAATGTCTGGAATACAGAATGCCCCTCTGGTTTCACGTGTTAGTATCCTTCAAGCGATTAAGGTCAATGGAAAGCAGGTCTAGTAATGACCCAGACCCTTCAGGAATGAAAGTTTGGTTCACCCCGCCAGGTAAAGAAACACTGTTAGCTGAGGTGCTTGCTGATTCAAAGGGAGTGTGGAGTGGGTATTAGAAGGTAACTGTAAATACCACCTACTACCATTTGCCAGTTAAACAAATGAAGACTATAATTGGCATGAGTATTTCTTTATTTTGTTATCCGTATGTTTGTGGTGTATGTATGTGTGTATCAAATGTCTTTTTTTCTACCCTCATATTCCTTAATCATGTAATACAAGACATATTGACTTTGTCTTTAAGTATTTGTGATTTTTCATCATATGACTTTTTATAGGATTATCTGGGAGAAGAGTAAACATTCATTTAGTTTACCTCCTTTTATGGGGAAGAGGTTAGTGTGTTTTCTGTAACTTCGATCATGTTAGACAGAATTGCAACCTTGTCATTGTCCTCATTTGAGGACTAAATGTGGTTGAAGGCATTAGGTGTAGGTGTCAAGTTGAGAAGGGCTGGTTTTGTGATGGGTAGTACCCTGTGTCAATTGATTAGGCTAAGGGAAGTTCAGATAGCTGATAAAACATTGTTTCTCAGTGAATCTGTGAGTGTTTCTGGAAGAAAATGGCATTTAATTCGGTGACTGAGTAAAGAGAACTTTCCTCACCAATGTGGGAGAACATCCAGTCAGAAGAGAGGGCCAGAATAGAACAAAAAGACAAAGGGAGGACAAATCCCTCTCCTAAAGCTGGGACATCTATAATTTTCTGCTCTGAGATATCTGAGGCCATTGAACTTTGGACTTACACCAAGGACCCCTTCATTCTCAGGCCTTTTGCTTGTAACTAGGAGTTATACTATCCACTTCCCTGTTTCTCAGGCATTCAGACTCAGACTTAACTATACCACCAGATTTCTTGGATTTTTAGTTAGAAAATGGCATATTGTGGGACTTCTGTCCTGTATAACTACCAGAGACAATTCCTATAATAAATGTCATGCATCTGTCTGTCTGCCTACCTATTTATCTGTATATCCTGTAAGTTCTCTTTTCTGGAGAAGCCTGATGAATTGAGGTGTGGTAAATGAAAGTTTGTACCCAGAATTTTCCACCCTATTTTCATATCAGTAGGCCACAGCAGGGCTGCCACTGGGGCAAGAGGTGGAGAGAAAATTGCCATTCTCTCCTCCCCTCCATCCCTGGTGCATGATTGGTCTGGTGGCCACCAGTCACCCACCTGTGGAGTTCCTCCTGGAAAGGGCAGGCAGGGGAAGGGAGCACATGCCACAGCTATAGGGGACTGACTATTATGGTCTGGCTAGTGAACTCGACTGTGCTGTGATGAATAAAAACCCTTTCTCCCAACCTGTCCTTCCCCTTGTCTTCCTTCAATTTCACCAGATTCATAGGGAACTAGTCCAGGGTGAGGAACCCACTTACTCTCAGAGCTACATTTTGGCAAGAGTTGGCAGGGTCCGGTGGACCCAAAATGTCATGTGTGTGATACTTCAGCTGGCTGCCCCTATAGATGGTGGGGAACTAGCCTTGGGCCCCACTGTGGGTAGTATGGATTCCCCTGGAGATCCCCCAGTGGGGATTTGGTCCAGAGTAAGTTGCCTCCTAGAAGAGTGGGCCCCTCCCCAGATTTGGGGGAAGGTGGGACACCAGAGGCAGTGGAGGTGGCCCTCCACAAAATAGGGGACTCCTTAGGGGTGCTGCGTGCCCATGAAGCTGTGGGAACTGTGGCTTGGATGTTTCTCACAGCATTTGAAAATGTTACCAAGGAGAAGGATGCACATAGCAGCAAGTGGCAAACAGGAAAACCAATTGTGGAATGCTCTGTAAAAGGAATGAAAACTATTGAAAATAGATCACGCTGCTGAGAGACATGCTAGTGGCTCTGGAGGAGGCAGCAGAAAAATGTGGGCTGCAGGAGGCCATGGTGGAGGTGAAGGTAGGAGTGGTGCCTTCTGTTCTGTAAAAGGTAGAGGAGATGTCAGGGGAGGAGCTGGGGAAGGCTGAAGAGGCGGACCGAGGGCAGGACTGTTGCCAAGGCCTCCGCCTGGGGCACCAGCCCCTTCCCTAATGAAAATCCTCCCAGTTGTAGTTAAGAAAATAAAGATGCAACAACTGCAGGTTCCTCAGGGAGAGGAGCAGCCGCCTCCCCAGACTGTGGAGCACTCCATGCTCTGCCCCTGTACCGAGGCCGAGCTGATGGATTTGAGCACCTGGTTTGGCAGAAGCCCTTGGAGTCTCTGGTTATGTGGCTTTCATGTCTTTTGCATTTAGGAGTAGAGGGTATTGTTCTGTTTTGGGCAGAAATGGGGCAACTGGTTTCCCTGACAACTCACCCTTCTCTCCAGCAAAGGTTACAAAATGCTCATCAGACCCCAGGGGATCATGTGCTTACAGACTGGCTGACAGCAGCCATCAGGGCAGTATGGCCTGATCAGGGTGATTTACCATACTTCCCCAGCGGGCAGATGTATGCAGAGCTCCAGTAGGTTTTAATGGGAGTTGGAAATGAAAAATATCATCTACAATGTGGACCCTCAGGACCCCGATGAGGAGTTGTTCACCATGGGGATGAGAAATCTGGTGCTCCATACAGCTCCCCATCTCTCTTTGGGTCCTTAGTGACTATTCTTGCCTCCCACTTAGGGTATCCCATAAATGAGGTTACTCGTACTATAGCAGATCTGGGGGAGGTTGAAACAATAAGAGCGCAGAAGGAGATACTATCTGCCACTGAGAGACAAAGTTCAAAGGGCTCCGTGAAGGTCTTGAGAACCCAGATGTGGATTGATCTGATAAAAGTGGGAGCAGTGAAAGAAAACTGGATGGACAGCTAAATAGAATCTAGAGCTGTGGCAATAATTAGAGCCAGAGCAGCGGTTCCAGTCACTAAGGTCCAAGGCACGGAAGCCAGAGGCAAAGCCCTGTGTCTGGCCCTTGTGTCTGCAGAACTTCCTTGGGGAGAGTACTCAGAACCCACCTGGACCCTTGCCGGATGATGATTGGGTGTCACAGTCTGACTGAGGGGAGGGTCAAGGCACTGCCTTGGGGAACTGGCTGGGGCCTCTTCTGACAGGGGCCCCATGTTGGGTAAATGATCAGCCCCCAGTGAATGTGTAGTGTGTTTTGGCTCTGGTAGACACAGGAGCTGAATGCTCCCTGAATTATTGTAACCCTGAGTGGTGTCCTGGGCCTCCCCTCCATTATAAATGGTTGCAGGGGTGGGGCTGTCAGAGTGAAACAAGACTGAACTCCCTTGGGAATAGGGGAATCTAATGTTGTATATTATGTTATGCTCACCTCTGTTTCTCTTACAGAGAACTGTGGCATTATTGCAAGCGTTTTTGGGTCTTGTAGGTGACTGGAGAGTGTTTATCCTGCACTTGGCACAGATTCTGAGGCCCTTGTGCCTCTTGGCATGCAGGGGCATCAGGTGGGGCTGGGATGAAATGTGTGCAGTTACCTCCACCATTGCAAAACAGATAAGCCTGACGTCCATGTGGCTGGGGTTTCTGGCAGCAACTTGCAGGCCATTTGCCTTGACAGCCCCAGGGTATGATAAAGCAGATGACCTGGTCCAGGGCAGAGGAAACTATGGACTGTGGTCTATCATGAGGCCTGCCTCCTCCTGGCAGGGGTGCACTGTGTGATTGAGGCCCACAGCAGCCTGGAGGCTACATGGCCCTGGCATCTAGACACATGGACCAGTGATGGCTGGCTCTGCTGGCACCCTGGAGACAAGGCCTGGAAGCTGTCCTCCTGTGTGTTCCTGGAGTAACAGCAGAGGAGCACCCAGAGGTCAGGGAGGTGCACCCAAGGCTGGGAGGTGAAGCACCTGGTGGGGAGATTCTCTCATTGTGGCCAGTGCTGTGCTTCCAATGGCACTGAATCCACCCTGTTCCCATGCACCCCACCTGCACTGCCCATCACAGGACTACTCTCTGCACACATCCCACCTGCACTGTCCCAGCACTGGACCCTCTCTGCATTTATCCTACCTGCACTGTCCCATCACATGGCCCTCTCTGCACGCACCCTACCTTCACTTCCCTGTCATAGGACCACTCTCTACACACATCTTTGTGCACTGTCCCATCACAGGACCCCTCTCTGCATGCATCCTACCTGCACTGTCCTATCCCAGGACCATTCTCTTGCATGCATCCTATCTGATGGACAAGATTTGCCTATGTTGGTGTCATTAAAATATGTATATTATCACCCTTAAAGTTATTCTCTTCTACAGTCTTTGCGGGTTGGGCATGCCCCCTATCCACAGCTGTTGCTTTCTGAGTATGCCCAGAGGCCCCTGCCAGTTCATCTGCTAGCCTGTGGAATTGTGTGAGCTATGGGTTTAATCTGAGACAGATTTTGAACTCATGCTTGAGGATTGCCATGATTTTATTGCTATCTGTATCATAATTTGTGTTGTTATTGTATGTTATTGGTCTGGTTGCAGTGTCCTAGCTTTCTCACAAAGGGGCCATTGTGGAAGATTGGGGGAATTTAGATTGTAAGGTGAGAATTCTGGAGGGGTGGTTTGTGGCGTAAATGGAAGTTTGCACCCAGAATTTCCCACCCTATTTTCATATCAATAGGTCATGGCAGGGCTGCTGCCAGGGCAAGGGGTAGAGAGAAAACTGCCATTTTCTCCTCTTCTGTGTTCCTGGTGTATAATTGGACTGTTGTCTGCCAGTCATATGTCCATGGAGTTCCTTCCTGCAGGGGTGGGTGGGGGAAGGGAGTGCAGACCACGGCCATAGGGGATGGATTTAGCAGTGTCTGGCTAGCGAACCTGAGCAAGCTGAGGGCAGTAAAAACTCTTTCTCCCGACCTCCGCTTCCCCTTGTCCTCCTTTGATTTCAATGAATTCATAGAGAATTTGCCCCAGGAAGGGAACCCCTCAACCCCCTTACTGCCAGAGCTACAATTGGATTGGGGTATAGAGTGATTCTACAGATCAGAATTTTAAAGGTGAGTTTTCTGGATTGGTTACAGTGTTTCTGGAATTGCTTTCTAATTCGATAAGATTCAGTGATGCTAATGACTATTTCCATTAGTAAAGAGCATTATTTGTCTTTGGTGTTAATTGTCTATAGAGATAGACAAAATATTTGCAATGATATTCTTAATCAATCACTTACCAGAAGCAAGGAGTTAAGTAACTCTGTATATGATATATTTGAACATTTTTGGAAAACTAAGGAATATGACATCTGCCTAAAGTCATGGACAGTGGTGAAAGAAAGGATAAACTCAGGGATTCAAATTCTCAGCTCAGTTTGCATCAGTGACCTAAGAACTTCAATGTATACCCTGAGGGGAGAGCCTTGTGTTTGTCAGAGCTGAAAGTACTACAAATGAAATTGAAATTGGATGCATTTTGAAAGAAGTTGAACACCCATACTCCTAATGTATTTACTGTTAAAGCCAATTCATTTATTGTGAAACAGTATCTTGTAAATTGGGGTCAGGGCAGGTGGGAAGATACCAATGAAGCTGGGGTTGTAAGCCCATAAATTCTTTATTTTCTGTTAATTTTTTCTTCTTTAAAATTTTATTTTTTTATATTTATTTTTGTTGAAGTATAGTTGATATATAATATATTGGTTTCAAATATACAACATAGTGATTTGACAGTTATATACATGATTAAATCCTCACGCCAACTAGTGTAGTTACTGTCAACATAGATGTCACAAAACTATTGACTCTATTCTCTATGCTGTACTTTCATCCCTGTGATTAATTTATATTGTGACTGAGATTTTGTGCCTCTTTATCTCCTTCACCTATTCTACTCACACACTCTAACTCTTCCCCATGGTAATCAGTCTTAGTGTCTGTGAGTCTGTTGCTGTTCATTTAGTTTATTTTTGTATTGTTTTTAGATTCCACATATATGTGACATCATATGATTTGTGTTTCTCTACCTCGCTTATTTCACTTAGCATATGCTCTAAGTCCATCCATGTAGTTGGAAATGGCAGGGTTTCTTTCTTTTTTATGGCTGAATAATATTCCCTTGTGTATACATACCACATCTTTATCCATTCGTCTATTGGTGGACACTGTGGTTGCTTCCATATCTTGGCTGTAGTAAATAATGTGGCAATAAACATAGGGGTGCATATATATCTTTTCGAATCAGAGAGTTTGTTTTCTTCAGATAAATTTCTGTAAGTGGAATTACTGGGTTGAATGGTATTTTTATTTTTAGTCTTTTGAATAAATTCTGATGAAGTCTTCTTCTTTTGGAGAAGTGGTTTCCCCAACCCAGTTCATGTGGCCTCCCCATTCCCATCAAAAGTGGCACCACTAAAAGTAGCATCCCCACCCTAAGTTGTATAAGCCTTTCCACCTACCCCAAGGAGATTAAACCAGCATTACCTGGAAAACAGTGATGACTCCCTCAGGCAGCTGCCACCTGTGACTGGACTGAAGTCCCAGCAGATCCCTAAAGAGGAGGTACAAAGTGTGAAGCATGAGCAAGTGTGCTACACTCCAAAGAACTACTTGAGTTTTCTAATACATGCAAATAGAAATCTTGGGAATATGTATGGGAATGGATATAAAGGTGTGAGATAATAGTGGAAGGAATATAAAGTTGGGTCAGCCAATTTATTTTTCTTTCAATTTTATTGAGATATAATCAATATAACTGCATAAGGTATGCAGTATGATGACTTACCTATATTGTGAAGTTATTAGTACAATAATTTTAGTTTCCACAGTAAGTTTAGTTAACATCCATAATCTCCTATAGATAAAAAAGAAGAAAACTGGAGTTTTCCTTGTAATGAGAACTTCTAGGATTTATTCTCTTAGCAACTTTCAGATATTCCACATAGCAATGTTAACTGCATTATCATGCTGTACATTACATCTCTAGTACTTATTTATCTTATAACTGGAAGTTTTTACCTTTTGACTACCTTAATCCAATTCCCCCATCCACCAGCCCCTATCTCTGGTAACCTGGTAACCAAAAAATTGTTCAATTTCTCTAAGAGTCTGTGTTTGTTTGTGAAGATTCCACATATAAGTGAGATCATAGAGTATTTGTTATTCTCTGACTCATTTCAGTTAGCATAATGACCTCAAAGTCCATCCATGTTGTTGCAAATGGTAGGATTTCCTTTTTATGGCTTAATTATACACACACACACACACACACACACACACACACACACACACATACTTCATACTTTAATGTGGTTTTATATGTAACATATAAATGTGAAACATATATACTATACTATTTCATATTTTGTCTGTTATTTGTTGATGTACACTTAGGTTGTATTTACATTGTGCTACTGTAAATAACGCTGCAGTGAACATGGGCATGCACATATGCAGATATCTCTTTGAGGTACTGCTTTTGATTCTGTGATATATCCACAAACACAGAATTGCTGGATCATATGGTAGTTCTATTTTTAATTTTTTGAGAAACCTCTACACTTTTATCCATAATGGCTGTACAAATTTACAATCTCATCAACAATACACAAGGGTTCCTTTTACTCCACATCCTTGCCGGCATCCTCTTGTCTTTTTGATGATAGCCATTCTAACAGGTGTGAGGTGACATTTCATTGTTTTTGATTTGCATTTCCCTAATTAGTGATATTGAGCACTTTGTTGTGTATGTTATTAGCCATTTGAAAATCTTCAGAAAAATGTCTATTCATGTCACTTGCCTGTTTTAATTGGATTATTTTTCTTTAATTGAGTTGTTTGACTCACTTTATGTATTTTTGGATATTGATCCCTTATCAGACATATAACTTGCAAATACTTTCTTCCATCCCATAGGTTTCATTTTCATTTTGTTGATCACAAGATTTACTGATATGAACCCATGAAGCAGAGATTGCATATTTAACGTTGCAGTGTGAGGACTTAGAAAAAGCTCCAACAGTTTGTTAAGATGGATAACCAGAACATGGATCAAAAGATGGCCTACCACGAGCAAAATGGAAATTCCTGATCTCCCTTGGTTTAATGTAGTAAAAGGGATTCAAAAGTTGAAGACTCAGGAATATTAGAATGGGTTTGTAATTTGAGACCTACTCACCCATGCTGGGAGGATCCAGAAGACATACCTTTCCCCAATGCTTTGAGAAGTAAATGAGAGAGGGGATTCCCAGCATCATTGATGATCTTTGTGATATCTCCTCTTTGTAGGCCATACTTAGGGTGGGAACCACAGCCACTACCCTGGAATCTAATTTGTGGTAGTAATTGGATCTTGGGATGTTAGCAATCAAGTGGTATCTTTCCACCCCCAGGCAAGGTAGGTGTAGTTACTGTAAAGTAAAATAGAGGCAAAGCTACACTCAAAATAGTCTGATTTGCACAAACATGTGATCTTGATTAGTTAATGTGGTGTTCCTAGAAGTGAAAGAGAAAGGAAACCTACTAAATTTTTACTTGATCTATATAAACAGAAAAGATCTAGGTCAAATTAACAAAAATCTAACTTCAATAATAAAAAAGAGATTTTTAGCCTATTAATCAATTGCCAGACTTGAACCTGTCTCCAGACCCAGGATCCCTGGAATTATGGGGTGACCAAGGTTCCCTGGACGAAGGAACTGGATACACTACCAAAAATTAATACACTTAAGTTTTTCACAGCCGTCGTCAAAGGGACTTGCTGCCTTTTACCAGGATAACTGTGAATTGGAGGAAAGGAAATAATTATATAATTCTGGGACTACTGTATACTGGCTATGAACTGATACTGTTTCCAGGATCTAAAACACCATTCTGATCCTCCAGTCAGAAAAGACTCCTTTGACTAGACTCAGCTAACAGCAAGTCTCTAAAGGTGAGATGCATAGTGTGATCCATGTGTAGGCATGCTGTTCTCTAAAATAAATAATTGAGTTTTCCCATTTTTACAAGCAGAAATCTAGAGGAATATGTGTAATGGGTATTTAGAGTGTGGTGGGATGGTGGAAGGAAAATACATTTGGGCCAGCTGATTTTACTGATATGGATCCATGAGGCAGAGATTCTATATGTAATGTTGGGGAGTTTGAAAGGCCTCTACCAGTTTATTGGAATAGTGGTCAAAACATGGATCAAAAGATGGCATGCCATGATGGAAGTGGAAATGGAAGATCTTTGGTTTAATGTAATTGGAAGGTACTGAACGCTTTGGAACATTGGAATGTTACAGTAGATTTGTCATTTAATATACATATGGGGTGGGTCCAGAAGACATAACTTTCACCAGTAGTTTGAGGAATAACTTTGAGAGGGGAGGCCCAGCGTCGTTGATGAACTTTGTCATTTCAGTTCTGGGGAGGATAGACATTAAAGGGAGAACCACAGCAACATTTTTGGAAAATCTAATCAGTGGGAGTAATTGGATCCCAGAGTGGCAGTGACCGAATGGCATTGCTCAACCACCACAGGTGAGGTAGGTGTAGTTACTGTAATGAACAACAGAGAGAAAGCAGTAATCAGAATATTATAAATGATACAGACCTGTTGCATTGGCTAGTTAACCATGGTGTTCCTAGAACTTAAATAGATAGGAAACCTACAAAATTCCTTTTTTTAATATAAAACTAGTTGACATATAACATTATATTAACTTCAGGTGCACAACATAATGATTCAATATTTGTATACATTGCAAAATGATCACTACAGTAAGTTTAGTTACCATCCATCACCATACAGTTAACTTTTTCTGATCATAAGAACTATATCAACTCTCTTAGCTTTCAAACATATAGTACAATATTGTTGCCTATAGTCACTGCCGTACATTACATCTCCATGACTTTTTAATTTTATTTTTATTGGAATATGTACAATATTGGGTATTGCATACAACTGATACACAATATACAATATTATTTTGGTTTCAGATGTACAACATCATGACTTGATAATTATATAGATTCCTAAATACCATGGTAAGTGTAGTTACCCACTATTACCATACCCAGCTATTACAATATTATTGGTTATATTATCTATGTTGTACTTCCATACCTATGACTCATTTATTTTATAATTTGAATTTTGTACCTCTTTATGCCCTTCACCTATTTCACCCATTCCCCCCACCCCACAACCCTATGGTAACCAACAGTCTCTTGTCAGTAGTAGTAGGTCTGTTTCTTGTTTGTTTTGTTTTTTAGATTCCACATGTACAGTAAATCATACGGTATTTGTCTTTATCTGACTTATTTCGCTTAACATGATACCCTCTATATCCATTCATGTTGTCACAAATGGCAAGATACCCTTCTTTTCTGTGACTGAGTAATATTACATTGTGTATATATATTCACATCTTCTTTATCTTTTCATCTATTGATGGGCACTTGGGTTGCTTCCATATCTTGGCTATTGTAAATAATGCTGTGGTGAATACGGTGTGGATATATCTTTTCAAATTAGTGATTTTGTTTTCTTTGGGTAAATTCCCAGAAGTGGAAATCCTGTATTTATGGTATTTCTACTTTTAGTTTTTGATTAACCTCCCTACTGTTTTCGACAGTGGCTGCACCAGTTTGCATTCCTACTAATAGTGTAGGAGGGTTCCCATTTCTCCACATCCTCACCAACACGTGTTTTTTGTCTTTTGAATAGTGGCCATTCTAACTTGTGTGAAGTGATACCTCAATGTGGTTTTGATTTGCATTTCCCTGATGATTAGTGGTGTGCAGCATCTTTTCATGTGCCTATTGGCCATATGTATGTCTTCTTTGGAAAAATGTCTATTCAGGTTCTTTGCCAATTTTTTTCATAGGATTATTCTATTTTTTATTTGTTATTGAGCTGTATTAATTCTTTATATATTTGGATAATATCCCTTTCTCAGATATATGATTTGCAGATATTTCCCCCATTTGACAAGTTGCCTTTTCATTTTGTTTATAATACCCTTTGCTGTGCAGAAGCTTTTTAATTTGATGTGGTCCCACTTATTTTTTCCTTTTTGTCTTTGCTTTTAGTGTCAAATCCAAAAACTCATTGCCAAGAACAATGTCAAAGAGATTAAGACATTATGTTTTCTTCTGGGAGTTTTAAGCTTTCAGGTCTTACATTCAAATCTTTAATCAATTTTAAATTAATTTTTGTTTATGGTAGAAGAAAGTCAAATATTATTATTTTGCACATGGGTGCCCAGTTTTCCCAGCACAATTTATCTAAAGGATGGTGCTTTCTGCATTTTATGTGTTTGGCTCCTTTGTCATAAGTTTGTTGGCCTTATATGCATGGGTGTATTTCTGGGCTTTTTGTTTTGTTGCATCATGTGTCTCTTTTTGCACAATCGCATACTATTCTGATTAGTATCGCTTTATAACATAGTTTTAAATCAGGGAATACAATTCCTACAACTTTGTTCTTATTCTTAAGATGGCTTTGGCTATTCAGGATCTTTTGCAGTCCAATATAAACTTACAATTATTTGTTCTAGTGCTTTGAAAAATGTCATTGGAATTTCAATAGGGATTGCATGGAATCTGTAGATTGCTTTGGATACAATGGCCATTTTAACAATATTAATTCCTGTAATCCATGAACACGGAATATCTTTCCATTTATTTGTGTCCTCTTCAGTTTGTTTCATCACATTTCATAGTTTTCAGTATACAGGTCTTTCACTTTCTCAGTTAAATTTATTTCCAGGTATTTTATTCTTTTTGATGGGATATTTTTCTTAATTTCTCTTTCTGGTAGTTACTGTTAGTGAATAGAATCACAATGATTTTTTTTTGTATATTGAATGTGTATCTTGCAACTGTACAGAATTTATTGTTTCTAATAATTTTTCAGTGTAGTCTTTAGGGTTTTTTGTATATAGTATGTCATCCTTAAATAGTGACAGTTTTACTTCTTCCTTACCAATATGGATGCCTTTTATTTCTTTTTATTGCCTAATTGATCAGGTTAGGACTTTCAATACTGTGTTGAATAAAAGCAGTTAGAGTGGGCACCTTGCCTTGCTCCTGGTCTTAAGAGGAAAAGCTTTTAGTTTTTAACCATTGGGTATGATGTTAGTTATGTGCTTGTCATATATGGTCTTTTTTATGTTGAGGTAAATTTCCTATATATCCACTTTGTTTAGAGTATTTTGCCATAAATGGATATTGAATTTTGTCAAGTGATTTTTCGCATCTACTATGGTGATCAAATTATTTTTATCCTTCATTTTGTTAATGTGGTGTATCACACTGATTTGCATATGTTGAACCGAGCTTGCATCTCTGGAATAAATCTCATCTGATCACAGTGTATCAACCTTTCAATGGTTGAATTTGGTTTACTAATATTTTGTTGAGTATATGTGCATCTGGCTATTGAGGGACATTGATCTTTAATATTCTTGTGCATTCCTTACCTGTTTTTGGTATCAGGGTAATTCTGAGTTCATAAAGTGAGTTTAGAAGTGTCTCCTTATGTTCTGTTTTTAGAAGAATATGAGAAATATTGGTATTAATTTTTCTTTGCATGGTAGAATTCATCAGTGAAACTATCTATTTCTGGTCTATGTTTGTTGCAAGATTTTTGATTACTAATTCAGTCTCCTTACTTGTGATTGGTTTATGGAGATTTTCTATGTCTTCCTGATAAAATCTTGGAAGGTTGTATTTTTAGGACTATATCCATTTCTACTAGGTTGTACAATTTGTTGGTATATAATTATGCATAGTAGTCTTCCTTGATCACTGTATTACAGTTGTACTGTCTCCTCTTCCATTTCTAATTTTCTTTATGTGCACCTTCTCATTTTTTCTTGGTGAGTTTAAAGTTTTGTTAATTTTGCTTCTGTTTTCAAAGAACCAGCCCTTAGTTTCATCGATCTTTTCCATTGTCTTTTTGGTCTCCATTTATGTCAAATCTGGTCTTTGTTATTTCCTTCCATCTACTAAGTTTGAGCTTCATTTTTTTTCTTTGTCTAGTTCCTTGAGTAATAAAATGAGGTTTTTAAAAAATATTTTTCTTGTTACTTGAAGTAGGCATTTATTGCTATAAACTACCTCCTTAGAGCTGGTTTTTGCTGCATCCAATAAAATTTGGAATGTTGTACTTTCATTTTTATTTGTTTCATGGTAGTTTTTATTTCTTTTTTATTTCTTCATTGACCCATTGGCTGTTCAGTAGTATGTTGTTGAATCTCCACATATTTGGGAATATTCTAATTTCTTGTAATTGATTCTAGTGTCATGCCATTCTGGTTGGAAAAGATAGTTGATATGATTTCATATTTTAAAATTTATCTAGACCTAGTATATGATCTATACTGGAGAATGTTCCATGTGCACTTAAGAAGATTGTGTGTTCTGCTTTTGGATTAAATGTTCTGCATGTAACTGTTAAGTAAACCTGTCCAAAGTGTTACTTAAGGCCAGTTTACCCTTATTTTTTTTTCTTTCTTTGTGATATATCTACTGATGGATGTATGGAATTGAAATCCCCTACAATTATTGCACTATACTTCTCCCTTTAGATCTGTTAATATTTACTTTATATATTTAGGTCCTCATATGTTAGGTACATAAATATTTACAAATTTTATATCCACTTGTTGAACTAATGCCTATGTCATTATGTAATGCCTTTTGTTCATTATTAAAGTCTTTTTTTTAAAGTCTATTTTGTTTGATACAAGTTTAGCTACCCCAACTTTCTTATGTCCTCCATTTGCATGGAATATCTTTTTCCATCTCTTCACTTCCTTCCAGTGTTTGTACATATGTAGTAAGTCTTCTGCAGGCAGTATATATATATATGAGGAGTCTTCTATTTTTATCCATTGAGACATTCCATGTCTTTTGATTGGAGAGTTTAGTCCATTTACATTAAAGTTCTTACTGACTATATAAACTTACTGACACTTTGTTCATTGTTTTCTGTTTTGTAGTTCCTCTGTTCCTTTCTTCTTTTGCTTTATTCCTTTGTGGTTTGATTACTTTCTTTAATGGTATGTTAAGAGTCCTTTCTCATTGTCTCTTGTGTATTAGCTCTTGCTTTGTGATTATCATGGAGCTTATATGTGACAAGTGTAATTATAACAATCTGTTTTAAGCTGATACTAGTTTAAGTTTGAAAGCATTCTATAGCTCTACATTTTACTCTCCTTACCCATGATTTATATTTTTGATGTCACATTTTACCTCTTTCTAGTTTATCTCTTAACTAATTATTATAGTTATAGTTAATTTTACTACTTTTTACATAAGGCACAAAGTTTCTGCTAAAAAATCTGGTGATAGTTTTATATGTGTTCCCTTGTGTGTAGCAAGTTGTTTTTCTTTTGTTGCTTTTAAGATTCTATCCATTTGATTTTTGACATTTTAATTACAGTGCGTTTTAGTGTGGGTATCTTTTGGTTCATCTTATTTGATTCATCATTTTAGAACTCTCTGGACTTCCCTGGACTTGAATGTCTATTTTATTCCCCAGGTTGGGGAAGTTTTCAGATATTAGTTCTTCAATGTTTTCTGCCCACTTTCTCTTCCTTCTCTTCTTGAGACCCATATAATGTGAATGTTAGTCTGCTTGATGTTGTCTCATAACTCCCTTAAGCTATCTTCACTTTTTTAAATTCTTTTTCCTTCTTATTGTTCTGGCTGTGTGAGCTCCACTGCCCTAACTTTGAATTCAATGATTCTTTCTTCTGCTTCACATTGTCTGCTGTTGAACACCTCTAGTCTGTTTTTTAGTTCAGTTATTGTATTCTGTCTGTGACTTTTTTTTTTTTTAGTAGATTAAAGTAAACATTTTATTTTGCTCATGATTTTGTGGGTTAAGAATCTGGGGAAGGCTCAGCTGGTCAGAGAAGATGGCACTTCATTCACACTTCAAATACCTTAGTGCTCTTTGGCCATTCTGTCTCCGTATTTGTTATCATTATCCAGGCTCTCTTCACATGGCTTGACCTTTTTTTCCTTATAACATGGTGGTTTATTTTTTTTTTTACAATTTATTTTATTTTAGTATCATTAACCTACAATTACATGAGCAATATTGTGATGATTAAACTACCCCCTTCATCAGGTCCCCCCCACCAACCCCACCACAGTCACTCACTGTCCTGTCTGTGACTTTTATGTGGTACTTTCTTATACTTTCTGTCTCTTCATGGAAGTTCTCACTGTTTATTCTTCTTCTGAATTCAGTGAGCATCTTCATTATTATTACCAGAACTCTTTATCAAGTAATTACTTACCTCTATTTAATGAATGTTTTCTCTGAAGTTTTTTATTTTGTTTTCTCATTTGAAACTTATTCCACTGTTCCTAATTTTGCTGAATCTGTGTTTATTTCTGTGTATTACATCAAACATATTTATCCCTGTCTTGGAGTGGCCCTGTGTGAAGCTTCATTATTCAACCTTGCCCGGTTCTTATGTTGTCTCTTGAACCTTTGTGGTTGCCTAAGCAGCCTATTTTATGTGTAATAGCTGCCAGCTGTTGGGTGTACCCAGGTCTGTCAATGACCCAAAGGATGATGGAGATTCAGTCTGATCGGAAGTTAGATCCTCAGAAAACAGCTTCTAAAGTATGATAATATATTCAATCCCATGGTACTGCAACCATATGCCCTGTTTGACCTACCAGGTAATCTAGGGATGTTCCCAGGGCAGCAGTTGAAAAAATAGGGGCTCCACACAAGTGTATAAGTTCTTTTCTGGGAGATACTGGTGGACTCTAGGGAGGCAGATGAAGAATACCAAGGTGGCATCCCCTGAGCCTACATTTCCTGAAAGCATCTCCTTGGGCCTCTAGGAGTGTGCCAGAACTGAAGCTTCCCCTCAAGTTGGCACTTCAGGACAAGCAAATAGGCCTCTTTCACAAAAAGATTCAGGGAATATTTCAGTCTGCTATTTGTGCAGTACCCTGGGTGGCGGTAGTCAGCCAAGAACTTCTCTTTGATTGTTGTAGTACCATGGGACTTAGGAATTTAACACCCCCTGGCCTCCAGAGCCAGGCAACCAACCATAAAAAATAGTGCATCAGGCATAAAACCCAGGGCACCAGATATGTGGATATGTGTATAAGCTCCCCTCCAGGAGATATTGGTGTCATGGCACCTGCCAAGGATGAAAAAAAGAAGATGGTACATGCTGGCTTTGGCAAGGCAAGGGAGAGCACAAAACTGTCACTCTTTAGTGCCTCTGTCTCTGGAGAGGGTCCCAACAAAACCCTGCTCCTCTGGCAGAAGCTTTAAAATTAAATGAATACCTCTCCTATACATGAATGGGTACATTCCAACCACTGCTTCACTGGGCCTCAGGACAAGCGTCTTAAGACAAAAGTCTACATGTAAGCCATTTAAATAACTCCCTCAGCTTGCTACAGCCCTTTGGGTCTCGTGGACATAATCCCAGTTGGTTTGCAAAGCCAGATGTCTTGGGGGCTTGTCTCTCAGTTGCAGGTCTTAAAAGTTGGCAGTGCCTGATGTAGGTACAGCCCATTTCTCCTCAGGGAGAAGATCCATATTTGTGAGTTCCCTGAAGATTGTGGGCCAACATGGTGGGGGTGGGGTTTATGGTGATACTGTGACTCATCCTCCTGCCCACTTTGATGTATCCCTTTCCTAGTTTGCTGATGTAAAGGAGCTAATCATTTAATATGTAGCTATAAATTTGGTGTGTGCATGGGAGTGGTGAGTTTAGGGTCTTCCTATGTCACTATCTTGGACTTCCTAAGGAAGGAAACTTTGAAAGGAATCTTATCTTGTGTGGTCAAAATGAGTAAAGGTTAGGATGGATTTATTTTAAGATATTTCAAAATTAGCCTTATAATTAGTAAGTACACAGAAACAAAAATAGAATTTGATTCTCTCCCTTTGCTACAAAAATAAAATATTCTCAGACTATTGATCTACACTTAATAAGAAACTGTAAGAAAAAAATTCCTTTACCTGTTATGTGTTCTGCCTGTGAAACCAATATTTTTTGCGCTAAAATTATTTAATGTGCTACATGTTATCTTTATCAGGTCTTTGATTACTTAAGAAAACTAAGTCATCTTGATATGAAGAGTTAGATATTTTACAACTGTGTAACTTTCTATATTTACATTTGAAGATTTTTAATTTTCACTTTGGTTAAATGGATAACTAAATATAGTTTCACAAAGATTTATGATCCTGTTTAGACAAGTAATGAAACCTTGTGATATGTCTGGTGACTTACCAATATAAAAATTCTCCTTGGAGTGCTTTGACCACAAACTAACTTCTAAATTTTTCCTCAGAGGCTCTAGAAAATCTCAAAGATTTTTTTCTTAACTTGCAAAAGGAAGACACTATTTTTCTAGTTTTATTTGGTTAGTTAAAATTTGTGGGAAGCATTATCTAATCAGAAGTGATGATAAACCTTCTTAGGTCATATATATGTGGATATATGTTGCTAATACAAGTATTCCAAAATTTGCATTAGGTTTGTAGAAATTTGTAAAAAAATATGGCTGTAAAATTATTTTGTTTAAATGTTGTGTGCCACATATAATTAATTTTCTTTAGCAAATGAGCTCTTATGAGACATTTACTATGGCCTTTTAAAATCATTTGTCATCCACAGTTATGGATTTGCTTTGATTCTTTTCTGAAAGTGTTTACACCAGCCACAGGCAAAAATGCTCCAAAATGTTAACAGTTGAATAGCTTAGAGACCATGTCTCTGAACTGAATAAGAATTTCCTGAAGTATTGAAAAAATGGATGGATACATAAGGAATGGATGTATACTAATCCATATCAAGTGGCATTTATCTCATGGATGAAAGCATGGTTCAACATCTGCAAGCCAGTCACTCTGATACACTACATCAATTAATAAAAATCATAGGATTTTCTCATTAGATGCCTAAAAAGCACTTAACAAAATTAACATCCATTTATAATTTAAAAATTCTGAAAATGGGTAGGTAAAACTCTGAACAAAGTGGGTAGGATACCTCAACATAATAAAGGCCATATATGACAAGCCCACAGCTGGCATGATACTCAGTAATGAAAATCTGAAAGATTTTGCCCTAGGATCAGGAGCAAGGCTAGGATGTCTGCTCTTATACTTTTATTCAACGTAGTATTGGAAGGCCTCTGAAGAGTAAAAAGGCATGAAAAAGAAATACAACACATCCTAATCTGAAAGGAAGAAGTAAAACTGTAACTATATGCATATGACATGATATTATATATAGAAAATGCTATATACTTGACCAAAAGACTGTTGGAACTCATGAATGAATTTGGTACAGTTGCAGGATATAAGATCAATATAAAAAATGAGTTGTGTTTCTATATACTAATAATGGACTATTAGAAAGAGAAATTCAGAAAATAAAATCCCATTTACAATCACATCAAAAAGAATAAAGTACCTAGGAATAAATCTAAGTAGGTGGAAGACCTGAAAAATGAAAATTTAAGACATTGATGAAGAAACTTAAGAAGACACAAAAAATGGAAAGATATTCCGTGCTTATGGAATGAAAGAATTAATATTGTTAAAATAGGTACGCTACACAAAGCAATCTACAGATTTAGTGCAATCACTATAAAAATTTCAATGTCATTTTTCACAGAACTAGAACAAACCATCCTAAAATTCATGTGGCATCAAAGAAAACCCTTAATAGCAGAAGCCATATTGAGAAAGAACAAGGAGGAATCACACTTCCTGATTTCAAACTATGTTACAAAGCTTTAGTAATCAAAACAGTATGGTGTTGGCAAAAAACAGACACATCAATGGAACAGAATAGAGATCTCAGAAATATACCCATGCATATAAGGTCAGTTAATTTATGACAAAAGAGCCAAGAATATATAGTGAGGAAAAGGTAGTCTTTTCAATAAATGGCATTCAGAAATTTGGATAGCACACACAAAAGAAGGAACCTGACCACTGTCTTATACCATACACAAAACTCAGCTCTAAATGGATTAAAGATTTGAACATAAGACCTGAAACCATTAAACTCCTAGAATAAAACATTAAAGGCATTAAATTCCTTGACATAAGTCTTGGCAATTGTTTTTGGATTTGACAGCTAAGCAAAGGCAACAAAAGCAAAAATTATCAAGTGAGATTGCATCACACTAAATTTCTGAATTTTGGTCAGTGCTACTGTTTGTTCACTTAGCTTAGGAGTGATGGCCAAAAGTGAGATTATACACCGGTTCATGAGCTGTGACCAATGTTTTGGCTAGATGGTTAGGAACTTGAAAGGGACATGATTGAAAAATCGGTGACAATGATATACTGGAAAAAGGTATATAGTTAGACCTCTCTCTGTGGGCTAAAAAAACTGAAGATATATTTGTCCCATGTGAATGCCCAGAAAAGGGCAACATCAGTAGAAGAGGATAGCAGTAATCAAGTGGAGAGGATGACACATTATGTGGATACTAGTTAGTCTTTTCCCTAGTCACCCCTGTCATATCCCAATAGGCTCATGAACAGAGTGTCCATGATGGCAGAGGTAGAATTATAGGTTACCAACATTAATTTTTACTCACCAATGCTGAGGGCCTAGTCTGCTACCAGCTAAACCGAGTCCCTTATGTAGCACCATTCCACAAGGTGTCCTTTTGGCTATGCAATGATGGGTTGATTAAAATGGGCCTTTCTATATGGATGGGGCTGTATTGTTAACTAACTGGAATAGGCACTTAACCATGGTACAGATTTACCTTGTCTGCATCAGTACTACTGCCAAAACTACCACCTGTGGAGTGTAAGGATGCCTGATCCACTCTCATGGCATTTTTCTCATCACTGCTTCAGATGAAGGAACTCTCTTCACAACAAAAGAAGTGTGGCAGTGGGATCATGCTCATAGAATACACAAACTTCCCATATTAAACAGCATCCTGAAGCAGATGACTCGATAAAATGGTGGAAGAGCCTTTTGAAGACTCAGTTAAAATTTCAGCTAGGTGGCATTATGTTGCCACCGTGGAAGAGTTTTCTGGGATGCTGTATATGCCCTGCAAGTGTCCAATACATGGTACCATTCGTGTAATAGGATTCACGGATTCAGAAATCAGTGGTTGGGAATCGGAGGGGGAACCACGCATGATGCCAGGCATACTAACAACAGTTTTTCCTGTTCCTGTGACTTTATGCCCTTCTGACCTAGAGGTCTTAGTTCCACAGAAAATAATGCTTTCACAAGGTACAAAACAATGAACTCCCTGACTTAAAGTTAAGACTGCTACATTTGTTTCCTCATGCCTCTGAATAAGCATGCAAGGAAGGGATTTACTGTGCTGCCTCAGATGATTATAAGGTCACATAGAACACATAGTGAAACAGTAGTTAAAGTGGTAGAAACATATTTATTCAGGAATATGGTAACAGAGGAAAAGAGACCATAGTATAGAATCTTGTCTTCAGCATGGATAAGTGGGAAATCATAACAAAGGAGTCCAGCCAATATTTGGAAGGGGGTCAATGTTTAGAAAATTATTTACAGGAAACATTAAGGATAAGGGATTTTCTGGATTAACTGACCTAAAAATTGTGATTCTTGTTGAAGACAGGCCAGGATTATCATGTACACGGTGGAAGGTAAAGGATGAGAAAGCTGATTATATCAAGGGTAGTAATATATGGATAATGATCAATTCTCACCAAACTGACTGAACATAGTTCTTTTTTTATTGAATTATCATTGATATACAATCTTATACTGATTTCAAGATATAGCACAGTGGTTCAACAGTTACATTTATTATTAAATCCTCACAATATCTCTCAACATAGGAATATGTTACAGAATCACTGGCTATATTCTCCATGCTGTACTACCTTCCCCATGACCAACTTAGACTACAATTGAGAATTTTTGTGTCCTTCTGTGCCCCTCAGCCTCCCCAGTCATCCACCCCATACCCTCCCCCATGGTAACCATCTGTCACCTCTCAGTGTCTATAAGTCTACTACTACTTTGTTCATTTTGTTAGTTTGTATATTCCACAAGTACGTCAAATCATATGGTATTTGTCTTTCTCTGCCTGGCTTATTTCACTTAGCATAATACCCTCTAAATCCATCAGTGTTGTTGCAAATAGCAGGATTTCTTTCTTTTTTATGTCTGAATAATATTCCATTGTGTGTATGTACCACCTCTTCTTTATCCGTTCATCCACTGATGGACACTTTGATTCCCCCCATATCTTGGTTATTATAAATGATGCAACAATAAACATAAGGGTGTATATATATTTTTTGAATCAAGTATTTTGTTTTCTTCAGGTGAATTCTTAGAAGTGGAATTACTAGGTCATAATGGTATTTCTATTTTAGGTTTTTGAGAAACATCCATACTTCCTCTACACTGGCTGCACCAGTTGACATTTCTACCAGCAGTCTAGGAGAGTTCCCTTTTCTCCACATCCTCACCAACACTGTTATTTCTTTTGGATAGTGGCCATTCTAACTTGTGTGAGTTGATATCTCACCATGGTTTTGAATTGCATTTCTCTGATGATAAGCAATGTGGAGAATCTTTTCATATGCCTGTTTACCATATACATGTCTTCTCTCAGGTCCTCTGCCCAATTTTAATTGGTTTTTTTTTTTTTTGGTATTTACTTGTATGAGTTATTTACATATTTTGGCTGTTAAGTCCTTAATCGATAAATTGTTTAAGAATATATTCGTCCATACTGTATTTTGCCTTTTGAATTTTGCTGATGGTGTCCTTTGCTGTACAGAAGATTTTTAGTTTGCCTCACTCGTTCATTTTTTATTTTGTTTGTCTTGCCCGAGGAAATGTGTTCAGGAAAAAATTGCTCATGATTATATTCATCAGACTTTTGCCTCTAAGAGTTTTTCCTCTAAGAGATTTCCTCTAAGAGTTTTATGGTTTCATGTCTTACATTCAGATCTTTGATCCATTTTGAGTTTACTTTTGTGTATGGAGTTAAACAGTAATCTAGTTTCATTCTCTTGCATGTATCTGTCCAGTTTTCCCAAGCCCAGTTATTGAAGAGACTGACTTTTCTCTGTTGTATATTCTTTGTTCCTTTATCATATATTAATTGGTCATATATTCATGAGTTTATATCTGGACTCTCTCTTCTGTTCCATTGATCAATAGGTCTGTTCTTGTGTCAGACCCATACTGTTTTGATTACTTTAGCTTTGTAGTATAGCTTGAAGTCAGGGCTGTAATACAATCAGCTTTGTTCTTCTTTCTCAGGATTGCTTTGGTTATTCAGGGTCTTTTGTAGATCCATATGAACTTTAGGATTATTTTCTGTAGTTCATTGAAAAATCCTTTGGGTATTGCTTTGAATCTGTAAATTGCTTTGGGCAGTATGGCCGTTTTGACAAGATTAATTGTTCATATCCATAGGCATGAGATAGATTTCCATTTATTTGGGCCTTTCCTCTTATGAGTGTCTTATAGTTTTCAAGAGTACAGGTCTTTCACCTCCTTGGTTAGGTTTATTCCTAGGTATTTTATTCTTCTTGATGTAATTTTAAGTGGAATTTTTTTTTCCTGAGTTCATTTGTTAGTATATAGTTATACAATAGCTTTCTGAATATTAATTTTGTGTCCTGCAACTTTGCTGAATCCATTTATTAGTTCTAATAGTCTTTGGTGGAGTCATTAGGGTTTTCTATATATAATATCATAACATCTGCAAGTAGTGACAGTTTAACTTCTTCCTTACCGGTTTGGATGCCATTTCTTTCTTTACCTTGTCTCATTGCTGTGGCTAGGACCCCATGTTGAATAAAAGTGGTGAAAATGGACATCCTTGTCTTGTTACCAATTTTAGAGGGAAAACTTTCAGCTTTTCACCACTGAGTATGATGTTTGCTGTGGGTTTGTCATATATGGCCTTTATTATGTTGAGGTACATATCCTCTATACTCATTTTGTTGAGAGTTTTTATCATGAAGGGATGTTGAATTGTTTTCACATGCTTTTTCAGCATCTGTTGAGATGATCGTGTGGTTTTTATCCTTTCTGTTAATGTGGTGTATCACACTGATTGATTTACAAATATGGTACTGTCCTTGTATCCCTAGAATAAATTCTGCTTGGTTGTAATGGATAATCCTTTTAATGTGTTTTTGAATTCAGTTTGCTAAATGTGCTAATATTTTCTTAAGGAGTTTTGCATCTATTTTCATCAGTGATATTGGTCTATAATACTATTTTTTGTAATGTCTCTGGTTTTATTATAGTGATGTTGACATCACTGAATGAGTTTGGAAGTGTTCTGTCCTACTTTTGGAATACTTTAAGAAGGGTGGGTATTAGCTCTTCTTTACATATTTGGTAGAATTCAGCTGTGAAGCCATATTGTCCTGGGATTTTTGCTTTTGGGGAGTTTTTTGATTACCAGTTCAATTTGATTCCTGGTGATTGGACTGTTCAGATTTCTGTTTCCTCTTGGGTCAGTCTTAGCAGGTTGTATTTTTATAGGAAGTTGTCCATTTTTTCTAGGTTGTCCAATGTATTGGCATATAATTTTTCATGGAATTCTCTAATAATTCTTTGTATTTCTGTGGTGTCTGTTGTGACTCTTCCTTTTTTGTTTCTGATATTGTTTATGTGTGCACTCTCTGTTTTTGTTTCTTGACATATCTGCCTAGGGGTTTTGTCTATTTTGTTTATTTTCTCAAATAACCAGCTTAGTTTCATTTTTTTTCTATTGTTTTCTTCTTTATTTTATTTTTTCCTGCTCTGATCTTTTATTATGTCCCTCTTTCAACTAACTTTGGGTTTCATTTCTCTTCTTTTTCTAGTTTCTTTAAATGTGAGTTTGGACTGTTTGTTTAGGATTGTTTCTGTTTCTTGAGGTAGGCCTGTATTGCTGAGTACTTCACTCTTAGTCATCCCACAAATGTTGGACTATTATACTTTTGTTTTCATTTGTTTCCATGTATTGCTTGATTTCTTTTTGAGTTCATTGATCCATTGATTATTTAGAAGCATTTTGTTTAGCTTCCATGTGTTTGTGGGCTTTTTGTCTTTCTTATGTAATTTATTTCTAGTTTCATGCCATTGTGATCTAAGAAGCTGCTTGATATAATTTCAATCTTTTGAATTTATTGAGGCTCTTTTTGTGACCTTGTATGTGAACTATCTGGAGAACGTTCCATGTACAGTGGAGAAAAATATGTATCCTGGCACTTTTAGGTGGAGTGTAGATACCTCTTACATACATCTGATCTAATGTGTTGTTCAGTGCATGTTTCCTTATTTCTGTCTGATGATCTGTTCGTTGATGTGAGTGATGTGTTAAAATCTGCCAATATGATAGTTCTGTGTATTTCCTTCTTTAGTACTTGTACTATTTCTTTTATATATTTAGCTGCTACTATGTTGCATGTATAGATATTTAAAGTATTATATCCTCTTGGACTGATTCCTTTATCATTACGTAATGTACTTTGTCTCTTGTTACTTCGTTTTGAAGTCTATTTTGACTGATATATGTTCTGCTACTCCTGCTTTTTTCTGCCTTTTACTTGTATGAAACATCTTTTCCCATTCCTTCAGTTTCAGTATGTGTATGTCTTTAGGCGTGAAGTTGTGTTTTAGGCATGATATAGATGGTTTTTGTTTCTTTATCTATTCTGCCTCCCTATGTCTTTTGATTGGTGCATTTAGTCCATTTACGTTTAAGGTACTTGTTGATAGGCATGTACTTATTGCCATTTTATTAATTGTTTTCTGGTTGTATAATTCTTCTGGGTTCCTTCCTTTCTTATACCCTTCTTTTGTTACTTGATGGTTTTCTTTAGCATTATACTTAGATATCTTTTTTTCTTTTTATCTGTGTATCTATTATAAGCTTTATGATTGTGGTTACCATAAAGTTCATAGATAGTTTTGTAAATATATAAATGTTCATACTAAATTGATAGTCACTCCATTTTTTTTGGTATCATTAATCTACAATTACATGTGCAACATTATGGTTACTAGACTCCCCACATCATCAAGTCCACCCCACATACCCCATTACAGTCACTGTCCATCAGCGTAGTGAGATGCTATAGAATCACTACTTGTATTCTCGAAGTTGTACAGCCTGCCCCGTGACCCCCTACATTAGGTCTGCTAATTGTAATGCCCCTTTTTCCCCCTTGTCCCTCCCTTCCCACACATCCTCCCCAGTCCCTCTCCCTTTGGTAACTGTTAGTCCATTCTTGGGTTCTGTGAGTCAGCTGCTGTTTTTTTTCTTTCAGTATTTTTTTTTTTTTTTGCTTTGCTCTTATGCTCCACATATGAGTGAAATCATTTGATACTTGTCTTTTTCTGCCTGGCTTATTTCACTGAGCATAATACCCTCTAGCTCCACCCATGTTCTTGCAAATGTCTGAATCTGTTTTCTTTTTATGGCTGAAATAATATTCCATTGTGAATATATACCACATTTTCCTTATCCATTCATCTACTGATGGACACTTAGGTTGCTTCCATTTCTTGGCTATTGTAAATAGTGATGAGATAAACATAGGGAGCATATGTCTTTTTCAAACTGAGCTGCTGCATTCTTAGGGTAAATTCCTAGGAGTGGAATTCTTGGGTCAAATAGTATATCTATTTTGAGTTTTTTGAGGAACCTCCATACTGCTTTCCACAATGGTTGAACTAATTTGCATTCCCACCAACAGTGTAGAAGGGTTCCCTTTTCTCCACATCCTCGCCAACATTTGTTCTTTGTGTTTTGGATGTTGGCCATCCTTACTGGTATGAGGTGATATCTCATTGTGGTTTTAATTTGCATTTCTCTAATGATTAGCAATGTGGAGCATCTTTTCATGTGCCTGTTGGCCATCTGAATTTCCTCTTTGGAGAAGTGTCTGTTCAGATTCTCTGCCCATTTTTAAAATGGATTATTTGCTTTTTGTTTGTGGGGGGGTGTGAGCTCTTTATATATTTTGGATGTCAACCCCTTATTGGATATGTCATTTATGAATATATTCTCTCATACTGTAGGATGTCGTTATGTTCTACTGATGGTGTCCTTTGCTGCACAGAAGCTTTTCAGCTTGATATATACCCACTTGTTCAATTTTGGTTTTGTTTCCCTTGCCCGGGGAGATATGTTCATGAAGAAGTTGCTCATGTTTATGTCAAAGATATTTTTGCCTGTTTTTTTCTAAAACTTTTATGGTTTCATAACTTACATTCAGGTCTTTGATCCATTTCAAATTTATTTTTGTGTATGGGGTTAGACAATAATCCAGTTTCATTCTCTTACATGTAGCTGTCCAGTTTTGCCAACACCACCTGTTGAAGATGCTGTCATTTCCCCATTGTATATCCATGGCTCCTTTATTGTATATTAATTGACCATATATGTTTGGGTTAATATCTGGACTCTTTATTCTGTTCCACTGGTCTATGGTCTTTTCTTGTGCCAATACCAAATTGTCTTAATTACTGTGGATTTGTAGTAGAGCTTGAAGTCAGGGAGCGTAATTCCCCCTGTTTGATTCCTCCTTCTCAGGATTGCTTTGGCTATTCGGGGTCTTTTGTGGTTCCATATAAATTTTAGAACTATTTGTTCCAGTTTATTGAAGAATGCTGTTGGTATTTTGATAGGGATTGCATTGAATCTGTAGATTGCTTTAGGTAGTATAGCCATTTTGACAATATTAATACTTGCTAGCCAAGAGCATGGAATGAGTTTCCATTTGTTAGTGTCCTCTTTAATTTCTCTTAAGACTGTCTTGTAGTTTTGAGGGTATAGGTCTTTCACTTCCTTGGTTCGGTTTATGCCTAGGTATTTTATTCTTTTTTATGCAATTGTGAATGAAATTATTTTCCTGATTTCTCTTTCTGTTAGTTCATCATTAGTGTATGGGAAAGCAAGATTACTGTGTATTAATTTGTATCCTGAAACTTTGCTGAATTCAGATATTGGTTCTAGTAGTTTTGGAGTGGAGTCTTTAGGGTTTTTTATGTACAATATCATGTCATCTGCAAATAGTGACAGTTTGACTTCTTCTTTACCAGTCTGGATGCCTTGTATTTGTTGGTTTTGTCTGACTGCCATGGCTAGGACCTCCAGAACTATGTTGAATAACTGTGGGGAGAATGGGCATCCCTGTATTGTTCCAGATCCTAGGTGAAAAGCTTTGAGCTGTTAAGTATGATGTTGGCTGTGGGTTTGTCATATATGGCCTTTATTATGTTGAGGTACGTGCCCTCTATACCCATTTTGTTAAGAGTTTTTATCATGATAGGATGTTGAATTTTGTCAAATGCTTTTTCATCATCTATGGAGATGATCATGTGGTTTTTGTTCTTCTTTTTGTTGATGTGGTGGATGATGTTGATGGATTTTCGAATGTTGTACCATCCTTGCATCCCTGAGATGAATCCCACTTGATCATGGTGTATGATCCTCTTGATGTATTTTTGAATTCGGTTTGCCAACATTTTGTTGAGTGTTTTTGCATCTATTTTGATCAGGGATATTGTTCTGTAATTTTCTTTTTTGGTGGCATCTTTCCTTGGTTTTTCTTATTAGAGTGATGCTGGCTTCATAGAATGAGTTTAGAACTATTCCTTCCTGTTTCATTTTTTGGAAAACTTTAAGGAGAATGGGTATTATGTCTGATCTAAGTGTCTGATAAAATTCAATGGTGAATCCATCTGGCCCGGGGGTTTTGTTCTTGGTAGTTTTTTGATTACTGATTCAATTTCATTGCTGGTAATTGGTCTGTTTAGATTTTCTGTTTCTTCCTTGGTCAGTCTTGGAAAGTTGTATTTTTCTAAGAAGTTGTCCATTTCTTCTAGGTTTTCCAGCTTGTTAGCATGTAGATTTTCATAGTATTCTCTAATAATTCTTTGTATTTCTGTGTGGTCCGTTGTGATTTTTCCATTCTCATTTCTGATTCTGTTTATGTGTGTAGATTCTCTTTTTCTCTTAATAAGTCTGGCTAGGGGTTTATCTATGTTCTTTATTTTCTCAAAGAACCAGCTCTTGAGTTCATGGATTTTTTTTTTCTATTCTTTTATTCTTCTCAATTTTATTTATTTCTTCTCTGATCTTTATTATTTCCCTCCTTCTGGTGACTTTGGGCCTCATGTGTTCTTCTTTTTCCAATTTCAATAATTGTGACTTCAGACTATTCATTTGGGAATGTTCTTCCTTCTTTAAATAGGCCTGGATTGCAATATACTTTCCTCTTAGAACTGCCTTTGCTGCATCCCACGGAAGTTGGCATTTTGTGCTGTTGTCATTTGTCTCCATATATTGTTTGATTTCTCTTTTAGTTTGATCATTAATCCACTGATTATTTAGGAGCATGTTGTTAAGCCTCCATGTGTTTGTGAGCATTTTGTTTTCTTTGTACAATATATTTCTAGTTTTAAACCTTTGTGATCTGAGAAGTTGGTTGGTAGAATTTCAATATTTTTGAATTTACTGAGGTTCCTTTTGTGGCCTAGTGTATGGTCTATTCTGTAAAATATTCCATGTGCACTTGAGAAGAATGTGTATCCTGTTGCTTTTGAGTGTAGAGTTCTGTAGATGTCTGTTAGGTCCATCTGTTCTATTATGTTGTTCAGTGCCTCAGTGTCTTTACTAACTTTCTGTCTGGTTGATCTGTCCTTTGGAATGAGTGGTGTGTTGAATTCTTCTAAAATGAATGCATTGCTTTCTATTTCCTCCTTTAATTCTGTTGGTATTTGTTTCACATATGTTGGCACTCCTGTGTTGGGTGCATATATATTTAAAATGGTTATATCGTCTTGTTGGACTGACCCCTTTATCATTATGTAATGTCCTTCTTTATCTCTTGCTTCTTTCTTTGTTTTGAAGTCTATTTTGTCTGATATAAGTACTGCAACACCTGCTTTTTTCTCCCTGTTGTTTGCATGAAATATCTTATTCCATCCCTTCACTTTTAGTCTCTGTATGTCTTTGGGTTTGAGGTGAGTCTCTGGTAAGCAGCCTATAGATGGGTATTGCTTTTTTATCCATTCTATTACTCTGTGTCTTTTGACTGGTTCATTCAGTCCATTTACATTTAGGGTGATTATCGATATACATGCACTTATTTCCATTGCCGGCTTTAGATTCGTGGTTACCAAAGATTCACAGGTAGCTTCTTTACTATCTAACAGTCTAACTTAACTCTCTTTTTAAGCTACTATACACACAGTCTGATGATTCTTTATTTCTCTCCCTTCTTATTCTTCCTCCTCCATTCTTTATATGTTAGATGTTTTATTCTGTACTCTTTTGCATTTCTTTTGACTGTTTTTGTGGATAGTTGATTTTATTTTTTGCCTTTAGTTAGTATTTGGATGGTCTTCTTTCTTTGCTATGATATTATTTTCTCTGGTGACATCTTTTTCGCCTTAGGTGTGCTTCCATCTAGAGCAGTTCCTTTAAAATATCCTGTAGAGGTAGTTTGTGGGAGGCAAATTCCCTCAACTTTCGCTTGTCTGGGAATTGCTTAATCCCTCCCTCAAATTTAAATGATAATCATGCTGGATACAGTATTCTTGGTTCAAGACCCTTCTGTTTCATTATGTTAAATATATCATGCCATTCTCTTCTCGCCTGTAAGGTTTCTGTTGAAAAGTCTGATGATACCCTGATGGTTTTTCCTTTGTAGGTGATCTTTTCTCTCTCTCTGTCTGCCTTTAATAATCTGTCCTTGTCTTTGATCTTTGCCATTTTAATTATTATATGTCTTGGTGTTGTCTTCCTTGGGTCCCTTGTGTTGGGAGATCTGTGGGCTTCCTTGGTCTGAGAAACTATTTCCTTTCCCAGCTTGGGGAAGTTTTCAGCAATTATGTCTTCAAAGACACCTTCTATCCCTTTTTCTCTCTCTTCTTCTTCTGGTACTCCTATAATGCGAATATTGTTCCGTTTGGATTGGTCACACCATTTTCTTAATATTCTTTCATTCCTAGAGATCCTTTTATCTCTCTCTGCCTCAGCTTCTCTGTACTCCTGTTCTCTGATTCCTATTCCATTAGCAGCCTCTTGCACCTTGTCTAATCTTCTCTCAAGCCTGTTAATCGCTTGTTTCATTTATTTAATGTCCCTTCTGACTTCATCCCTTAGCTCTTGCATATTTCTCTGTAGGTCCATCAGCATGGTTGACTTTTATTCTGAAAATTTTTTCAGGAAGATTGCTTAACTCTATCACACCAGGTCTCTCTCTGGGGTTGTCTGGGTGATTTTTGACTGGACCAAATTCTTCTGTCTTTTCATGGTGATAGAAGTGGTTGCAGGCAGGTGCCATGTGTGTCAGCTGGGAGAAAAAAGCCCCTTCCTGCTTGTTGTTCTCCTTGTCCTTCTCTGCAGCCTGTGCCAATTACCTGAACACCGGGAGGCAATCTCTGGGTTAATCCCCTTAGTTGCCATGGGCAGGGCCCACCCTCAGGCTCGCATAGAGCACTGCGGAGGGTTGCAGCCATGCCGGGTGTGTTCTGCAGCAAGTCTGGTGCCCCTTTGCACCTTACAGACCTTGCTCTGGCTTCTGCAGCCCGTGCCAGTTACCCGCACACCAGGAGTCAATCTCTGGGATAATCCCTGGAGCTGCCATTGGCATTGCCACCCTCAGGCTAGCCTAGAGCACTGTGGGGGTTTACAGCCACGCTGGGTGCGTTCTGCAGCAAGTCTGGTGCCTCTTCACACCTTCTGGACCTTGCTCTGGCTCTGCAGCCTGTGCCATTTACCCGCCCAATGGGAGGCAGTCTTTGGGATAATCCCCTGAGCTGCCTTGGCCCGGGCCGCCCTCAGGCTAGCCTAGAGCACTGCGGGGGTTTGCAGCCACACCGGCGCTTTCAGCAGTAAATCTGGCACCCTTTCGTGCCTTCTGGACCTTGCTCTGGCTTCTGCAGCCAGTGCCGGTTACCCCCATACTGGGAGGCTGTCTCTGAGATAATCCCCTGAGCTGCTGTGGGCAGGGCCGCCCTCAGGCTAGCCTAGAGTACTGCAGGGGGTTGCAGCCAAGCAGGGTGCATTCTTCAGTAATTCTGGCACCCCTTGGTGCCTTCCGGACCTTGCTCTGGCTTCCTCAGCCCTTCCCAGTTAGCTGTATGGACGTGGGGAGGAGATTCTGTGTGACTGCTGTGGGCGGGGCTGCTCTCCTGCTGTTCTGCAGCTGTGGCAGATCCAGTGGTCTGTTTGCAGTGCTGGCCGGGGGGAACTAATGGCAGGCTGCTTATTGCCGTGAGGGGCTTCAGTGGGTCTGTTTTACCTGGCAGCTTGTAGGGGGCCCGAAGTACCTCAAGATTCCCAACCTGCTGGGCTGAGTATGTTGGGATGATTTTGTTCAGCTGTTGGGCCCTTGTCTCTTTAAGACTTTTAAAAATTCACCCACTTTTCTTTTTTCCTAGGGGATCCGGCTTTGGGGACCCATTCGCAGTCTCCTTCTCAGATCCTGGCCTTCCGTTTCTCTAATCTCCAATACACAATGCGATGTGTGTCTGTGCTTCCGGTGCAGATCACCAGGGCTGGTTATTTAGCAATCCTATGCTTCCACTCCCTCCCCTCTCTGATTCTTTTCCTCCCACTGGTGAGCTGGGGTGGGGGAGTGCTCGGGTCCCGCCAGGTCGTGGCTTTGTATCTTACCTGCTTTGTGAGGTGCTGAATTCTCACAGATGTAGATGTAGGCTGGCTGTTGTACTGTATCTTCTGGTCTCTCTTTTAGGAATAGTTGTATTTGTTGTATTTTCACAAATATATATGTTTTGGGGAGGAGATTTCAGCCACCCTGATCATGCTGCCATCTTGTGATGGTCACTCCATTTTGAACTCTATTTTGAACACAGTTTAAAAGTACTTCTTTCTTTTTCTTCTTCCTCCTCTACACTTATGTATAAGATGTGATAGTCTACATCTTATATGTGTGCCATGACTGATTTTGTGTATAGTTGATTTTACTAGGTTTTTTTTATCTTCATGCTTTCTTAGTAATTGGTCTACTACCTCTACTGTATGTTTATTTTCACTGATGAAAAATATATTAGGCTTAAAAACATTTCCATACACTAAAGTGTGATGTATTCTTCTCCAGTGGAAGCGACTTTACCAATAATATGGGCAGCTGCACCCCCTTCCTAGTGGTATCAGCCTCCCTTTACATAGTGGTGTCAGCCTTTTTACCTTTGTCTGAAATTATTACCATGCTTTGCCTGGTAAAATGCTAATTAATTACCACCTTGAGGCAGTTGCCACCTATGATTAGACTTAAAACTCAGAAGACATCTGAAGCTGAGGTACAAAGTATGGCCCATGAAAAAGTGTGCTATACTTCAGAAGAACTTGTGTTTTCTATATTACAACAGAAATCTGAGGTATATGTGTGGGAGTGGATATTCAGAGTGTAAGATAATGGTGAAAGGAACATAAGTTTTCTGTCAGCTGGATTTATTGATATGGGCCTGTGAGGTCCTGACGACACAAGTGAGTTACATGAAGATGTGTCACAAATGCCTATGGCCTTACCCCTACTATGCCTTCTTTCTCTTCCCACATTTGTGGCCTTCTGGAGCTTCTTAAAATCAGCTGAGACACCACTTGATGGTGGACATCTGCAGTGCCACAACCCTACTGGAATATCCCTGAAGAGAAATCCTCTTAGTAAGCAGAACTTCATGCAGTGTACCTCGTTGATCACATGGCTTGGAGGGGAAGTGGTCAGCATGGAAATATACACTGATACATGGGTTATGACCAGTGCTTTGATTTGATTATTGAGGATTTAAAGAGATATGATTAGAAAGTTGGTGACAATGAAATTAGGAAAAGAAGTATGATATAAACCTCTCTCTCTGGGGAAAAAAAGCATGAAGATAATATTGTTTAAGTGAATGCTCACCAAAGACTGATCTCATCTGAGTAGGATTTCAGTAGTCAAGTGGACACAATGACATGCATTCTGTGGAAACCAGGCAACCTCTTTCCCCAGGCATGCCAGTCATTAACCAATGGGCCCAACAACAAGGTGGTCATTGTGTGGAGACTTTTTATGGGCTCAGAAACATGGATTTCCAATCACCAAGGTTGAGTCTTCAATCTTTCAGCAGCAAACAGCAACATTGACACATTAACATGGCATGATTCCCTGGGGTGTTCAGCCAGCTACCAGGTGGCAGGTTGATTACATTTGACCAATTCCATGATGGAAAATGCAGCCTTTTGGAATATATACTGCATGGATGGAACATATACTACATGGATTCATTTTACATTCAATGCTTCTGCCAAAAGAACCATCCATGAGGTTTAACAATGCCTTATCTACTGTCATGGTACCACGTAGCATTATTTATTTATTTATTTAGCTAAATTATTATTTTTTGCTATCATTAATGTACAATTACATGAAGAACATTATGGTTACTAGACTCCCCCCATTATCAAGTCCCCACCACATACCCCATTACGGTCACTGTCCATCAGCATAGTAAGATACTATAGAATCACTACTTCTCTTCTCTGTGTTATACTGCCTTCCCCGCCCCCACCCCCTTGTCCCCACCCCCGCTACATTGTATGTGCTAATCGTACTGACCCATTTCCCCCCTTGTCCCTCCCTTCCCACCGATCTTCCCAAGTCCCTTTCCCTTTGGCAACTGTTAGTCCATTCTTGGGTTCTGTGAGTCTGCTGCTGTTTTGTTCCTTCAGTTTTTCTTAGTTCTTATACTCCCCAGATGAGTGAAATCATTTGATACTTGTCTTTCTCTGTCTGGCTTATTTCACTGAGAATAATACCCTCTAGCTCCATCCATGTTGTTGCAAATGTCTGGATTTGTTTTCTTCTTATGGCTGAATAGTATTCCATTGTGTATATGTACCACATCTTTATCCATTCATCTACTGATGGACACTTGGGTTGTTTCCATTTCTTGGCTTTGTGAATAGTGCTGTGATAAACATAGGGGTGCATATATCTTTTTCACACTGGACTGCTGCATTCTTAGGTTAAATTCCTAGGAGTGGAATTCCTGGGTCAAATGGTATTTCTATTTTGACTTTTTTTAGGAACCTCCATACTGCTTTCCACAATGGTTGAACTAGGTTACATTCCCACTAGCAGTGTAGGAGGGTTCCCCTTTCTCCACATCCTCACCAACATTTGTTGTTGTTTGTCTTTTCGATGTTAGCCATCCTAACTGGTGTGAGGTGATATCTCACTGTGGTTTTAATTTGTATTTCTCTGATGATTAGCAATATAGAGCATCTTTTCATGTGCCTGTGGGCCATCTGAATTTCTTCTTTGGAGAAGTGTCTGTTCAGAACATCTGCCGATTTTTTAATTGGATTATTTGCTTTTTGTTTGTTGAGGTGCATGAGCTCTTTATATAATTTGGATGTCAACCCCTTATCAGATATGTCCTTTATGAATATATTCTCCCAAACTGTAGGATGTCGTTGTAGTCTACTGATGGTGTCCTTCACTGTACAGTAGCTTTTTAGTTTGATATAGTCCCACTTGTTCATTTTTTCTTTTGTTTCCCTTGCCCGGGGAGATATGTTCATTAAGAAGTTGCTCATGTTTATGTCCAAGAGATTTTTGCCTATTTTTTTCTGAGACTTTTATGGCTTACATTCAGGTCTTTGATCCATTTCGAATTTACTGTTGTGTATGGGGTTAGACAATGATCCATTTTCATTCTCTTACATGTAGCTGTCCAGTTTTGCCAACACCAGCTGTTGAAGAGGCTGTCATTTCCCCATTATTTATCCATGGCTCCTTTATTGTATATTAATTGACCATATATGTTTGGGTTTATATCTGGTCTTTCTACTCTGTTCCATTCGTCTGTGGGTCTGTTCTTGTGCCAGTATCAAATTGTCGTGATTACTGTGGCTTTGTAGTAGAGCTTGAAGTCAGGGAGTGAATTTCCTCCTACTTTATTCTTCCTTCTCAGTATTCCTTTGGCTTTTCAGGGTCTTTTGTGGTTCCATATGAATTTTAGAACTATTTGCTCTAGTTCATTGAATAAGCTGTTGATATTTTGATAGGGATTGCACTGAATCTGTAAGTTGCTTTAGGTAGGATGTCCATTTTCACAATATTAATTCTTCCTATCCGTTAGCATGGGATGTGTTTCCACTTACTGGTTTCTTCTTCAATTTCTCTCATGTGTGTATTGTAGTCTTCAGAGTATAGGTCTTTCACTTCCTTGGTTAGGTTTATTCCTAGGTTTTTAATTCTTTTTGATGCAATTGTGAATGGAATTGTTTTCCTGATTTCTCTTTCTGCTAGTTCATCATTAGTGTATAAAAATGCAACAGATTTCTGTGTATTAATTTTGTATCCCACAACTTTGCTGAATTCAGATATTAGATCTAATAGTTTTGGAGTGTATTCTTTAGGGTTTTTTATGTACAATATCATGTCATCTGCAAACAGGGAGAGTTTAACTTCTTCCTTGCCAATCTGGATGCCTTTTATTTCTTTGTCTTGTCTTATTGTCGTGGCTAGGACCTCCAGAACTATGTTGAATAAATGTGAGGAGAGTGCGCATCCTTCTCTTGTTCCCTATCTTAGGTGAAAAGCTTTCAGCTTCTTGCTGCTAAGTATAATGTTGGCTGTGGGTTTGTCATATATGGCCTTTATTGTGTTGAGGTACTTGCCCTCTATACCCGTTTTGTTGACATTTTTTATCATGAATAAATGTTGAATTTTGTCTGAAGCCTTTTCAGCATCTGTGGAGGTGATCATGTGGTTTTTGTCCTTTTTGTTGATGTAGTGGATGATGTTGATGGATTTTAGAATGTTGTACCATCCTTGCATCCCTGTGATGAATCCCACTTGATCATGATGGATGAACTTTTTGATGTATTTTTGAATTTGGTTTGCTAATATTTTGTTGAGGTTTTTTGCATCTATGTTCATCAGGGATATTGGTCTGTAATTTTATTTTTTTGTGGTGTCTTTGCCTGGTTTTGGTATTAGAGTGATGTTGGCTTCATAGAATGAGTTTGGGAGTATTTCTTCTTCTTCTATTTTTTGGAAAACTTTAAGGAGTATGGGTATTAGGTCTTCACTAAATGTTTGATAAAATTCAGCAGTGAAACCATCTGCTCCAGGTGTTTTGTTCTTATGTAGTTTTTTGATTCCCAATTCAATTTCCTTGCTGATAATTGGTCTATTCAGATTTTCTATTTCTTCCTGGGTCAACCTTGGATAGTTTCCAGGATGAGTGTTCTTGGTTCAAGGCCCTTCTGCTTCACTGCATTAAATTTATTGTGCCACTCCCTTCTGGCCTGTAAGGTTTCTGTTAATAAATATGATTATAGCCTGATGGATTTTCCTTTGTATGTGATCTTTTTTCTCTCTCTATCTGCTTTTAAAAGTCTGTCTTTATCCTTGATCTTTGCCATTTTAATTGTTATATGTCTTGATGTTGTCTTCCTTGGGTCCCTTGTGGTGGGATATCTCCGCACCTAGATGGCTTCAGGGACTATCTCCTTTCCCAGATTGGGGAAGTTTTCAGCAATTACCTCTTCAATGACACTTTCTATCCCTTTATCTCTCTCTTCTTCTTCTGGTACCCCTATAATGCGAATACTGTTCCGTTTGGATTGGTCACACAGTTCTCTCAATATTCTTTCATTCTTAGAGATTTTTTTCTCTCTGTGCCTCAGCTTCTTTGTATTCCTCTTCTCTAATTTCTGTTCCATTTACTCTCTGTTCTACTACATGTAATCTGCTTTTAAATCCCTCCATTGTATGTTTCATTTCAGATATGGAATTTCTTAATGATTGAATCTCCATCTAAAATTCGTTCCTGAATATTTTTTCTGTACCTCCATAAGCATGTTTATGATTTTTATTTTGATCTCTCTTTCAGGAAGATTGGTGAGTGCAGTTTCATTTGGCCCTTTTTCTGGGGTTTATGAGATTTTGGTCTGAACCAGGTTCTTTTGACATTTCTTATTTCTATGTGGTGCCCACTAGTGCGCAGAAGCTCCAGTCTCCAGAGCTGCTCACCCGCTAAAGTGCTGTTGGAGGTCGTTGGGGAGTGGAGCTGGTGCCTGGGGGGTGGAAAGATCTGTTTCCTGAATCTGATCTGCAGTGCCTGTCTCCAGTATCACAGCCAGTGGGCCGAGCACACAGGTGTAAGCCTCTGTGCTCAGTGTCTCTAGCTGATATAGGCAGGGCCTCCCTCTGGCTGGCCTGATGCCAGCACAGTGACTGCTGTTTTCTGAGCCAGTACTCTCAGACCAGGAGGAAGGCTTGGCATGCTGCATGTCACAATGGGCAGCCTTGGAGCTGAGCAGCCTTTCAAGCAGATGGAGCGCCTGAAGCTTCTCAAAGTTCCCAACCTGCTGGGCAGAGCGTGCTCAGACAACCTTGTCCAGCTCTCCCTTCTCCTGCACAACAAGCTCTGTGCAACCTCTGCCTCTTCCACAGCCCTCTCGCTGCTAGGAAGCCTCTCAGACCGCCTGCCTTTTCTCTGTCACAAAGCGGCCGGATGTGGGTCCCATCCCCCACAAACGGCCAGAATGTCCGTCTCTCAGGAACTTCGCCTGTCCCAACTCCCCAACCTCCAGAGCACCACACAGAGTATGTTTCTACTCAGAAAGCAGAGCTCCTGGGCTAGGTGTTCAGTAGTCCCAGGCTTCCACCCCCTTCCCACTCCATTTCTCTTCCTCCCACCGGTAAGCTGGGGTCTGGGAAGGGCTTGGGTCCTGCTGGATCAAGGCTTTCGTACATTACCCTGTTTCATCATGTCTGCTCTGCTCGTGAGGTCTATGTGCATTCTGGTTCAGCCTTCTTTCCTGTTGCTGTTTTAGGGTTAGTTGTATTAATTAACTATATTTTCATACTATTTGGAATTTTTGGGAGGAGTTTTCTGTCTCACCTCTCATGCCACCATCTTGAATCCCCTCCACATAGTGTTATTTTGAATTATGTACCTCAGTTCTTATAAAATAAGTTCAGTAATTGGCCCAGACTCATACAATTCAATGGTTTCAACATGTTTCCTACTATTCTGAAGTTGGCTTGATAGAGTGGTGAAGGAGCCTTTGAAGACTCACTTACAGTGCCAGATAGTTAGCAATATGTTGCAGGTCTGGGGCATGGTTCCTCAGGGGGCTGGATATGCTCTGAATAAGCATCCAATATACAGTGCCAGTTTTTACTCTTGGCAGGATTCACAGATCCAGGAATCAAAGGGTGGAAATAGTAGTCACTCCAAACAATGTTACCCCTTAGTCATCCACTAGCAACTTTGTACCTCTTGTACCCATGAAATTTATCCTCTGTTGACCTAGAGAATTTAGTTCCAGAGGGAGTAATATATCCATCAGGAGACAAAACAGTGATTCCCCTGAACTAGAAGTTAAGATTTCCACTTGGCCATTTTTTCTTGTTTCTTAGTCTACAGGCTGTTAGGGGAGTTGTGCTGGTTAGGGTGATTTTTTTAAATGCTCTTAAAGGAAAAAAATATAACTGACAAGTAGTTAAAGCAAAGGAAAAAAAAGACTTATTCATGACTTACAAGGGGAAAGATACCTCCATAGATGCTTTTGCTGAATTCTAAATACAGCATGGACAAGTGGCAGTTTATCACTCATGACACTTGTGGGGGCCAATGAATGTAACAACACTAAGTGAAAATACCAAAGGTAAGAGGAATTCTGGCTACACTGTTCTTAAAGGTTTCTTGCTGAACATAAGGCAGGCTACTGGGACACTACCTGGTAAATTGTGAAGGAGGAGAAATTTGATTAGGTATAGAGAGTGATCAAATGTGGAGAAGGAGGGTCTTTTGCTAATCCACTTTGGTAGGCAGAGTTCTTGGTAAAGGTTTTACAAGTGCACAGATAGGCCTAGGACAAGGTTCAGGAATGACTAAAGTTTGGTCAGGTAGCAAATCTTGTCAGTTCCCCATCTTGTTCAACAAAAGAAAAGTCATTCTGCTTTCCATTGAAAAATATAATTCCATTGTTTGTTCAGTTACATTTTATTTATTAAGGGTCTGTTGAATCATCTGTTGAGATTTAGTAGTAGAGGATATTTTCTGAATAGGGTTAGCTGTCAGACATTTAATGAGGGAGAATTTCAGTGAAAGTAAACAACAACAAAGAATAGTATTAAAAAAACTTTCTGACTCCAGAGGGCAACCAGTCAAAATTTTAGATGTTATGTTCAGTGCATCATTAGATGTTGGAGTGAGGACAGTATGTCAATCCAGTGGATTTCCTGGTTTGCAGTTTTGAATTATCTGTGGCAATGGCATCAGGAGTTTCCATTAACTTTTCTAAGTTAGCCACACAGCAACAGTTGGAAGGAAAGTTGTTCATAAAAGATGTGTTGCAGTGATTTCCTTGAAATTTATATCATGTCGTCCATCATCATCATGTAGGAGTTTGGAAAAAGGACAATTTTAATTCCTAATGATTCCAAGTGAGGAGGGAGAAAAAATGGAAATATTTAGAGAGTTATAACCAGAAATTGGAAGAAAGTAAAATAATTGAAGATTTCTCCAAGACTTGTAAAATGTGTTAACATGTAACTCTCAAAGATATATTACAGTTTACCATTGAAACAGTTTTTCTCTGTACAGTATCAATATTTGTACCACAGATAATCTAAGTGAGACGACTTTGTTTAAAAAATACATTTAGTCTCATGAAATGTGGCCTTATTATTTACATTCGTGCATCAGGAATATCCACTGACCACATAGGTCTTTTGAGTTGGCTTAACTGAAGCTTTTCATAAGTAATTTTCAGTCTCCTGAGGCTAGGAAGTCAAGTCAAGAACTTGCCACCAGAATTTGTGGATATCCTTTTAGATTTTGATGAATTTCTCTCTTCTCAAAGTTACAAAAATACCCTGTCTCCCTGGCCTGCCAGGAAGTGACTTGCCTTGCTGACCTATAAGGTGGGGAACCCTATAAGCCAGAAATAGGGTTGTTTTGTTCTGGAAAATTTTATATTCCTTGGCTCCTTAAAGTTAGCCTTAGTTCCTTAAATCTGTCTGGTCATATCGTATTCCATGCACATAATTCTCAAATTTGACAGTCCTATTAAAGCCTTGGTGAAACACCTAACATTTACAATTAAAACCAGAAAAGATTCTTATTATATATGTACAAATAACTATGTTGCCATAAGCATGAGAATACCCACGAAATGTTTTATAATTACAGAGGGATCAGTTAGGAAGAATAAGGAATTGTCACATCTTTGTTCACAAAGGTATACTTCACCAAATTGCTTGAAGCTACACCTGGTTATAAGAGAAAAAGGCTTGCTTAAATCTAGAAAGAAAATATTTTAAAAAGCAATGTTCAAAGCAAAAATCAGCCCCTTAGAGTTAATTCTTGTTCTAGTTGATCTTGGTTTAGAAGTTTTATGAATCTGTCAGTTTCTTCATTTATTGTGGATATTCCTACTCATTCCAGCAGCATGGTCTCACAGTTACTGAACTGAAGCCATCATGGAACATTCATGCCTGTTGCTTATTGTCAACACTTCTAGAAAAGAATGCAAAACCATAACTGAGTAGCAAATGCATTAAAATGGCTCTGGTTAAAGTTCTGATGAGAGCTCATTGAATAAAGAAAATAGTTATTTCTGTAGCATACAGAATTTTAACATAATAACTCATTAATGAGGTTATTGATAGATTTCTGTGAACTACGTGATTGTTAATTTTATGTGTTGACTTGGCTAAGAGAATTCCAGATAACGAGTAAGCCATTATTTCTGGGTGTAACTGCGAGTGTTTCTGGAACAGAGTAGTATTTGATTCAGTAGACTGAATGAAGAGATTCAGCCTTATCAGTGGAGCCAGCATCATCAAATCCACAGAGGTCACCAACAGAACAAAAAGAAAGGGCAGTTGTTTCTCCTCTCCTAGAGCTGGGATGCTCATCTTTCCTGGCCCTTGGACTCAGAGTCACTAGTTCTACAGCCTTTGAACTCTTGGATTTGCATCAGTGTCCTGGTTCTGAGGCCTTTGACTTGGGACGAGGTGTTACACTATCAACTCTCCTCCTTCTCAGGCCTTTGGACCAGAATGGATTATACTACCATCATTCCTGTTTATCCAGATGGCAGGTGGCAGATTGTGTACTATTCAGTGTCCATAAATACCAGAGATAATTCCATTAATAAATCTTTTGTTATATCTATCATCTATCTAATCTTTCACCTGCTGGTTCTCATTTTCTAGAGAACACTGATTATATAGATTTTAGTATCAAGTGTAGTTCTTGAATAGATTTTTAAGGATGAGCTTTCTGAATATGTTTTGGGATTTTGCGAATTTGCCCTTTAATATGATCAGATTTAAAGATGATAATGGCTCTATTGCCAATAGTAAATTGATCACTGGTAGACAGTGTTGTGAGCTGTTTATAGAGCTAGACATTGGATTCTCCTAATCAACCACTTTTTTTTACATATACTATATTTTGGTATCATTAATTTACAATTACATGTGCAATATTATGGTGATTAAACTACCCCCTTCATCAGGTCCCCCACATCAACCCCATTACAGTCACTGTCCATCAGCGTAGTGAGATGCTATAGAATCACTACTTGTCTTTTCTGAGTTGTATAGCCCTCCCCATGCGCCCCCAACATTAAGTCTGCTAATTATAATGCCGCTTTTACCGTCTTATCCCTCCCTTCCCACCCATCTTCCCCAGACCCTTTCCCTTTGGTAACTATTAGTCTGTTCTTAGGTTCTGTGAGTCTGCAGCTGTTTTGTTCCTTCAGTTTTTTTTTCTTTGTTCTTATACTCCACATCTGAGTGAAATCATTTGATACTTGTCTTTTTCGGCTTGGCTTATTTCACTGAGCATAATACCCTCTAACTCCATCCATGTTGTTGCAAATGGTAGGATTTGTTTTCTTATGGTTGAGTAGTATTCCATTGTGTATATGACCACATCTTCTTAATCCATTCATCTACTGATGGACACTTAGGTTGCTTCCATTTCTTGGCTATTGAAAAGAGTGCTGCAATAAACATAGGGGTGCATTTGTCTTTTTGAAACTGGGCTGCTGAATTCTTAGGGTAAATTCCTAGGAGTGGGATTCCGGGGTCAAATTGTATTTCTATTTTGAGTTTTTTGAGGAACCTCCATACTGCTTTCCACAGTGGTTGAACTAATTTGCATTCCCACCAGCAGTGTAAAGAAGGTTCCCTTTTCTCCACATCCTCGCCAACATTTGTTGTTGTTTGTGTTTTGGATGTTGGCCATCCTCACTGGTGTGAGGTGATATCTCATTGTGGTTGTAATCTGCATTTCTCTGATGATTAGCGATGTGGAGCATCTTTTCATGTGCCTGTTGACCATCTGAATTTCTTCTTTAGAGAAGTGTCTATTCATGTCCTCTACCCATTTCTTAATTGGATTATTTGCTTTTTGTCTGTTAATGTGGGTGAGTTCTTTGTATATTTTGGATGTCAACCCCTTATCAGATACATCGTTTATGAATATATTTTCCCATACTATAGGATGTCTTTTTGTTGTACTGATGGTGTCCTTTGCTGTACAGAAGCTTTTCAACTTGATATAGTCCCATTTTTTCATTTTTGTTTTTTTTAAGAGTTTTATGGTTTCATGACTTACATTCAGGTCTTTGATCCACCTTGAGTTTACCTTTGTGTATGGGGTTAGACAGTAGTCCAGTTTCATTCTCTTACATGTAGCTGTCCAGTTTTTCCAACACCAGCTGCTGAAGAGGCTGTCATCTCCGCATTGTATATCCAGGGCTCCTTTATCAAATATTAATTGACTGTAGGTGTTTGGGTTAATGTTTGGATTTTCTATTCTGTTCCACTGGTCGGTGGGTCTGTTTTTGTGCCAGTACCAAATTGTCTTGATTACTGTGGCTTTGTAGTAGAGCTTGAAGTCAGGGAGCTTAATTCCCCCTGTTTGATTCCTCCTTCTAAGGATTGCTTTGGCTATTCGGGGTCTTTTGTGGTTCCGTATGAATTTTAAAATTATTTGTTCCAGTTCATTGAAGACAGCTGTTGGTAGTTTGATAGGAATTGTGTTGAATCTGTACATTGCTTTAGGTAGTATAGCCATTTTGACAATATTGATTCTTCCTAGCCAAGAGCATGGGATGCATTTCCATTTGTTAGTGTCCTCTTTAATTTCTCTTAGGAGTGTCTTGTAGTTTTCAGAGTACAGGTCTTTCACTTCCTTCGTTAGGTTTATTCCTAGGTATTTTTTTTTGATGCAATTGTGAATGGAATTGTTTTTCTGATTTCTCTATCTCTTAGTTCATCGTTAGTGTATAGGAAAGCAACATATTTCTGTATGTTAATTTTGTATCCTACAAATTTGCTGAATTCAGATATTAGTTCAAGTAGTTTTGGAGTGGAGTCTTTAGGGTTTTTTTTGTACACTATAATGTCATCTGCAAATAGTGACAATTTGACTTCTTCTTTCCCAATCTGGATGCCTTAGCTTGGACCTCCAGTACTATGTTGAATAACAGTGGAGAGAGTGAGCCTCTCTGTCTTGTTCCCGATCTTAGATGAAAAGCTTTCAGCTTCTCGCTGTTAAGTATGATGTTAGCTGTGGGTTTGTCATATAAGGCCTTTATGATGTTGAGGTACTTGCCGTCTATGCCCATTTTGATAAGAGTTTTAATCATGAATGGATGCTGAATTTTGTCAAATGCTTTTTCAGCATCTATGGAGATAAGCATGTGGTTTTTGTTCTTCTTTTTGTTGATGTGGTGGATGATGGTGTATTTTCGAATGTTGTACCATCCTTGCATCCCTGGGATGAATCCCACTTGATCATGATTATCTTTTTGATATATTTTTGAATTCGGTTTGCTAATATTTTGTTGAGTATTTTTGCATCTATTTTCATCAGGAATATTGGTCTGTAATTTTCTTTTTAGTGAAGTCTTTGCCTGGTTTTGGTATTAGAGTGATGCTGGCTTCGTAGAATGAGTTTGGAAGTATTTCCTCCTCTTCTGTTTTTTGGAAAACTTGGAGAATGGGTGTTATTTCTTCTCTATATGTCTGGTAGAATTCAGAGGTAAATCCATCTGGCCCAGGGGTTTTGTTCTTGGGTAGTTTTATGATTACCGATTCAATTTCGTTGCTGGTGATTGGTCTGTTTGGTTTTTCTGTTTCTTGCTTATTCAGTCTTGGAAGGTTGTATTTTCTAAGAAGTTGTCCATTTCTTCTAGGTTTTCCAGCTTGTTAGCATATAGATTCTCATAATATTCTCTTATAATTCTTTATATTTCTGTGGGGTCCGTCGTTATGTTTTCTTTCTCATTTATGATTCTGTTTATGTGTGTAGATTCCCTTTTTCTCTTAATGAGTCTGGCTTGGGGTTTATCTATTTTGTTTATTTCTTCAAAGAACCAGCTCTTGGTTTCATTGATTTTTTTCTATTGTTTTATTCTTCTCAATTTTATTTATTTCTTCTCTGATCTTTATTATTTCCCTCCTTCTGGTGACTTTGGGCCTCATTTTTTCTTCATTTTCCAATTTCAGTAATTGTGCCTTTAGACTGTTGTTTTAGGAATGTTCTTCCTTCTTTAAATAGGCCTGGATTGCAATATACTCTCCTCTTAGAACTGCCTTTGCTGCGTCCCACAGAAGTTGTGGCTTTGTGTTGTTGTCATTAGTCTCCATATATTCTTTGATTTCTGTTTTGATTTGGTCGTTAACCCATTTATTAATTAGGAGAAGGTTGTTAAGTCTCCATGTATTTGTGAGCCTTTTTGATTTCTTTCTAAAGTTTATTTCTAGTTTTATACCTTTGTGATCTGAGAATTTGGTTGGTATGACTTCAATATTTTTGAATTTACTGAGGTTCTTTTTGTGGCCTAGTATGTGGTCTATTCTGGAAAATGTTCCATGTGCACTTGAGAAGAATGTGTATCCTCCTGCTTTTGGATGCAGAATTCTGTAGATATCTGTTAGGTCCATCTGTTCTAGTGTCTTGTTCAGTGCCACTGTGTCTTTACTTATTTTCTGTCTGGTTGATCTGTCCTTTGCAGTGAGTGGTGTATTGAAGTCTCCTAAAATGAATTCATTGCTTTCTATTTCCTCCTTTAATTCTGTTAGCATTTGTTTCACATATGCTGGTGCTCCTGTGTTAGGTGCATATATTTTTATAATGGTTATATCTTCTTGTTGGACTGACCCCTTTATCACTATGTAATGTCCTTCTTTATCTCTTGCTACTATCTTCATTTTGAAGTCTATTTTGTCTGATACAGGTACTGCAACACCTGCTTTTTTTGTCTTTGTTTTTTGCATGAAATATCTTTTTCCATCCCTTCACTTTTAGTCTGTGTATATCTTTGGGTTTGAGGTGAGTCTCTTGTAAGCAGCATATAGATGGGTCTTGCTTTTTTATCCATTATATTACTCTGTGTCTTTTGATTGGTGCATTCAGTCCATTTACATTTAAGGTGATTTTCAATAGATATGTACTTATTGCCATTGCTGGCTTTAGATTCGTGGTTACCAAAGGTTCAAGGGTTGCTTCTTTACTATCTAACAATCTAACTTACCTTTCTTGTTAAGTTATTGTGTACACCGTCTGATGTTTCTTTATCTCTCCCTTCTTATTTTCCTCCTCCATTCTTTATATATTAGGTGTTTTATTCTTTGCCTTTAGTTAGTATTTGGATGGTCTGCTTTCTTTGCTATGCTTTTATTTTCTCTGGTGACATCTTTTTAGCCTTCGGAGTGCTTCCCTCTAGAGCAGTCCCTTTAATATATCCTGTAGAGGTGGTTTATGAGAGGCAAACTCTCTCAACTTTCATTTGTCTTGGAATTGTTTAATCCCTCCGTCATATTTAAATGATAATCGTGCTGGATACAATATTCTTGGTTCGAGGCCCTTCTGGTTCATTACATTAAATATATCATGCCATTCTCTTCTGGCCTGTAAGGTTTCTGTTGAGAAGTCTGATGATAGTCTGATGGGTTTTCCTTTGTAGGTGATTTTTTTCTCTCTCTAGCTGCCTTTAATACTCTGTCTTTATTTTTGATCTTTGCCATTTTAATTATTATGTGTCTTGGTGTTGTCTTCCTTGGGTCCCTGTGTTGGGAGATCTGTGGGCTTCCGTGGACTGTGAGACTATTTCCTTCCCCATCATGGGGAAATTTTCAGCAATTATTTCTTCAAAGACACTTTCCATCCCTTTTTCTCTCTCTTCTTCCTCTGGTACTCCTTTAATGTGAATATTGTTCCATTTGAATTGGTCACGCAGTTCTCTTAATATTCTTTCATTCCTAGAGATCCTTTTATCTCTCTCTGCCTCAGCTTCTCTGTATTCCTTTTCTCTCATTTCCATTCCATTAACAGTCTCTTGCATCTCATCCAGTCTACTGTTAAGCCCGTCGATCGCTTGTCTGATTTCTGCATTGTCTTTCCTCACTTCCCTCACTTCCTCCCTCAGCTCTTGCACATTTCTCTGTAGATCCGTCAGCATGGTTATGACCTTTATTCTGAATTCTTTTTCAGGAAGAATGTCCATGTCCATCCCTTGAGGCTCCCTCTCTGGGGTTGTCTGGTTGTTTTTAGTCTGGACCATATTCCTCTGTCTTTTCATGGCTATAGAAGTGATCGCTGGTCATTGCCACGTATGTCTGCTGGGCTCTTTAAGACCGCCTCTTGGGGTGCCGAGTCCTCTCTGGTGTAGCTGCACACTGTTCCCTTTCCTGTATATTCTGGTCTCTCATTTAGGAATAGTTGGATTTGCTGTATTTTCATAGATAAATATAGTGTTGGGGGGAGATTTCTGCTGCTCTGCTCACGCCGCCATCTTCCCGGAAGTCTCTGGTTTTATAACAAGCAGTTGTCCACTTCTGCTCACCCGTGTCTCTGGCAACCTGGCTTCAAAAAGGGCTAATCAACCACTTTTGAGAAACAAGGTGATAAGTAATTCTGCATATGATACTTGAAAATTTTTGGAAAACTAAGGAATTTAATGATGTTGGTTGAATTTTTATAATAATTCTGGACAAAGTTGTGAAAGAAAAAGTTAAGCTCGGAGGTTCAAATTCTTAGCTTAAGGGTTGCATCAATGATTTGAATGTCTAGGTATGCCCTGAAGAAGAGTCTTATATCATGCTGAAACTGCTGAAAATTAAATTGTAGTTGGCTCAATTTTAGAGTGTTGAACTATGAATCTAGAAAGATATCCCCTGTTAAAGTAAGGGCATTGATTGTAACAGAATGAGATCCTATTAACTGATGTGTTGATATGTGGTAATATTGTGCTGAATCTGGGGACAATGAGCCCCTAAATTCTGATGAGTCACCTTTTCCAGTGGTATTGGTCTCCCTGATTGAATCCTCTCTTTCCACAGTGGTTCAGTAGTTGGCACATATCCACAGGGAGTATGTTCCAAGAACCCCAGTGCCCTGTATGCCTGAAACTGTATAGTACTGAAGCCTAGGTATACTATGTTTTTTTTCCTATACATACCTATTTATTAATTAGACACAGTAAGAGATAACAGCAATAATAAAAAAGAACAGTTATACTATAATAAAACTTATGTGAGTATGTCTCTCTCTCAAAATATTTTATTGTATTCACCCTTATTCTTGTAATGATGTCAGGTGATAAAATGCCTACATGATGATATAAGTGAGGTAAATGATGTAGGCATTGTGATATAGTCTGTTGATCATCTGATCATACATCAGGAGGATGATCAGCTTCTTGGCTATAGTTGACCATCAGTAACTGAAACCACAGAAAGAGAAACTACAGAGGAGGGGAAGACTACTGATAAACTTTTTAAATTCCATCTGAGGAGATTATCCCTGCATTGCCTGAGGGAAGTGGCAATGGACTCCCCTGAGGCAGTTGCCAACTATGACTAAAGTCCCAGCAGATCCCTATAGGTGGGTATAAAGTGTGACAAATGACGAGTTACTCTACATTTCAAAAGAATGACTTGAGTTTTTAAAATTATAAACAGAAATGGGGGATATGTGGGTATGGATATTTAGGGTGTGGTATAATGGTAGAAGGAACATAATGTTGGAGCAGGCTGAACTATTGATATGGGCTAACTAGTTAGAAATTATGCATCTAATGCTGCAGTGTGGGGAATTAGGAAGGGCTATAACAGTTCAATGGGCTGGTTAGCTGAATCATGGGTCAAAAGATAGCCCACTGTGAGTGAAATGGAAATTATGGATTTCCCTCAGTTTAATGTAGAGGAAGGCACTCAGAAGCTTAGGGAGATTGCAGTGTTGGAATGGATTTGTCATAAAAATATAACCCACACTATACACTGACAGATAAATTTGTGAGTGGAGCCTCAGGATCTTTGAAGAACTCTGATTCCTCTTCTCTGCAGGCCAAACCTTACAGTGGGAACTGCAGCCACTCAGTTGGAAAATCTAAACCAGTGCAAGTAATTGAATCCTGGAGTGGCAGGGGCCAAATGAATTCACTCAACCACTGAAGGCAAGGTCTATGTAGTCACCCTACTGTATTTCAGACACAGGGCAGCAATAAGGATTGTCTGCTTACACAGACCTATGGCAATGGGTAGTTTAATCATGGTTGTCTCAAAGTAAAGGAGATGGGAAGCCTTACTAAATTCCTACTTAATATGTATATTTAGAAAGTTCTAGGTCAAATTAAAAAATATTTTAAATCACAAAAATAGGCAGTCTCAACCCCTCAGTCAATTCTCATACATGAGTCAGTTTATAGACCCAGAAATGCATGAATGAAGGGGTGGTCATAACCGCTGGATAATGGATCACAGTACATTACCTAAATTATATACTGTTTATCATTTTATTAAGCCTTCCTCTAAGGGACCTTCTTTATTTCTAAGGTAACTTATTATTGGAGGAAAGGAAAGAACACAACAATTCAGGGAATACTGAACACTGGTTCTAAACTGACATGGTTTCTAGGAGACCAAAACCCCACTGTGGCCCTCCAGTCATAGTAGCAATTTGAGAGTTGGGTTATTAATGGAGTTTTAGTTCAGATCCGTGTCAGGGACCATCCTGTGGTTATTAACCCAGTTCTAGAATGCATAAATGGAATAGATAATTAGCAGGTGATAGAATCTCCACATTGGTTCTGTGACCTGAGAAGGAAGATTATTATGTTTGGAAAGACCAAATAGAAGCTATTAGAACTGTCCACACCAAAGGATTGCAGAGATTTGAGGTACCATCAAGGATTTGAAAGATGCAGGGGTGTTGATTTCCATCCATCCCTATTTACTCTTCAATCTGGCCTGTGTAGTAGACAGATGGATCTTAGAGAAAGACAGTGGATTATCACAAGTTTAGCCAAGTGGTAGTACATTTGCAACTGCTGTACCAGATGGTTTCATTGCTTGGACAACTCACACATCCCCTGATATCAGTATGAAGCTATTGATCAGGAAGATGCCTTTTTTTCCATACCTGTCATTAATGTCCACCAGAAGAGTTTTCTTTCAGCTGTTAAGGCCAACAGTACATCTTCACTGCCCAACCTCAAGAGTGTATCAGCTCTCCAGCCCAGTATCACAATTTAGTTTGCAGGGATCTTTATTGCCTTTCCCTTCCACAAGATATCACACTGGTCTTTTACATTGATAACATGCTGACAACACCTTGTGAGCAGAAATAACAAGTGCACTAGATTTATTGGTAAGACATTTATTTGATTGCCAGAAGATGGGAAGTAAATACATATAAAATTCAGGGGAATCTTAACCTAAAAGAAATTTCTAGGGGTGCAGTTGTGTGTGGCAAGACCAGATACCCGTGTCAAGTTAAAGGATCAGTTATAGCATATAGCCCCTCCCACAACAAAAAAAGAGGCATATTGCCTGCTGGGACTCTGGAATTTAGAGGCCACTCATTTGGGTGTGTTACTCAGCCCATTTGTCCAGTGACCTGAAAAATTGCTGGTTTGAGTGGGACCCAGAACAAGAAAAGATTCTTCAACAGGTACAGGCTGCTGTAGAAACTGCTCTGCCATGTAGGTCATATATTCTAGCAGTGAAAATGATTCTTGAAGTTCCTTTTGGCAGATGGGGATGCTGTTTGGGACCTTTGGAAGCAGCTAAAGGTGAACGGCAGTACAGCTGTTAGGATATTGGGGCAAAGTCCTGCTGTTACCCTGAAATAACTACTTTCCTTTTTATTGAAGTATAGTTGATATATAACATTATATGATTTCAAGTGTATAACATAGTAATCCAACCCTTACATACATTACTAAATGCTCACCACAATGAAGGATAGTTACCATCTGTCATGCAAAGGAATTACAACATTATTGACTATAATCTCCATGTTATACATTCATGTCCATGAATCATTTATATTACACTTGAAAGTTTTTAACCTCTTCATCCTCTTCATCTATTTCTCCCATGCCCCAATACATATGGAAACACTATTTTGTTCTCTCTTTATATTTGTTTTGTTTATCTGTTCATTTTTTTTGCTTTTAAGATTCCACATATAAGTGAAATCATATGTATTTATCTTTCTCCATCTGACTTGTTTCACTTAGCACAGTAACCCCAAGGTCCGTCCATGTTGTGACAAATGACAAGATTTCATTCTTTTTATGTCAGAGAAGTATTCAGTTGTACATATATACTACATTTTTCTCCATTCATTTATTGATGGGTTTAAGGTAGCTACCATATCTTGGCTTTTGTAAGTAATGCTGCAGTAAACATAGGGGTGCATATTTCTTTTTGGATTAGTGATTTTGTTTCCTTTAGGTAAATTCCCAGATGTGGAATAACTGGGTGATATGGTATTTTTTTGATATTTTTTAATTGAAATATAATTGATATATAATATTATATTGGTTTCACGTATACAACATAGTGATTCTACAGTTATATGTACATTATTAATTACCCCTGCTTGGGGAAAGTTCACTATGAATTTGCTGAGTCCAAGTAGTGTAGTTAATATCTGTCAACATAGAAAGAAAGATGTTACAGAACTATTGACTATACTGTCTATGCTGTACTTTCATCCTCATGACTAATTTACATTATGACTGAGATTTTGGGAATATAGTATTTGTTTTTAAATTTTGAGAGACCTCCATATTGTTTTCTACAGTGGCTGCACAAATCTACATTCTCTCCAACAGTGCAGGAGGATCCTTTTTCTCCACATCCTCACCAACCTTTGTTATTTCTTGCCTTTTAGATAGTGGCCATTCTAACTGGGATGAGGTGATGCCACATTATGGTTTTTATTTGTACTTCCCTGATGTTTAGTGAGTTGGGCATCTTTTCATGTTTCTTTTGGCCATCTGTATGTCTTCCTTGGAAAGATGTCTATTCAGTTTCTCTGCCAAATTTTTTTATAAAGTATCATTGATATACAATCTCATGATGGTTTCATAAAAACACTGTGGTTTCAACATTCACCCATATTATCAAGTCCTCACCCTCTCTATTGCAGTCACTGTCTATCAGTTTAGTGAGATGCTATAGAGTCACTGCTTGTCTTCTCTGTGCTGCACTGCCCTCCCCGTGACCCCCTTTAATTATGAGTGCTAATCATAATGCCCCTTAATCCCCTTCTTCCTCCCTCCCCACTCACCTCTCCAGCCCCTCCCCTTTGGTAACACCTAGTCCCTTCTCAGTGTTTATGAGTCTGATGCTATTTTGTTCCTTAAGTTTTGCTTTGTTTTTATACTCCACAAATGAGTGAAGTCATTTGGTATTTGTCTTTCTCTGCCTGGCTTATTTCACTGAGCATAAAAGACAAGAAAGAACAAATGCTGGTGAGGATGTGGAGAACGGGGAACTGTCCTACTGTTGGTGGGAACGTAAATTAGTTCAACCATAGTGGAAAGCAATATGGAGTTTCCTCAAAAGAAATGCCATTTAACCCAGAAATTCCACTCTAGGAATTTATATGAAGAAAACAAGATCCCGTATTCAAAAAGACATAGGCACCCCTATGTCTATCACTGAACTATTTACAATAGCCAAAATATGAAAGCAACCTAAGTGTCCATCAATAGATGAATGGATAAAGAAGATGTGGTACATATACAGAATGGAATATTGTTCAGCCATAAAAAAAGAAATCCCACCATTTGCAAGAACATGGATTGATCTAGAGGGTATTATCCTCTGCCAAATTTTTAATCATATTATTGTGTGTGTGTGTATGTGTTGAGTTATATGAGTTTTTTTGTGTATGTTGGATATTTGTCCCATATTTGGTACCTCATGTGCACATATCTTCTCCCATTCGGTAAATTTCCTTTTCATTTTATTGATTGTTTCCTTTGAAGTTAAGATTTTTAGTTTAATCTAGTCCCATTTGTTTATTTTTGCTTTTTGTCCCTTGCCCCGTAGATATATCCAGAAAAATTTACTAATGCTGAAATTCAGGAATTTACTGCTTGTATTTTTGTAGCTCTGGGAAGAGGGGTTCCCTGCTTGGGGAAAGTTCACTATGAATTTGCTGAGTCCAAAGAAAAGCAAGGGCAAGAAATTGGGAATTAAAGGCTTTATTCTCATCGCTCAGTCTCTTCTTGCTTGCACTGGGAAGGACCCCCTCTCACATGGCTCCCCAGCTCTTCCCCTCCTCACTTGACCAATTACATACCAGGAACAGAGGAGAGGATACAATGGGTCTCCCATGGACTGGCAATCCTGTGAATTACCAGCTGCTCTGCCCCCACTAAAACATCCCATAGATGTACAAACAGGATACCTCTTAAGGTCAGGCAGGAATCCTGGTCAGGAAGTTCTATTTCTCCGCACAGTCCACCCCTCCAGGATTCTAGCCTCACAATCTGGGCACCCACAGTCTTCCACACCCCTGTGCAAGAAAGCTAGGGCACTGTAACCAGATTAGGTTATTAACAATATATAAACTACAACAGAAATTATGACAATCCTCAATCAAGCCTGATGATACAGCTACATTCAAAGCCCTACTCAGATTGAGTTCATAGCTTACACATTCCATGGGAGGCCAGCAGCTGAACCAGCAGGAAGCTCTGGGCATGCTCAGAAAGCAGCAGTTGTGACTATGTGGCATGTCCAATCCACAAAGACTGTAGAAGAGATTAACATTAAGGGCAATAAGACACATGTTTTAATGACACCAACATAGGCAAATCTTGTCCATCAGGTAGGATGCATGTAAGAGAGAAGGGCAGTGGCAGAAATGGGGTCCCATCCTGGTCTAACATACCAGGCCTTCACCCCTCTCCCTGAGGGTGTTACTGATGGACCAATATGAAGGGCTATGAGAGGCACATGTACTGGCCACAGTGATAAGACAAAATTCCCCATTAACATGCTCTTACATTCTGGCCATTTGGGATAAACTACTATAATCTTTGGGGGCCACTCTACTGTTACTCCAGGGACACACAGGAGGCCAGCTTCCAGGACATGTCCCCAAGGTGCCAGAAAGGCTAGCCATTGCTGGTCCATATGTTGAAATGTCCAAGGCCACATCCACTCAATGGAGTCTCCAGGATTTAGTGGAGCTGGTGCTGGCAGCAAAATGTTCTACTGGCCAAATCCCAGCTTCAACAATTATTCCATGGTATGCATATGCAGTTGTATAGGAGAGTCAGCAGTGTGTATCAGCATGTCCACAGGGCTCAATGCCCCTTTCTAGGGCTTCTCATTCAAATGCCATAGCACTGTCCATAAGCAAACTGAGCAGCCTCATAGACTATTTATTAGCGTCCAACTTCAGGCCAGATTTCAACAAACCATTGTACCTCTCTATCATGCCTGCCCCAGTTGGGCTATAAGGTACATGAACTTTCCACTTATTCCTAATTGCTGCACACGTTCTTGTAACATATGTCTAGTAAAGTGGGTGCCTTGATCACTCTCAGTCACGTGTGGTTGGTCATAGGCTTCAAAAAGATGCACTAGGCCTCATTGGTTGTTTGCTGATCTGCACAATGCACAGGAAAAGCAACTAAAAGTCCAGTAGCTGTGTATACACAAGTCACGGCATATTTATACCATTTTTGTTTTGGAAAAGGCCTAATATAGTCTATCTGCCACATGATGAGGGGTCTCAGCCCTTTATTGTCACAGGTTGCTGTGGAACCCAGTGTAAGGCCCTCTTAGAGCACACAAGACATTCCTACCAGGCTCTGATGACTTCCTCAAAGGTCATAGGCAAGCCCCCTGACATACTACAGCCCACATTGTCTTTTTCCCTGCATGAAACAAACCACTGGGCCACCTGGGAGACAGGCTTTCCTTCTAGCCTATGCACCTGGGCCAGTGTGTCTGCTTCATCGTTCCCTGAGGATGCGAAAGGCAAATAGCTTGTCACATGATATACTCTAACTCCTTTAGTTTGACCAAAGGCCCATAAGTCTTGCCACAACCCTTCCTCCTAAAAGGGCTGGTGACCAACCATCCAGTTGGCATGGTACCATGTCAGCAGCCACAGAGTCAAGCCCCATTAGATGGCCCAGCTCTCAGTGCAGACAACTATTGGGGAGGGCTCCTGGGTGATCACAAGCCATACTGCCTGCAGTTCAGCCCATTGGCTGCTCTTCTTCTCTCCATCCTCCATCCTCCATCCATATTGTCTCAGTCTTAAGATAGAAATCCACAGCCCTCCACTTTGGGTGCTGTCCATGACGGGGGCCATCTGTGTACCAAGCACCTTCAGGTACAGGGGTTCTTCCCTCCTTATAAGGGCTCTCTGTTGCTAATGGCTCCAAAGCAAATTCTTCCTGCTTTTCACTGGTGTATGCCACTGACCCCAGTAAGTATTGGAGTTCTCCATTCAAGGGGCTAGTGGAGAGGATGCTACACTGCTGTAAGTATGCATGCCATTTGGCCATTGTCAGCATCTCTGCCACTCCACACCGTGTCTTTGGTTCCAGTCTCACACCCACCCCGCGATGGGTTAAGTGGTTATTACCTTTGTCAGGTCTGTTCCAGTGATGGGCTCTGTAGCCAGCAAGGCGTGGTACACAGCAGCCAGGTGCTCTTCTGTCAAGGAGTCCCGAATGCCTGCTCCTTTCCAGAGCTGGGACCATAATCCACATAATTCAATAGATGGGCAGGTCTGTTCAAGCTGCTGCCAGAGGTCCCACCCATAATGGTCTTTGGTTACATGAACATCTAACTCACAGAGCCTTGGTGGGTCCATCACACTAAAGGCCTGCACAGCCTTGACTGCCCACTTAGCAGTGACAAAAGGAAGAGGCACATGTTTCATCCCAGTCCCACCTGATGTCCTTCCATACCAAATGGTGTAAGGGCTTCAGGATTTGTGCCAAGTGCGGGATAAGCACTACAGTAGCCCAAAAGAGCTAAAAATTCTTGTAATACTGCCAGTTGTAGGGCCAGGGAAAGCCTGGACTATAACTATCACTACTTCTGGGATAACTTTACTCTTGCCCTACCAGACGACTTCCAAGAATTTGACTGACAAACGAGATTCCTGAACCTTGATACTGTTCACACCCCATCCTTTCTCCTGTAAATGGTGCAGCAATCTAGCTGCTGCACCTTCTAGATCTGCAAGAGAATCAGATTTGAGCATATCATCAATATAATGATACAGCCACACTATTTATGGTTTCTCCCAGGCTGCTAAATCCTGGGCTACAAGTCTATGACAAATGGCGGGACTGTGGCTGTGTACCTATGGAAAGACAGTGAACATCCACTGCTGTCCTTCCCACTTAAAGGCAAACTGTTCCTGACTTCCTTGTGCTATGTCAATAGAAAAGAAGGCATTAGCAGGGTTCACAACACATTGATATGTCCCTAGTTCATGACTGAGAGTGTCCCTAAGGACTACTATAGAGGGGACAGCAGCATGCAGAAGGGGTGTGACTTTATTCTGTTCTCCGTAATCCACAGTCATATGCCAGGAGCCATCTGAGTTTTTCACTGGCCACACCAGGGAATTAAAAGGACTATGAGTGAGCTTTATAATGCCCACCTTATCCAGCTTCTGGACACTTTCTCCAATTTCTTTGTGCCCCCAGGATATTTATATTTGTCATCCATCAAGGCACAGGCAAAGCTGTAGGCAGGTACTTAACATGTCCCCTCAGAACTGCCTTTACCACATGTATCCTTAGTCTGAACTCACCTTCAGTGTTCTGTACTCACAGGCCCTGCAGGATATCCACCTCCAACATATATTCAGGGATGGGAGAGAGATACGCAGTATACTTCTTTGCGTATAGACAACCTATTCCCAATGGGTTTTGGGCTTTCTCACTTTAATTGCCTTATCCCTGTAGCCATCTGTCACAGCAGGGGTCCCAGGAAACTGCTTAGGGTGGCCATAAACCAGAAAACATTCAGCCCCTGTGTCCATCAGTGCCTGGACACATTGCATATTCACAGGGACCAATGAATTGCTAATTCAACATGTGGGCTCTGTTCCCCACCATGTCCCCCAAGGTGGAGCCTTGACCCACCCCCTCATTCAAACCAAAATACCCAAGCATATTCCTTTGGGTCCAGACATGGTCTGAGTACTCTCTCCCAGGAAATCCTGCAGACACACAGGCTGTACATTGGCTTTGCCTCTGTCTTCCATGTCTTGGACCTCAGCAGCTGGAAACACTGTTCCAGCTTTAATTGTTGCCACAGCTCCAGCAAGATCTTACTTGGCTGCCCATCTAGTTTCTCTTTTACTGCCCCACCTTATCAAATGAAGCCACATCTGAATCCTTGAGATCTTCACAGGACCCTTTAAACCTTTTCTCTAAGGAACAGAAGGTATTTCCTTCTGCACTCTCCTTGTCTCCTCCACCTCTCCCAGATTTGCTATAGTACAAGTAACCTCACTTATGGGTTGCCCAAACTGAGGGGCAAGAATAGTCACTAGGGACCCACAAAGGGATGGGGGAGCTGTTTGAAGCACCAGCTTTCTCATTCCCATGGTGAGCAACTCCTCATCTTGACCCTGCTGTTCCATACTATAAATGACATTTATCATGCCCAACTCCCGTAACACCTGTTGGAGCTCAACATACATCCTCAATCTAGTGGGGAAAGATGGCAAACCACCCTGATTAGGACATAGCGCCTGGAGTGCAGCAGTTAACCAATCCAGAAGGATGTAGTTCCCAGGGGTCTGTCTGATAAACATTTTGTGGTCTCTGCTGGAGAGAGGGGTGAGTCTTCAGGGGAAGCCAGCTTCCCAATTTCTGACACAGAAAGAATAATGCCATCTACACCTGAGTCCCAAAGATACAAAAGCCAGGTTGACATAGGCTCTGAGGGCTTCTGCCCAAACCGGGAGCTCAAATCCACCAGCTCAGCCTGGGTATAGGGGTGGAGCATGGAGGGCTACTCAACCTGCGGAGGAGGCTACACCTCTCTGAGGAACCCACCATTGTTGCGTCTTTACTTTCTTAACTACGACTGGGTGGGCTTTCAGAAGGGGAGGGGCCGGAGCCTCTGGCAGTGGCTCCAGCACCAGCAGCAGCAGCAACTCTGGTAGTGGCTCCACCCTCCGTCCCACCCCCTCTCCCTCCCCCATCTTCTCCTCCTCTGGTGTCTCTTCTACCATTTCCGGAACTGAAGGCACCACCCCTTCCTTCGCCTCCCCCATGGCATCTGGCAGCCTGTATTCTCCTGCTGGCTGTTTCCGTGCCACTAGTACATCTCTCAGCAGTGGGCACCTGACCAATTACATACCAGGAAAAGGGAAGGAGAGAATGGGTGTTTTCACCCCTAACCTGGACCAGCAATCCCATGACTGACCAGCTACTCTGCCCCCAGTAAAACATCCCATAGTTGTGCAAACAGGGTACCTGTTAAGGTCAGGTGGGAATCCTGGTTAGAAAGTTCCATTTCCCCCCAGTTTTCTTCTAGGAGTTTTATGGCTCCAGGTCATTTATAGATCTTTAATATATTTTGAGTTTATTTTGTGTATAGTACAAGCCAGTGAGATAGCTTCAATTTGCACGTAGCTGTCCACTTTTTGCAGCACCATTTACTGAACAAACTGTCTTTCCCCCACTCAATATTATTGCTTCCTTTGTCACATAAAAGTGTGGGTTTATTTCTGGGCTATCTACTGTGTTCCATTGACCTGTCTTTGTGCCAGTACCATTTTGGATACTGAACTTTGTAGTATAGTTTGAAATTATAGAGTGTGATTCTTGCAGCTTTGTTCTTTCTCAAGATTCCTTTGGCTATTTGGGGTCTTTTGTAGTTACATGCACATTTTAGGATTGTTTGGTCTATTTTTTGTGAAAAATGCTCTTAGTACTTTGATAGTGATTGCATTCAATCTGTAGATTCCTATGGGTAGTATTGCCATTTTAACAATATTAATTCTTGCAATTCATGAGCATGGAATATTGTTCCATATTTTTGTGTACTCTTCAGTTTTGATCATCAGTGACATAGTTTTCAGAGTACAGGTTTTCACCTCCTTAGTTAAATTTATTCCTAGGTGTTCTGTTATTTTTGATGCAATTGTAAATGGCATTTTTTTTTTGCAGTTTGTCCTTACACAGGTATCTGCTAGTTCATTTTTAATATACAGAAAATGAAAAAAGTTTCTGTACATTGATTTTAGATCCTGTAACTTTACTGAATCCATTTATTAGTTGTAAAATTGTTTTGGTGTTCTATATACAGTCTCAAGTCATCTTCAAATACTGACAGTTTTACTTCTTCATTACTAATTTAGATACCGCTAATTTCCTTTTCTTGTGTGATTGCTGTGGCCTTCCAGTACTATGCTGAATAAAAGCGGTGAGAGTGAGCATCATTGTCCTGATTTTGATCTCAGAGGAAAATCTTACAACCTTTCACCATTGACTATGATACTATCTGTGGACTACGTATTTATGGAATTTACTATGTTGTGTTATGTTGCATCTATACTGTGAGTTTTATCCTGAATGTTGTTGACATTTTTCAAATGGCTTTTCATCATCTAATGAGATGAACATATGGTTTTTATTCTTCTTTTTGTTAATATGGTATATCACACTGATTTTTAGATATTGAAATATCTTTGTATCCCAGGAATAAGTCCCACTTGTTTGTGGTAAATGATCCTTTTAATGTATTTTTTCAATTGGTTTACTACTACTTGTTGAGGATTTTCATCTAAGTTCACTGAGGATATTGGTCTGTAATTTTCTTTTTTTGTAGTGTCTGTGGTATCAGGGTGATGCTGGCCTTGTAAACTGAAGTTGGAAGTTTTCCTCTCTCTGAATTTTTTTCAAATAATTTGAGAAAGATAAGTATTAACTTATTTTAAAATGTTCGTTAAAACTGCCTTGTGAAGCCATCTGGTCCTGGACCTTTCTTTGTTGGAGGTTTTATTTATTTTTTTGTTACCAATTACTAGTTTTGTTACTGATAATCAGTCTCTCCACATTTTTTCTTTCTTTCCAGTTCAGTCTTGGAAGACTGCATGTTTCTAGGAATTTATCCATTTCTTCTAGGTTGTCAAATTTGTTGGCATAAAATTTTTCATAGAATTCTCCTACATTCCTTTGTATTTCTGTAGTGTTGACTGTGATATCTCTTTCATTTGTCATTTTCTTTACTTGAATATTATTTCTTTTTTCCTGTTAAGTCTGACTAAATGTTTGTAAATTTTGTTTATCTTTTCAAAGAAACAGTCATTCGTTTCATTGATTTTTCTCTATTGTTTTCATAGTCTCTCTTTCATTTATTTCTGCTCTAAACTTTGTTATCTCTCCTTCTGCTAACTTTTAGCTTTGTTTGTATTTTTTCTAGTTCCTTTATGTGTGTGGTTAGATTGTTTACTTGAGATATTTCTTCTTTTTTGGTGCAGGCCTGTGTCACTACACATTTACTTTTAAGAACTGCTTTTGCTGTGTCCCAAAGAGTTTGAACAATTAAGTTACTATTTTCATTATTCTCAAAAGAATTTTAAATTTCCTCTTTAATTTCTTCATTGACCTTTTGGTTGTTCAGTAGTAGATAGTAAGCCTCCCCATGTTTGTGGGTTTTTTTCTAGCCCTTTTATTATAATTGATTTCTAGTTTCATACTGCTGTAGATGGAAAGATGCTTGATATAATTTCAATCAAATTAATTAAGATTTGTTTTGTGGTCTAATATGTGATCTATCCTGGAAAATGTTCCATTTGTACTGGAAAAGACTATGTATTGTCCTGTTTTTGGATGTAATGTTCTATATAAATCTGTTAAGTTGCTTTGGTCTGAAGTGTAGATCAAAGGTATTATTTTCTCATTGATTTTCTGTCTGGATCATCTGTCCTTTGATGTAAGTAGGGTGTTTGTTAGAGTCCCCTGCTATTATTGTACTACTGTCAATATCCCACTTTATGTCTGTTGATATTTGCTTTATATATTTAGGTGCTTCTTTGTTGAGTGTGTAGATATGTACAATTCTTAGATCTTCTTGCTGGATTGAGCCCTTTACTATTATGTAATGTCTCTCTTTGTCACTTGTTAGAGTCTTCTTTTTTATATGTATTTTGTCTAAGTATTGCTACAGCAGATTTCTTTTCATTTCCATATCCTTGCAATATCTTTTTCCGAACCTTCAGTTTCAGTCTGTGTGTGTTTTAAGGTAAGCAGTGAGCCTCTGGTTGGCACTATATAAATGAGTCTTGTAGTGTTATCTGTTCAGCCACCCTATGTCTTTTTATTGGATCATTAGTCTATTTACATTAAGAATAATTAATATATATGTACTTATGCCATTTCGTTAAGTGTTTTCTGGTTGTTTTTGTTCTTCTCTGATCCTTTCTTCTCTTGCTCTCTTCCCTGTGTTTCATGACTTCTTTAGTATTATACTTGCATTCCTTTCTGTTTCTTGTACGTGTATCTTTTATAGGTTTTTGACTGTAGTTACCATGTGTTTCATAAATCATAAATGATATCTGATGTATATAGCTGTCTATAGTAACTTGATGGTGGTTAAGGCTGAATACATTGCAACAGCACTGTATTTTATTATTTATTTATTTATTTATTTTAATTAAAGTATCATTGATATACAATCTTATGAAGGTTTCAAATGAGCAACTTTGTAGTTACTACTTTCACCTATATTATCAAGTCCCACACACACACCCCATTGCAGTCACTGTCCATCAGCATAGTAAGATGCTATAGAGTCACTACTTGTTTCTCTGTGCTATACTGCCTTCCCCGTGACCCCCATACATTATGTGTGCTAATCATAATGCCCCTTAATCCCATCCACCCTCCTTTCCCACCCACCCTCCCCAAACCCTTCCCTTTGGTAACCAGTATTCCCTTCTGGGACTCTGTGAGTTTTCTGCTGTTTTGTTCCTTGAGTTTTTCTTTGCTATTATACTCCACTAATGAGTGAAGTCATTTGGTAGTTATCTTTCTCCACCTGGTTTATTTCACTAAGTATAATATCCTCTAGCTCCATCCATGTGTTGCAAATGGTAGGATTTTTTTTCTTCTTTGGCTGAATAATATTCCATTGGGTATATGGACCCCATCTTCTTTATCCATTCATCTAATGATGGGCACTTAGGTTGTTTCCATATCTTGACTATTGTAAATAGTGCTGCAGTAAACATAGGGGTGCATATATCTTTTTGAATCTGGGATCTTGTTTTCTTTGGATAAATTTCTAGGAGTGGAATTCCTAGGTGAAATAGTATTTCTAGTTTTACTTTTTTGAGGAACCTCCATAGTGCTCTCCACAATGGTTGAACTAATTTACATTCTCGCCAACAGCATAAGAGGGTTCCCCATTCTCCACCTCCTCACCAGCAAGTTTTTCCTTGTCTTTGGGATGTTGGCCATCCTATCTGATATGAGGAGATATGTTATTGTGGTTTTGATTTGCATTTCCCTGATAATTAGTGATGTGGAGCATCTTTTCATGTGCCTGTTGGCCATCTGAATTTCTTCTCTGGAGAACTGTCTGTTCAGAACCCACACCCATCTTTTTAATCAAGCTCTCTGTTTTGTGGATGTTGAGTCATGTGAACTCCTTATATATTTTGGATATTAACCCCTTATCACCTAAGTTGCTTATAATTATATTCTCCCCTACTGTAGGATGCCTTTTTGTTCTGCTCCTGGTGTTCTTTGCTCTACAGAAGCTTATTGGTTTGATGTACTTACTTTTCTTCATCCTTGCTTTTGTTTCCTATGCCTGAGGAGATGTGCTCAGGAAAAAGTTGCTCGTGTTTATATTCAAGAGAGTTTTGCCTATGATTTCTTCTAAGTTTTATAGTTTCATGACTTAGGTTTGGATCTTTGATCCATTTCGAGTTTACGTTTGTGTATGGGGTTAGACAGTAATCCAGTTTCATTCTCTTACATGTAGCTGTCCAGTTGCCAACACCAGCTGTTGAAGAGGCTGTCATTTCCCCATTGTATATCCATGGCTCCTTTATCATATATTAATTGACCATATATGCTTGGGTTTATATCTGGGCTCTCTATTCTGATTCATTGATCTATGGGTCTGGTCATCTGCCAGTACCAAATTGTCTTGATTACTGTGACTTTGTACTACAGCTTGAAATCAGGGAGCATAATTCCCGCAGCTTTATTCTTCCTTCTCAGGGTTGCTTTGGCTATTTGGAGTCTTTTGTGTTTCCATATGAATTTTAAAACTATTTGTTCTAGTTTGTTGAAGAATGCTGTCAGTATTTTGATAGCGATTGCATTGAATCTATATATTACTTTAGGCATGATGGCCATTTTGACAATATTAATTCTTCCAATCCATGAGCACGGAATGTATTTCCATTTATTGGTGTCTTCTTTAATTTCTCTCATGAGTGTCTTGTAGTTTTCAGAGTATAGGTATTTCACCACCTCGGTTAGGTTTATCCTAGATATTTTATTCTTTTTGATTCAATCATGAATGGAGTTGTTTTCCTGATTTCTGTTTCTCCTAGTTCATCATTCATATATAGGAATGCAAGAGATTTCTTTGTATTAATTTTGTATCCTGCAACTTTCAGAATTCAGTTATTCTAGTAGTTTTTGGGTGGATTCTTTAGGGTTTTTTATGTGCAATATCATCTCATCTGCAATCAGTGACAGTTTAACCTCTTCCTTACCAGTCTGGATGGCCTCTATTTCCTTGTGTTGCGTAATTGTCATGGCTAGGATCTCCAGTACTATATTGCATAAAATGGGCATCCTTGTCTTGTTTCTGATGTTAGAGGAAAAGCATTCAGCTTTTCACTGTTAAGTATGATGTTGGTTGTGGGTTTGTTGCATATGGCCTTTATTATGTTGAGGTACTTGACCTCTATACTATTTTGTCATGAGTTTTTATCAGTGGATGTTGAATTTTGTCAAGTGCTTTTTCAGCATCTATGGAGATGATCATATGGTTTTTGTCCTTCTTTTGTTGATGTGGTGCATGATGTTGATGGGTTTTCCAATACTGTACCACCCTTGCATCCCTGGAATATATCCCATCTTGTCATGATGGATTTTCTTTTTGATGTATTTTTGAATTTTGTTTGATGTATTTTGAATATTTTGTTGAGTATTTTTTGCACCTATGTTCTCAGGGATATTGGTCTGTAATTTTCTTTTTTTCTGGAGTTTTTGCCTGGTTTTGGTATTAGAGTGATGCTGTTCTCATAGAATGAGTTTGGAAGTATTCCCTCCTCTTGTACTTTTTGGAAAACTTTAAGGAGGTTGGGTATTAATTAGTTATTCACTAAATGTTTGGTAAAATTCTGCAGTGAAGCCATCTTGTATAGTACTTTTGTTCTTAGGTAGTTTTTGATTACCAATTCAGTTTCATTGCTGGTAATTGTTGTGTTCAGATTTTGTGTTTCTCCTGCATCAATCTTGTAAGGTTGTATTTTTCTAGAAAGTTGTCCATTTCTTCGAGGTTATCCAATATGTTAGAATATAATTTCAAAGTTTTCTCTAATAATCCTTTGTATTTTTGTGTTGCTGTAGTGATTTTTCCTTTCTTATTTCTGATTCTGTTTATCTGTGTACACTCTCTATTTTCTTGATATGTCTGGCTAGGGGTTTATCCATTTTGTTTATTTTTTCAAAGTTCCACCTCCTGGTTTCACTGATTCTTTCTATTGTTTTATTCTTCTTGGTTTTATTTATTTATTCTCTGATCTTTATTATGTCCTCCTTCTTCTGACATTGGGCATCATTTGTTCTTCTTTTTCTAGTTTCATTAATTGTGAATTTAGACTATTCATTTGGGATTGTTCTTTCTTGAGTTAAGCCTCTTTTGCAACATAATTCTTCTTAGTATGGCCTTCACTGTGTTCCACAAATTTTGCAGTGTTGAATCATTGTTTCATTTGTCTCCATATATTGCTTGATCTCTGATTTTATTTGGACACTAATCCTTTGATTACTTAGGAGAATGTTGTTAAACCTCCATGTGTTTGTGGGATTTTTTTGTTTTCTTTCCATAATTCATTACTAGTTTCATACCTTTGTGGTCTGAGAAGCAGGTTGTTACAATATCAATCCTTCTGAATTTACTAAGGCTCTTTTTGTGGCCCAGTATATGATCTATTCTTGAAAATGTTCCATGTGCACTTGAGAAGAATGTGTATCCACTGCTTCTGAGTGGAGTGTTCTGTAGATGTCGTTAGGTCCATCTGTTCAAATGTGTTGCTCAGTGCCTCTGTCTCCTTACTTAGTATCTGTGGGATGAGTGATGTGTTAGTCTCCTAAAATGAATACACTGAATCCTATTTCCCCCTTTAATTCTGTTAGTATTTGCTTCACATAATTAGGTACTCCTATGTTGGGTGCACAGCTATTTATAATGTTATATCCTCTTGTTGGACTAACCCATATATAATTATGTAATGTCCTTCTTTGTCTCTTGTTACTTTCCTTAGTGTGATACAAATACTGCAACTCTGGCTTTTTTTCTCCCTATTATTTACATGAAATATCTTTTCCCATTCCTTCACTCTCAGTCTAGGTACATCTGTGAGTTTGAACTGAGTCTCTCAGAGGCAGCATATAGGTGGGTCTTGTTTTTATTGATATACACTCTTATGAAGGTTTCACATGAAAAAACAATGTGGTTACTACACTTACCCATATTATCAAGTCCCCACTCAGACCCCAGTTCAGTCACTGTCCATCAGTGTACTAAGATGACACAGATTCACTGTTTGCCTTCTCCGTGCTACACTGTTTTCTCCGTGATCCCCCACACCATGTGTACTAAACATAATACCCCACAATCCCCTTCTCCCACCCTCTCCACCCGCCCTCCCACACCTCTCCCTTTTGGTAACCACTAGTTCCTTCTTGGAGTTTCTGAGTCTGCTACTATTTTGTTCCTTCAGTTTTGCTTCATTGTTATACTCCACAAATGAGGGAAATCATTTAGCACTTGTCTTTCTCTGCCTGGCTTATTTCACTGAGCATAATATCCTCCAGCTCCATCCATGTTGTTGCAAATGGCAGGATTTGTTTCCTTCTTATGACTGAATAGTATTCCATTGTGTATATGCACCACATCGTCTTTACCCATTCATCTACTGATGGACCTTAGGTTGCTTCCATATCTTGGCTATTGTAAAAAGTGCCACAATAAACATAGGGGTGCATATGTCTTTTTGAATCTGAGAAGTTGTATTCTTTAGGTAAATTCCAAGGAGTGGGATTCCCAGGTCAAATGGTGTTTGTATTTTTAGTTTTTTGAGGAAGCTCCATATTACTTCCCATAATGGTTGAACTAGCTTACATTCCCACCAGCAGTGTAGGAGGGTTACCCTTTCTCTGCATCCTTGCCATCATTTGTTGTTCTTAGTCTTTTGGGTGGTGGCCATCCTTACTGGTGTGAGGTGATATCTCATTGTGGTTTTAATTTGCATTTCCCTGATGATTAGTGATGTGGACCATCTTTTCATGTGTCTGTTGGCCATCTGAATTTCTTCTTTGGAGAACTGCCTCTTCATATCCTCTGCCCATTTTTTAATTGGTTTGTTTGCTTTTTGGGTGTTGAGGCATGTAAGTTCTTTAGATATTTGGGATGTTAACCCCTTGTCGGATATGTCATTTACAAATATATTCTCCCATACTGTAGGATGCCTTTTTGTTCTGTTGATGGTTTCCTTTGCCGTACAGAAACATTTTAGTTTGGTGTAGTCCCATGAGTACGTTTTTACTTTTGTCTCCCTTGCTTGAGGAGATGCATTCATGAAGAAGTTGCTCATGCTTATATTGAGGAGATTTTTGCCCATGTTGTCTTTTAAGACATTTATGGTTTCATGATTACATTCAGGTCCTTGATCCATTTTGAGTTTACTTTTGTGTATGGAGTTAGACAGTAATCCAGTTTCATTCTCTTACATGTAGCTGTCCAGTTTTGCCAACACCAGCTGTTGAGGAGGCTGTCATTTCCCCATTGTATGTCCATGGCTCCTTTATCATATATTAATTGACCATATGTGCTTGGGTTTATATCAGGGCTCTCTAGTCTGTTCCATTGGTCTATGGGTCTGTTCTTGTGCCACTATCAAATTGTCTTGAGTACTGTGGCTTTGTAGTAAAGCTTGATGTTGGGGAGCATAACCCCCCCAGCTTTATTCTTCCTTCTCAACATTGCTTTTGCTATTCGGGGTCTTTTGTTGTTCCATATGAATTTTAGAATGATTTTCTCTAGTTCCTTGAAAAATGCTGTTGGTATTTTGATAGGAATTGCATTGAATCTGTAGATTGCTTTAGGCAGGACGGCCATTTTGACAATATTAATTCTTCCTATGCATGAGCATGGGATGTGTTTCCATTTATTGGTGTCTTCTTTAATTTCTCTCATGAGTGTCTTGTAGTTTACAGAGTATAGGTCTTTCACTTCATTGGTTAGGTTTATTCCTAGGTATTTTATTCTTTTTGATGCAACTTCGAATGGAGTTGTTTTCCTGCTTTCTCTTTCTGCTAGGTCATTAGTGTATAGGAATGCCACAGATTTCTGCACATTAATTTTGTATCCCACAACTTTGCTGAATTCAGATATTAGATCTAGTAGTTTCTGAGTAGATTCTTTAGGGTTTTTTATGTACAATATCATGTCATCTGCAAACAGGGACAGTTTAACTTCTTCCCCGCCAATCTGGATGCCTTTTATTTCTTTGTGTTGTCTGTTTGCCATGGCTAGGACCTCCAGTATTTTGTTGAATAGAAGTGGGGAGAGTGGGCATCCTTGTCTTGTTCCCGATCTTAAAAGAAAAGATTTCAGTTTCTCGCTGTTAAGTATAATGTTGGCTGTGGGTTTGTCATATATGGCCTTTATTATGTTGAGGTACTTGCCCTCTATACCCATTTTGTTGAGAGTTTTGATCATGAATGGATGTTGAATTTTGTTAAATGCTTTTTCAACATCTATGTATGGAGATGATCATGTGGTTTTTGTCCTTCTTTTTGTTGATGTGGTGGATGATATTGATGGATTTTTGAATGTTGAACCATACTTGCATCCCTGGAATAAATACTACTTGATCATGGTGGATGATCCTGTTGATGTACTTTTGAATTCGGTTTGCTAATATTTTGTTGAGTATTTTTGCGCCTATGTTCATCAGGGATATTGGTGTGTAGTTTTCTTTTTTTCTGGTGTCTTTGCCCAGTTTTGGTATTAGAGTGATGCTGGCCTTATAGAATGAGTTTGGAACTATTCCCTCTTCTTCTACTCTTTGGAAAACTTTAAGGAGGATGGGTATTAGGTCTTCACTAAATGTTTGATAAAGTTCATCGGTGAAGCTATCTGGTACAGGTATTTTGTTCTTAGGTAGGTTTTTGATTACCAGTTCAATTTTGTTGCTGGTAATTGGTCTGTTGAGATTTTCTGTTTCTTTCTGGGTCAGCCTTGGAAGGTTGTATTTTTCTATAAAGTTGTCCATTTCTTCTAGGTTATCCAGTTTCTTAGCATATAATTTTTCATAGTATTCTCTAATAGTTCTTTGTATTTCTGTGCTGTCTGTATTGATTTTTCCTTTCTCATTTCTGATTCTGTTTATGTGAGTAGACTCTCTTTTTTTCTTGATAAGTCTTGCTAGGGGTTTATCTGTTTTGTTTATTTTCTCAAAGAACCAGCTCTTGCTTTCATTGATCCTTTCTATTGTTTTATTATTCTTGATTTTATTTATTTATGCTCTAATCTTTATTATGTCCCTCCTTCTACTGACTTTGGGTCTCATTTGTTCTTCTTTTTCTAGTTTCATTAATTGTGAGTTTAGACTGCTCTTATGGGATTGTTCTTCTTTCCTGAGGTAGGCCTGTATTGCAATATACTTTCCTCTTATCATGGCCTTTGCTGCGTCCCACAGATTTTGTGGTGTTGAATTATTGTTGTCATCTGTCTCCATATATTGCTTGATCTTTGTTTTTATTTGATCATTGATCCTTTTTTTATTTAGGAGCATGTTATTAAGCCTTCGTGTGTTTGTGAGATTTTTTATTTTTTATTTTTATTTTTGCATAATTCATTTCTAGTTTCACTCCTTTGTGGTCTGAGAATCTGGTTGGTACAATTTCAATATTTTTGAATTTACCAAGACTGTTTTTGTGGCCTAGTATATAATCTATTTTTGAAAATGTTGCATGTGCACTTGAGAAGAATGTGTATTTTGTTGCTTTTGGGTGTAGAGTTCTGTAGATGTCTGTTAGGTCCATCGCTTCTAATGTGTTGTTCAGTGCTTCTGTCTCCTTACTTATTTTCTGTCTGGTTGATCTGTCCTTCAGAGTGAGTGGTGTGTTGAAGTCTCCTAGAATGAATGCCTTGCATCCTATTTCCCCTTTAATTCTGTTAGTATTTGTTTCACATATGTAGGAGCTCCTGTGTTGGGTGCATAGATATTTATAATGGTTATATCTTCTTGTTGGATTGACCCTTTTATCATTATGTTATGTCCTTCTTTGTCTCTTGTGTCTTTCTTTGTTTTGAAGTCTATTTTGTCTGATATAAATACTGCAACTCCTGCTTTTTTCTCCCTATTAGTTGTATGAAATGTCTTTTCCCATCCCTTCACTTTTAGTCTGTGTATGTCTTTGGGTTTAAAGTGAGTCTCCTGAAGGCAGCATATAGATGGGTCTTGTTTTTTTATCCATTCAGTGATTCTATGTCTTTTGATAGGTGCATTCAGTCCATTTACATTTAGGGTAATTATGGATAGGTGTGTGCTTATTGGCATTGCAGGCTTCAGATTCGTGGTTACCAAAGGTTGAAGGTTAACTGCCTTACTATCTAAGAGTCTCACTTAACTCACTTAATATGCTATTACAAACACTATCTAAAGGTTCTTTTTTTGTTGTTTTTTTTCCTCCTCCTTTTTCTTCCTCCTCCATTCTTTATGATTTAGATATCATATTCTGTATTGTTTGTCTATCCCTTGATTGACTTCACATATAGTTAATTTAATTTTGCATTTTCTTAGTAATTAGCTGTTCTACTTTCTTTACTGTGGTTTTATTAGCTCTGGTGACAGCTATTAAACCATAGGAACGCTTGCATCTATAGCAGTCCCTGCAAAATACACTGTAGAGGTGGTTTGTGGAAGGTAAATTCTCTCAGCTTTTGCTTATCTGGGAATTGTTTAATCCCTTCTTCATATTTAAATGATAATCTTGCCAGATAAAGTAATCTTCGTTCAAGACCCTTCTGCTTCATTGCATTAAATACATCATGCCACTCCCTTCTGGCCTGCAAGGTTTCTGCTGAGAAGTCTGATGATAGCCTGATGGGCTTTCCTTTGTATGTGATCTTATTTCTCTCTCTGGCTGCTTTTAATAGTCTGTCCTTATCCTTGATCTTTGCCATTTTAATTATTGTATGTCTTGATGTTGTCTTCCTTGGGTCCCTTATGTTGGGAGAACTGTGCACCTCCATGGCCTGAGAGACTATCTCCTTCCCCAGATTGGGGAAGTTTTCAGCAATCACCTCCTCAAAGACACTTCCTATCCCTTTTTCTCTCTCTTCTTCTGGTACCCCTATAATGTGAATATTGTTCCGTTTGGGTTGGTCACACAGTTCTCTCAATATTCTTTCATTCTTAGAGATCCTTTTTTCTTTCTGTGCCTCAGCTTCTTTGTATTCCTCTTCTCTAGTTTCTATTTCATTTATCATCACCTCCACTGTACCCCATCTGCTTTTAATACCATCCATTGTGCTCTTCAATGATTGGATCTCCGACCGTAATTCATTCCTGAGTTCTTGAATATCTTTCCGTACCTCCATGAGCATGTTAATGATTTTTATTTTGAACTCCCTTTCAGGGAGAGTCATGAGGTCAATATCATTTAAATCTTTCTCATGGGTTCTATTAATAATTTTATTCTGGACCAGGTTCCTTTGGTGTTTCATATTTGTGTATGGCACCTTCTAGTGCCCAGAAGCTCTACTCTCTGGAGCTACTCATCCCCTGAACAATGTCAGGGGTTGCAGGGGAGTGGTATTGGTGCCTGGGGTAGAGGAAAGAGCTGTTTCCTGCTTCCCGGCTGCTATGCCTGTCTCTACTCTCTGAACCAGTGGGCTGAGCACACAGGTATAAGCCTCTGTGCTTTGCGTTTTTAGTTGCTGTAGACAGATCTTCCCTCTGGCTGGCCTAACGTCAGGGTAGGGTTTCCCAGTTTGCAAGCCAGGTGTGGCTGGCCAGGAAAGATGCACTAGCCTGCCTGTCACAGAAGGGGTTCTTGGAGCTCTGTAGGCAGCCAAGGAGCTGGAGCACCTGAAAATCGTGAAAGCTCCCAATCTTCTGGGCAGAGTGCACCCGGACAATTTTGTCTACCTGTCTTTTCTCGTGAGAAATAAGCTCTGTGCAATCCTTGCCCCTTTAGCAGCCCTCTTGCTAAGGGCTTCTTTGTTAGGAAGTCTCTCAGACTGCCCGTCTTTCTTTTGTCCCAGAGCAGCTGGATATGGATCCCTGCTTTCCACAAGCAGCTGGAATCTTAGTCTCTCCAGAAATTCTGCCTGTCTTAGCTTTCCAACCCCCTAATTATGAGAGTAACTTGCAAGCACCTTGAAGTTAGGTTTGTGCTCCCAGAGCATATCTCCAGAGTTAGGTATTCAGCAGTCCCAGATCTCCACTCCCTCCCTGCTCCATTCCTCTTCCTCCTGTTGGTGAGCTGGAGTGGCAGAAGGGCTTGGATTCTGCAGGACCCCAACTTTAGTATGTTACCCTTTTCCGTGAGGTCTGCTCTTGTCTCCAGGTGTTTGCAGTTTGGTTCAGTCCTCTTTCCTGTTGCTCTTTCAAGAGCAGTTGTATTAGTTATATTTTCATATTATATAGCGGTTTTAGGAGGAAGCCTCTGTCTCACCTCTCATGCCGCCATCTTTAATGTCCTTCGTGGGTCTTGTTTTTTTATCCATTCTGTAACTCTATGTCTTTTGTTCGGTGTGTTCAGTCCATTTACATTTAGGGTGATTATCGTTAGATATGTACTTATTGCTATTTCAGGCTTTTAATTCATGGTTACCAAAATTTCAAGGGCAGTTTCTTTACTATCTAATATATAACTTAACTCACTTATGATATTTCAAACCCAACCTAAATTTTTTTCCCTTCTTTTTCTTCTTTCTTCAATATTTATGTATTAAGTGTCATATTCTGTACACTTTGTGTATTCCTTGACTGACTTTGTGAGATTTAATTTTGCGTTTGCTTAGTAATTAATTGGTCTACTTTCTTTACGGTGGTTTCATTTTCTCTGGTGACAGCTGTTTAGCCTTAGGGGCACTTCCGTCTATAGAAATCCCTCAAAAATATACTCTACATATGGTTTGTGGGAGGTAAATTCCCTCAACTTTTGCTTGTCTGGAAATTGTTTAATCCCTTCTTCAAAATTAAATGATAATCTTTCCATGTAGAGTATTCTTGGTTCTATGCCCTTCTGTTTCATTGCATTAAGTATATCATGCCTCTTCCTTCTGGCCTGTAAAGATTCTGCTGAAAAGTCTGATGATAACCTGATGGGTTTTCCTTTGTATGTGTTCTATTTCCTTTCTCTGGCTTCTTTTATTTCTCTGTCCTTGTCCTTGATCTTTGCCATTTTAATTATTCTATGTCTTGGTTTTGTCTTCCTTGTGTGCCTTGTGTTGAGATATCTGTGCACTTCCATGGCGTGAGAGACTATTTCCTTCGCTAGATTGGGGAAGTTTTCAGCAATTATTTCCTCAAAGACACTTTATGTCCCTTTTTCTCTCTTTTATTCTTCTGGTATCCGTATAATGCAAATATTGTTCTGTTTGGATTGGGCAGTGAGTTGTCTTATTATTTCATTCTTAGAGATCATTTTTCTCTCTGCCTCAGCTTCTTTGTATTCCTGTTCTCTAATTTCTGTTACATTTACTATCTTTTCTACCTCCTCTAATCTGCTTTTAAATTGCTCCATTGTATGTTTCATTTCAGATACTGCATTTTTCAAATTTTCTAACTCTTTCTGGAAGTACTGACTGAGATCTTGAATATTTTTCTGTAGGTCCATGAGCATGTTTTTTATGAGTTTTATTTTGAAATTTTTGTCAAGAAGATTGATGATTTCAGTGTTACTTAGCCCTCTTTCTGGTGTTAGAAAAATTTTGGTTTGTACAGAATTATTTTGCCATTTCATATTTCTACTGATTAATATGGAATAATAACTTTGTCTTGGTGGCACCCTCTAGTGCCCAGAAGCTCTACTCTCTGGACCTGCCTAGCACTTGGAGCAATGGCGGGCATCACAGGCAAGTGGTGCTGGTGCCTGCGGGAAGGAAGACTGTTATTCTCCTGTTGAGGAAATATACAAAAAGTTCTGAAACCCCTCCCGCTTCCAGGTTTGGAAGTAAGCAAAGAAAGCTAAGACAGTAAAGGAAACAAAGTTTCTGTTAAGGCTTCAATAATATAAAGGAACCACAACGTTCTTGAGTGCTTGAGATTGAAACAGTGTAACAAGGTAATCCCCCACCACCAACAACCAGACTTAGTGGTATGGAACAGCTTGTTAATCATAGTCATGGAAGCCCATTAATTTATAATACGGTGTCTGTGTAACCTTTACAGAAATGGGTTAAAATATAACTAGCATCCCGAATACACATAGAATGACCTAATAGCTCCTATTGCAACAGTTTCTGGTTGCTGGCTCCCCCTTTGGCTTTGTAGTAAATGTATAAAAGTCATGACCCTGCTTGTACTTGGGGCTCAGACCTTTGGAGATCACTCTCCTCTGAGTCCACTGGCATAAAATAAACCTCTGCCTGTCAAGACCTCTGAGTTCCACTTGGTTCTTCCGTCAGTGATCTAGTCCAGGTCTTCGATTTTCTGTAACACTGTCACTGCCATAGGTTGTGCCACCCTCACTCTGGCCTGGGTCAATGGCGAGGGCAGTAGGTGAGCAGACAGGTACCTGGCAGGAGGGAAGAGCCCCTTCCTTCTTTTTGGCTGCAGTGCCTGCCTCCACTGTCTGGGCTAGTGGGCCAAGAGTGCAGGGAGAAGCCTCTGCATTTATGCCCTTTTAGCTGCCATAGTCTGGGCCGCCATCCGGCTGGCGTAGTGCAGTGGCATGGCAGTAGGTTTGCAACCCAGTGCCAGCTGGGAGGACAGAGCAACAGGCTGCGTGTCATGGTGGAGTCCTCAGCAGTGCTTTTTCAGCCAGGGGATGGGGCACCTGAAGCTCCTGAAAGTTCCCAACCTGCTGGGCTGAGTGTGCCAGGACGATTTTGTCCAACTGCCCTTTCTCCTGAGCAACAAGCTCTGTGTAATCTTGCCCCTTTAGCATTCCTCTGGCTGTTGGGAAGTCTTTCAAAGTGGCCACCTTTCTTTTGTCCTGAGCAGCTGCCTGTGGATACCTATTCTCCACAAACAGCTGGAAATCTCACTCTCTCCTAGTATTCTGCCTGTCTTTGCTTTCGAACCCCACTGATCTCCAAAGCACCATGTAATATGGGTTCATGCTTCAGGAGCAGATCTCCAGGGGTGGGTGTTTAGCATTCCTGGGCTTCTACTCCATCCCCGCTCCATTTCTCTTCCTCCTGCCTGTGAAGGGGGATGGGTAGAGGGCTTGGTTACTGCCAGATTGCAGCTTTGCTACTTTACACTTTTATGTGAATTATTTTCTTTTTCCCAGATGTATGCCGTCTCTTGCAGTTTTCTTTCTGGTTGCTGTTTCAGGATTAGTTGTATTTTCTGTATTTTCATGTTATATGTGGTTTTGGGAGGAAGTTTTGCCTCACATCTCATGCTGCCATCTTTTTTTTTACTGCCAGCACTATACTTTTTATTCCATATCTTCCTTATTTTATGTTTATGTTGCCTTATGTTTCAGGCTTTTATTTAGTGAATTCCATAACTAATTTACAGGTGTAATTGATTTTACTACTTTTGTCTTCTTGTTCCTTTTTAATGGAAGTGTAGTTGATATACAATCTTATACTGGTTTCAAATACACAACACAGTGGATCAACAGTTACCCACATTATTAAATCCTCATTGCTACTAGTGCAGTACTATCTGTGAACATAGAAAGAAGTTACAGATTCACGGACTATATTCTCCATGCTTTACTACCATCCCCATGACAAACTTGTAATTGAGAATTTTTTGCCCCTTTATCCCACTCTTCCTCCCCCCTCACCCACCCAAACACCTCTACCATGGTAATCACTAGTCCCTTCTCAGTGTCCGAGTCTTCTGCTTTTTTTCATTTTGTTTTGCTTTGTATCTGTATTACATAAATAAGTGAAATCCTAATGTATTTGTATTTCTCCATCTAGTTTATTTCACTGAACATAACCTCTAAATCTTTCCATGTTGTTGCAAATAGCAAGATTACTTTTTGATGACTGAATAATATTACATTCTGTACTTTTACCACCTCTTCTTTATCCATTCATCTATTGATGATCACTTAGGTTGCTTCCATATCTTTGCTATTGTGATAAACAGAGAGGTGCCCATATCTTTTTGAATCAGGGATTTTGTTTTCTTCAGATATATTCCTAGAATGACTGGATAAAATGGTACTTCAATTTTTCATTCTTTGAGCAACCTCCATACTGCTTTCCACAGTGTTTGTGTCAATTTATATTCCCACCAACAGTGTAGGAAGGTTCCCATTTGTCCACATGCTCACCAACACTTGTTATTTGTTGTCTTTTGGATAATGGCCATTCTAACTGGTGTGAAGTGATAAGTCATGGTGGTTTTGATGTGCATTTTCCTGATGATTAATGATGTGGAGCATCTTTTCATGTGCCTTTTGGCCATTTGTATTTCTTCTTTGGAGAAAGGTCTGTTCAGTTCCTCCACGGATTTTTTAATTGGGTTATTTATTTTTTTCAGTGTTGAAGCATATGTTTTCTTGATATATTTTGGATGATAACACCTTATCAGATGAATAATTTATGAATATATTGTCCCGTACTGTACATAGCTTTTTTTTGTGCTGCTGATTGTGTCCTTTGCTGTAAGAAGCTTTTTAGTTTGATGTATCACTTGCTCATTTTTTATTTAGTTTCATATACCTGAGGAGGTGTGTCCATGAAAAAATTGCTCAAACTTACTTTCGAGAGACTTTCTCCTATATTTTCTTCTAAGAGTTTTATGTTTTCATGTCTTAAATTCAGGTCTTTGATCCCTTTTAAGTTTACTTTTGTGTATGAAATTAAACAGTAATCCAGTGTCATTCTCTTGCATGTATCTGTCCAGTTTTCCCAACACCAATTGTTAAAATGGCTCTTATCCCCATTGGATATTCATAGTTCCTTTATCATATGGTAATTGATCATACATGTATGGGTTATATCTGTACTCTCTCTTCTGTTCCATTGATCAGTGGGTCTGTTCTTTTGCCAGAACCATACTGTTCTGATCACCATATCCTTGTAGTATAGCTTGACATCAGGGAGCATAATGCACCCAAATTTGTTCTTTCTCAGGATTGCTTTGGCTTTTTAGGATATTTTGTATATCCACATGAATTTTAGGATTATTTGCTCTAGTTTATTGACAAATACTGCTGGTGTTTTGATAGGGATGGCATTGAATCTACAAATTGCTTTTGGCAGGATGGCCATTTTGACAAGATTTATTCTTCCTATCCATAAGCCTGGGATTATTTCCATTTATTGGTTCTCTCATGAGTGTCTTGTGGTTTTCAGAGTACAGGTCTTTCACCTCCTTGGTTAGGTTTATTCCCAGGTATTTTGTTCTTTTCAATGCAATTGTAAATAGAATTGTTTTCCTGATATCTCTTTCTGCTAGCTCATTTGTAGTATGTAGGGATACAACCGATTTCTGTGTATTAATTTTGTATCCTGCAACTTTGCTGAATTCACTTATTAGGTCTAGTAGTTTTTTGGTGAAGTTGTTGCAGTTTTCTTTGTGTAATATCATATCATCTGCAAACAGTGACAGTTTAACTTCTTCCTTACCAATTTGGATGCCTTTTATCTCTTTATGTTATCTGATTGCCTTGGCCAGGACCACCAATACTATGTTGAATAAAGTGGCGAGATTGGACATCCTTACCCTGTTCATGATTTAGGAGGAAAAGCTTTCAGATTTTTGCTATTAAGTATGGCATTAGGCGTGGGCTTTTCATATATGGACTTTGGTATGTTAAGGTACTTACCCAGCACGTATCCTCTGTACCCATTTTGTTGAGAATTTTTATCATGAATTGTTGTTGAATATTGTCAAATGCTTTTTCAACATCTATTAGGATGATCATTGGGTTTTTATCCTTTTTGTTAATATGGTTTGTGAAATGATTGATTTACAAATATGCCATCCTTGCATTCATGGAATAAATCCCACTTGGTGGTAATGGATGGTCCTTTAGATGTATTTTTTAATTCAGTTTGCTAACATTTTGTTGAGAACTTTTGCATCTATGTTTATCAGGTGTATTGGTCTGTAATTTTCTCTTTTTCTGGTGTCCTTGTCTGGTTTTGGTATTAGAATGATGGTGTCCTCATAGAATGAGTTTGGAAGTATTCCCTCTTCTAGTTTTTGGATTACTTCAAGAAGGATGGCTATTAGTTCTTATTTAAATGTTTGGAAGAATTCAGCTGTGAAGCCATCTACAACTGATATTTTTTTGTTGTTGCGAGTTTACTGATTACCTGTTTTATTTCATTGCAGGTAATCCATCTGTTCAGATTTTCTGTTTCTTACTGGATCAGAGTTGGAAGGTTGTATTTTTCTAGAAATTTGTCCATTTATTTTAGGTTTTCCATTTTATTGACATCTAATTTTTCATATAATTCTCTAACAATTCTTTGTATTTCTGTGGTATCTGCTGTGTCTCTTCCGTTTTTGTTTCTGCTTTTATTTATGTGTGTACTCTCTGTTTTTGTTTCTTGATATGTCTGCCTTGGGGTTTTGTTTTTTTTTTTTATTTTCTGAAAGAACCAGCTCCTGGTTTCATTGATTTTTCTATTATTTTATTCTGCTCTATTTTATTTATTTCTGTTCTGATCTTTATTATGTCCTTCCTTCTATTAACTTTAGGTTTTATTTCTCTTATTTTTCTAGTTTCTGTAATTATGAGTTTAGATTTTTTTATTTATGATTGTTCCCATTTCTTGACAGAGGCCTATATTGCTATGTACTTCTTTCTTAGAGTCACTTTTGCAGCTTCCCACAAATTTTGGACTGTTGTATTTTTGTTGTCATTTCTCCATGTGTTGTTTTATTTATTTTTTGAGTTATTCAATGATCCATTGATTATTTAGAAGCATGCTGTTTAGCCTGCATGTATTTGTAGGCTTTTTTGTTTTCTTCATGTTATTTATTTGTAATTTCATACCAATGTGGTCGGATAAGTTGTTGATACAATTTCCATGTGTTTGAATTTATTGAGGCTCTTCTTGTCACCTAGTGTGTGATCTATTGTGGAGAACATTCCATTTACACTTGACAAGAATGTGTATCCTGTTGCTTTTGGGTGGACTGTTCTGTAGATATCTGTTAAGGCCATCTCATCTAATGTATTTTTCAGTGCCTCTGTTTCCTTACATATTTTCTGCATGGTTAATCTGTCTATTGATGTGAGTGGTGTGTTAAATTCTCCTAAAATGAATGTGTTGGCATCTATTTCCCCCTTTAATTCTCTTAGTATTAGTTTTACATATTTAGGTGCTCGAATGTTTTGTGCGAAGATATTTATAATTGTTACATTTTCTTGTTGGACTGATCCATTTATCATTATGTAATGTTCTTCTTTGTCTCCTGTTACTTTCTTTGCTTTGAAATCTGTTTTTTCTGATATAAGTACTACTATTCCTGCTTTTTGTCCCTATTATTTATATGAAATATCTTTTTCCATCTGTTCACTTTTAATCTGTTTATATCTTTGGGTATGACATGAGTCTCTTGTAGGTAGCATATAGATGGGTTTTGTTTCTTTATCTATTCTGCCACTCTGTGTCTCTTGATTGGTGTGCTCATTGGTGCACGCATTTACATTTATATAATTATTGATAGGTGTGTACTTAATGCCATTTATTAGTTGCTTTCTGGTTGTTTTCATAGCAGCTCTCTACTCCTTTCCTCCTCTCTTATACTCCTCTCTTGTTATTTGATTGTTTTCTTCAGCGTTGTGATTGGATTTCTGTTTTTAAATTTTTTCGGTATCTATTATTACCTTTAGATTTTTGCTTACCATAAAATTAAAGGAAAGCTTCCTGACTCTGTAACAGTCTGAATTAAGTAGATTATGGCTGTATTTCAAAACAATCAAAAAGTACTTCTTTTTTCTTCTTCTTCCTCCAAACTTTATGTAGATCTCATAATCTGCACTTTTTCTGTATCCCATGACCTATTTTGTGTATAGTTGGTTTTACTGCTTTTGGTTTTTTTTTTAATTTTGTACTTTCTCTGTAAGTAATTGGTCTGTTACATTTATTGGGGGTTTATTTTCGCTAGTTATAATTATTTAGCCTTACGAACATTTCCATCTACAGATCATTTAACATATCCTGTAATGCTGTTTTAGTGGTTATAAATTCCTAGAGCCTTTGTTTATCTGGGAAATGTTTAATTGCGCTTTTGAATTTGAATGATAATCTTGCTGGGTCATGGATTCTTGGTTGAAAGTGCTTGTTTCAATACATTAACTATATCACACCACTCCCTTCTGGCCTGTAAATTCTGAGAAGTCTACTGATAGCCTGATGGTGTTTCCCTTTTAAGTAATATTTTTTTCTCTGCATGCTTCAATTCTCCGTCCTTATCCTTAATCTTTGTCATTTTAATTATTATATGTCTTGATATTGTCTTCTTGGGGTTCTTTTTGTTAGGTGGTCTCTGTGCTTCCATGAACTGTTTGCCTATGTCCTTCCCAAGATCGGGGAAGTTTTCAGTGATTATTTCCTCAAAGAAACTTTCTTTCCCTTTGTCTCTCTTCTCCTTCTGGTACCCGTATTATGCAAATATTGTTTCTTCTGGATTGTCACAGTGCTCGGTCATTCTTTTGTTCTAGAGATTCCTTTTCTCTCTGCTCCTCTGCTTGGTTTTGTTCCTGTTCTGTAATTTACTTCTCATTCATTATCTCCTCTACTTGGCAGCAATCTATTATTCATTCACTCCATTGTATATTTCATTTCATTACTGTATTCTTCAACGCTGAGTGGATCTTTTTCAGTTCTTGTATCTCTTTGTTGAGAGGACTTCAGTACTTTTGCACAGATGAGTGAGCATATTTATAACTGTTACTCTGAAATTTATGTAAGAAGATGGGTGATCTCCATTTCATTTAGCCCTCTCCTGATGTCTTATTCTGTAGTTTTGTTTGGAATGTGTTCCTATACCGTCTTATTTTGTCAGAGTTTCCGTTTTTCTTTCTTTGTATTAGCTCACTCTGCTATGCTTCCTTGTCTTGAGAGTAATGACTTTGTGAAGAAAGCATCCTGTGGTTCCCAGAAGCTCAAGACTCTTTCCCCTCTGGTGTCTGATTCTCCATTATGGTGGATCCCAAGTTGCTATTTGTGGGTAATGGGTGGGGTCACCTTTCTGACAGCAGTAATCTCAGTCAGTTAAGCCAGCCTTTTGCTTCTGCTGGCCTTTGTGATCAGAACAGTATCTTCTGGGACTTTTGTGGGTAGGGCTGCCCTCTACCTGCCCTGCAGTGATGGCAGTGCCGCTGGGTTAACATGGTTGGTGGGATGGTCCTGTGGTGCGTTGCATTGTGGCAGAGCATGTGGGAGTACAGCAGCAGTGAGTTGTGCAGTGGGAGGATCCATAGGCTCACAGGGGCTGCAACCAGTCATGCAGGTGCCCCCTGGTGACGGCGAGGTTTACAGCACCTGGAGTGGCTGCCTGTGGAAAGAAGGAGCACTTGGAGGTGGCTCTTCGAGGAACCTCTCTTATTGGGCTGAGACAGGGCTGAGAAAGCTGGAAATGTCTCCCTCTGCCTGCCAGGCACCAATGTCTAATGCTGCTGGGCTAAGTGGGCTAGTGTTGTGGTGGTGTACACGATAATGCTTCAGGGCTGAGCTGCCAGTGAGGCAGAGGTAGCATCTGGGGCTCCCAAGAGTGCTCTACCTTTGGGCTAAGGGATGGCTGGAGAGGGATCATTGACTTACTTTTTCTCCTGCAGAGAGAATTTCATCCAACCCTCACCCCTCTGGCACCCCTCCACCCCAGTGCTGCTGGTCAGTCTTTCAAACTATAGCCTTTGTATTGGTAGTCAGTGGGACTGTCAAGCATGCCAGTCCTCCACAAATGGCTGCTGTTAGTTTTCCAGAGTGGTCCAGCTCTCCCTGGTGTTCAGCCCTGCTAATCAACAGAAACCAATGCAATGTTGACTCTTTTCACAGAGCAGATTCCAGGGCTACATATGCAGAATTCCTGAGTGCCTGTCCCCTCTCTGCTCTGTTCCTCTTCCTCCTGCCCATGGGCTGTGGTGGGGGAAGGGCTTGGTCCTGCTTGATCATGTCTCTGCCACTTTACCTTTTCTGTGTGATCATTTCTTAACCAGGTATAGGTGGTCTGCTCTGCATTCTCCATTTCCTTTTCAGGTTTAGTTGTTTTTTCTATAGTTTTTTCTTTGATGTGTAGGTGGGAGGAGGTTTCAACCTTGCCTTCCTACTCTGCCATCTTTTTTTCCCTCCTCTTAATACTTTTGTCTTTTCACCTTCATTTTAGATTTTTGGTTATTGATATATCACCTTTGCTACATGTTTGCTTTTACCAGTGAATTTTTTCTTCTCTAAAGTTCTTGTTTCTAGTTACGGCCTTTTTTCCCCTCTTAAATAAGTCTGTTTAACATTTCTTTTAAGGCCAGTGTAGTGGTGATGAACTCACTATAGTTTTTGTTTATCTAGAAGCTCTCTCCTTCAATTCTGAATGATAACCTTGTTGGGTGGAATATACTTAGTGCAGTTTTTTTCTTGTCAGCATTTTGAAAATATCATGCCACTCCCTTCTGGTCTATATAATTTCTGCTGAAAAATCAGCTGATAACCCTACAAAGTTTCCCCTGTATGCAACTCATTACTTTTGCTTCTTTTATGATTCTATCTTAACTTGAATCTTTGCCATTTTAATTATTTTGTGTCTTGGTGTGGACTTTCTTGGATTCATCTTATTTTGGAATCTCTGCCACCTGCACTCTTATGTCTGTTTTCTTCCCCAGTGAAATTTTCAGCTATTAGCTCTTCAAATGTTTTCCACCCTTCAGTCTCTCTCTTCTCCTTCTGGGACTCCTATAATGTGAATATTAGTATGTTGGATGTCCTAGAAGTCCCTTAACCTATCCCTATTTCTTTTTATTCTTTTCTCTTTGGAAATTCTATTTTGAGTGTTTTTCCATTACTCCTTCTTACAAATCACCAATATGTTGTTCTGCATCCTCTAATCTGCTGTGTATTTACTCTAGTGTGTTTTTCATTTCATTTATTGTATTATTCAAGTTTAATTGATTCCTTTTTATGTTTTCTGTTCCTTTGCTGAAGTCCTCCCTTAGTTCACCCACTTTTCTTCAAAGTCCAGTGAGCATTCTTACAACCGCTACTTTGAACTCTTTTCAGGTAGATTGCTTAGCTTTGTTTCATTTAGTTCTTTAGTGAAGTTTTGTGTTGTTCCTTTCTTTGGAGCTTATTCCTCTGCCTCATTTTGTTTGTTTCTGTCAACTAGGTGAACGGGCTACCTCTCCTAATCTTGGAGGAACGGCCTTGTGTAGGACTATCCCCTGGGTAGACTGAATGTGCCTGGTCATTTTAGTTGGCTAACTGCAGTCCAGGTGATCATGCACCAGATGTTTCCTGGTGTCAGGTCTCCCAGGATGGTGATGGGCCAGACCCATACTGGATAGGAGATCACAGGTGGAAGAATGTGTTCTATGGTACTTTATGTAGGTTCTGAGCTGTGGCCCTGCCTGCTGGGTTGGTGGGTGAGGCTGGGGTGCCTCTGTGGTGAGCTCCAGGCCAGGACTGTCCTGGTAGAATTTCTAGCACTGAGCAGTCAGGGGCAAAAGAGATGTGGGTAGGGGAAATCAGATGAATGCTGGGTTTGGGCCACACTGATGGAACATCTGCTGGTGGCAGCAGGGTCATGGGCAAGGGGACTGAGTCGGTGGCACCTTGGTGGAACTACTGTATCTCTGGTGGGTGTATTTGAGTGCTGGCCAGGAGCCCACCTTGAGTTATGTCTGGAGCTGGTGTGTGCACCCAGACCCTGCTTCCTTCCACACTATCAACATGGATGGGAGAGAATGTAAACATTACCACTCACTGGCACCTCTGATCCCAGAGAGAATTCTAAATATTGAGCTTCTTTCACCTATTTCCAAGTTGTCCCTTAAACCATGTTTTTCTTTCCCTGTGCCCCAGGGCAGGTCCAGGAGTCAAGATATGGAAGTGGGAGTGGCATCACTGACTCTTACCCTTAGTGACCTGATAGCAACATTTGCTTCCTGTTCCTGAAATTTTATGCCCTGCTGACCTACACGTCTTAGTTCCAGAAGAAGGAAAGTCTCCACCAGGATACAAAACAGTTATTCCCCTTAATTGGAATTTAAGACCACGACCTGGACACTTTGGGATACTTAGGACACTAAATCAGGTAAAGAGGAGATTTACTGTGCTTGCTTGAGTGATTAAACCTGACTGCTGTAAGAGAAAAACCATACCTGTTCTATAGTTAAAGTGATAAAATCAGGTTTATTCAGGACTATCGTAATAAGGGAAGAGACCTCAGAATAGAACAGGTTCAATTCACAAGTGGAAATTAAGGGTCAAAAAGCCTGGTGGTGGTGACTGGAAGGAAAATTCCTACTAGAAACATCAAGAGTAAGAGGGTTTTGGGCCACACTGATCTAACATATTCTTGCTGAAGATAGAACAGCTAATCAGATTCTGTATGGTGTATGACGGAGAGGATGATAAACCTGATGAGGTAACCCTGAGGAACATGAGGAACTCTTGCCAAACTAATTTAGCATGGTTTATGGTAAGGACTTTATAAAGTAGCACACAGATGGGCCTAATAGAAGATTTAAGACACTGAATAATGTTTTTTTTAATGTCATTAATCTACAGTTACATGTGCAACATTATGGTTACTAAACTCCCCACTTCATCAGGTCCACCCCACTTACCCCATTACAGTCACTGTTTATCAGCATAGTGAATGCTATAGAATCACTACTTGTCTTCTCTGAGTTGTACAGCCCTCCCCGTGCCCCCTCAACATTACATCTGCTAATCGTAATGCCCCATTTTCCCCCTTGTCCCTCCCTTCCCACCCATCTTCCCCATGCCTTTCTCTTTGGTAACTGTTAATCCATTCTTGGGTTCTGTGAGTCTGCTGCTGTTTTTTTCTTTCAGTTTTTCTCTTTGCTCTTATGCTCCACATATGAGTGAAATCACTTGATACTTGTCTATTTCTGCTTGGCTTATTTCACTGAGCATAATACCCTCTAGCTCCATCCACGTTGTTGCAAATGGTAGGATTTGTTTTCTTCTTGTGGCTGAGTAATATTCCATTATGTATATGTACCACATCTTCTTTATCCATTCATCTACTGATGGACACTTACGTTGCTTCCATTTCTTGGCTATTGTAAATAGTGCTGCAATAAACATAGGGGTGCATCTGTCTTTTTGAACTGGATTGCTGCATTCTTAGGGTGAATTCCTAAGAGTGGGATTCCTGGATCAAATGGTATTTCTATTTTGACTTTTTTGAGGAACCTCCACAATGCTTACCACAATGGTTGAACTAATTTACATTTCCACCAGCAGTGTAGGAGGGTTCCCTTTTCTCCACATCCTCGCCAACATTTGTTGTTGTTTGTGTTTTGGATGCTGGCCATCCTTACTGGTGTGAGGTGATATCTTACTGTGGTTTTAATTTGCTGTGGAGCATCTTTTCATGTGCCTGTTGGCCATCTGAATTTCTTCTTTGGAGAAGTGTCTATTCATATCCTCTACCCATTTCTTAATTGGATTATTTGCTTTTTGTTTGTTGAGGTGCATGAGCTCTTTATATATTTTGGATGTCAACCCCTTATCGGACACATCATTTATGAATATATTCTCCCATACTGTAGGATGTCTTTTTGTTCTACTGATGGTGTCCTTTGCTGTACAGAAGTTTTCAGCTTGATATAGTCCCACCTGTTCATTTTTGCTTTGGTTTCCCTTGCTGGGGGAGATACATTAATGAAGAAGTCGCTCATGTTTATGTCCAAGAGATTTTTTTTGGTATCATTAATCTACAGTTACATGGGCAACATTATGGTCACTAAACTCCCCACTTCATCAGGTGCCCCCCACTTACCCCATTACAGTCACTGTCCATCAGCGAAGTGAGATGCTATAGAATCACTACTTGTCTTCTGAGTTGTACAGCCTTGTGCCCCACCAACATTACGTCTGCCAATCGTAATGCCCCTTTTCCCCCCTTGTCCCTCCCTTCCCACCCATCCTCCCCAGTCCCTTTCCCTTTGGTAACTGTTAGTCCATTCTTGGATTCTGTGAGTCTGCTGCTGTTTTGTTCCTTCAGTTGTTTCCTTGTTCTTATACTCCACAGATGAGTGAAATAATTTGGTATTTGTCCTTCTTTGCCTGGCTTATCTGACTGGGGATAATACCTCGAGCTCCATCCATGTTGTTGCAAGTGGTAAGATTTGCTGTCTTCCTATGGCTGAATAATATTCCATTGTGTATATCTACCACATCTTCTTTATACATTCATCTACTGATGAACACTTAGATTGCTTCCATTTCTTGGCTACTGTAAATAGTGCTGCAATAAACATAGCGGTGCATCTGTCTTTTGGAAACTGGGCTGCTGCATTCTTAGGGTAAATTCCTAGGAGTGGGATTCCTGGGTCAAATGGTATTTCTATTTTGACTTTTTTGAGGAACCTCCACAATGCTTTCCACAATGGTTGAACTAATTTGCATTCCCACCAGCAGTGTAGGAGGGTTCCCTTTTCTCCACATCCTCGCCAACATTTGTTGTTGTTTGTGTTTTGGATGTTGGCCCTCCTTACTGGTGTGAGGTGATATCTCATTGTGGTTTTAATTTGCATTTCTCTGATGATTAGCCAAGTGGAGCATCTTCTCCTGTGCCTGTTGGCCATCTGAATTTCTTCTTTGGAGAAGTGTCTATTCATGTCCTCTGCCCATTTCTTAATTGGATTATTTGCTTTTTGTTTGTTGAGGTGCATGAGTTCCTTATATATTTTGGATGTAAACCCCTTATTGGTTATGTCATTTATGAATATATTGTCCCATACTCTAGGATGTCTTTTTGTTCTACTGATGGTGTCCTTTGCTTTACAGAAGCTTTTCAGCTTGATATACTCCCACCTCTACCTTTTTTGCTTTTGTTTCCCTTGCCCAGGGAGATATGTTCATGAAGAAGTCGCTCATGTTTATGTCCAAGAGATTTTTCCCTATGTTTTTTTTCTAAGAGTTTTATGGTTTCATGACTTACATTCAGGTCTTTGATCCATTTTTAGTTTAATTTTGTGTATGGGGTTAGACAGTAGTCCAGTTTCATTCTCTTACATGTAGCTGCCCAGTTTTGTCACCACCATCTGCGGAAGAAGTTGTCATCTCCCCATTGTATATCCAAGGCTCCTTTATCATATATTAATTGACTGGATATGTTTGGGTTAGTGTCTGAACTTTCTATTCTCTTCCACTGATCTGTAGGTCTGTTCTTGTGCCAAAACCAAATTGTCTTAACTACTGTAGCTTTGTAGTAGAGCTTGAAGTCTGGGAGCATAATTCCCAGTTTTGTTCTTCCTTCTCAGGATTTCTTTAGCTATTCGGGGTCTTTTGTGGTTCCATATGAATTTTAGAACTATTTGTTCCAGTTCATTGGAGAATGCTGTTGGTATTTTGATAGGGATTGCATTGAATCTGTAGATTGTTTTAGGTAGTATAGCCATTTTGACAATATCTAATCTTCCTAGCCAAGAGCATGGGATGAATTTCCATTTGTTAGTGTCCTCTTTAATTTCTCTTAGGAGTGTCTTGTAGTTTTCAGGCTTTAGGTCTTTCACTTCCTTCATTAGGTTTATTCCTAGGTATTTTATTCTTTTTGATGCCATTGTGAATGGAATTTTTTTCCTAATTTCTCTTTCTCCTAGTTCATCTTTAGTGTATAGGAAAGCAACAGATTTCTCTGTGTTAATTTAGTATCCTGAAACCTTGCTAAATTTAGATATTAGTTCTAGTAGTTTTGGAGTGGAGTCTTTAGGGTTTTTTGTGTACAATATCATGTCATCTGCCAATAGTGACAATTTGACTTCTTCTTTTCCAATCTGGATGCCTTGTATTTCTTTGTTTTGTCTGATTGCATGGCTAGGACCTCCAGTACTATGTTAAATAACAGTGAGGAGAGTGGGCATCCCTGTCTTGTTCCCAATCTTAGGCGAAAAGCTTTCAGCTTCTCGCTGTTAACTATAATGTTGGCTGTGGGTTTGTCATATATGGCCTTTATTATATTGAGGTACTTTCCCTCTATACCCATTTTGTTGAGAGTTTTTATCATGAATGGATGTTGAATTTTGTCAAATGCTTTTTCAGCATCCATGGAGATTATCATGTGGTTTTTGTTCTTTTTGTTGATGTGGTGGATGATGTTGATGTATTTTCGAATGTTGTACCATCCTTGCAACCCTGAGATGAATCCCACTTGATCATGATTATCTTTTTGATATATTTTTGAATTCGGTTTGCTAATATTTTGTTGAGTATTTTTGCATCTATTTTCATCAGGGATATTGGTCTGTAATTTTCTTTTTAGTGAAGTCTTTGCCTGGTTTTGGTATTAGAGTGATGCTGGCTTCGTAGAATGAGTTTGGAAATATTTCCTACTCTTCTATTTTTTGGAAATCTTTAAGGAGACAAGGTATTATTTCTTTCCTATATATCTGGTAACATTCAGAGGTGAATCCATCTGGCCCGGGCGTTTGTTCTTAGGTAGTTTTTATTACTGATTCATTTTCTTTTCTGGTAATTGGTTTGTTTAGGTTTTCTGTATCTTGCTTGGTCAGTCTTGGAAGGTTGTATTTTTCTAAGAAGTTGTCCATTTCTTCTAGGTTTTCCAGCTTGTTAGCATATAGATTTTCATACTATTCTCTTATAATTCTTGGTATTTCTGTGGGGTCCGTCATGATTTTTCCTTTCTCATTTCGCATTCTATTTATGCGTGTAGATTCTCTATTTCTCTTAATAAGTCTTGCTAGGGGTTTATCTATTTTGTTTATTTTTGCAAAGAACCAGCTCTTGATTTCATTGATTTTTTTGTATTTTTTTATTCTTCTCAATTTATTTATTTATTCTCTAATATTTATTATGTCCCTCCTTCTGGTGACTTTGGACCTCATTTGTTCTTCTTTTTCCAATTTCAATAATTGTATCTTTAGACTATTCATTTGGGATTGTTCTTCCTTCTTTAAATAGGTTTGGATTGCAATATACTTTCCTCTTAGAACTGCCTTTGCTGTGTCCCACAGAAGTTGTGGCTTTGTGTTGTTGTTGTCATTTGTCTCCATATATTGTTTGATCTCTGTTTTAATTTGGTCTTTGACCATTTGATTATTTAGGAGCATGTTATTAAGCCTCCATGTATTTGTGAGCCTTTTTGTTTTCTTTGTACAATTTATATCTAGTTTCATACCTTTGTGATCTGAGAAGTTGTTTGGTAGAATTTCAATATTTTTGAATTTACTGAGGTCCTTTGTGTGGCCTAGTATGTGGTCTATTCTGGAAAGTGTTCCATGTGCACTTGAGAAGAATGCGTATCCTCTTGATTTTGGGTGTAGAGTTCTGTAGATGTCTGTTAGGTCCATCTGTTCTAGTGTATTGTTCAGTGCCTCTGTGTCTTTACTTATTTTCTGTCTGGTTAATCTGTCCTTTGGAGTGAGTGGTGTGTTGAAGTCTCCTAAAATGAATGCATTGCTTTCTATTTCCTCCTTTAATTCTGTTAGTATTTGTTTCACATATGTCGGCGCTCCTGTGTTGGGTGCATATATATTTATAATGGTTATACCCTCTTGTTGGACTGACCCCTTTACCACTATATAATGTCCTTCTTTATCTCTTGCTACTTTCTTCGTTTTGATGTCTATTTGTCCGATACAAGTACTGCAACACCTGCTTTTTTCTCCTTGTTGTTTGCATGAAATATCTTTTCCCATCCCCTCACCTTTAGTCTGTGTATATCTTCGGGTTTGAGGTGAGTCTCTTACAAACAGCATATAGATGGGTCTTGCTTTTTTATCCATTCTATTACTCTGTGTCTTTTGATTGGTGCATTCTTTCCATTTCCATTTAGGGTGATTATTGATAGATATGTACTTATTGCCATTGCTGGCTTTAGATTCGTGGATACCAAAGGTTCAAGGGTAGCTTCTTTACTATCTAACAGTCAAACTTAACTCTTTTGTTAAGTTATTATAAACACAGTCTGATGATTCTTTATTTCTCTCTACTTTTTCTTTCTCCTCCATTCTTTATATACTATGTGTTTTATTCTGTACTCTTTTACATTTCCTTTGACTGTTCCTGTGGATAGTTGATTTTACGTTTTACCTTTCATTAGTATTTGGATGATCTACTTTCGTTGCTATGATTTTATTTTATCTGGTGACATCTTTTTAGCCTTAGGAGTGCTTCCATCTAGAGCAGTCCCTTTAAGATATCCTGTAGAGGTCGTTTGTGGGAGGCAAATTCCATCAGCTTTCACTTCTCTGGGAATTGTTTAATCCCTCTGTCTAATTTAAATGATAATCGTGCTGGATACAGTATACTTGGTTCACGCCCCTTCTGTTTCATTATCTTAAATATATCATGCCATTCTCTTCTGGCCTGTAAGGTTTCTGTTGAGAAGTCTGATGATAGTGTTATGGGTTTTCCTTTGTAGGTGATCTTTTTTCTCTCTCTAGCTGCCTTTAATACTCTTTCCTTATCTTTTATCTCAGTCATTTTAATTATTATGTGTCTTGGTGTTGTCTTCCTTGGGTCCCTTGTGTTGGGAAATCTGTGGGCTTCCGAGGACTGAGAAACTATTTCCTTCCCCAGCTTGGGTAAGTTTTCAACAATTATTTCTTCAAAGACACTTTCTATCCCTTTTTCTCTCTCTTCTTCTTCTGGTACTCCTATAATGTGAATATTGTTCCATTTGGATTGGTCACACAGTTCTCTTAATATTCTTTCATTCTTAGAGATCCTTTTATCTCTCTCTGCCTCAGCTTCTCTGTATTCCTGTTCTCTGATTTCTATTCCATTAATAGTCTCTTGCACCTCGTCTGTTCTGCTCTTAAGCCCGTCGATTGCGTATTTGATTTCTGCATTGTCTTTCCTCACTTTGTCCCTTAGCTCTTGCATATTTCTCTGTAAATCCATCAGCATGGTTATGACTTTTATTCTGAATTCTTTTTCAGGAAGATTGTGTAAGTCTATCCAATCAGGCCCTCTCTCTGGGGTTGTCTGGGTAATCTCTGTCTATACCATATTCCTCTGTCTTTTCATGGTGATAGAAGTGGTTGCTGGTAGGTGCCATGTGTGTCCATGGGAGAACAAAGTCCCTTCCTGCTTGTTGTTCTCCTTGCCCTTCTCTGGGGCCTGAGCTGGTTTCTCACACACCGGGAGGCTGTTTCTGGGATTATCCCTGGAGCTGCCTGTGTGCAGGGTCACCCTCAGACTAGCCAATAGCACTGTGGGTGTTTAAAGTCTTGCTGGGTGCCTTCTGGTCCCCTTGGTGCTTTGCAGCCCTTATTGTGGGTTCTGGGGTCCTTCCCGCTTAGCTGGCACCAGCTGGGAGTAGATTTTGTGAGGTTGCTGTGGACGGGGCCACTCCTCTGCTGTTCCGCAGCAGTGGCGGATCCCACACCCTTTGCGGCACTGGCTAGGGGGGTGGGAATGAATCGCAGGCTGCTGATCTGTGTTTGAAGCCTCAGCATGGCTGCTTTGCCTGGCCGCCAGCCAGGGGGTCCGAAATTCCCCAAGACTCCCAGCCCGCTTGGCTGAGTGCGCTGGGACAATTTTGTTCCACTGTTGGGCCCTTGTGTCTTTAAGACTTTAACAAAAAGTGCCCCCTTTTCTTTTGTCCTAGGGAGCCAGCTGAGGGCACCTGCTTGCAGTCTCCACCTCAGATCCTCCCCTTATGTTTCTCTAATCTCCAATACACCACACAATGTGTGTCAGTGCTCCCAGCGCAGATCACCAGGCTGGTTATTTGGCGGGCCTGTGCTTCCACTCCCTCCCCACTCTGAATCTTTTCCTCCCTCTGGTGCGCTGGGGTGGGGGAGTGCTCAGGTACCGCTGGGTTGCAGCTTTGTGTCTTACCTGCTTTGTGAGGTGCTGAGTTCTTGCAGGTGTAGCTGTAGCCTGGCTGTTGTACTGTATCTTCTGGTCTCTTTTCTAGTAATAGTTGTATTTGTTGTATTTTCACAAATATATATGGTTTGGGGAGGAAATTTCCACCATCCTGCTCATGCCGCCATCTTCCCAGAAACCTGAATAATGTTTTATAAGCAAAGAATCTATGTCAGTCCCCCTCTTGTTCAAAAAAGAAGAGACATTCTTTACTTTGAACAATATAAGTGCATTTATTCTTTGGTCATCTTTTTGTTCTTTAGGATCAGCTAAATTAATTTGTTGAGATGTGGTAGTATAGGGTGTTTGCTGGATTATGCTAGCCATTAAGCATTTAATGAGAGTGGTTTCTATGAAAGCAAAGAAAAACAAAGATTCACATTAAAAATCCAGATTTTTTATCCAGAGTTTAGTAGCCAATCAAGAAGTATTTTAGATGTTGCACTCCAAGCATGTTTAAGTGCTGTTGTGAACACAGCAGTGTCAATCAAAAGGATTTCCTGGTTTGCAGTTTGAATGTGGTGATGGCATGAGGTGTTCTGGTGAACTGAGTTGCCCACACAGCTTCAGGAATGAAGGTTGCCCATAAATAATCTATTGTGTTTTATTTTCTCAAAGTTATACATGTCATTCAGCTTCTGCATGCAGCACTTGGGAAAAGGGAATTTTTAGAACTCAATGATTCTAAGTCAGAAGGGAGAAAAATTGGAAACATAATTTTTTACCACATTGGTGATCTACAAGAATTCATGATCTGTCAAGGACTATCAAAATGTGTAAGAAAGAATCCACAAGGGTATGGTATAGTTTCCATTAAAACAAATTTTTCTCTTTAAAGTCTCCACTTTTATCAATGACAATAAAAGTATGACTAGTTTGCAAAATAAAATAAGTCTAGTTAGTGAGGGGCTACATAGGTCTTTTGAGTTTGTTTCCCTGGAACTTTTTTTTAACACATCTCAGTCTTTTCAGTCTCCAAAGGCTAGAAGCCAAGATTAGACCTTGTCACCAGATGTTGTCTGCAATATTTACACACTTGGGAGAATTTTCCTCTTCTGAACTTCTCCAAAGTCTCCTGAGGTTCCTGGGCCTGCCAAGAAGTTACCTTTCTTTTGCCTTTTATGGAATTTCCATTCAGTCATACACTGTTTTTTTGTAAGAAGTGCTTTATAAGCATTGGCTCCTTAAAGTCCTTAAAGACATCTGGCCTAATTTTATTCCATGAACATCCAAATATGACATTCTTACCAAAGCCTTGGTAATATAACCATTGTTTCCAATTTTGTCCCATTACAAAGAAAAGAGATTCTTATTGAACTTATCATAACTGTATTGTCATAAATATGAGTACTAACTAAGTTTTTTAACTTGGAATGATTCAGGTAGGAAGAAAAAAGTAATTGTTTCATCTTAGGTCAGAAAGATGTACGTTAAAATTGTTAACTTCGACATAGATTAAGAGAAAAACATTAATTCTGGAATACATAACATTCTAAAAAAGCCTAAAATTACCATCCTCATCAGTTCATTCACCCCATGGATTTGATTCTTGCTCTGCTTTATTTGAGTTAGTAGTTTTATACAAGGTTCTTCACTACTTATGGAAGTTTTTATTCATTCCAGAGGCATGTTCTCAAAGATATTCAAGTGATGCCATGATGGAACATTCCTGCCTGTTGCTAATTGTAAACAACTCAGAGAACAAAGTCAAGCAATGACTGACTGAATGCAAATTACTTAAAATGGCCATGGATAATTTGAAAGTTCATTTGATAAGGACAATTATTTATTTGGTACATGGTATTTTAATATTAAAGCCAGACATCAAGGTTATTGATCAGTTTGTATTAACTTTATGCACTAGCCTTTCCCACATTCTCCAACTGTTCAAAAAGTATATATCCATTCATTTGTTGTCTAACTCTTTCCATATTTCTCATTCTGGAACAACCAATCATTTGCTTTAGGAAAAAGTTACTCTCATTCACCCTTAACAAAACGCATCCTTCCTACTTCCTTAAGAAAAACGCACCTTACATTGCTTGCATACAATGTGAGTCCAGGTAATGTCACTTATAAATATTGATTAGAGTTTTTAATCATTAGTAATCTTATTTTACAAAGAAAACTAAACAGTAAGCAATTTTAACGGACTATCACGTTTCATTCTGTAACAAATATATAAATCCATCATTTCATAATTTTCTAGAGGCATATGGTATTTACTAGTACAAATCCTGTGTTTTTTTTAACAGATCCAAGTATATTTAGTTTCTCTGTAAAGTATAAAAACAAGTTGTCAAAAGTAGAGAACCTTTTGTTCAATTGAGATTTCATTACCTTATTTGGAAATAACCTAGATAATAATATCTCCCTTTAAATTAACTTCGTAGATTTAGGCTTCAAGTTACCAAAATGGTTTGTGGACCTATTTTTAAGTACATAAAACATTGTTGAAAAGCTTACTTATAAATTTTAAACCCACTTGTATTTATTTAATTCTCTTATGGTTAACAATTATGTTAGAATTATTCATGAAAATTTCATGAGGTAAACAAATGTAGCTAACATCCTAATTTATTTTTCCTTTTAAAAAATTATCGAAGTACAGTTGACATATGTTATATTAGTTTCAGGTGTACATCATAGTGATTCAACATTTATATACTTCATGAAATGCTCACAGCGATAGTTTAGTACCTGTTACTGTACAAAATTATTACAATTTTATTGGGTATGGCTCTCTGCTGTACATTTCATCGCTGTTACTTATTTTCTAACTGAAAATATCTCTCTCTTAATTTCCTGCACCTATTTTGTCTATTCCCCCATCCCACTCACCTCTGGCAACCCCAGTTTTTGCTGTTTTTGAGTGGGCTTTTTTGTATGTTTACTTTTTTTTAGATTTACATATAAGTAGAACCATATGTCATTTGTCTTTCTATGTCACAAATGGTTAGATTTTGGATGTCAACCCTTTATCGGATATGTCATTTATGAATATATTGTCCCATACTGTAGGATGTCTTTTTGTTCTACTGATGGTGTCCTTTGCTGTACAGAAGCTTTTCAGCTTGCTATAGTCCCACTTGTTCATTTTTGCTTTTGTTTCCCTTGCCCGGGGAGATATGTTAGTGAAGAAGTTGCTCATGTTTATGTCCAAGAGATTTTTGCCTATGTTTTTTTCTAAGAGCTTTATGGTTTCATGATTTACATTCAGATCTTTGATCCATTTCGAGTTTACTTTTGTGTATGGGGTTAGACAGTAGTCCAGTTTCATTCTCTTACATGTAGCTGTCCAGTTTTGCGAACACCAGCTGTTGAAGAGGCTGTCATTTCCCCATTGAATATCTATGGCTCCTTTATCGTATATTACCTGACAATATATGTTTTGGTTAATATCCGGACATTCTATTCTGTTCCACTGGTCTGTGGGTCTGTTCTTATGCCAGTACAAAATTGTCTGGATTACTATGAATTTGTAGTAGATCTTAAAGTTGGAAAGCGAGACCCCCCCTGCTTCATTCTTCCTTCTCAGGATTGCTTTGGCTATTTCGGGTCTTTTGTGGTTCCATATGAATTTTAGAACTATATGTTCCAGTTCATTGAAGAATGCTGTTGGTATTTCGATAGGGATTGCATTGAATCTGTATATTTCTTTGGGCAGGATGGCCATTTTGACAATATTAATTCTTCCTACCCAACAGCATGGGATGAGTTTCCATTTGTTAGTGTCCTCTTTAATTTCTCTTATGAGTGTCTTGTAGTTTTCAGGGTATAGGTCTTTCCCTTCCTTGGTTATATTATTCCTAGGTATTTTATTCTTTTTGATGCAATTGTGAATGGAATTCTTTTCCTGATTTCTCTTTCTGCTAGTTCATCATTAGTGTAGAGGAAAGCAACAGATTTCTGCGTATTAATTTTTCTGTCCTGCAACGTTGCTGACTTCAAATATTAGTTCTAATAGTTTTGGAGTGGAGTCTAGGGTTTTTTATGTATAATATCATGTCATCTGCAAATAGTGACAGTTTGACTTCTTCTTTACCAATCTGGATGCCTTGTATTTCTTTGTTTTGTCTAATTGCCGTGGCTAGGGCCTCCAGTACGATGTTGAATAACAGTGGGGAGAGTGTGCATCCCTTTTCTCTTCCCGATCTTAGGTAAAAGCTTTCAGCTTCTTGCAGTTAAGTATGATGTTGGCTGTGGATTTGTCATATATGGCCTTTATTATGTTTAGGTACTTCCCCTCTATACCCATTTTGCTGAGAGATTTTATCATGAATGGATGTTGAATTTTGTGGAATGCTTTTTCCACATCTATGGAGATGCTCGTGTGGTCTCTGCCCTTCTTTGTGTTGATGTGATGGATGATATTGATGGATTTTCGAATGTTGTACCATCCTTGCATCACTGAGATGAATCCCACTTGATCATGGTACATGATCCACTTGATGTGTTTTTGAATTTGTCTTGCTAATATTTTGTTGAGTATTTTTGCATCTATGTTCTTTAGGGATATTGGTCTGTAATTTTTTTTGGTGGGGTCTTTGCCTAGTTTTGGTATTAGAGTGATTCTGGCTTCATAGAATGAGTTTAGAAGTATTCTGTCCTCTTCTTTTTTTTGGAAAATTTTAAGGAGAATGGGTATTATGTCTTCTCTCTAGTCTGATAACATTCAGCAGTGAATCCATCTGGCCCAGGGTTTTGTTCTTGGGTAGTTTTTTGATTACTGATTCAATTTCATTGCTGGTAATTGGTCTGTTTAGATTTTATGTTTCTTCCTTGGTCATTCTTGGAAGGTTGTGTTTTTCTAGGAAGTTGTCCATTTCTTCTAGGCTATCCAGCTTGTTAGCACACAGAATTTCATAGTATTCTCTAATAATTCTTTGTATTTCTGTGGGGTCCGTCATGATTTTTCCATTCTCATTTCTGATTCTGTTTATGTTTGTACAATCTCTTTTTTTCTTGATAAGTGTGGCTATGGGTTTGTCTATTTTGTTTATTTTCTCAAAGAACCAGCTCCTGCTTTCATTGATTCTTTTATTGTTTATTCTTCTCAATTTTATTTATTTCTGCTTTAATCTTTATTATATCCCTAAGTCTACTGACTTTGGGCCTCATTTGTTCTTCCTTTTCTAGTTTCATTAATTGTGAGTTTAGACTGTTCATTTGGGATTATTGTTCTTTCCTGAGGTATGCCTGTATTGCAATATATTTCCCTCTTAGCACAGCCTTAGCTGCATCCCACAGATTTTGTGGTGTTGAATTATTGTTGTCATTTGTCTCCATATATTGCTTGATCTCGGTTTTTATTTGTTCATTCATCCATTGATTATTTAGGAGCATGTTATTAAGTCTGCATGTGTTTGTGGGCTTTTTCATTTTCTTTGTGTAATTTGTTTCTAGTTTCATACCTTTGTGATCTGAGAAGCTTGTTGGTACAATTTCAATCTTCCAGAATTTACTGAGGCTCTTTTTGTGGCCTAATATGTGATCTATTCTTGAAAATTTTCCACATGCATTTGAGAATAATGTGTATCCTGTTGCTTTTGTATGGAGTGTTCTGTAGATGTCCATTAGGTCCATCTATTCTAATATGTTGTTCGGTGACTCTGTCTCTTTACTTATTTTCTGGGGGGTTGATCTGTCCTTTGGAGTGAGTATTGTGTTGAAGTCTCCTAAATGCATTGCATTCTATTTTCCCCTTTAATTCTGTTAGTATTTGTTTCACATATGTAGGTGACCTGTGTTGGGTGCATACATATTTATAATACTTATATGTTCTTGTTGGACTGACCCTTTTATCATTATGTAGTGTCCTTCTTTGTCTCTTGCGTCTGTCTTTGTTTTGAAGTCTATTTTGTCTGATACAAGTACTGCACTCCTGCTTTTTTCTCACTATTAGTTGCATGAAATATCTTTTTCCATCCCTTTACTTTCAGACTGTATATGTCTTTGGGTTTGAGGTGAGTCTCTTGTAGGCAGCATATAGATGGGTCTTGTTTTTTTTATCCATTGAGTAACTCTATGTCTTTTGATTGGTGCATTCAGACCATTTACCTTTAGGGTGAAGGTATGTACTTATTGCCATTGCAGGCTTTAGATTCGTTGTTACCAAAGGTTCAAGGACAATTCCCTTACTATCTAACAGTCTAATTTAACTTACTTCGTATGCTATTACAAACACAACCTAAAGGTTCTTTTTTTTCTTTCCTCATTTTTCTTCCTCCTCCATTGTTTGTATGTTATGAATCATATTTTGTACTCTTTGTCTTCCCGTGGGTGACATCTATTTAGCCTTAAGAATACTTCCATCTATAGGACTCCCTCCAAAATGCACTGTAGAGGTAGTTTGTGGGAGGTAAATTCTCTCACCTTTTGCTTATCTGTAAATTTTTTAATCCCTCCTTCAAACTTAAATGATAACCTTGCTGGGTAAAGTATTCTTGGTTCAAGGCCCTTCTGCTTCATTGCATTAAATATATCGTGCCACTCCCTTCTGGCCTGTAAGGTTTCTATTGAGAAGTCTGATGATAGCCTGATGAGTTTTCCTTTGTAATCTTTTCTCTCTCTCTAGCTGCTTTTAGAAGTCTGTCTTTATCCTTGATCTTTGGCATTTTAATTATTATATGTCTTGATGTTGTCTTCCTTGGGTCCCTTGTGTTGGGAGATCTGTGCACCTCCATGACTTGACAGACTATTTCCTTCCCCAGACTGGGGAAGTTTTCAGTAATTACCTCCTCAATGACACTTCCTATCCCTTTTGCTCTCTCCTTCTTCTGGTATCCCTATAATGCAAATATTGTTCCATTTGGATTGGTCACACAGTTCTCTCAACATTCTTTCATTCTTGGAGATGCTTTTTATCTCTGTGCCTCAGCTTCTTTGTAGTCCTCTTCTCTAATTTCTATTCCATTTGCCTTGTCTTCTACTACAACTAATCTGCTTTTAAATCCCTCCGTTGTATGGTTCATTTTGTTGTGCTCAAGTCGCAAGACCTTGAGAGACTATTAAGGAGCCGATTCTGATGCAAACACAAAAGGGTTATTTATTTCAAGCTCGAGCTTGGACTCACACTTTTTACCAATGCAGCGGGTCAGGAATGTGAGCCCTGAGCTCAGGGTAGGCAAGGTTTTTATGCATTACAGGTTCAGGAAGAGGGGATTCTAACTTGGCATAAGCTGATTGGGGATTTTGGAAGTTAAACAGTTGTTATTGGTTAAGTTCGGCTGGCCTAACCATAATGATGTAACTTGCAAGGTATGTTATCTTTAAGGAGCAGGAGCGTTGCTAGGGGGATTATCTGGGGTAGGGGTTTATAGGCCCCGGTGGCCATTTATCCATGTTCTCAAGACACGTAAATCTCCTACGCCTGGGGGCATTGGGCGCAGATGGCCAGCCTTGAGATAAGACCTTCCTGCCTTCTTCTAATATCAGTTCCTGTGGTTAGGAAACTTTTCAAGATTTCTTCCAGAGCCAGGCCTGGCTCAGGCCTCAGATGGAGATTAGGTACAAAAAAACACAGTCAGTCCTGTTCTGTCCTTCATTTAGGTTCACACAGTCAGATTTGTTAAAATGGCTTCTCTTATGCTAACTCTAGGGTCTCACATTCCCCCCTTCTCTTGTACATTGGGTCCAATCATGGGCTCAAAGTTTTTAAATGACAGAAATGTTTAGCTGGGCTCGACCTGTGACACAGCCTGTCACAGGGAATGTCTCTCTCATCTGGGGGGGTGAGGTTCTATGCCTCACCTCAGTTGGCCCCCACGTTGCTCACCTGAAGTTCTTTGCCACTGTACCTGTCTTAGGTTGGTTTTTTTTGTGAGGAATTTTACCCATCTTTGGCTAACTAGCCATCTCTTGGGACTAACAGGGAGATAAAATATAAAAGAGAGGTCTGGATAAAATCATAATATACATGATTATATTTTTGCAGCAAATGCAGGTGGGGAATCAGCATATGACTCACTTATTTCTTGAAGTTAATTCTTGAAAAGTAGCACAAGTATGTATTGGCTTTAAAAATTAGCAACTGCACTCCGTACACATGCTAGGAGAATAGGAATACAAATACATAGCAAAAGCAGAAAAATCAGACAAATTAAAACAACACATTTCTGTAAACTGTTCACATCTCATATGTTCTTTTAACAGCAGATAATTTATGGTAGACTTTTCTTAGCTTTTGATTGAGTTCAGATAATACAGAAGCAGTTCAAGTTGTTGTCACAATCAGATGTCAGAGCTTGGAGAAGATTTTCATGACTATTTCTAGGATAATCTATTAGAGCAGTAAAGATGCATCTCATGCCACATATATTTTGATAATGTGAAGAGAAGGCTTAGGGTGTGGACCTGTACTACTTGCCTTGCTTTTAAGGTGGGCCGGGCTGCTGTCTGCCTGCTAGGGTTGCCTACAGCGAAGTTATGGGTCATGCTGAGATACTCTTCTTCATCTGCGGAACACTCAAACATTCTAGGCTAAGCCGCCTTTGGCTCTTTGAGCTTCAACTTATTTCACTGAAGAAAGACTCTAGAACTTAATGTTTAACACAGAGTTTCAGTAGGGAGTTTTTTGGCGGGTTTTTTTGTTTGTTTTTGCATGTAGTTACACTGCTCTGACTGCAAACATTCCGCCCTGCCTTTTCTGGAGGCTTTCTTCTCATTCTGACTATACTCATAGTCTCTGTCTCATTCTTTTCTTTACAGAATAGAGACTCTAGTTGCTGCTAGGGAAAGGGGGTGACGACTGCTCTGGCTGCTTCAGACTGAGAGGGGGGCGCAGTAAGGGGTGCAGCTAGGTCTCTATCAATCAATGGTCGGTCGGGAGGCCTTCAGAAGATGGGAGTTTTCATCCTGGTTCTATGGCTATTACTATTTGCAGCTTCATGGCTTTTAGGTGAGACATAACAAATCATGTCACTAGGTTAAGCATCAACATCTGGAGTTGGATTTTTTATTCTGGAAGGACAAATTTGACAAGAAGATTAAAGAATGCATGGCTGAATATGAGGATTAGAAATAGTAAAACTCTAATTGAGAATCATAGCCAGGTATCTTGGGGAAACTAGAATTTTGGATCTAGTCTATGTTCCAATGACTAGTATTAGGACTCAGTATAGATAAGGCTGCATTATTGAAACAATACTTTTCTCAAAAATCACTTTCATTTTTATTAGAAGTAACTAGATTAAGAAAATAATTAACAGTTGGCTTGATTATTTGCGTAAGTGCAGCAAGAAGAGCAATTGATTACACAGGCTCTTTTAAATGTGCTTTGCTGGAACTTTTTATAATGAACTTCAGATTGGACTTTTAAAAGCCACACAAGGCTAGAAAACCAAGCCAGACTTGCCATTAGGTTTTTTTTTTTTTGCCTGCAGTACCTGTAGATTTGGTACCTGTAGAATTCTCTTCTTGAGGTCCTCAAGACATTCTGAGGTTCCTGCACCTGCCAGGAAGTGACTTTCTTTACTCACTTGGTAAGGCTGCTGGGAATCTTGCAAGCAAGGTACTAGGCCAGTTCCTCCAAGGGGCTCTGCTGGCTCTATGCAGTCAACCTCAGTTCTTTAAAGCTGTCTGTTAACATGAGTTCACACACGTGTCTCTCAGGAATAGTATTCCAGTCAAAGCCTCGGTAATATAACTAGTGTTTTTAATTGGTCTTTTTACAAGGAAAGCAGATTGTTATTGAACTTATGCAAACAAACATACTGCTGTGAAATATAAAAATAGTTACTGAGAGTTGTTAAATTCTGGAGGGATCAGGTAGAGAGAAAGATAAATGTTTCAATTCTGCTTACAAAGGTATTGTCATTTACTAAACTGTTGTCAGCTTAAGAGAAAAAGCTTAAAACACTTTATCAGTAACACTTGAAACAAAAAGCTACAAAATCATTTTCTTTAGTTTACTTAATCCTATGTAAATACTTGTTCTGAAATCTAGCTTTTTACTAGTTTAGGAGTAATAAAACAGCGACTATAAATGACAAAAGACTGTAAATGAGAGTGGCTAAAGATCTGACAGAGAACTTACTACAAGACAGTTGACATAAGGAAATTTGGATATTTTTGCAACACAAAACATCTAGCAACAAAGTTTAGCATCATTCTCTTTGGCAGTGTTTTCCAGGTAATTATATATCAGACAAATAAGCTAAATTAGCCAAATACTTTTTCTAATGAGAAAAAATTTCTCTGACTAGAGGCCCTCTGGAAAATATCAGAGTTACTTACAGGTAAAAGTACTTTTTTGAATTTGATTTTGGAAAGTTGTCAGAAGAAAGTTTCTTTGGCACTTGCTTAAATAGGATTATAGGTATTTAACTAGAATGACAATAAAAAGGCTTAAATGCAAATACAGTTTACTCAGTTGTTAACAACATTTGGCTTACAGTCTTTTTAATATAAAGATTTCATTTTTTTTAATACTCAGAGAACTTATTGAGACTTTAAGCATGAGAAACTGCTTTGATAAAAACAATTAGAAAGCTCTTTGCAATCTCTTAACATTAAGAGCAGGCTAATCAGTTTAAGAAAACTTTTGTCTTTAACTGAAAACAAAATTCTAATTTTGCTGTGTACTTAATATTGAGACTCATTTGCTTTAATTTCATATAGCATGACTGTATCAACTTCCACAAACTTTCTATAACTTTGTTTTTATATTCAGAGTTCTTCTTTTACTTTAGAAGTTATATTCTTTTATTCTCAACAAAATGAATTTTTACTCTTTATGTTTTTTCTTATTAAACATACATCTTTTCTAGCATGCAGAGATGTCTTCTTTATTATGTTAAGTAGTTTTAATTAGAACTTAAAACATTAGGTACTTTAACTTTCAATGAACACTGAAAAATAGGCTATTATAAACTGTAACACCAGCATTCTTCAGATTGATATATTTATGAACACTTTTTATCATTTTTGGAAATGTGCCTTACAGCACAATTTTTACTGAGCACAAAACATTTTCATATAACTTAGCAAAACTCTAAAAATTTTAGTTACTACAAAAATTCTCAGGATGTTTGCAGATATGCACACTGTAACACCTTATAACACACAATTATTAAGATGTTCACTTGCTATACTTAGTTTACTCAGAACTGTGCTAGATTACTCATGAAACTTTTATTGAACATTACACAGAGTTAAGCTTAAGCAATTTTCTTGAAAGATTTAACAGATAACATCAACTGAAATGACTTTAAGTAAACAGGCAGCTGATAATCATAGGACATGTCCGTTTCAGTTCAACTTGAATTAGCATTAATGCTTAATATTTTTTATTAGAATTTTCTGGAAGTTTTAGAATGATTAATTTTTACAAGCGCTTGTTTTTAAATTAATTTGTATTAATACTATCTGGAGGTAGAAAAACATTTTTCTTTACACACTTAGACACAGAAACATACAGATTGAGATGCAATGACTACAGTTAGCAACACTTTTCATAAAAGAACATACACAGACAAACTGATATAAAGATACTGATATTCAATTCTAGAGGTCACTAGTGGCAAAAGGCCAGTAGTGATGGGGCTGATTCACCCCCCCCCGCATCTGGGGAACCGGTGGCTCACAGGGGCAAGCGGCGGAGGCAGACTGGTCTCTCTGAGCCCTTTGTCTGGTATAGGGTGGGCTTCTTACTGGAGCGCCTCCACCTTCTGCTCTCAGAGCAGCTTCTGCTTCCCTGGTGGGGGATGGTTGTGTCTTTCCTTTAACTTTTTTTAAATGGTCCGTCATTAGAGACAATGGAGTAGAAGAATTCTGTCTCATTTTTTCTAACAACTCACAGTAGAAAGCTATCGACAGACAAACAAGTATCACAGACAGACAAAAAGCAGAACAAAAAATGCCCACGGGGGTCTGGAGACAAAATCGAAAGTGGGACGATGGCGATGGCGGGAGCAACCTGCCTCATCCCCTCAAAGACTCAAAACAAATTAGGGGCACTCCGTCCCCTTCAAATGGGCCTGGAATCTCTTCCAGGACACCTTCAAATGGGGGCCTGGAACGTCTTCCAGGACCCCCGATCGGTGACCTTCCACAGCACATCTGTCTAGGCCCTATACCGATCCCTTCAAATGCAAATTGAGCCCTTCTCAGAAAGTGAAAGAGCGCAGTGCAACACACATCACAAACAATAGACACAAAGCAAAGCTTACATCACTCACACACACAAAGTTCTTACCGGCCAGCTCAGACCCTCCAGTTCGGGAGTCCTGGGGGTCTTGGGGATCCCAGACAAGCCCCCAAATGTTGTGCCCAAGTCACGAGTCCTCAAGAGACTATTAAGGAGCAGATTCCAATGCAAACACAAAAGGGTCATTTATTTCAAGCTCGAGCTTGGATTCACATCCTTCACTGATGCAGCGGGTCAGGAATGTGAGCCCTGAACTCAAGGTAGGCAAGGCTTTTATGCATTACAGGTTCGGGAAGAGGGGATTCTAACTTGGCATAAGCTGATTGGGGATTTTGGAAGTTAAACAGTTGTTATTGGTTAAGTTCGGCTGGCCTGACCATAATGATGTAACTTGCAAGGTATGTTATCTTTAAGGAGCAGGAGCATTGCTAGGGGAACTACCTGAGGTATGGGGTTTACAGGCCCCAGTGGCCATTTGTCCATGTTCTCAAGACACGTACATCTCATACGCCTGGGGGCATTGGGCGCAGATGGCCGGCCTTGAGATAAGACCTTCCTGCCTTCTTCTAATATCAGTTCCTGTGGTTAGGAAACTTTTCAAGATTTCTTCCAGAGCCAGGCCCGGCTGAGGCCTCAGATGGAGATTAGGCACAAAAAACAGAGTCAGTCCTGTTCTGTCCTTCATTTAGGTTCACACAGTCAGATTTGTTAAAATGGCTTCTCTTATGCTAACTCTAGAGTCTCACAATTTCAGATATAGAATTTTTTAATGATTGAATCTCCAATTTAAATTTGTTCCTGAGTTATTGAATATTTTTCTGTACCTCCATAAGTATGTTTATAATTGTTATTTTGAGCTCTCTTTCAGGAAGATTGGTGAGCTCAGTTTCATTTGGACCTCTTTCTGGGGTTTGTGAGATTTTGATCTGAACCATGTTCTTTTGACATTTCATATTTCTGTGTGGTGCCCACTAGTGCACAGAAGCTCCACTCTCTGGAGCTGCTCAGACCCTGTGTCCAGTGTCAGACCCAGTGGGCCATGCACACAGGTGTAAACCCCTGTGCTTTGCATCTCTAGCTGTTGTAGGTGGAGCCTACCTCTGTCTGGCCTGACACCAGTACAGTGACTGCCAGTTTGCAAAAATGGTGCTGTCAGGCTAGAAGGAAGGTGCAGCAGGCTGTGTGTCAACAGTGGGGACCCTCAAAGCTGAGTAGGTAGCCAGATGGATGGAGCACCTGAAGCTCCACAAAATTCCCAACCAAATGGGCAGAGCCCACCAAGACAACCTTAACCTTGTACAGCTCTCCCTTCTCCTGTGCACCAAGCTCCACACAAACCCCGCCCGTTCAGCAGCCGTCTGACTGCTAGGAAGCCTCTCAGACTGCCTACCTTTCCTCTGACCCAGAGCTGCCGGATGTGGATCCCATCTTCCACAAATGGCCAGAATGTCAATTTCTCAAGCACTCCTCCTGTCCAAGCTCCCCAACGTCCAGAGCACCACACACTATAGGTTTCTGTTCACAAAGCAGATCTCCAGGGCTGGGTGCTCAGCAGTCCCAGGCTTCCACCCCCTCCCCCCACTCCATTTCTCTTCCTCCCACTGGTGAGCTGGGGTGGAGGAAGGGCTTGGGTCCTGCCGGATTAAGGCTTTCATACTTTACCCTGCTTCATTAGATCTGCTCTGTTCATGAGGTCTGTATGCAATCTGGTTCAGAATTCTTTCTTGTTGGTGTTTTAAGGTTAGTTGTATTAATTAATTATATTTTTGTACTGTTTGTGGTTTCAGGAGGAGCTCTCCATCACACCTCTTACGCCGCCATCTTGTATTGCTCAGCATTGTGTCTCCTTGGTTAGTTTTATGCTAAGGTTTTATTCTTTTTGATGCAATTGTGAGTGGAATTGTTTTCCTGATTTTTCTTTGGGCTAGTTCATCGTTAGTGTATAGGAATGCAACAGATTTCTGTGTATTACTTTTCTATCCTGCAAATTTGCTGAATTCAGATATTAGATCTAGTAGTTTTGGAGTAGATTCTTTAGGGTTTTTCATATACAACTACATTATGTCATCTGCAAACAGGGGCAGTTTGACTTCTTCCTTAACAATCAGGATGCCTTTTATTTCTTTGTGTTGTCTGATTGCCATGGCAAGGACCTCCAGTACTATGTTGAATAACAGTGGAGAGAATGGGCATCCCTGTCTTGTTCCCGATCTTAGATGAAAAGCTTTCAGCTTCTCGCTGTTAAGTAGGATGTTAGCTGTGGGTTTGTCAAATATGGCCTTTATGATGTTGAGGTACTTGCCACCTATACCCATTTTGTTGAGAGTTTTAATCATGAATGGATGCTGAATTTTGTCAAATGCTTTTTCAGCATCTGTGGAGATGATCATGTTGTTTTTGTTTTTCTTTTTGTTGATGTGGAGGATGTTGTTGATGGATTTTTTTAATATAATACCATCCTTGCATCCTTTAGATGAATCCCACTTGCTTATGGTGTATGATCCTCTTGGTCTATTTTTGAATTCGGTTTGCTAATATTTTGTTGAGTATTTTTGCCTCTATGTTCATCAGGGATATTGGTCTGTAATTTATTTTTTGTGGTGTCTTTGCCTGATTTTGGTATTAAAGTGATGTTGGCCTTGTAGAATGAGTTTGGGAGTATTCCCTTCTCTTCTACTTTTTGGGAAACTTTAAGAGAGATGGGTATTCGGTCTTCACTAAATGTTTGATAAAATTCAGCAGTGAAACTATCTGGTCCAGGTATTTTGTTCTTAGGTAGTTTTTTGATTACCACTTCAATTTCTTTGCTGGTAATTGGTCTGTTCAGATTTTCTGTTTCTTCCTGGGTCTGCCTTGGAAGGTTGTATTTTTCTAGAAGTTGTCCATTTCTTCTAGGTTAGCCAGTTTTTACCATATAATTTTTCATAGCATTCTCTCATAATTCTTTGTATTTCTATGATGTCCTTAGTGACTTTTCCTTTCTCATTTCTGATTCTGTTTATGTGTGTACACTCTCTTTTTTTCTTGACAAGTCTGGCTGGGGGTTCTTCTATTTTGTTTATTTTCTCAAAGAACCAGCTCCTGCTTTCCTTGATTATTTCTGTTGTTTTATTCTTCTTGATTTTATTTATTTCTGCTCTAATCTTTTTTATGTCCCTTCTTCTACTGACTTTGGGCCTCATTTGTTCTTCCTTTTCTAGTTTCATTAATTGTGAGTTTAGACTCTTCACATGGGATTGTTCTTCTGTCCTGAGGTAGGTATGAACTGCAATATACTTCCCTCTTAGCATGGCCTTTACTGTGTCCCACAGATTTTGCGGTGTTGAATTATTGTTGTCATTTGTCTCCATATATTGCTTGATCTCTGGTTTTATTTGGTAATTAATCCATTGATCATTTAGAAGCATGTTATTAAGCTTCCATATGTTTGTGTGCTTTTTCGTTTTGTTTGGGTAATTTATTTCTAGTTTCATACCTTTGTGATCTGAGAAACTGGTTGATATAATTTCAATCTTTTTGAATTTACTGAGGCTATTTTTGTGGCCTAGTATTATTGGTCTATTCTGGAAAATGTTCCATGTGCACTTGAGAATAATGTGTATCCTGCTGTTTTTGTGTATAGAGTTCTCTAGATGTCCATTAGGTCCATCTGTTCTAGTGTATTGTTCAGTGCCTCTCTCTCCTTACTTATTTTCTGTCTGGTTTATCTGTCCTTTGGAGTGAGTGGTGTGTTAAAGTCTCCTAAAATGAATGCAGTATATTCTATTTCCCCCTTTAATTTTGTTAGTATTTGTTTCACATATGTAGGTGATCCTGTGTTGGGTGTATAGATATTTATAATTGTTATATCCTCTTGTTGGACTAAGCCCTTTATCATTATGTAATGTCCTTCATTGTCTCTTGTTGTTTTCTTTGTTTTGAAGTCTAACTTGTCTGATACAAGTACTGCAACTCCTGCTTTTTTCTTTCTATTAGTTGCACGAAGTATCTTTTTCCATCCCTTTACTTTCAGTCTATGTATGTCTTTGGGTTTGAAGTGAGTCTCTTGTAGGCAGTATATAGGTGGGTCTTGATTTTTTATCCATTCAGTGACTCTGTGTCTTTTGATTGGTGCATTCAGACCATTCACATTTAGGGTGATTATCGAAAGATATGTACTTATTGCCATTGCAGGCTTTAGATTAGTGGTTACCAAAGTTTCAACTGTTATTCCCTTACTACCTAACTGTCTAATTTAACTCACTTCGTATGTTATTACAAAGGTCCTTTTTTTTCTTTTCTCCTTTTTCTTTCTCCTCCATTCTTTATATGTTAGGTATCTATTCAGTACTCTTTGTCTATCCCTTGATTGACTTTGGGGGTAGTTGATTTGATTTTGAATCTACTTAGTAATTAATTTTTCTACTTTTTGTGGTTTTATTTCCCCTGGTGACATCTATTTAGCCTTAGGAGTACTTCCATCTATAACAGTCCCTCCAAAATGCACTGTAGAGGTGGTTGGTGGAAGGTAAATTCTCTCAGCTTTTGCTTAATCCTTCCATCAAGTTTAAATGATGACCTTGCAGCATAGAGTAATCTTGGTTCGAGGCCCTTCTGCAAAATATATCATCCTACTCCCTTCTGGCCTGTAAGGTCTCTGTTAAGAAATTTGATGATAGCCTGATGGGTTTTCCTTTGTGTGTGATCTTTTTTCTCTCTCTAGCTGCTTTTAAATGTCTCCCTTTATCCTTGATATTTGCCATTTTAATTATTATATGTCTTTTTGTTGTCTTCCTGGGGTCCCTTGTGGTGGGAGATCAGTGCATCTCCATGGCTTGAGAGACTATCTGCTTCCCCAGATTGGGGAAGTTTTCAGCAATTTCCTCCTCAGTGACACTCTCTATTCTTTTTTCTCTCTTCTTCTTCTTCTTGTACCCCTATAATGCGAATATTGTTGTGTTTGGATTGGTCACACAGTTCTCTCAATATTCTTTCATTCTTAGAGATCCTTTTTTCTCTCTGTGCCTCAGCTTCTTTGTATTCCTCTTCTCTAATTTCTATTCCATTTACCGTCTCTTCTACTACATCTAATCTGCTTGTAAATCCCTCCATTGTAAGTTACATTTCACATATGGAAGTTCTTAATGATTGAATCTCAAATATAAATTCATCCCTGAGTTCTTGAATATTTTTCTGGACCTCCATGAGCATGTTTATGATTTTTATTTTGAACTCTCTTTCAGGAAGTTAGGAGAATTCAGATTCATTTGGCCCTTTTTCTGGGGTTTGTGGGATTTTGGTCTGAACCTGTTTCCTTTGATGTTTCATAATTCTATGTGGTGCCCTGTAGTATCCAGAAGCTCTAGTCTCTGGAGCTTCTCAGCCCCTAGAGTAAGGATCGGGGTCATAGGGGATTGGTGCTGGCACATGGGGAGAGGAAAGATCTGTTTCCTGATACCCTTCTGTGGTTCCTGTCTCCAGTGTCCGAGTCAGTGGGCCAAGCACACAGGTGTAAGACTCTGTGCTCAGCGTCTCTAGCTGTTGTAGGCTGGGCCTCCCTCTGGCTGTCCTGCCACCAGCACAGTGACTGCCGGTTTGCGACAAGGTACCAGCAGGCCAGGAGGAAGTTGCAGGAGGCTACATGTCACAGTGGGGGTCCTCAGAGCTGAGTAGCCATGCAGTGGAATGGAGCGCCTGATGCTCCTCAAAGTTCCCAACCTGCTTGGAAGAGTGCACCCAGACAACCTTGTCCACCTATCCCTTCTCCCGTGCAGGAAGCTTTGTGAAGACCCTGCCCCTTCAGCAGCCCTCTTGTTGCTAGGAATCCTCTCAGACTTCCCACCTTTCCTTTGTCCCAGAACGACTGGATGTGGATCCCCATCCTCCACAAATCGCCAGAATCTCAGTCTCTCAAGCACTCCGCCTGTCCCAGCTCCCCCACCCCACCAATGTCCAGAGCAGCACACAACATAGGTTTGTGCCCCAAAGCAGGCTTCCAGGGCTGCATGTTCAGCAGTCTTAGGCTTCCACCCCCTCCCCACTCCGTTTCTCTAACTCCCGCTGGTGAGCTGAGGGGGGGGAAGGGCTTGGGTCCAGCTGGATCAAGACTTTCGTACATTACCCTGTTTTGTGAGGTCTGCTCTGCTCGTGAGGTCTGTATGCAGTCTCGTGCAGCCTTCTTTCCTCTTGCTATTTCAGGGCTAGTTGTATTAACTATACTTTCACACTCTATGTGGTTTGGGGAGGAATTCTCTTGTCTCATCTCTCACACCACCACCTTGAATCTCTCATCTCTATCCAGAGTCTATATTCTTAATCATTACCAAAATATATATATGGTTGAATGAATTTGTGATGTGATGGGGTCCATACGAATGTTCCTATGAATTTAAAAGAAATACAGCTTTTGGAATCATACACACTTGAGTTGAAAATTCAGCTCGATCCCATCATTCAATTCCATGGGTCATAGGGCTATTCTCTTCTCTTGACCTGTTTTCTTATCTGAAAAATGGTGCTAATGGGATTCTAAATGTGAACACTGCTTCTTGTTGGAACCATAAAAGACAACAAATATGGGTGGGAAAATCGGGTATGCTATGTAAATACTATCAAAATTACCCTTATTTATTTGACTTTTATAATCATTTTATTGAACTATAGTTTACATACTATATTATGTTGGTTTCAAATGAAGAACTTTGTGATTCATCAATTATAAACATTACTAAATGCTATAAGTATATTACCATCTGTAAACATACAAATATATTACAATATCATGAGCTATATTCTATATTCTATACTTAATTTCTGTGACTAAATTATTTTATAGTTTGAAGTTTGTACCTCTTTATCCCCTTCACCTATTTTACCCTTCACCAACCACCATAATGACCAACTGCCCCTTTTCTCTGTACTTATGAGTCTATTTCTATTTTGTTTGTTCTCTTGTTTTTCAGATTCCACACATAAGTGAAACCATATGGTATTCCTCTTTCTCTGAATGACTTCATTTAATATACTACCCTTTAGATCAATCCATGTTGTCACAAATGGCAAGATTTCTTTCTTTTTATGGCCAAATAATATTCCATTGTAGATATGTACCACATCATCCTTATTCATCTATTGGACATATAGTTGCTTGTAAATAATTGCTATTATAATGAATGTGGCAAAACAGGTGTATATATCATATTGGATTCATTCTTTTGTTTTCTTTGGATATATTCCAAGAAATGGAATTGCTGGGTCAAATTGTATTTCTATTTTTATTTTCCAAGAAACCTCCATCCTGCTTTCCATAGTGGATGCACCAAGTTGCAATCCCACAAGCAGTGTACAAGAGTTACCTTTTCTCCACCTCCTCACCATCACATGTTCTTTCTTGTCTTGTTGATACTAACCACACTAACTTGTGTGAAGTGATATCTCTTTGTGATTTTTTATACATCTCCCTGATAATTAATGATGTTGACTAATGTTTCATATATCTTTGGCCATTCGTATGTCTTCTTTGGAAAAATGTCCATCCACATCCTCTACCTATTTGGCGTCTTATGCAGTCCCATAAATATTTTAGGATTATTTGCCCTACTGAAAAATGCCACTGGTATTTTGACTAGTATTTCATTAAATCTGCATATTGATTTTGACAGGATGGTCATTTTAACAATATTAGTTTTTCCTATCCTTGAGTGTGGAATAACTTTCCATTTATTTGTGTGAGCTTCAATTTCTGTAATCAAAGTTTCATAGTTTCAGAATGCAGGTAATTCTCCTCCTTGAGTAGATTTAGTCCTAGGTTTTCTTAATTTTTTTCTTGATTTTGTATCCTGTAACTTTAATGAATGCATTTATTAAATCTAGTCGGTTTTTGGTGGAGTCTTTAGGGTCTTCTATATATAGTATCATATCATCTACAAATATAGCAATAATTTTACTTCCTCCTTACCAATTTGGATGCTTTTTGTGTATTTTTCATATAATGCTGCTGTTGCTAGGTCTTCTGTGACTGTGCTGAATAAAAGTGTTGAGATTGGGCATCCTTGTCATGTTCCTGATCTTAGAGTAAAAGCTTTCATCTTTTTTCCATTGAGTATGATGTTACTCTGGGTTTGTCATATATACCCTTAATTATAGTGAGATATGTGCTCTACTCATGCTGAGAGTTTTTGACATGAATGGATGTTGAAATTTGTCCAATTCTTTTTCAACATCTTTGAAGACAGTCAAATGTTTTTGATCCTCCTTATGTTAGCATGGTGTATCACATTGATTGATTTGCAGATATTGAACCATGCTTGAATCCCATAGATGAATTCTACATGGTCATGGTAGGTGATCTTTTCATGTATTTCTGAACTCATTTTGCTAATGTTTTCTTGAGGATTTTTCAGGTTCATCTTGGATATTCTATAATTTTCTTTTCACATAGTGCCCATATCTGGTTTTGGTACCAGGGTGAATCTGGCCTTATAAATTGAATTTTGAAGCTTTTCTTCCTCTTCAATTTTTTGGAATAGGTTGAGTAGGAGAGGTATCAACTCTTTTTTAAATATTTGGGTGAAGTCACCTGTGAAGCAACCTGCCTCTGGGATTTTATTTATTGGAAGTGTTCTCATTACTGGTTCAATTTCAATACTAGTAATTGGTCCTTTCAAATTTTCTATTTATTCCTGGTTCCCTCATGGAAGATTACAAGATTCTAGAAATTTATCCATTTTTTCTAACTTGTCCAAATTTTCGACATATGATTTTTCATTGTACTACTATTATTGTATTTCTGGGTTCTCGGATGTATCTTTTTCATTTCTATTTTTCAGATTTATTGAGTCCTCCTTTTTTTAATCATGAGTGCATTTAAGGCTTCTCAACTTGGTTCATCTTTTGAAAGAACCAGTTCCTACTTTCATTGATTTTTTTTGTATTGTATTTTTATTATCTACTTCATTTCTTTCTGCTCATTATTTCCTTTCTTCTACCAACTTTGGGTTTTGTTATCTTTTTTCTAGTTCCTTTAGGTGACATCTTATATTGCTTATTTCATGTGTTTCTTGCTTCTTGAGGTACACATGTATGGCTATAAACTTCCCTCTTAGGACTGCATCTCCTACTTTGAAAAATTTTGAACCATTGAAGTTCTATTTTCATTATGCTCCAAGTATTTTTTTATTTCTTCTTCCTTTTGATGTCTCATTGTTTGTTTAGTTGAATTCTGCATAGCCTCCATATGTTTGGACATTTCACTGTTTTTTCTTGTATTTAATTTCGTTTCATGCTATCATGAACAGAAAATATGCTTGATATGATTTCAATTTTGTTCAGTTTAATGAGGTTTACTCTGTGGCCTAACTTGTGGTATTTTGGAGAAGGTTTCTTGTGTGCTTAAAAACAAATGTGCATTCTTTTTTTTTTTTTTGAGGTTAATCTACAATTACATGTGCAATATTATGGTTACTAAATTCCCCACTTCATCAAGTTCCCCCCCCACATACCCCATTACAGTCACTGTCCATCAGCGTAGTGAGACGCTACAGAATTACTACTTGTCTTCTCTTAGTTGTACAGCCCACCCCGTACTCCCCCTACATTATGTCTGCAAATCGTAACGTCCCTTTTTCCCCTTCTCCCTCCCTTCCCACCCATCCTCCCCAATCCCTTTCCCTTTGGTAACTGTTAGTACATTCTTGGGTTCTGTGAGTCTGCTGCTGTTTTGTTCCTTCAGTTTTTTTCTTTGTTCTTATACTCCACATATAACTGAAATCACTTGATACTTGTCTTTTCTGCCTGGCTTATTTCACTGAGCATAATACCCTCTAGCTCCATCCATGTTGTTGCAAATGTCTGGATTTGTTCTCTCTTATGGGTGAATAATATTCCATTGTGTATATGTACCACATTTTCTTTATCCATTCATCTACTGATGGACACTTAGGTTGCTTCCATTTCTTGGATATTGTAAATACTGCAGTGATAAACATAAGGGTGCATATGTCTTTTTCAAACTGGGCTGCTTCATTCCTAGAGTAAATTCCTAGGAGTGAAATTCCTGGGTCCATACTGCTTTCCACAACGGTTGAACTAATTTGCATTCCCACCAGCAGTGTAGGAGGGTTCCCTTTACTCCACATCCTCACCAACATTTGTTGCTTGTGTTTTGGATGGTGGCCATACTTACTGCTGTGAGGTGATATATCACTGTGGTTTAAATTTGTATTTCTCTGATGATTAGTGATGTGGAGCATCTTTTTATGTGCCTCTTGGCCATCTGAATTTCTTCTTTGGGGAAGTGTCTATTTGGAACCTCTGCCCATTTTTTAATTTGATTATTTGCTTTTTGTTTGTTGAGGTGTGTGAGTTCTTTATATATTTTGGATGTCAACACCTTATCAGATATGTCATTTATGAATATATTCTCCCATACTGTGGGATGTCTTTTTGTTCTAGTGATGGTGTCCTTTGCTGTACAGAAGCTTTTCAGCTTGATATAGTCCCACTTGTATATTTTTGCTTTTGTTTCCCTTGCCCGGGGAGATATGTTCATGGAGAAGTTGCTCATGTTTTTGTCCAAGATATTTTTGCCTATATTTTTTTCTAAGATTTTTATAGTTTCTTGACTTACATTCAGGTCTTTGATCCATTTTCAGTTTACTTTTGTGTATGGGGTTAGACAGTAATGCAGTTTCATTATCTTACATGTAGCTGTCCAGTTTTGCCAACACCAGCTGTTGAAGAGGCTGTCATTTCCCCTTTGTATATCCATGGCTCCTTTATCATATATTAATTGACCGTATATGTTTGGGTTAATGTCTGGACTCTCTATTCTGTTCCACTGGTCTGTAGGTCTATTCTTATACCAGTACCAAATTGTCTTGATTACTGCAGCTTTGTAGTAGACCTTGAAATCTGGGAGCATAATTCCCCATTTTATGCTTCCTTCTCAGGATTGCTTTAGCTATTCGGGGTCTTTTTTGGTTCCATATGAATTTTAGAACTATTTGTTCCACTTCATTGAAGAATGCTGTTGGTATTTTGGGATTGCATTGAATCTGTAGATTGCTTTAGGTAATATAGCCATTTTGACAATATTTATTCTTCCTAGCCAAGGGCATGGGATGAATTTCCGTTTGTTAGTGTCCTCTTTAATTTATCTTAGGAGTGTCTTATAGTTTTCAGGGTATAGGTCTTTCACTTTCTTTGTTAGCTTTATTCCTAGGTATTTTGTTCTTTTTGATGCAATTGTGAATGGAATTGTTTTCCTGATTTCTCTTTCTGTTAGTTCATCGTTAGTGTATAGGAAAGCAACAGATTTCTGTATGTTAATTTTGTATCCTACAAATTTGCTGAATTCAGATATTAGTTCAAGTAGTTTTGGAGTGGAGTCTTTCGGGTTTTTTATGTACGATATCATGTCATCTGCAAATAGTGACAATTTGACTTCTTCTTTACCAATCTGGATCCTTGTATTTCTTTGTTTCGTATGACTGCCGTGGCTAGGACCTCCAGTACTATGTTAAATAACAGAGGAGAGAGTGGACATCCCTGTTTTGTTCCCAATCTTAGATGCAACGCTTTCAGCTTCTCACTGTTAAGTATGATGTTAGCTGTGGGTTTGCCGTATATGGCCTTTATGATGTTGAGGTACTTGCCCTCTATACTCATTTTTTTGAGAGCTTTTATCATGAATGGATGCTGAATTTTGTCAAATGCTTTTTCAGCATCTATGGAGATGATCGTGTGGTTATTGTTCTTCTTTTTGTTGATGTGGTGGAGGATGTTGATGTATTTTCGAATGTTGTACCATCCTTGCATCCCTGAGATGAATCCCACTTGATCATTGTGTATGATCCTCTTGATGTATTTTTGAATTCCCTTTCCTAGTATGTTGTTGAGTATTTTTGTCTGTATGTTCATCAGTGTTATTGATCTACAATTTTCTTTTTTAGTGAAGTCTGTGCCTAGTTTTGGTATTAGAGTGATGCTACTTTTATAGAATGAGTTTGGAAGTATTATCTCCTCTTCTGTTTTTTGGAAAACTTTAAGGAGAATGGGTATTATTTCTTCTCTATATATCTGATAAAATTCAGCAGGGAATCCATCTGGCCTGGGGGTTTTGTGCTTGGGTAGTTTTCTGATTACCGATTCAATTTTGTTGCTGGTACTTGGTCTGCTTAAGTTTTCTGTTTCTTGCTTGTTCAGTCTTGGAAGGTTGTATTTTTCTAAGAAGTTGTCCATTTCTTCTAGGTTTTCCAGCTTGTTAGCATATAGATTTTCATAGTATTCTCAAATAATTCTTTGTATTTCTGTGTCATCTGTCATGATTTTTCCTTTCTTATTTCTGATTCTGTTTTTGTGTGTAGATTCTCTTTTTCTCTTAATAAGTCTGGCTAGGGGTTTATCTATTTTGTTTATTTTTTCAAAGAACCAGCTCTTGGTTTCATTGATTTTTCTATTGTTTTATTCTTCTCAATTTTACTTATTTCTTCTCTAATCTTTATTATGTCCCTCCTTCTAGTGATATTGGCCCTCATTTGTCTTCTTTTTCCAATTTCAATAATTTTGACTTTAGACTATTCATTTGGGATTGTTCTTCCTTCTTTAAATAGGCCTGGATTGCAAAATACTTTCCTCTTAGAACTGCCTTTGCTGCATCCCACAGAAGTTGGGGCTTTGTATTGTTATTGTCATTTGTCTCCAAATATTGTTTGATTTCTGTTTTAATTTGGTCGTTGATCCATTGATTATTTAGGAGCATGTTGTTAAGCCTCCATGTATTTGTGAGCCTTTTTGTTTTCTTTGGACAATTTATTTCTGGTTTTATTCCTTTGTGATCTGAGAAGTTGGTTGGTAGAATTTCAATATTTTTTAATTTACTGAGGTTCTTTTTGTGGCCTAGTATGTAGTCTATTCTGGAAAATGTTCCATGTGCAGTTGAGAAGAATGTGTATCCTGCTTTTGGGTCTAGAGTTCTGTAGATGTCTGCTAGGCCCATCTGTTCTAGTGTGTTGTTCAGTGCCTCAGTGTCTTTACCTATTTTCTGTCTGTTGGTCTGTCCTTTGGAGTGAGTGGTGCGAAGTCCCCTAAAATGAATTCATTGCTTTTTATTTCCTCCTTTAATTCTGTTAGTATTTGTTTCACATATGTCAGTGCTCTTGTGTTGGGTGCATATATATTTATAATGGTTATATCTTCTGGTTGGACTGACCCCTTTATCATTATGTAATGTCCTTCTTTATCTCTTGCTACACTCTTTGTTTTGAAGTCTATTTTGTCTGATATAAGTACTGCAACACCTGCTTTTTTCTCCCTGTTGTTTACATGAAATATCTTTTTCCATCCTTTCACTTTTAGTCTATGTATATCTTTGAGTTTCAGGTGAGTCTCTTGTAAGCAGCATATATATAGGTCTTGCTTTTTTATCCATTGTATTGCTCTGTGTCTTTTCACTGGTGCATTCAGTCCATTTACTTTTAGGGTGATTATCGATAGATATGTACTTATTGCCATTGCTGGCTTTAGATTCATGGTTAGGAAAGATTCAAGGGTAGCTTCTTTACTATCTAACAGTCTAACTTAACTCTCTCATTAAGCTATTATAAACACAGTCTGATGATTCTTTATTTTTCTCCCTTCTTTTTCTTCCTCCTCCATTCTTTATATGCTAGGTGTTTTATTCTGTACTCTTTTACATTTCCTTTGACTGTTTTTGTGTATAGTTGATTTTATTTTTTGCCTTTAGTTAGTATTTGGATGGTCTGCTTTCTTTGCTATGATTTTATTTTCTCTGGTGACATCTTTTTCGCCTTAGGTGTGCTTCCATCTAGAGCAGTCTCTTTAAGATATCCTGTAGAGGTGGTTTGTAGGAGCCATATTCCCTCAACTTTCACTTCTCTGGGAATTGTTTAATCCCTCCCTCAAATTTAAATGATAATTGTGCTGGATACAGTATTCTTGGTTCTGGGCCCTTCTGTTTCATTGGATTAAATATATCATGCCATTCTCTTCTGGCCTGTAAGGTTTCTGTTGAGAAGTCTGATGATAGCCTGATGGGTTTTCCTTTGTAGGTGATCTTTTTTCTCTCTCTGGCTGTCTTTAATACTCTGTCCATGTCTTTGATCTTTGCCATTTTAATTATTATATGTCTTCATGTTGTCTTCCATGGGTCCCTTGTGTTGGGAAAGCTGTTGGCTTCCATGTTCTGAGAAACTATTTCCTTTCCCAGTTTGGGGGACTTGTCAACAATTATGTCTTCAAAGACACTTTTTGTCCCTTTTTCTCTCTCTTCTTCTGGTACTCCTATAATGCGAATATTGTTCCCTTTGGATTGGTCACAGAGTTATATTAATATTCTTTCATTTCTATAAATCCTTTTTTCTCTCTCTGCCTCAGCTTCTCTGTATTCCTGTTCTCTGATTTCTATTCCATTAACAGTCTTTTCCACCTCGTCCAGTGTGGTCTTGAGTCCATCAGTCGATTGTTTCATTTCTGTAATGTCTCTCCTGACTTCCTCCCTTAGCTCTTGCATATTTCTCTGTAGGTCCATCAGCATGTTTATGACTTTTATTCTGAATTCTTTTTCAGAGAGATTATTTAAATCTATCCCACCATGCCCTCTCTCTGGGGTTGTTTGGGTGATCCTTGACTGGACCATATTCTTCTGTCTTTTCATGGTGATAGAAGTGGTCGCAGGCAGGTGCCACGTGTGTCAGCTGGGAGAACAAAGTCCCTTCCTGCTTGTTCTCCTTGCCCTTCACCACCTGTGCTGGTTACCCACACACCAGGAGGCAGTCTCTGGGATAATCCTCTGAGCTGGCATATGCGGTGCCGCCCTCATGCCAGCCTAGAGCTCTGCGGGAGTTTTCAGCCTTTCTGGGTGCGTTCTGTGCCTCTTGGTGCCTTCCAGACCTTGCTCTAGTTTCTGTGGCCCTTCCTGGTTAGCTGTGTGCCTGCTGGGATGATATTCTGTGTGGCTGCTCTGGGCAGGGCCACTCTCCCACCATTCCGCAGCTGTGGCAGTTCTGCCAGACCGTTTCCACACTGGCTGGTGGGAATGAATGGCAGGCTGCTTATCCCCGTGAGGGGCTTCAGCAGGGTTTCTTTACCCAGTAGCTGGTTAGGGGGCCTGAAGTTCCTCAAGATTCCCACCCTGCTGGGCTGAGTACGCTGGGTCGATTTTGTTCTGCTATTGGGCCCTTGTCTCTTTAAGACTTTTTAAAAAGCACCTCCTTTACTTTTGTCCCAGGGATGCCGGTTGTGGGGACCCGCTCACAGTCTCCATCTCGTATCCTGCCCTTCCGTTTCTCTAATTTTCAATACACCATGCGATGTGTGTCTATGCTCCTGATGCAGATCACCAGGGCTGGTTATTCAGCGGGCCAGTGCTTCCACTCTCTCCCCACTCTGATTCTTTTCCACCCGCCGGTCAGCTGGGGTGGGGAGTGCTAGGGTCCCGCCAGGTCGCGGCTTTGTATCTTACCTGCTTCGTGAGTTGCTGAGTTCTCGCAGATGTAGCAATAGCCTGGCTGTTGTACTGTATCTTCTGGTCTCTCTTTTAGGAATAGTTGTATTTGTTGTATTTTCAAAAATATATATGGTTTTGGGAGGCGATTTCCGCCGCTCTGCTCACACCACCATCTTCCCAGAATTCTCTGCATTCGGTGTTTTTGAATGTAGTGTTCTGTATGCATTTGTTAATTCCATTGAGTCAAATGTAATTCAAATCCAGTTTCCTAAGGGGCAGAAAAATGATGGCAGAATATGACAACAAGGCAAAAACCTCCTCACACATATATACAAATGAATCAAATAAAGCAAACATAACCAATGCTGAAAATGACCTGACAATTGCAATACAGACACTCTACAACTGGTAAAGAAGAGAGGACCAGACTGAGTAAGGGCAAGGGAGCAGAGCAATGATTGATTGGGACCCAGACCTTTCCCCCATCCCAGTCCACAAATGAGAGGGAAAGGAATGGAATGGAGAGGTACTAAACATTTAGGAATCCAGCACACCTGGCCGTGGAGAACTGATCCAGGAATATGAGTCCACATTGCATTGGGAATTGGTGATTAATAAGCTGGACACCTGTGAGAGTTGGAGCACCAACACTCTGTGGTGGGGGATGGGCAAAGTCCTGTTGCTTGTGGAAGACAGACATACTCTGTCAGTCCTGCTGAAACTCAATACAGAATTAGTAGTTTGAAAGACTTAACAACAGAAATATGTCTGCCAACGGGGCTGGGATCATAAGAAAGGCATGTAGATGACACACTTCAGACTTCCCTCATCCCAACTGGTCAGGCACCTGTGTGATCAAGCTCTAAAATGCTATATCTTCCTTCCTAGAGGCTTAACCCCTCACAGGTGTTTTCCTGAATACCTGTCCCACCTGGCCGGCTTGGCCCAGAAGTGGTCCAGCTTTGCTGACTGGCAGGTGGAGGGCAGATGACACTTTTACAATTAGCCTGGGCATCCCTCAGCCTAATTGGCCAGGGAAATATGGGAACTAGGTCTGAAATTCTCCATCTCCCTTGCTGGTGGATCAGCCTTGCTGCAGTGCTCATCTGTATACCCACCCTGCCCAGCAAACTCAGCCGAGCAATGGTGACATTTCACTGACTGGCAGAGGGGTGAGCTATACTTTCCTGTCTCTGATCAAGGCCCTCTTTAAGCCCAGTTGACTCAATTGACCACATGCTTGTGGGAGACAGCACTAAAATCACCACTTGCCCTATTGGGTTAACCACAGTTCCCTAAGGTATGCCAGCCCTGCCTAACACACTCCACCCAGCAGGGTCCACCATTGCTGACCTTCAGGCAAAGGAATGTCCAACCCAGAATGAACTTCAGCAGAAGCACTTCATATCACGTAAATGAAAGACAAAGGCAAATGTGTAGATAAGCCACAGTGATGAAAGAAGCAGGAAGGTGGACAGAGACCACAACCTACCAATTGAAAATGAGGTTCAGTTGTAAAAGAGATCCAGGCATTGGTGAGCAAAGAGTCTTGAGAGTCTGATCACCACAGTATTCCCACTTAATAAAGTCATTTCTTTCTAGACCAGGAGTCATAGCAGATCTAATACAAAAGAACATAGAAACTCAGACAAAGTAAGGAGACAAAGGAATATGTTCCAAACAAAAGAATAGGATAAGACACCATAAAAAGCGCTAATTTAAATGGAAATTAACAATATTACTGATAAAGAATTCAAAGTAGCCATCATAAAGATGCTCATTGAACTGGTGAGAATTAATGATTTCAGTGAGAACTTAAACAAAGACATAAAAATGTGAAAAAGAGCCACTCAGAGCTGAAGAATACAATAACTAAAATGAAATGTACAAAGGAGGAAATGAAGAGTAGACTATTGGAAGTAGAGGAAAGACTCAATGACATGGAGAATAGACAAAGGGATGAACAGAAATAAAAAGAACTTTGAAAAATGAGAAAATCCTAAGAGAACAGTGACACAACACCAAATGAAACAATAGTTGCATAATAGAGGTCTGAGAAGGAGAGAAGAAGGAAAGTCTCCTTGATGAAATAATATCTGAAAACCACCCCCATCTGGGGAAAGAAATAGACACCCAGGTCCTGGAAATGCAAAGAGCCCCTAAAAGAAGACACCCCAGGAAGCAACACCAAGACATAGTAATTAAAATGCAAAGATTAAAGATAAAGAGATAATCTTAAAAGCAGTAACAGAAAGGCAGACAGTTACATATATGGGAAATTCCATAAAGCTATCAGCAGATTTCTCAGCAGAAAATTTATAAGCCAGAAGGCAGTGGCATCAAATATTCAAAGTATTAAAAAGGAAAGAACCTGCAACCAAGAATACACTAGCCAGTAAGTTTATCATTCAGAATTGAAAGAGAGATTAAAAGTTTACCAAATCAATGAAGGTTAAAAGAATTCACTACTACTAAACTGGTCTTACAGGATATGTTAAAGGGGCATCTTTACATGGAAATGTTCATAAGCCTAAATATTTTTCATCAGTGAAACATGCAGTAAATGTAGTAGACCAAATACTTACAAAACAAGTATGTAGTTCAAAACCCAAAGTAGTAAAATCAACTATACACAAAATTAGTCAAATCACACATAAAAGATGTGTAGTGTGATATCATATACATAAAATGTAGAGGAAGAAAAAGAATTAAAAAATACTTTTACAATGTCTTTCAAATTGAGCAGCCATTGACTTAATATAGAATGTTATATATTTAGAAAACTGTCTATGAACGTTATGGTAACTACAGAACTGGATGTTATAATAAATACACAAAAACTTAAAAAAGAAAACAAGCATAACACTAAGGAAAACCATCAAATCTTAATAAAAGAGTATGAGAGAGGAAGAAAGAAGCAGAGAGGAACTACAAAATAAACCAAAAAACAATTAACAAAATGTCAATAAGGGACTTGCAAGATGTTGGCATGAGAGGTGAGAGGGAGAGCTCCTGCCAAAACCACAAATTGTACAAAAATATAGTTAATTAATACAACTAAACCTTAAAACAGCAACAGGAAAGAAGGCTGAACCAGACTGCAAACTGACCTCATGAACAGAGCAGACCTCACAAAACAGGGTGATGTAGGAAAGCCTTAATTTGGCAGGACGCAAGCCCTTCCTCCACCTCAGCTCACCGGCAGGAGGAAGAGAAACGGAGCAGAGGAGGGGGTGGTAGACTGGGACTGCTGAACACCTAGCCCTGGAGATCTGCTTTGTGAGCAGAATCCTATAGTGTGTGGTGCTCTGGACGTTGGGGAGCTTGGACAGGCAGAGGGCTTGAGAAATTGAAATTCTGGTCGTGTGTGGAGGAGGGGATCCACACCCGGCCGCTCTGTGTCAGAGGAAAGGCAGGTAGTCTGAGAGGTTTCCTAGCACCCAGAGGGCTACTAAAGGGGCAGGGTTTGCAAGGAGCTTGCTCTGTGGGAGAAGGGAGAGCTGGACAAGGTTGCCTGGGAGCGCTCTTCCCAGCTGGTTGGGAACTTCGGGGAGATTGAGGTGCTCCATCCCCCTAGCTGCCTACTCAGCTGCCAAGTCCCCCACTGTGACACACAGCCTGCCAAACCTTCCTACTAGCCTACAGGCACTGCTCACAAACCGGCAGTCACTGCGCAGGCATCAGGCCAGCAAGAAGGAGGCCCCACCTACAACAACTAGAGACGCAGAACACAGAGGCTTGCACGTGTGTGCTTGGCCCACTGGCTCTGACACAGGAGACAGGCACTGCAGACGGGAATCAGGAAACAGATCTTTCCTCCCCCAAGGCATCAGCTCCTCTACGACCCCTAACCTCACTCTAGGGGCTGAGCAGCTCCAGAGAGTTTCTGCACACTAGTGGGCACCACACAGAAATATGAAATGACAAAAGAACATGGTTCAGACCAAAATTTCACAAACCCCAGAAAGAGGGCCTAATGAAAATGAACTCAACAATCCTCCTGAAAGAAAGTTCAAAATAACAATTATATACATGCTTATGGAGGTACAGAAAAATATTCAAGAACTCAGGAATTAATTTAAGTTGGAGATTCAATCACTAAGAAATTCCATATCTGAAACATACAGTGGAGGGTAATAGCAGATTAGATGTAGTAGAAGAGAAACTAAATGGAATAGAAACTAGAGAAGAGGAATACAAAGAAGCTGAGGCGAATAAAGAAAAAAGAATCTCTAAGAATGAAAGAATATTGAGAGAACTGTGTGACCAATCCAACCAACAATATTTGCATTATAGGGTACCAGAAGAAGAAGAGAGAGAAAAGGAGATAGAAAGTGTCATTGAGGAGGTAATTGCTGAAAACTTCCCCAATCTGGGGAAGGAGATAGTCTCTCATGGAGGTGCACAGATCTCCCAACACAAGGGACCCAAGGAAGACAACATCAAGACATATAATAATTAAAATGGCAAAGATCAAGGATAAAGACAGATATTTAGAAGCAGCTAGAGAGACAAAAGACATCACTTACAAAGGAAACCCCTTCAGACTATCATCAGACTTCTCAACAGAAAACTTACAGGCCAGAAGGGAGTGGCACGATATATTTAATGCAGTGAAGCAGAAGGGCCTTGAACCAAGAATACTTTACCCAGCAAGGTTATTATTTAAATTTGAAGGAGGGATTAAAAATTTTACAGATAAGCAAAAGCTGAGAGAATTTACCTCCCACAAACCATACCTACAGTGCATTTTAGAGGGACTCCTATAGATGGAAGTATTCCTAAGGCTAAAAAGATGTCACCCAAGGGAGGACAAAGAGTACAAAATATGATTCATAACATACAAAGAATGGAGGAGGAAGAAAAAGGAGGGGAAAACAAGAATCTTTAGGTTGTGTTTGTAATAGCATATGAAGTAAGTTAAATTAGACTGTTAAATTGTAAGGGAATTACCCTTGAACCTTTGGTAATTAGGATCTAAAGCCTGCAATGGCAGTAAGTACATACCTATTGATATTCACCCTAAATGTAAATGGTGTGAATGCACCAATCAAAAGACATAGAGTTACTCAATGGATAAAAAAACAAGACCCATCTATATGCTGCCTACAAGAGACTCACCTCAAACCCAAAGACATAGACAGACTGAAAGTAAAGGGATGGAAAAAGATATTTCATGCAACTAATAGTGAGAAAAAAGCAGGAGTTGCAGTACTTGTGTCAGACAAAATAGACTTCAAAACAAAGAAGTCGCAAGAGACAAGAAGGACACTACATAATGATAAAAGGGTCGGTCCAACAAGAACATATAAGTATTATAAATATGTATGCACCCAACACAGGTCACCTACATATGTGAAACAAATACTAACAGAAATAAAGGCAAAATGGAATGCAATGCATTCATTTTAGGTGACTTCAACACACCACTCACTCCAAAGGACAGATCAACCACACAAAAAATAAATAAAGAGACATAGGCACTGAACAACATATTAGAACAGATGGACCTAATGGACATCTACAGAAAACTCCATCCAAAAGCAACAGGATAGACATTCTTCTCCAGTGCACATGGAACATTTTGAAGATTTGATCCTATACTAGGCCACAAGAAGAACATCAGTAATTCAAAAAGATTGAAATTGCACCGTCCACCTTCTCAGATCACAAAGTTAGGAAACTAGAAATAAATTACACAAAGAAAATGAAAAATCCCACAAACATATGAAGGCTTAATAACATGCTCCTAAGTAATCAATGGATGAATGACCAAATAAAAACAGAGATCAAGCAATATATGGAAACAAATGACAACAATAATGAAACACCACAAAATCTGTGGGACGCAGCAAAGGCTGTGCTAAGAGGGAAATATATTGCAATACAGACCTACCTCAGAAAAGAACAATCCCAAAAGAAGAGTCTAAACTCGCAATTAATGAAACTATAAAAGGAAGAATAAATGAGGCCCAAAGTCAGTAGAAGGAGAGACATAATAAAGATTAAAGCAGAAATAAATATAATTGAGAATATAAAACAATAGAAAGAATCAATGAAAGCAGAAGCTGGTAGTTTGAGAAAATAAACAAAATAGATAAACCCGTAGCCAGACTTATCAAGAAAAAGAGTCTACACACATAAACATAATCAGAAATGAGAAAGGAAAAATCTCCCTGGCCACCACAGAAATACAAATAATTATGAGACAATAATATGAAAAATTATATGCTAACAAACTCGATAACCTAGAAGACATGGACAACTTTCTAGAAAAATACAACCTTCCAAGGCTGACCCAGGAAGAACAGAAAATCTGAATAGACCAATTGCCAGCAAAGAAATTCAATTGGTAATCAAAAAAATACCTAAGAACAAAATGCCTGTACCAGATGGTTTCATTGCTAAATTTTATCAAACATTTTGTGAAGACCTAATACCCATCCTCATTAAAGTTTTCCAAAAAGTAGAAGAGGAGGGAATACTCACAAACTCATTCAATGAGGCCAACATCACTCGAATACCAAAACCAGGCAAAGACACCACAAAACAAGAAAATTACTTACCAATATCCCTGATGAACATAGATGCAGAAATACTCAACAAAATATTAGCAAACCGAATTCAAAAATACAACAAAAAGATCATCCATCATGATCAAGTGGGATTCATCCCAGGGATGCAAGGATGGTACAATAGAAAATCAATCAACATCATCCACTACATCAACAAAAAGAAGGACAAAAACCACATGATCATCTCCATAGATGCTGAAAAAGCATTCGACAAAATTCAATATTCATTCATGATAAAAACACTCAACAAAGTGGGAATAGAGAGCAAGTACCTCAACATAATAAAGGCCATATATGACAAACCCACAGCCAACATTATACTTAACAGCGAGAAGCTGAAAGCTTTTCCATTAAGATTGGGAACAAAACAGGGATGCCCTCTCTCCCCACTTTTTTCAACATAGTTCTGGAGGTCCTAGCCATGGCAATCAGACAACACAAAGAAATAAAAGTCCTCCAGATTGGCAAGGAGAACTCAAACTGTCCCTTTTTGCAGATGACATATATTGGACATAAAAAACCCTAAAGAATCCACTGCAAAACTCCTAGATCTAATATCCGAATTCAGCAATGTTGCGGGATACAAAATTAATACACAGAAACCTGTTGCATTCCTATACACTAATGATGAACTAGCAGCAAGAGAAATCAGGAAAACAATTCCATTCACAATCTCATCCAAATAATAAAATACCTAGGAATAAACCTAACCAAGGAAGTGAAAGACCTATACCCTGAAAACTACAAGACACTCCTAAGAGAAATTAAAGAGGACACTAATAAATGGAAATTCATCCCATGCTCTTGAGTAGGGAGAATTAATATTGTCAAAATGGCCATCCTGACTAAAGCAATCTACAGAGTCAATGCAATCCTATCAAAATACTGACAGCATTCTTCAATGAACTGGAACAAATAGCTCTAAAATTCATACGGAACCACAAAAGACCCCAACTAGCCAAAACAATCCTGAGAAGGAAGAATAAAGCTGGGAGGATCTCGCTTCCCAACTTCAAGCTTTACTACAAAGCCACAGTAATCAAGACAATTTGGTACTGGCATAAGAACAGACCTATAGACCAGTGGAACAGAATAGAGAGTCCAGATGTTAACCCAAGCATATATGATCAATTAATATACGATAAAGGAGCCTTGGATAAACAGTGGGGAAATGACAGCCTCTTCAACAGCTGGTTTTGGCAAAACTGGACAGCTACATGTAAGAGAATGAAACTGGATTGCTTTCTAACCCCATACACAACAGTAAACTCAAAATGGATCCAAAACCTTAATGTAAGTCATGAAACCATAAAACTCTAGAATAAAACATAGGCAAAAATCTCTTGGACATAAATATGAGCAACTTCTTCATGAACATATCTCCCTGGTAACAAAAGCAAAAATGAACTCATGGGAGTATATCAAACTAAAAAGCTTCTGTACAAAAAAGGATACCATCAGTAGGACAAAAAGACATCCTACAGTATGGAAGAATATATTCATAAATGACATATCCGATAAGGGATTAACATCCCAATTACATAAAGAGTTCACGTACCTCAACAAACAAAAAGCAGATAAGCCAATTAAGAAATGGGCAGAGGAGCTGAACAGATATTTCTCCTAAGAAGAAATTCAGATGGCCAACAGGCACATAGAAAGATGCTCCACATCACTAGTCATCAGAGAAATGCAAATTAAAACCGCAATGAGATATCACCTCACACCAGGTAGGATGGCCGCCATCGAAAAGATAAACAACAGCAAACATTGGTGAGGATGTGGAGAAAGGGGAACCCTTCTACACGACTGGTGGGAATGTAAATTCGTACAACCATTGTGAAAGCAGTATGGAGGTTCCTCAAAAAACTCAAAATAGAAATACCATTTGACCCAGGAATTCCACTCCTAGGAATTTACCCTAAGACTGCAGCCACCCAGTTTGAAAAAGACATATGCACCCCTATGTTTATTGCAGCACTATTTACAATAGCCAAGAAATGGAGGCAACCTATGTGTCCATCAGTAGATGAATGGATAAAGAAGATGTGGTATATATACACAATGGAATATTATTCAGCCATAAGAAGAAAACAAATCCTACCATTTGCAACAACATGGATGGAGCTAGAGGGTATTATGCTCAGTGAAATAAGCCAGGTGGAGAAAGACAAGTATCAAATGATTTCACTCATTTATGGAGTATGAGAACAAAGAAAAAACTAAGGAACAAAACAGCAACAGATTCACAGAACTCAAGAATGGACTAACAGTTACCAAAGGGAAAGGGACTGCGGAAGAGGGGTGGGAAGGAAGGGATAAGGGGTAAAAAGGGCTATTACAATTAGCACACATAATGTATCGGGGGTGGGGGTGGGGTGGTGGATACGGGGAAGGCAGTATAACACGGGGGAGACAAGTAGTGTTTCTATAACATCCTACTATGCTGATGGACAGTGACTGCAGTGGGCTATGTGGTGGGGACTTGATAATAGGGGGAGTCTAGTAACCGTAATTTTGCTCATGTAATTGTATATCAATAAAAAATACATATATGTGTTAATTACTTGAAAAAAATGTCAGTAAGTACATATATTATTATCAATAGTTACCTTAAATATATGTAGACTAAATGCAACAGTCAAAATACATAAGGTGAATGAAAAGATAAAGAAACAAGACCCATTTATACGCTCGCTGCCTGCAAGAGACTCATTTCAGACTGTAGCTCTCGCAGAAGGGGTTCCCCACATGGGGAAAGTTCCCAATGAATAGGTGAGACTGAAGAAAATCAAGGGCAAGAGGGTTTATTCTCATGGCTCAGTCTCTCCTTGCTCTGAACCCTGGCTTCTCATCTCTCCCCCAGGGTTCTGTGCTCTGCATTGCTAGCTGCCTAGTCTCAGCACTGGAGTTGCCTGACCACCCACACTCACCTGGCTCCCAAGCTGTGCCTCTCCAGCCATAGTACATGCTACCTCCCTCCCTGCCTTGTGCCCAGCAGGAACGCTGTTGGTGGGTACCTGGTGACTGGAAGGTTACCTACAGGAACTCAGAATAGGACAGCCTCTCCACCTTTCCCAAGGGCTGGTAGTCCCACGAGTGACCAGTGAACCTGCACCAGTAATCATTCCATAAATGTGCAAACATTCTCTTATTATATATACAATGGGTGTTATTAAGGCCAAGTGGGAATCCTGGTTCGAAAGTTCCATTTTGCCTACAATTCACGCCTCCAGGTGACTTGCCTCACA
>JAQQAC010017683.1:4178655-4224656 GCA_029783875.1 Phataginus tricuspis | reverse complement strand
CGCTGTGGCTAGGGGACATGCCTAATCCAGAAAGACTGTAGAAGAGATTAACTTTAAGGGTGATGAGACAGATGTTTTAACGGTACCAACATAGGTAAATCTTGCCCATTAGGTAGGATGCATGCAAGGGTATGGTCTTGGTATAGAACAGTGGCAGGAATTGGTTCCCATCTGGTCTAGTGTACCAGACCTTCACACCTCTCCCTGTGTGAATTACTGATGGATTGATATGTACTGCTATGCGAGCCACATGCACAGGCCACAATGATAAAACAAAATTCCCTGGTAAGATGCTCTTACTTTTGGGCCATTTTGGGTACACTTCCCTCCATGACCTCTGGGGGCCACTTTGTGGTCATTCCAAGAACACACAGGAGGCCAGCTCTCATACCTTGTCCCCAAGGTGCCAGAAGAGCCAGCCATTGCTGATCCATGTGTTAAAATGTCCAAGGCCACATCTACTCAATGGAATCTCAGGGGTTTAGTGCAGTTGGTGTTGGCAGCAAGATGTTATTCTGATGGCCAAATCCTGTCTTCAACAATTCCTCCTTGGTTTGTATGTGCAATTGCATAGGAGAGGGAGCAGTGTGTGTTAGCATGTCCTCAGAGCTCTATGTCCTCTTCTGGGGCTTCTCATTCAAACACCATAGCACTGTCTCTAAGTGGACTGACGAGACCCATAGACTACTGGTGTCTGAATTCAGGCCAGATTTTAACAAACCAAGGTACCTCTCTATCATGCCTGCCCCAGTAGGGTTATATGGTATGTGAATCTTCCACCTTATCCCTAACTGGTACACCCATTGTTGTCATGCATGTCCAGTAAAGTGGGTGCCTTGAACATTCTCAGTCACCTGTGGTGGGCCACAGGCTGCAAACAGATGTTCTAGGCCCCTTTTTGTTGTTTGCTGATCTGTACTATGTGCAGGAAAAGCAACCAAAAGTTCAGTAGCGTGTCCACACAAAGCATGGCATATCAATACTCTTCTGATATAGGCAGAGGCCCAATATAGCTTGTCTACCATCTGAAGAGGGCTATCAGCTCCTTAATTATTGTCTCATGTTGCTGCAGGACTCAATGTAAGGCCCTTTTAGAGCACACACGGCATTTCTGCCAGGCTCTGCTGACTTCTTCAAAGGTCAAAAGTAAACTACAGCCCACATTGTCTTTTGACCTGCATGCAACAAATGATATAACCATTCGGCCCAGGCTTTCCTTCTAGCCAATATACCTACACCAATGTGTCTGCTTCATTATTCCCTGGGGATTCCAAAGGCAAATGACCATTCATATGATATACTGTTACTGTTTTAGTCTGACCAGAGGCCCATATGTCTTGCCATGACTCTTGTCCCCAAAGGGGCCAGTGACCAACCATCCAGCTGGCATGGTGCCATGTTGGTAGCCCTGATAGCACAGCTGTCAGTGCAGACAACTATTGGGGAGGGCTCCTGGGTGATCATGAGCCATACTGCCCACAACTCTGCCCATTGACTGCTCTTTGCCTCTCCATCCTCCATCCATAATGTCTCAGTCTTAGGATGAAAAACCACAGCCCTCCACTTGAGGGACTGCTCATGCTGGAGCCATCTGTATACCATGTGACTTTGCGTATAGGGCTCTTCCATCCTGATAAGGGCCCTCTGTTACTAATTGCTCCAAAGCAAATTCTTCCTGCTTTACATTGGTATATGCCATTGGCCCCAATAAGTGTTGGAGTTCTCTCCTCAAGGGGCTAGTGAAGATGGCACTATGCTGCTATAAATATGCACCCCATTTGGCACTCCATAGCCTTTGGGTCTATTCTCAAATCTATGCCATGATGGGTTAGGTGGTTATTACCTTTTTCAGGGCTGTTCCAGTGATGGGCTCCATAGCCAGCAAGGCATGGTACATGGCAGCCAATTCCTTCTCTGTCAAGGTGTACCACACCTCTGCTCCTTTCCAGAGTTGTGGCCAGATTTCAATGGGTTGGAGAGTCCATTCAAGCTGCTGCCAGAGGTCCCACCCATAACCATCTTCCATTGCATAAACATCTAGCTCACAGGGCTTTGTTGGATCCACCACCCTCAAAGTGTGTATAGCCTTGATGGCCCACTTAACAGCAGCAAAGGCAGATGCACATGTCTTGTCCTAATTCCACCTGGTGCCCTTTCATACCAAACAGTATAAGGACCTCAAAATTTGTGCCAAGTGCAGGTTAAACACTCTCCAGTGGCCTAAAAGTCCCCAGAACTCTTGTAAAAATGTCACAGTTGTAGGGATAGGGAAAGCCTGGGCTTTACCTGTCATTGCTTTAGGGATAACTTTAGTCTTAACTGACCAAACAACCTCCAAGAACTTGACAGACAAACCAGATCCCTGAACCTTGGTTCTGTTCACAGCCCATCCTTTCTCCTGTAGATGTTGCAGCAGTCTAGGTGTTGGACCTTCTAGATCTGCAAGAGAATCAGATGTGAACATATCATCAATATAATGATAGAGCCACACCATTAGCAGTTTCTCCAATGCTACCAAGTCCTGGGCTACAAATCTGTGACAAATGATGGGAATTTGTAGGTGTCTCTGTGTAAGGACAGTGAACATCAACTGCCAGCCTTCCCATGTGAAGGTAAACTGTTCCTGACTTTCCTGTGCTCTGTCAATAGAAATGAATGCATTAGCACAGTGCACAACATAATGGTATTGTCCTGATTCATTACTTAGGCTGCTATAGTCTATAAAGGCTGCTATAGAGGGGAAAGCAGCATACAGAGGGGGTGTGACTTTATTCAACTCTAATCCACAATCTTACTCCAGGAGATATCCAGCATTTTCACTGGCCACACAAGGCAATTAAAAGGACTATGAGTAGGCTTTATAATGCCCACTTTCTCCAGCTCCTGGAGGGTTTCTCCAATTTCTTTGCATCCTCCAGGCAATTTATATTGCTTATTATTTGTCACCCATCGATGCACAGCCAAAGATATAGGCAGGTGCTTAGCATGTCCCCTCAGAACTGCCTTTACACACATATCTTCAGTCTGAACTCACCTTTAGTGATATGTAACCACAGGTCCTGAGGGATATCCACCCCCAAAATATATTCAGGGAAGGGAGAAATATACACAATGTACTCCTTTGGGGGTAGACTCCCTATTCCCAATGGATTTGGGGCTTTCTTCACTGTAATTGCCTTACCCTTACAGCCATCTGTCACAGCAGGGGTCCCAGTAAACTGCTCAGGGTGGCCATAAATCAAAAAGCATTCAGCCCTGTGTCCACCAGTGCAGGACATGTTGTACACTCACTGGGGACTAATGAATTTCTAATTCAACATGTGGCCTCTGGTCCCCAACATGTCCACCAAGGTGGGGGCCTTGAACCACCCCTTAGGCAAACTACAATGCCTAGTCATCTTCCCATGGGGGTGGGGTCCAAGCAGGGTCTGCATGTCCTCCCTGAGGAAGTCCTGGAAACACATGGGTCAGACATGTGGCTTTGCCTTGGATTTCCATTTCTTAGACTTCAGCGGCTGTCGCTGCTGCTCTGGCTTTAAATATTGCCACAGCTCTAGTGAGATCTTATTGGGCTGTCCATCAAGTTTCTTTTACTGCCCCTGCCTTTAACAAAACAACCCACATCTGTGTCCTTGAGACCTTCATGGGGCCCTTTAAACCTTTTCTCTCAGTAGCAGACTGTATCTCCTTCCATGCTCTCATTGTCTCAACCTTTCCCAGATCTGCTCTAGTATGAGTAACCTCATTTATGGGTTTCCCTAAGTGAGGGGCAAGAATAGTCACTAGGGACCCAAAAGGGATGGGGGAGTTGGGAGGAGCACCAGTTCCTCATTCCCACAGTGAACAACTCCTGATGTGGGCCCTGGTGGTCCATATTGTAGATCATATTTTTCATGCCCCACTCCTATAACACTTGCCGGAACTAAGCATACATCTGTCATCTAGTGGGGAAAGATGGCAAATCACCCTGATTAGGCCATAAGGCACAGCATGCCACTGTCAGCCAGCCCAGAAGGGGTGGTTCCCCGGGGTCTGATGAGCATTTTGTAATCTCTGTCAGGGGGAGGAGTGAGTCATCAGGGAAGCCAGTTGCCTCATTTCTGACTGAGACAGAACAATGCCTCTACTACTGAATTTCAAAGTCACAAAAGGTGGACAGATGCTCTGTGGCCTTCTGCCCAAACGCCTCTCCTGGAGGAAACTGCAGTTGCTGTATCTTTATTTTCTTAACTACAACTGGGCAGGCTTTCAATAGGGGAGGGCCTGTTGCCTCCAGCAGTGACTCCAGCACCAGCAACAGTTCCTTCCTTGTCCCCACTCCCTCAATCTTACCCAGCTTCTCCTCTCCTGATGTATCTTCTACCATTTCTGGAGCTGAAGGCAATACCCCTTCCTTCACCTCCCCCATGGCATCTTGCAGTCTGAATTCTCCTGCTGCCCCTTCCCTTGCCACTAGTGTGTCTCTAAGCAGCACAATCTCCGTTTGTAATAGATTACTTTCATCCCTTATAGTATCCCACAACTCACATTTCCGTTCTGCCACTTCCCACTGAAGCACATGTCTCCCCTCAATAGCACTTTCGAGCATGGTGAGAACCTCCAACCCACAGTTCCTGCCAATGCATGGGCACTTGGTGCTCTGAAGGAGTCCCCTGTTTTGAAGAGGAAACTCCACTGCTTCAGGTGTCCCCATCCCTTCCCATTTCTGGGGAGTGGCCCACTCCTCTAGGAGGCAAATCATCCAGACCATATCCCCACTGGGGGATCCCCAGGTGTTTCTCACCATACTTAGGGACAGCCAGCTGAAATACCATACCCATGAGGACAGCCCTTCTGTTTCACTGATCCTGATGACTGTGCCAAAATGTTGCTCTGGGTGGAAGAGGTTCCCTGCCCAGGGCAAGTTCCCTCCATAGAGACCAAAGGAAAACAAAGGTGAGAGGTTGGGAATGAAAGGATTTATTCTCATGGCTCAGTCTTTCCCTGCTTTGAACCCTGGGCTGCCCAGCTCTCACCACTGGCGCTACCTGGGGCGCCCTCTCATGAGGATCCCAAGCTCTGCCTCTTTGGCCACTGCATGTTCTACCTTTCTGCTCCCCTTGCCCCTAGCATGAACTCTATGGGCAGGTCCTAGTGACTGGCAGGCACCTGCCCAGTTATGTAGAGGAACTCAGGATAGGAAAGCCCCTTCACCCATCCCCAGGGCTGGTGCTCCCATGACTGACCAGCAGCCCTGCTGCCAGTAAGCATCCCATAAATGTGAAAACATGGTCTTACTATATACATTGGTGCTATTTATGCCAGGCAGAAATCCTGGTTAGAAAGTTCCATTTTCTCACACAAACATAAGGCCATGCAAAGACTGAAAGTAAAGGGATGGAATAATATATTTCATGCAAATTAAAGGGATAAAAAGCAGGAGTAGCAGTACTTGTATCAGAAAAAAACAGTTCAAAACAAAGAATAACTAGAGGTAAAGAAGGACATTACATAATGATAAGAGGATCAGTCCAACAAGAGAATATAACAACTGTAAATATCTATGCACCCAACATAGGAGCACCTAAATATATAAAGCAAATACCTAAATGGAGAAATTAACAGCAACCCAATTATATTAAGGATTTTAAAAACCCACTTACATCAATGTATTGATCATGACAGAATATAAATAAGGAAGCAGAGGTATTGAACAATATTAGACCAGGTGGACTTAACAGACGTACACAGAACATTCCACCCAAAGCAGCAGGATACACACTTTTCTCAAGTGCATGTGGAGTATTCCCTGGTATAGATATATTTTAGGACACAAAAATGATGTAAATAAAATATAAGAAAACATCAAAATTGTATTCTACATCTTTTCAGACCACGATCTAGGAAACTAGAAATTAATTACATGAGGAAAACAAAACAAAAACCCAGAATCACATGGAGGCTAAACAACATGCCTCTAAAGGATCACTGTATCAGTGATCAACTCAAAAAGAAATCAAACTATACACGGAGACATAAAAACATAAAAGCAATGAGAATCATGACAAAAATATGTGGTATGCAGCAAAAGTGGTTTCAAGAGAGAATTTCATTGCAATACAAGCCAACCTCAAGAAACAAGAACAATCCCAAATAAACCATCTAACCTCACAACTAAAGGAACTAGTAAAAGAATAACATAAAAAAGCCAAATTTAGCAGAAATAGGAACATAATAAAGATCAGAGGAGAAATTTAAAAGTAGAGAACAAGAACAAAATAGAAAAATATCAAAGAAACCAAGAGCTGATTCTTTGAGATAATAAACTAGACAAACCCATAGTCATACTTTTCAAGAAAAAAACAGAAAGGACACAAATAAATAAAATCAGAATCGAAAATGGAGGTTACAATTGACATGAGAGAAATGCAGAAGATGTAAGTGAATTCAGTGAAAAATTATATGCCAAAAAATTAGACAACATAGAAGTATTGGGCAACTTCCTAGAAATGTACAATTCTCCAAGACTGACCCAATATGAAACAGAAAATCAGATCAGACCAATTACCAGGAATAAAATTGAATTAGTAATCAAAACCCTTCCAACAAACAAAATTCCAAGAACAGATGGCTTCACAAGTAAATTCTATGAAACATTTAAGGAAGATCTAATACTCATCCTTACTAACATATTCCAAGAAATAGAATAGGAGGGAATAATTTCAAACTCATTCTGATTCCAGCATCATTCTAATACCAAATTCAGGCAAAGAAACTATAAAAAAAGAAAATTACAGAGCAATAACCCTGATGAGCGTAGATGCAAAATCCTCAGCAAAATATTACCAAACTCTATTTTAAAATGTGTCAAAGGAACATTGATCCTGACCAAGTGAAATTTATTCCAGGCATACAATGAAGGTACAATATTTGTAAAACAATGAAAGTGATACACCTATACAAAAAGGATGAAAATCATGTGATCATCTCAGTTGAGGGTGAAAATATCACTTGAACAAATTCAACATCCAAAGTCACTTTTAACAGAATGGGTATAGAGGCACCATACATCAATATAATAAAGGCCATACATGAAAAAACCATAGCTAATATCATACTCAGAAGGTGTAATCTTTTCCTCTAAGACCAGGAAGAAGGTAATGGTATCCACTTTTACCACATTTATTCAACATAAGAATGGGAATTCTACTGACAGTAATCAGAAAAGAAAAAGAGCTAAAAAGCATTCAAATTGCAAAGGAGGTTGTAAAATTGTCACTATTTGCAGATGACATCAGAGAAAACCCTAAAGACTCCATTAAAAAACTATTAGAACTAATAAATGGATTCAACACATTTGCAAGATACAAAACAAATACACAGAAAACTATAGCATTCCTATATACTAAATACTAACAGAAAGAGAAATAAAGAAAACAAATCCATTTACAAATTCATCAAAAAGAATAAAGTATCTAGCAATAAACCTAACTAACAAGGTGAAAAACATGAACTCTGAAAACTATAATACATTCAAGAGGGAAATTAAATACACAAATAAATGGAAATCTATCCCAAGCTCATGTATAGGAAGAATTAATATCGTCAAAATGGTCATCTTGCCCAAAACAATATAGAGATTCAGTGCATTCCCTATAAAAATGCCAATGACATTTTTCAATGAACTCAAGTAAACATCCTAAAATTTATCTGGAAGCATAAAAGACTTCAAGTAGCCAAAGAAAACTTGAGAAAGAAAAAGGCTGGGAAAATTATGCTCCCTGACTTCAACCCATACTACAAAGCTACAGTAATCAAGAGTATGTTACTGTCACAAGAGCAGACCCATAGATCAAAGAAGCAAAACAGAAAGCCCAATAATAAACCTGTACATGTGTGGTCACTTAGTATGTGACAAAGGAGGCTAGATATACAGTGGGGAAAAGAGAATCTTTTAAATAAATATTGTTGAGAAAACTGGACAGATACTTGTGAGAGATTGAAACTGAATCTTCTAACATCATACACAAAGGTAAACTCAAAATGGATTAAAGACATAAATATAAGGCATGAAGCCATTACACTCTTAAAAGAAAACAGACAACAATTTCCTTAACATAAGCATGAGTGATTTTGTTCTGGACATTTCTCCATGGGCAAGGGAAACAAAAGCAAAGATGAAGATGAACAAGTGGGACTACAAGAAAAAAGACAATGTACATTATGGGAGAATATATTTGTAATATATATATTATATATATAGTAATGAGTTAACACCTAAAATGTATAAAGAAGTCATATGACTTAAAAGTGAAAAAAAAACCACAATTAAAAAATGGTTGAAGGACCTGAACAGACATTCCTCCAAAGAAGAAATACAAAAGGCCAACAGGCACATGAAAAGATGCTTCACATTGCTAATCATCAGGGAAGTTCAAATCAAAACCACAATGAGATATCACCTCACATCATTTAGAACAGTCACTATCCAAAAAACAAGGAATAACAAGAGTTTGCAAGGATGTGGAGAAAAGGGAAACCTTCTACACTGTTGATGGGAATATAAATTTTTGGCAAAGCCATGGTGGTGGGACACAATATGAAGTTTGCTCAAAAAACTAAAATAACACATGACCCGGTAATTCCTCTTCTAGGAATTTACCTGAAGAAAACAAATTCTCTGATTTGAAAAGATATATGCAACCCTATGTTTATTGTCACAGTATTTACAATAACTGAAGTTTTGAAGCAACCAAAAATTCCACTGAGATGAATAGATAAAGATGTACATATACACAATGGACTATTATTCAGTCATAAAAAATAAAGAAATCCTGTCATTTCTGATAACATGGATGGACTTAGAGGGTATTATGCTAAGTGAAATAAGGCAGGCAGAGAAGACAAATACCAAAAGATTTCACTTATATCTGGAATCTAAAACCAAAACAAAAGAAATGAATAGACTCGTTGACTTCAAGAAGTGATTTGTGGTTACCATGGAGGATGGTTTGGGGTACATGGATGAAATAGGTAAAGGGGATAAAGAAGCACAAAATTTCCATCACAATATATATTAGTCTCAGTGTGAAAGTATAGCATAGAGAGTATATTCAATATTTCTTTAACATCTTTCTATGTTGACAATAACTATACTAGCTGGGGTGAGCATTGGACAATATATATAACTGTCACATCACTAGTTGCATACTTGAAATCAATATAATTTTGTTTATTAATTTTATTTCAATAAAATAAATACTAAAAAAAACACATCCACTTTGGTAAAAATGGAGGAAAAGATGGCAGAGTAGGAAGGAAAGGTGGAAACCTCCTGCAAAAAACTCATAATAGAAAATACAGCAAATACAACTAAACCTGAAAATGACCTGAAAACTTCAGAATAGACCACCTTCATCTGGGGAAGAAGAGAAGACCACGCAGAAAAGGGAAAAGTGGCAGAGCCATGATCAAGTGGGACCCAAGCCCTCCTCCAGTGCAGCCTACAGGCAGGAGAAAGAGGAATGGAGTGGGCATGGGATAGGAGCCCAGGAGTGCTGCACACCTGGCCCTGGAGATCTGCTCCACAGATCTGATTCACATTACATTGGATTTTGTTGATTAGCAGGGCTGGACACCAGTGTCGGGTGGAACATTCAGGGAAGCTGAGACTCCAACCACTTCTGGAGAACAGGCTTGCTCTGCCAGTCCTGAGACCCAAAGCAAAAGCATCCGTTTGAAAGACTTGCCAGCAGTGGGAGAGGTGCCAGAGGGATGAGGATTGGATGGAGCTCTCTCTTCAGGAGAAAGGGCAGGTAGACAATACCTCCCCAGCCCTTCCTTGCCCCAACAGGTTGGGAACTCTCAGGAGCCCTAGATGCTCCATCCTGCTCACTGACAATGCAGCCTGGAGGCACCTACCTGCATGCACTGCCAGTGAGCCAACCCACTTGGCTCAGCAGAAGTGTCAAGCATTGCTGTCTGGAAGGCAGAAGGAGACGACCCTCCCAGCTTTCTCAGCTGTGTTTCAGCCCAACTGGAGAGGTGCCTGCTGGAGCCAGCCCCAAGAGCTCCTTCTTCCCCAGAGTTGTTCAAGCCATGCACTGTGCATCCCACCCAGCCCCAGAGCTCCACAATAGCCCACACATAACCCTGAAGCTCTGTCATCACTGAAGAGCAGGCAGAAGGTGGCCTCACCCACTGCAATCCCAGCAGAGGCTTCTACTTGGATCACAAAGGTGTGGCTGAAGCAAACTGTCAGCACAAAGAACACTATGGAAGACAGACAGAAGTGTGGCCCTTCCCACTGCATGCCTACAGCTGGGGCTCTCACAAAGTAGAACCAGGCATTGGAAAGTAAAGAGTCTTGAGCTGCTGAGCACCATAGATGCCTCTTTCATAAAGCTATTACTCAATAGCCAAGGAAGCATAGGTCCATCTAATACAAAGGAAGAAACACAGAAACACTGAAAAAATGAGGAAGCAGAGGAATGTTCCAAACAAACCTACAGGACAAGACACCAGAAAGAAGGCTAAATGAAATGGATATCGCCAATCTTCTTGATAAAGGTTTCAAAGTAAAAGTCATAAACATGCTCAAGAATTTACAGAAAATATTCAAGATCTCAGGGAGGACTTCAACAAAGAGAAGAGCTGGAAAAGATCCATGCAGAGCTGAAGAATACAGTATCTGAAAAGAAATGTAGAATGGAGGGATTTAAGAGTAGATTACTGCAGGTAGTGGAGACACTCAATGAGAAGGAAATTATAGAACAGAAACACAAAGAAACAGGAACACAGAGAAAAAAAGGATCTCTAGGAATAAAGAATAAGAGAATTTTGTGCCAATCCAAACAAAACAATATTTGCATAATAGGGGTGCAAGGAGAAGAGAGTGACAAAGGAATAGAAAATCTCCTTGAGTAAATAATTGTTGAAAATTTCCCCAATCTGAGGAAGGAAATAGACACTCAGATCAGTTGTTCAGAGAGCCCCCAACAAAATGAACCCCAGGAAGGCAATACCAAGACATATGACATTAAAATGGCAAAGATCAAGGATAGGGAGAGAGTATTGAAAGCAACCAGAGAGAACAAAAAAGATTACTTATAAAGGAAGCCCCATCAGGCTATCAACAGACTTAGCAGAAACTTTACAGGCCGGAAGGGACAGGCATGATACATTTAATATACTGAAACAGAAGAACCCGCAACCAAGCATACTTTACCCAGCAAGTTTATTCTTCAAAATTGAAGCAGGTATTAAGCAATTGCAGGATAAATGAAAGTTGAAGGAATTCACCACCACTGATCCAGGTTTACAGGACATGTTAAAGATACTGCTATAGGTAGACATGTCCCTAAGGCTAAATAGCTTTCACCAGTTAAAATAACCTCACAGTGGACGTAGTAGACCAATTAATTACCAAGAAAGTATGAAATTAAAACAAAAGTAGAAAAATCAACTATACACAAAAACAGTCAAGGGATACACAAAAAGTGCAGATTATGACACTAATTCAAAAAGTGTGGAGGAGAAAGAAGAAGAAAAAGGTACTTCTAAATTGTATTTGAAAGAGAGTAATCAGCAATTTAAGATAGAATGTTATATAAGGAAACTATCCTTAAACCTTTGGTAACCACAAAACTAAAGCCTGGATTAGATACAAAAAATACTAAAAAAGAGAAATCCAATCATAACACTAAATAAATCCATCAAATAACAAAAGTATAAGAAAGGAAGAAAGGAACAGAGATGAGCTATAAAAATAACCAGAAAAAATGGATATCACCACTTTTATTCAAACATAGTACTGGAGATCCTAGCCATGGCAGACAAAACAGAGATAAAAGTCACCCATATCGGTAAGGAAGAAGTTAAACTGTCAATTTGAGATGACGTGATATTATAAATAGAAAACCTTGAAGACTCTACCAAAATACCATTAGATCTAGTAACTGAATTCACTAAAGTTGCAGGATACAAAATTAATATACAGAAATCTCTTGCGTTTCTATATACTAACATCAAACGAGCCGAAAGAGAAATCAGGAAAAGAACTTCAAATACAATTACATCAGAAAGAATAAAATACCTAGGAATAAACTTAACCAAGGAAGTTAAAGACCTATACTCTAAAAACTACAAGATATTCATGAGAGAAATTAAAGAAGACACCAATAAATAGAAATCTACCCCATGCTCATGGATAGGAAGAATTAATATTGTCAAAATGGCCATCCTTCCCAAAGCAATTTACAGATTCAATCCAATCTCTATCAAAATACTAACAGCATTTTTCAATGAACTAGAGCAAATAGTTCTAAAATTCATATAGAACTACAAAAGACCCTGAATAGCCAAGGCAATCCTGCGAAAGAAGAACAAAGCTGGGGAGGTTATCCTCCCTGACTTCAAACTACTACAAAACCACAGTAATCAAAACAGTATGGTGCCGGCACAAGAGCAGCCCCATAGATCATTGGACCTGAACAGAAAGCCCAGATGTAAATGCACTCACATATGTTTGATTAATATATATAAAGGAGTCATAAATACACAATGGGAAAGAGAACCACTTCAACAACTGGTGTTGGGTAAACTGGACAGCTACATGTAAGAGAATGAAACTGGATTATTGTCTAACTCCATACACAAAAGTAAACTCAAAATGGATCAAAGACCTGAATGTAAGACATGAAACCATAAAACTCTTAGAATAAAACATAGGCAAAGTCTTTTGAACATAAATATGAGCAATTTTTCCCTGGACACATCTCTTCAGGCAAGGGAAACAAAATAAAAGATGAACACATGGGACTACATCAAACTTAAAAAGCTTCTGTACAGCAAAGAACAGCATCAGCAGAACAAAAAGGCATCCTACAGTATGGGAGAATTTATTCGTAAATTATTTATCCAATTAGTGGTTAATATCCAAAACATATAAAGAACTCATATGCCTCAACACCCAAAAAACAAATAAACCAATTAAACAATGGGTGGAGGACCTTAGCAGACACTTCTACAAAGAAGAAATACAAATGGCTAATAGGCACATGAAAAGATATTCCACATCTCTAATTATCAGGGAAATGCAAATCAAAACCACAATGAGATATCACCTCACACCATTTTAAATGGCCACTATTCAGTAGACAAGAAATAACAAATGTTGGCAAGCATGATGAGAAATGAGAAATGGGTACACTCCTACACTCTTAGGGGAAATATAAATTGGAGCAACGACTGTGGAAAACAATTTGTAGGTCCTTCAAATATCTAAAAATAGAAATACCATTTGATCCAGTAATTCCAATTCTAGGAATTTACCCCCCCCCAAAAAAAATCCCTGATTTGAAAATACATATGCACCCCTATGTATATCACCACACTATTTGCAATAGCCAGGTTATGGAAGCAACATAAATGTCCAACAATAGATGAATGGATAAAGATGTGGTGCATATTCACAATGGAATATTATTCGGGCACTAAAAGAAAATAAATCCTGCCTTTTGCAACAACATGGATGGATCTGGAGGGTATTGTGCTCAGTGAAATGGGCCAGGCAGAGAAAGACAAATACCATATGATTTAACTTATTTGTGGACTATAAAAACAAAGCAAAAACAGAAGGAACAAAACAGCAGAAGACTCACAGACACTAAGAAGTGACTAATGGTTACCAAGGGGGAGGACCTGGAGCAGAAGTGGAGGAGGGGGAAGGGTATAAAAGAGAGCACAATAATTCACAATCACAATACAAATTGGTCATGGGAATGGAAGTAAAGTGTGTAGAATATCGTCAGTGATTCTGTAACATCTTTCTACATTGATAGATAGTAACCATGCTAGAGGGGTTGAAGATTTAATAACATGGGTAACTGTTGAACCTCTGTGTTGTACATTTTTAACCGACATAAGACTGTGTATCAATGATACTTCAATTAAGTAAATTCACTTTTTACATAATGTTTTTCCTCTGGATCATCTATCAATTAATGTAAGCGTGTGTTAAAGTCCCTACTATTAATGCATTTTCTGACTGTCTCTTTATATCTGATAATATTTTATTTAAATGTTTATGTGCCCTCTGTTGGGTGTGTAGATATTCACAATTATATCTTTTTGTTGGTTTGTGCCCTTAGTCACTATATGTCTTTATCTCTTGTCATGTCCCTTGTTGAAAGTTTATCTTCTCTGACAGAAGCATTTGCTGTACCAGGTTTTGTGTTCATTTCTATTTGTGTAGAATATATTTTCCATCCCTCCAGTACTGTCTGTGTGTTTCCTTAGCTCTAAAATGAGTCTTGTTTGGGTCTTGTTTTTTATCCTTCTATCACCCTATTTTTTTTATTAAGGTATTATTGATATACACTCTTATGAAGGTTTCACATGAAAACACAATGTGGTTACTACATTTACCTGTATTATCAAGTCCTCACCCATACCCCAGTGCAGTCACTGTCCATCAGTGTAGTAAGATGCCACAGAGTCACTATTTGCCTTCTCTGTGCTACACTGTTTTCCCTGTGATCCCTGACACCATTGTATCACCCTATGGTTTTTGATTGGAGAAATTAGATTATTTACATTTAAAGTAATTATTGATAGGTATGTAGTTATTGCCATCTTGTTAAATGTTTCCTGATTGTTATTGTTCTGTGAACATGTATCACACTCTTGTTCTCCCTTTGTACATTATCACATCGGTAAGTGTCTGGATTAGCTTCTTGTTATTTTCTGTGTATCCATTAAAGGTTTTCACTTGTGGTTATCATAGGTACTTGCATGAAATCCTACATATATAGCAATCCAAGGTAAGTTGATGGTCACTTCTACATGTTTTACTCCCCCTCCTACTCATTTTAAGTATATGGTGCTTTCTTTTATACATTTTTATTTAGTGATTTCCTTAACTATTTTTTTAGATGCAATTGATTGTACTACCTTTGTCTTTCTGACCTTCATACTAGCTTTTAAGTTACTGTTTTCTATCTCTGATACATGTTTCATTTACCAGTGAAATTTTAAATTTCACATTTTATTGCTTCTAATTCAGGCTTTTTCTTTTTCTATTAAAGAAGACACTTCAACATTTCTTGTAAGTCCATCTAATGTTGATGAACTCTTAATTTATGTTTATCTGTGAAGCTCTTTTATCTCTGCTTCCATTCTGAATGTTAACCTTGCTATGTAGAATATTCTTGGTTGGAGATTTTTCTCTTTCAGCCTTGTGAGCATATCTTGCTATTCCCTACCTGACTGCAGAGTTTCTGCTGAAAAACAGCTGATAGTCTTATAGGATTTCCCTGGAAGGTAAGTCATTGCTTTTATCTTGCTGCTTTTAAGATTCCCTTTGTCTTTGATGTTTAACAATTTAATTAGTGTTTTGGTGTGGAATTCCTTCAGTTTATCTTCTTAGGGGTTCTCTCTACTTCCTTGAGATCTGTGTCCTTCCCTAGTTTAAGGAAGTTTTCTGCTATTATTTATTTACATTTTTATTTCTTTCTCTTTCTCTTCTTCTTCTGAGGCAATTATAATGCAATTCTTTGGACATTTGATTTTGTCCCAGAAGTCCCTTAGCCTTGCCTCATTTCATTATAGTTTTTCTCTCACTGTTTATCTTGAATGTTCCCCATTACTCGGTCTTCCAAATCACTGACACATTTTTCTGCATCCTCTGATCTGTTGATTCCCTCTAGTGTAGTTTTCATTTCATCTTATTGTATTCTTCACTTCTGATTGGTTTTGTTTTAAACATTTTATCTCCTTGTAGAAGTTCTCACTGAGTTCCTCCAGTCTGCTGTCAAGTCTGTGGAGCATCTTTATAATCATTTCTTTGAACTCTTTACCTGATAGATTGCTTAACTCTGTTTCATTTAGATCTTTTTCTGTTTTTTTTTTCCTGTTCTTTTGTTCAAAATGTATTCCTCTGTGTCCTCATTATATTTGACTTTCTATACTTGATTCTATGAATTAATAGAAAATGCTACTTTTCCCAGTCTTGAAGGATTGGCTTTGGGTAGGGATGGTCCCCTGGAGAGACTGTGTATTCCTGGTGATTTGGCTGCCTGGGTGGAGCCTAGTGAGCATGACCTGGTAGTGTCCTGTGTCAGGGCTTTCATGATATGGTTTGAGTAACATACAGTTGGAGAGCCTCAGAGATGTTCCTGCATGGGACTGATGGGGTCCATGCTAATGTGGAGGCCAGATACCCAGGCACAGTCTCCAGGAATGTCTGTGGCTAATGTTTCTGCACCTACAGTGCATCAGCAGCTCAAGTGTGCTTTCCAGGGCTGGGCAGTGACTGGATCCCCACTAACAGTACAGTTCCAGGCCAGACTGTGGCCCCCAGGGATATTCCATCCCCTTGGGTACTGGCTCCAAATCCATAGTGCAGCAGAAGCCCAGGTGCAAAACAATGGCTTCCCTACCCCTTCTTCTGCAGCTTCTGGGTCGTGTCCATGGTGCAGCAGTGGCCAGGGTATACTCTCCAGTTTTTGGCAGTGACTGGCTCTGTGCCTTCAGGGTTCCAGCCCAAATGCACTCCTCAGCTGACATGTGGGTGTGAGTAGGAACTGGAAGGCTACTTAGACCAAATCTGAATTTGGCATATGCACACCAAACCTGCTCCCCATGTCACTGTCAATGTGAGGAAGGGGTGCAAAAAATGGCACTCACTATACCTATGTTCTGGAGAGAGTTCCAGCTGTTCCTCTGCCATTTTAGTTCTATAAATCAGGTTTTTACTTATAGTCGAGGTGTATTTTAAAGCATGGATTTTTTCTATGCCTCAGGGCATGTAATTCTACATCCAGATCTTTCACAGGGAGTTGGGCTCCTTCCGTTACCCTGCCTCTGTCTTTTCTGCCATTTTTGTGAACTTTCTATTCCTCGTTGTACAGAAGGTACCCACTCAGTTCTCACTTCTTCAATATGAATTGCTCTGTGTGTAGTACATTTGGTGTGAAGGTGGTAAGAGGTGAGTGAGTTCAAGATCTTTCTATGCTATTGTCTTCCTAGAGGTCAAGTTAACTTATTTATAAAGAAGGAATATAAAGTTGATTTAGATGATATAACCCATATAATTTATTCTCAGATGTGAAGAAATATCAGCTATAATTTCTTGTTGCTCTTTGTCTTCTGTCTCTGACTCTACACCTCTCTTTTTTCATTCCATTTCCCTGTATAATTCATTCATTCATTTACTCAGTAAACATTTTGAAGTATCTTGTGTGCCTAATCCACTCCTGGGACCACAGAATTTAATCAGAACCAGCTCTACACAAATTCTCAGTCACTGACCTATTTCTCTACTGTCTTTCCCAGCAAAACTGCTCCATGGAGATCTACCCACTGCTTGCACCCTGCAGCCACAGTCTTTGGATCTCCAGAAACTTTCATATTGATTAATCCAGTGGTCCCACCTTCATCCTCATTTTACTCAGCCTTTCAGCAGCATTTGACATGGCCAGCCACTCCCTCCATCTCTAAATTTACCCCAATCCTGGCTTCCAGGAGACCCAGTTTCTTTTCTTTATTTTGTAGCATCCCATAAACTCTTGACTTCTTCAACCATCAACCATTTCCTGTCTCTGAAATCTGGCCTTCTATGACCTTTTGCATGCACCCTAGACCCATCTGACCCTATATGTGTCCCCACTGAGTTCAGCATCTTCCCCCTGGTACTCCATCTCAGATGTGTCCCCACCACATTCCAGTTCATTAGGGAACACAGGCACTATTCTTTCTTATCCATCCTCAGGTTGGTTCCTACTGTCCCCAACCCTTTTTGTCCCAGCCCCTCCTTTCCATCTGCAGCCAGGAAGTAGGTAGGCCCCCTTCCTTCTTCCTTGAACCCTAACCTAGACTCTTATCTAGATTCTCAGGCCCTAAACTTTTTCCCACTGCAGCTCCACTCCATACAGCCTTGGAGAGAGTATTTCTACATCGTGGGCCAGCCAATCCTACCACTCTCCAGCTCACAGCCCTCCCATGGTTCCCCAGTAATATTACAGCCCTTCAGCCTAAATGTTACTGTCTGAAAAACCTGGCTCCAGCTCCCTCTTGGGTCTCTTCTGATCTGGTTTTTCAGGCTCCAGAAATGCCAAACTACTAATAGATCCTAAATCCCATCATGCCCTTTCCTACCCACATGACTTTTCTCAATCTCAACCTTGTCTGGAATGCTCCTTCTTAATCTTTTGCGTGAAGTATTATTACTTTATACTTTAAAAATAAGTTTCAAAGTGCCATATGCTCTGAGAAGCTCTCTACTACTCTGGGATTAGTTAGATACCTGTGTGTCCCCTAGGAAACGACATGTGTGATCCTCTGGGAGTACAGAGGGTCAGGGGTCCTATCACATTCCTGTGTCCCCAGCATATTCTTCAGGCAAATATCATTCAGTGACTGAGTAAATGTATGCCTCAAATGTGCTTCTTTATCTGCAGCACACTTATCTGTTGTGGTTACTCTGACCCCAAATTTTGTGTTCAGATGTAAAGTCTGATGATATCCCACACCAATTAAGAGGGTGTGAAAAAGTTTACATGTTATAATAAGAAACATATATATTTGGTTTTATTCCCCCATTCCTGGTACAGAGATTCTAAAAACCCTTGGAATTTCCTGATAGGAAGGGATAATAAGGGAGCACTTAGTTATTCATAACAAGCCCCTAACAGCCCTACCTCAGAAATTGTTTTTAACTTCCATTCTTTCTTTTCTTTTCTTTTCATAGAAACTCTCCTTAGTAAATTCTTGATGGCTAGACAGCATATTCTCTATTATCAAGTCTCAATACATGATTCATCTGGCTCTTAATAAGTAAAATAAGTAAAAGGCAACTGAACAAAAAATTATATTGCTCTAAGGAAAGTATGTCTCATCTTTACTTTGAATAAAGGGAGAATTTACAGATTCTATGCTTCAGAAATCTTTAGTCATCTTTCTAAAGCTTCTCCTAGACCCACCTGTGAGTGTCCTTGTAAAATACTTAGCAAGAGCCCAGATAAGTCAGCTTAGCAAGACTCCTTCATTGTCTATATCTAACCACCCTGAATATCTAATCAGGTTTATCATCGTCCACCATCCACCAGGGCATATCCAATCAATCTGGTCTGTTTTAATCAAGAATCTTGTCAATTCTATTTAGTCAATATTCTTTCATACTTGATGTTTACTCTTAGTAATTTTCCGTCCATTGACCTCCACCTGGATCCTTGGCTATAGAGGCCCATGTGTCCATGCTGCATTCAGAACTGATGCTGGTTGTATACTTAAGTGTGTTTACCCTATATCAATAGGGGAAATTTTTGTTTTTCTCTTTTAATTCATGCCTTGTTATGTCCTCTCTTTGACAGTTGTGAGAATAACAAACCCTGTCCAGCACTGTACTATTTTCTATGCCTGTTCATGCAGAAGCATGAGGAGTTAAAGTGGTCTTCAGCAGTATTAACTTCTAATTCTGAATAATCAGTGATTTGTCTCCTTATGGAAGGATTCTTTCTCCTGGGACTAAGGCATCTAGGTCATCCAAGAAAATGTCACAGGAAGAGGAAGCAAAAAAGTGGTATTTTATCAACAGGAGGTAATAGTGAGTGGTACCACTCCCATTTCCATTCCTTAATTCCTGGCCCCATGTTTACAGGCTATTAGAAAAACAGCACCATATATTAGTCACTGATTCAGAGCACTAACATCCTGGTCAACCTTACCCTAGCCATGCAATATATTGCCACCTAGCTGGCACTGTAACTGTCTTCAAAAGGCCCTTCTACCATTCTATCAAGCTAGCAGTTTCAGGATGGTAGGGAACATGATGAAACTAGTGAATTCTATGGGCTTGGGCCCATTGCCAAACTTCTTTTGCTGTGAATTGAGTTCCTTAATCCCAATTATGTGTGGGATGCCATGAGAATGTATAAGACATTCTGTATGTCCACAAATGTCAGTTTTATAGAAACATTGCTCTCAAAGAAGACAACTCCTTATCCAAAATGAATTCCTATTCCACTATAGATAAAACTCTATTTCATGATGGAAGTTGTCAAACATAATCCACCTCCTACTGGGTATCCACTTGAATACTTCAGGAATTGTGCATATCATGGGTTCACCGTTTCTGGATGCACCTGCAGACTGGGCATTTGGAATTAGTAAGTGGAAGCCAATGATGCTGAGCCCATGAGTAACTTCATTCTTACCACCATGGCCACATTGTCACGAGGCCATGAGGAAATGACAGAGTTGGCTGCAGAAAAAGTCTGGCTGATGTGAACAGACATGTCATCCTATCAACTTAATGATAAAAATCCTTCTCTAGTGAGATCATCCTTTGGTGAGTCTAAGGATGGGACCCAAATTTCTTCATGTACGGTTTTGTTTCATTTTGCTTTGTACCAGTAGGAATGAACATAACTCTTTACTAAATTTAATTGTTGCAAATTTTCTAATCATGTTCCTTTCAAATCCTTACCTTGAACCTGTACCATTGGCCACAAAGCAAGCATAAGTATATAATAAAAATCCAGTAATTCAAGTGAACAAGTATGAACTGCCCCAGATTCTGCCCACTTGGTCAGTTTTCCTTCACCACTGTCCTTAAGGGACGTCCTGGGTAACTTGGAAGACAGAATAATGGAAAGCACTCAGCTGAACAGCAGAAGGAAGAAAGAATTAAGACAAATGAGGATAGGGTAAGAGAGCTCTATGACAACATCAAACTTCCTAACATATGCATCATAGGAGTCCAAGAAGGAGAAGAGAGAGATACAAGAGTAGAAAAAATATTTGAAGATACAATAGGTGAAAATTTCCCTAACTTGAGAAAGGTAAGTCTGCCAGGTCCAGGAAGCACAGAGCTCCAAACAAGATGAACACTGAAAGTCCACACCAAGAAACATTGTAATAAAAATATCAAAGATAAAAGACTACATTAAAAGCAGCAAAAGAAAAGCAAAGAAATTTCAAATTAAGGCAAACCAATAAAGGTAATCAGCTGGTTTTTCTGTGTAAAATCGACAGGGCAGAAGGAAATGGCATAATATATTCAAAATGCTGAACAAAAAAAGCCTCCCAACTAGAAGGAGGAGGAAAAGATCGTGGTGTAACTAGGGTGGCAGAAATCTCCTCCCAAAACCATATATATTTTGAAATTACAGCAAATACAACTATTCCTAAAAGAGTGACTAGAAGATTCAGTACACCAACCAGGCTACATCTGCGAGAACCCAACATCTCATGGAAAAGGGTAAGATACAAAGCTGTGACCTGGTGGGACCCGAGCACTCCCGCCACCCCCACTCACCAGCAGAAAGAAAAGAATCAGAGTGGGGAGGGAGTGGAAGCACAGAACTGCTAAACAACCAGCCCTAGTAATCTGCCCCAAGAGCACAGACACATTGTATGTTGCTCTGGATATTAGAGGAGCAGAAAAGCAAAATCCAAGACTGAGACTGCAAACAGGTTCCCACAGCCATCTGCCCTGGGACAAAAGAAAAGCAGGCACTTTAAACGTCTTAAAGGGACAAGGGTTTAACAGATGGACAAAATGGTCCTGGCACACTCAACCCAGCATGATGGGAACTTTAAGGAACTTCAGGTGCACTAACCCCTTGGTGGCAATGCAGCTCCGAGGCCCCTCACAGCGATAAGCAGCCTGCCATTCCTTTCCCCCCACCGCCGGCACTGCAAGCAAACCGGCTGACCTGCCATTGCTGCAGAACACCCAGGGAGCACCCCGCCTAAAGCAACAACACAGCTTAACACAGAGGGTTCTCCCTGCCCAGGGCTAACAGATGCAGATCCAGAGGCTGCTCCCTGTGCGTGGTTGACTGGCACAGAGGAGATGGGTTCAGAGTCCAGAAGGCACGAAGGGGCTCTGTTCTTGGCGACAGAACATATGCAGTTGCCTGCAACCACCACCAGCGCCCTAGGCCATCCCGAGGGCCACCCCGCATACGGCAGCTCAGGGGATTAACCCAGAGGCTGCTCCCTGCATGCAGAGGACCGGCACCGACAGAGGAGACAGGTACAGAGTCCGGGAGGTATGAAGGGGCCTTGTCTTTGCAACAGACACATGCACTGCAGGCCTACAAGCCCTGCCAGCACCCCAGGGCATCCTGAGGGCTGCCCCACACATGGCAGCTTAGGGGATTAACCTAGAAGCTGCTCCCTGCGTGCGGTAGACTGTCACAGACAGCCGAGACAGGCAAGGCAACTTACGAGCAGGAAGGGACTTTGTCCTCCCAGCTAACACACGTGCCACTCACCAGTGATCACTCCCATCACCATGAAAGGGGAGAGGAACCTTGTTCAGTCCAAAATCCCTCAAACACCAGAGAGAGGGCTTAGTGAGACTGAAATTACCAAACTTACTGAAAAATAATTCAAAACAAAAGACATAAGCATGCTGATGAACTACAGAGAAATACTCAAGAGCTAAAGGATAAATTCAGGAGGGACATAACAGAAATGAAACAAACAATGGAAAGATTTAAGAGCAGACTAGAAGAGGTGGAAGAGACTGTTAATTGAATAGAAATCAGAGAACAGGAATACAGACAAGCTGAAGCAGAGAGAGATAAAAGGATCTCTAAGAATGAAAGAATATTGAGAGAACTGTGTGACCAATCCAAACGGAACAATATTTGCATTATAGGGGTTCCAGAAGAAGAAGAGAGAGAAAAAAGATTAGAAAGTGTCATTGAGGGGGTAATTGCTGAAAACTTCCCCAGTCTGGGGAAGGAGATAGTCTCTCAGGCCACAGAGGTGCAAAGATTGCCCAACACAAGGAACCCAAGGAAGACAACACCAAGACATAATACTTAAAACGGCAAAGATCAAGGATAAAGACAGACTTTTAAAAAGAGCCAGAGAGAGAAAAAAGATCACATACAAAGGAAAACCCATCAGGCTATCATCAGACTTCTCAGCAGAAACCTTACAGGCCAGGAGGGAGTGGCATGATATATTTAATGCAATGAAGCAGAAGGGCCTTGAACCAAGAATACTCTACCTGGCAAGGTTATCATTTAAATTTGAAGATGGGATTAAACAATTTTCAGATAAGCAAAAGATGAGAGAATTTACCTCCCACAAACCATACCTACAGTGCATTTTGGAGGGACTGCTATAGATGGAAGTATTCCTAAGGCTAAATAGATCTCACCAAGGGAGGACAAGGAGTACACAACATGATTCATAACATACAAAGAATAGAGGAGGAAGAAAAAGGAGGGAAAAAAAACATTAAGTTGTGTTTGTAATAGTATACAAAGTAAGTTAAATTAGACTGTTAGATAGTAAGGGAATTGCCCTTGAACCTTTGGTAACCACGAATCCAAAGCCTGCAATGGCAGTAAGTACATACCTATCAAAAATCACCCTAAATGTAAATGGTCTGAATGCACCATTCAAAAGACATAGAGTTACTCAATGGATAAAAAAATAAGACCCATCTATATGCTGCCTACAAGAGATTCACTTCAAACCCAAAGACATACACAGACTGAAAGTAAAGGGATGGAAAAAGATATTTCATGCAATTAATAGTGAGAAATAAACAGGAGTTGCAATTCTTGTATCAGAAAAAATAGACTTCAAAACAAAGACAGTCACAAGAGACAAAGAAGGACATTACATAATGATAAAATGGTCAGTCCAACAAGAGGATATAAGTACTATAAATATCTATGCACCCAACAGAGGATCACCTACATCTGTGAAACATATACTAACAAAATTAAAGGGGGAAATAGAATGCAATGCATTCAGTTTAGGAGACTTCAACACACCACTCACTCCAAAGGACAGATCAACCAGACAGAAAATAAGTAAAGAGACCTAGGCACTGAACAACATATTAGAACAGATGGACCTAATGGACATCTACAGAACACTCCATCCAAAAGCAAAAGGATACACATTCTTTGCAAGTTCACATGGAACATTTTCAATACTAGATCATATATTAGATCACAAAAAGAACCTCAGTAAATTCAAAAAGAGTGAAATTGTACCAACCCGCTTCTCACATCACAAAGGTATGAAACTAGAAATAAATTATACAAAGAAAATGAAAAATCCCACAAACACGTGGAGGCTTAATAACACGCTCCTAAATAATCAATGGATGAATGACCAAATAAAAACAGAGATCAAGCAGTATATAGAGACAAATGATAGCAATAATTCAACACCACAAAATCTGTGGGATGCAGCAATGGCCGTGCTAAGAGGGAAATATATTGCAATACAGGACTACCTCAGGAAAGAAGAACAATCCCAAATGAATAGTCTAAACTCACAATTAATGAAACTAGAAAAGGAAGAACAAATGAGGCCCAAAGTCAGTAGACAGAGGGACATAATAAAGATTATAGCAGAAATAAATACAATTAAGAAGAATAAAACATAGAAAGAATCAATGAAAGCAGGAGCTGGTTCTTTTAGAAAATAAACAAAATAGACAAACCCTTAGCCAGACTTATCAAGAAAAAAAAGAGAGTCTACACACATAAACAGAATCAGAAATGAGAAAGAAAAAAATCAGTACGGACACCACAGAAATACAAAAAAAAATATGAGAGAATATTATGAAAAATTATATGCTAACAAACTGGATAACCTAGAAGAAATGGACAACTTTCTAGAAAAATATAACCTTCCAAGACTGACCCAGGAAGAAATGGAAAATCTGAACAGAACAATTTCCAGCAGAGAAACTGAATTGGTAATCAAAAAACTACTTAAGAACAAAATACCTGTACCAGATGGCTTCACTGCTAAATTTTATAACATTTAGTGAAGACCTAATACCCATATTCATTAAAGTTTTCCAAAAAGTAGAAGATGAGGGAATACTCCCAAAGTCATTCTACGAGGCCAACATCACTCTAATATCCAAATCAGGCAAAGACAACCACAAAAAAAGAAAATTACAGACCAATATCCCTGATGAACATAGATGCAAAATTACTCAACAAAATATTAGCAAACCAAATTCAAGACCTAATACCCATCCTCCTTAAAGTTTTCGAAAATGTCGGAGAGGAGGGAATACTTCCAATCATATTGGAGACCAGCATCACTCTACTACCTGAACCAGGCAAAGACCCACAAAAAAATAAAATTACAGAACATCTCTGATGAACATAAATGCAAAATACTCAACAAAATATTAGCAAACTGAATTCAAAAATACATTTAAAAAAATCATCCATCCTGACCAAGTGGGATTTATTCCATGGATGCAAGGATGGTACAATTAAAAAATCCATCAACATCATAAACCACATCAACAAAAAGGACAAAAATCACATGATTATCTCAATAGATGCTGAAAAAGTATTTGACAAAATTTAACATCCATTCATGATAAAAACTCAACAAAATGGGTATAGAAGGCAAGTACCTGAACATAATAAAGGCCATATACACAAACCCACAGCCAACATCATACTTGACAGCAAAAAGCTGAAAGCTTTTCCTCTAAGATAGGGAGCAAGACAAGGATCCCCACTCTCACTTTTGTTCAACCTAGTACTGGAGGTCATAGCCATGGCAATGAAACAACACAAGGAAATAAAAGGCATCTGGATTGGAAAGGAAGAAGTTAAACTGTCACTGTTTGCTGATGACGTTATATTGTACATAAAAAACCCTAAAGAATCCTCCCCTAAATTACTATATCTAATAACTGAATTCAGCAAAGTTGCAGGATACAAAATCAGTACACAGAAATCTTGCATTCCTGTATACTAACAATGAATTAGCAGAAAGAGAAATCAGGAAAATAGCTCCATTTACAATTGTACCAAAAAGAATAACATACCTTGGAATAAGCCTAAACAAGGTGGTGAAAGACCTATATCCTGAAATCTAAAAGATACTCATAAGAGAAATTAAAGAAGACACCAATAAATGGAAATACATCCCTTGCTCATGGATAGGAATAGTTACTATGGTCAAAATGGCCATCCTGCTCAAACCAATCTATAGATTCTGTGCAGTACCTATAAAAAATACCAACAGCACTCTTCAACAAGGTATAACAAATAGTTCTAAAATTCAGATGGAACCACAAAAGACACCGAATAGCCAAAGCAATCCTGAGAAGGAAGAATAAAGCTGGGAAATTACACTACCCAACTTCATCCTCTACTTCAAAGCCACAGTAATCAAAACAATTTGGCACTGGCACAAGAATAGACCCATAGATCAACAGAACAGAATAGAGAGCACAGATATAAACCCAAGCATATATGGACAATTAATAGATGATAATGGCACCATGGACATACAATGGGGATATGACAGCCTCTTTAACAACTGGTGTTAGCAAAACTGGACAGCTACATGTAAGAGACTGAAACTGGATTACTGTCTAACTCCATACACAAAAGAAACTCAAAATGCATCAAAGGCATGAATGTAAGTCATGAAACCATAAAACTCTTAGAAGAAAACCTAGGCAAAAATCTCTTTAATATAAACATGAGCGACTTTTCCCTGAACACATATTCTTGAGCAAGGGAAACAAAAGCTAAAATGAACACACTGGACTACGTCAAACTAAAAAGGTTCTGTACAACAATGGACACCATCGGTACAACCAAAAGGCATCCTACAGTATGGGAGAATATATTCATAAATGACGTATCTGACAAGGGATTAACATCCAAAATATATAAAGAACTCACACACCTCAACACCCAAAGAGCAAATAACCCAATTAAAAAAGCAGAGGATCTGAACAGACACTTCTCCAAAGAAGAAATTCAGATGGCCAACAGATGTTGGGAGCCGCTCCCCGCCATTACAAGATGGCGCCCATTTCCTGCTGCTGGTTCGGTAAACACCTGTGCTGCGCAAGCGTGAGACGTGGCGCTGGCGCCGTCATCTGGCCTGATCCTGGGACGCCCTATGGGGAATGACCACGTCATGGGCGGGGCTTGGGACCTATATAAGAGACCGTCTCCCTCATTTCGGGGTCCTCCTTACCATACAGTCAGCTTGTGATCTCACTCACAAGATACATTAAAGCTGTTGCTGCAGAAGAATCCTATTTGTCCTGTGCTCATTCCTGCTGGCGGGAGGTTGCGCGGGACAAACAGACATATGAAAAGATGCTCCACGTCGCTAATTATTAGGGAAATGCAAATTAAAACCACAATGAGATATCATCTCATACCAGTTAGGATAGCCAACGTCCAAAAGACAAGGAACAACAAATGCTGGCAAGGATGCGGAGAAAGGGAAACCCTCCTATACTGTTGGTGAGAATGTAAGCTGGTTCAACCATTGTGGAAAGCAATATGGAGGTTCCTCAAAAAACTAAAAAGAAATACCATTTGACCCAGGAATTCTACTCCTAGGAATTTACCTGACGAAAACAAGATCCCTGATTCAAAAAGACATATGCACCCCTATGTTTATCGCAGCACTATTTACAATAGCTGGTGTATGGAGGCAAACTAAGTGTCCATCCGTAGATGAATGGATAAAGAAAATGTGGTACATATACACAGTGGAATATTATTCAGCCATAAGAAGAAAACAAATCCTCTTATTTTCAACAACATGGATGGATCTAGAGGTATTATGCTCAGTGTAATAAGTCAGGTGGAGAAAGACAAGTACCAAATGATTTCATTCATTCGTGGAATATAAAGACAAAGCAAAACTGAAGGAACAAAACAGCAGCAGACTCACAGAACCCAAGAATGGACTAGCGTTACCAAAGGGAAAGGGATTGGGGAGGATGGGTGGGGATGGAGGGAGAAGGGGATTAAGGGGCATTATGATAGCATGCATAAGGTGTGTCACTGGGAAGGCAGTATAGTATGGGGAAGACAAGTAGTGACTCTATAGCATCTTATGCTGATGAACAGTGACTGCAATCGGGTGTGCGGGGGTGACTTGATAACATGGGTGAATGTTGTAACCACAGTATTGCTAATGTGGAACCTCCATAAGATTTTATATCAATGATACCTTATTAAAAAAAGCACGAGATATCTCCTCACACCAGTCAGAGTGCCTAATACTGACAAGAGAAGAAATAGCAAATATTGGCAAAGATGTGAAGAAAGGAGAATGCTTGTACACTACCTGGTTGGAACCTAAATTGATGCAGTCAGTATTGAAAGCAGAATGATCGTTTCTAAAAAATTAAACATAGAAAAACAATATAACCTAGAAATTTCACCTCTGGGAATTTACGCAAACAAAACAAAATCACTAATCCAGAAAGTTGTATGCATTCTTATATTTATCACAGCATTATTTTCAATAGCCAAAATATGGAAGCAACCTAAATGTCCATCAATGGATGAAAAGATATATATATATATATATATATATATATATACACACACACAATATATTAGCCATATAAAGAATGAAATCTTGCTTTTGTTGTAAGAAGTGTGGACCTAGAATGTATTAAGTTGAGTGATCTATCAAAGACAAATATCATATGGTTTCACTTATATGTAGAATCTGAAAAAAACAAATGAACAAACTAACAAAACTGAAATAGACTCATAAGCACAGAGAACAGACTTTTGATTATCAAATGTGAAATGTTTTGGGGGAGATGTGTGAAATATTTGAAAGAGGAAAAATTAGTTGGAATACTTGATACCTGGATATAGGTGATGATTACATGACTGTATACACATCAAAACTCATATACACTCATATATTCATATACACAAAGTTCCAAACACACTATCACTTGTGCATTTTATTATATGTACTACAATATAAAACATTTTTAAAGAATAAATATATTAAAATGAGTTGCTTGACGTATGTTAAGTATGGTAATAAGTTAAAAAAGAAAGAAGAACCGCATGTTTAATATTTTAGTTTCTTTGCTTTGGTGATTTTCTAATTTGCATAATTGTTGACAAGAACAGTAACTTAGGATGATGGTAAGATGTGACATTCTCATGATCAATTTTTAAAAGTTATATGTAGTCCTTAGAAAATTTAATAGCCTCATTGTCCACTAACTGTGATAAAATCACATATGCCACTGAAATAAATTATATTCCTTATCAAATGAACTCTTGTCAGACTTTACCCATGGCCATCTTAAGTCACTTGTCATTCACAGCCAGTTCGTTTTGTTTGTCTTCTTTGGAAAAATGCGTTATCAGATACTCTGCCCATTTTTTAAATAGGATTATATGGTTTTTGTTGTTGAATTGAGTTATTCATATATTTTGGATATTAACAAAATATCAGATTGTCAGATAATTTGCAGACATGTTCTCCTATTCTCTATGTTGCCTTTTCCTTTTGTTGATGGAATTCTTTGCTGTGTAAAAGCATTTTAATTTGATGATCAATCAAAATTGTTTATTTTTGCATTTTCCCCTTGAATGGTAGACATGTTCAGAAAAAATTATTAATGATGATATTTCAGAGTTTACTGCCTATGTTTTCCTTTAGGAGTTTATGGTTTCAGGTTTTATATTTAGGTCTTTAATCCAATTCAAAATTATTTTTCTTTGTGATGTTAGTCATGCAGTTTCATTCTTTTGCATTTAGCAGTCCAGTTTTCTCAATACTATTTTTTGAAAAGACCATATTTTCACCAGTGCATATCCTTGTCTGCTTTGTTATATATTAATTGGCTATATAAGCATGAGTTTAATTCTGGGCTCTTGATTCTTTTCCATTGATCTATGTGTCCATATCTCTGCCAGTATCATACTGTTTTGACTACTGTATCTCTGAAGCATTCTTTAAAATCATGGAGTGTGATATCTCAAGCTTAGATTTTCTTTCTTAAGATTGCTTTGGTTATTTGGAGTTTTCATAGTTCCATACAAATGTTAAAGTTATTTGCTCTATGTCAGTGAAAAATGACATTAGTATTTTGATTGGGATTGCATTGATACTGTAAATTTCCTTGGGTCATATGACCATATCAACAATATTAATTCTATTAGCATGGAATATCTTTGCATTTTTTTGTCATATTAAATTTATTTCATCAATATCTTATAATTTTCAGAGTACAGCTTCTTCACCTCCACTAGGTTTCTTCATATTTTCCTTGTTTGGAGACAATTGTATATGTGAATGTTTTCTTAATTTCTCTTCCCCTAGTTCATTATTTGTATATCAAAATGTAACTGGTTGCTCTATATTGATTCTTTATCCTACAACTTTACTGAATTGATTTATTAGTTCTATTAATTTTTTGATGGTTCTAGGAGTATCTATATATAGCACTATGTCATCAACAATTAGTGACAATTTTACTTCTGCCTTACCAATATGAATGCCTCTAATTTCTTCTTATCTGATTGGTGTGGCTGGGAATTCCAGTACTTGAATAAGAATGGAATAATCCTGTTATTTCTTCAAATAGCTTTATGCCCCTTTCACCCACTCTTCTCCTTTTGGGACTCCTATTATATGCATGTTGTTTCATTGAAGTCATTGTAAAGATCTCTTAGCATAGTCTACTTTTAATATTTTCTTCTTTCTATCTGTTCCTAAGCTTTCCCCTTTCAGATCACTCATCTACTCTCCCATATTCTCTAATTTGCAACTGATTCCCTCTGGTGTGTTTTTCACTTCAGTTCTTGTATTCTTCAGCTCTAACTGGTTCTTTTAAAATTTTCTGTCTTTGTTGAAGTTCTTGTGTTCATCCATTCTTCTCTCCAGTCTTGAGAGCACACTTATGACAATTACTTTGAATTATTTGAATGTAGGTTGCTTATCTCCACTTCATTTAGCAATTTTTTGGCACTTTTTCTGGAAGATATTCTTCTCCCTTCTTTTATTGTCTGGTTCTTTGTGTGTGTTTCTTTGTATTAAGAAGTTTAGCAACATCTACTGGTTTGGAAAGCAGTGGCCTCATGGAGCACATGTCCTGTAGTGCCCAGAAGTTGAAAAACACCGGCTCACTAGAAACAGGTGCTTCATGATTTTTCCCTGTGTGTGCTGCTTGCACCATTTTTTGTAACTCAGCCACTACTGCTCTGGGCAGGCTAGTTGGTGAGGCAGGTCCTCAGCCTGGCTTCAAGCAATGGCCAATGCGGCTTCTGTGTTTGTGCTACCTTGCAAGGCTCACTCCAGTTTGAGCTGGCTGAAAGACTAGGCATGGCCTTTCCTTGTACACTGATAGGCAAGGCCAGCCCCCAGACTATCTGCTACCTGTGTCCAATGGGGCTACTTTGCTTGCACTAATTTGCAAAGCTCTAGTTGTGGTTTTCTAAAGAATTGTCACAGTCCTTACCGGTGTGCTGGTAGGTAGGACCAGGAATATGCCTCGCTGTTAACAATGACCCCTAGGGCTACTGTGGTTACATTACCTTGCAAGACTCATTCCAGGTGTCACTGACTGAATGATTCCTCACAGCCCTTTCTACTGCTCTGTGGGCCAGGACAACCCTTAGGCTTGCTCCTATCAATGGCCCATATGACAGCTGCTAGCATGGTGGTGATAGGTCTAGTTCCTCCCCTCCCTGGTGTTGTAGTAGCTTTGGTGGGGTGCCTGATGGGCTAAACATGTTTAGTGGAGCACACCGAGAAGCGCTGGCACAGAAAATGGAGTGTCAGAACCAGTTCCTACAAACTTCTGGCCACTAGACTAAGGAAGGGTTCAAAAAATGGCATCTGCCAGCACCTCTTTCCTTGGAGAAAGCTCTCACAAGTCTCCACCTCTCCAGTACACTTCCCAGAGTTAATCAGTTAAATACCTTTTGAACTCTTGCTTCTGTGCTAGGTGTCAGATTGATCAACAAAACATACTGGAATGAAGACAGAATACTCAGTCTGCCCTCCAGCACTCCCAGGCATTAAGCTCAATTGATTTTCAAAGCCGGCATTATGGGCTTTTCTTCCCAGTACAGATCCCCAGGGCCATGTATACTAGGTTTCAGGGATATTACACTCCCACATTCCTCCCTCCCTCTCATTTATGGGCTGTGATGGAGGAAGGGGTTGGGTCCAAAATGATTGGTAAACTGCCCTTATTCTAACTGATCTCAGCTCTACCCCTTTACCCTTCTCATTGTGGCCATCTCATTTTTGTTAACTGTGGAGGTCTGTTCTGCCAGTCATCAGATCATTTTCAGAGTTAATTTTATTAGATGTAGTTGCCATTTCAAAGTGTACATGGGAGGAGGTTATCAAAGTAACTTATTATTCAGCCAGCTTCCCACATTCCCCACAGGTTTATCTATGTATGATATAAGATTGATCCAATTCATTTTTTCCATGTGCTGTCCTGCTTCCCCACACCAATTATTGAGGAAACTGTCTTCCCCATTGTATATTCTTGCCTTTGTTATATATATATGTGTGTGTGTGTGTGTGTGTGTGTGTGTGTGTGTGTGTTTCTGTATTCTCTACTCTGTTCTGTTTTGAGCCAGTTCCATACCTATTTATTTTTGTAGTGTAACTGAAATCAGAGAGCATGATACCCCTCAACATTGTTATTATATCTCAAGATTGCTTCAGTTATATGGGGGTTTTGTAGTTCCATACAAGTTTTAAGGTTCTTGTCTAGATCTATGAAAAATTCCATTGGTATTTTGATATGAATTGAGTTTAATTTGCAGATTATTTTGGGTAGTATGGCTATTTTAAGAATATTAATTCTTCCAACATATGAGCATGGAATATCTATCCATTTATTTGTATGGTCTTCAATTTCTTTCATCAGTGTCACAGTTTTCAGAGTCTATGTCTTTCTCCTTAGATTTATTCTAAAGTATTTTATTCTATTTGATGCAATCATAAATGAGGTTGTTTCCTTATTCCTCCTTCTGGTAGTTCATTTTTGTATATAGATATGCAATGGATTTCTGTCTATATTTTTCTATTATTCAACATTAATCAAATCATTTATTAATTATGGTGTTTTGGTGGATACATAAGGGTTTTCTATGTACACTATCATGTCATCTGCAAATAAGGAAAATTGTACTTCTTCCTTACCAGTTTGGAAGCTTTTCATTATTTTTCTTTTCTGATTGTTGCGCATAAGGACTTCCATTACTATGTTGATTAAAAGCAATGAGTGAGCATCCTCCTCTTGCTCTTATCTTAGTGGAAAAACTTCAGCTTTTCACCATTGAATATGATATTAACTGGGTTTGTCATATATGGTCTTTGTTATATTGGGGTGTATTCCTTCTATGCCCACTTTGTCAAGAGTTTTTACCATGAATGAATGCTGAATTTTGTCAAATGTTTTTTTAGCATCTATTTAGATTATTTTTAATGTTCATATGGTTTTTAACCTTACATATGTTAAGGTGATATACTACATTGATTGATTTGTGAATACTGCACCATCCTTAAATACCTGGAATAAATCTCACTTTGTCATGTTGTATGATACTTGTATTTTTTAATTTGGTTAGCTAATATTTTGTTGAGGATTTTAGCATTTATCTTCTTCAAATAAATTAGTCTTTAATTTAATTTTGTTTTTGTAATCTCTTTGATTTTGGTATTGGGGTGATCCTGGCCTTGTAGAATGAATTTGGTAGGTTTCCTTCTTCTTCAATTTTTGAATAGTTTGAGAAGGATGGGTATTAACTTTTCTTTAAATGTTTAATAGGATTCTACAGTGACCCATCTGACCCTGCAGTTTGCTTTTGGGATTATTTTAAATTGCTGATTCAATTTCAGTCTGTTGAGATTCTCTAATTATCCCTGATTCAGTCTTGGAAGAGTGTGTGTGTCTAGGAATTTATCCATTTATTTTAGGTAGTCCAATTTTGGGTATATTAATTTTCATAGTAATCTCACAATCATTTTGATTTCTGTGATGTCAGTTGTAACATATTCTCTTACATTTCTGAAATGAAACTTTTATTTATTTGAGTCCTTTTTTTATCTTGATGAGAGCAGCTAACCGTTAATAATTTTTTTGTCTATCCAAAGAACCAGCTATTAGTTTCATTGTTCCTTTATATTTTTTATTTTCTATTTCACTTATTTCTACTCTGATATTTATCATTTTCCTCTTTCTACTAAATTTGGGCTTTGTTTGTTCTTTTTCTAGTTCTTTTAGATTTATGTTAAATTGTTTATTTGAGATTTATCTGTTCTGCTGAGGTAGGCTTTTTTTTGCTATAAACTTCCATCTCAGATGTCCTTTTGCTGAGTCCCAAATATTTTCAACCATTGTGTTTCTATTTTCATTAAACTCCAGACATTTTATGGTTGCACTTTTGATTTTTTCATTTAACCACTCATGGTTTAGCAGCATGCTGTTTACCCTCCACATATGTGTTTTTTCCAGATTTTTTCCTTATAATTAATACACAGTTTCATACCATTTTGTTTGGAAAACTTGCCTGATATAATTTAACCTTTTTAAATGTATTGAGGCTTGTGTGGCTTAACATTTTATCTGTCCTGATCAGTGTTTTGTGTGCATTTACAAAGAATGTGTCTTCTGTTGAATTTCTATGCAATGTTCTGTATATATCTGTTAAGTCCATTTGGTGTAATGTATCATTTCAAACTACTGTTTTCTTTATGATTTTATGTCTGGATGTTCCATCCATTGGTACGTGTGGTGATTAAAGTCCCCTACTATTATTGTATTACTGTTCCTATCTCCTTTTTTGTCTGTTAATATTGCTTTATACATTCTGGTGCTCCTCTGTTGGGTGCATAGATATTTACAATTATATCTTCTTACTGAATGGAGTCCTTATTCATTATCCAGTGTCCTTCTCTTGTTTCAATTTTTAAGTCTGTTTTTTCTCATATAAATACTGCTAGTCATTTTTTTTAATTTCCATATGCTTGGAGTAAATTTTTCCATCTCTTTAGTTTCAATTTGTTTGTGCCTTTATGTATGGAGTCTCTTGTAGGAAACATGTAGATAAATCTTGTTTTATTATCCTTTCAATCACCCTATATGTTTTGATTGGAGCATTTAGTCCAATTATTTTAGAGTGATTATTGGTAAGTATGTGCTTATTTCCATTTTGTTAAAAAATGATTTCTGATTGTTTCTGTTATTCTTCAGTTAGCCTTTCTTCTACTCTCTTCTCTGGCATATGATGATTTTCTTTAGTGTTATGGCCTAATTCCTTTTCTTTTCTTTATCTTTTGTGTATTTATTGTAGGTTTTTGGTTTGTAGTTACCATGGGGTTCAGATATGACATACTACTGGTATAGGATTCTATGTTGAGTTGATGGGCACTTAAGTTCAAGTGCATAGAACAGTATGACATCCCTTTCTTACTCTCCCTTCTCCATATTTTATGTATATGATGTCTTCCCTTAAAATATTTTAATTTAATTTTTACATAGAATTGGTTTACTGCTACTGTATTTTAAACTTTTTAAAAGTGATTGATCCACTCCCTTTGCTACATGTTTTTCTTTTACCAGTGAAAAAATCCCCTGTAATGCTTTTCTTGCTTCTAGTTAAGGTATTTTTTTTTCCTCTTAAAGTATCTTTAATATATAGGTCCATTTTATTGTGGTAAACTCCTTTAAGTAATGCTTATCTGGGAGAAATTTTTATCTTTCCTTCAATTCTGAATAACAATGTTGCCAGGTAGAGTATTCTTGTTTCTGTATTTTTCATTCAACACACTGGTTGTATTATGCCATTCCCTTCTCACCGTACAGTGTATGATGAAAAATCATCTGAGGTGTCCATTGTACAGAAGTCATTGCTCTTTTTACTGAAGTTTACAGAAGTTACTGTTTTTAAAGTTCTTTCTATATATTTAATATTTGTCATTTTCATTATTCTGTGTTTTGGCATGGACCTGCATGGTTTCATATTGTTCAGGACTTGGACCTACTGTAGCCCAATCATTTTGACATATAAAATCAACCATCACAATTCTGCCACTTGTCAACATGAGATCTATACTTGCCACAAACATACTGAATATTCACATGAGCACCATAATGAAGTCTAATTATTTGTAGCATGACAGAAGTATCATCTTACTACTGAAAACACACTCATCTCTCCATTAGTGGATAAAATAAAGACCCTGACTGATTTTTATTTTTCTTACAGACATACTGTAAAAAAAATAGTATTAGGTAAAAACTCATAGTACTTTAGTACTATGAAATTAAGTTAATTGATAGGGCAGAGAAAAAGATGGCAGACTAGTAAAGAAAGGTAAAAACCCTCCCCAAAAACATAAAAGAAGAAAATACAGCAAATACAACTAAACCTGAAAATGACCTGAAGATGGAAGAAAAAAACCACCTATACGTGGGGAAGAAGAAAAGACCACACAGAAAAGGGTAAAGTGACAGAGCTGTGACTGAATGAGACCCAAGCCATTCCCCCAACCCAGCCTACAGGCAGGGGAAAGAGGAACAGAGTGGGGAAGACATAGGAGCCCAGGACTACTGCACACCTGGACCTGGAGACATACTCTGGGAACATGAGGCTACATTATATTGGGTTCTGGTGGTTAGCAGGGCTGGACACCAGGGACAGGTGGAACACTCTAGGAAGCAGAGCCTCCAGCCACTTGTGGAGGGCAGGCACGTTTTGAGAGTCCTGAGACCCAAAGCAGAGACAGAAGTTTGAAAGACTTGACATCAGTAGCAGGGGTGCCAGAGGTGCGAGGTTTGGATGGAGCTCTCCTCAGGAGAAAGGGAAGACGGAGGACACCTCTCCAGCTCTCCCTCAACCCAAAAGTTTAGGAACTCTTCAGTGCACTAAAGGCTTCATCCTCCTCACAGGCAGCACAGCCCTGAGGATCCTCCCTGCACTGCTGGTGAGTCAGCCCACCTGGCCCAGCAGCAGCAACAGACTTTGCTGCCTGGCAGGCACAGAGAGGCTTTCCCACATTTCTCAGCTCCATTTCAACACAACCATGGCAGTGCCTGAATGAGCCAGCCATGAGAACTCATTCCTCCCATGAATGTCCAAGCCCAATGCTCATATTCTGATCTGCCCCAGAGCTGCACATGGGCCTGCCCACCCCATTAACCCTGTTAATGGCAGGCAGAGAGTGGCCCTGCCCACAGAAATTGCAGCAGACTTCTGCACTGATCACAAAGGTGACATCTGAAGCAAACTGCCAGCACAGACTCAGACTACTAGGGAAGACAGAGAGAAAGGCAACCCTGCCCATTGAACACCAACAGCTGGAGGTCCCACAAAGTAGAACCAAGCACTGGGGAGTAAAGGGTCTTGAGCTTCTTGGCATGAGAGGATGCCTTCTTCAAAAAGCTATTACTCCATAGGCCAGGAAGCAAAGCAGAGCTATCTAATACAAAGGAAGAAACACAGAAAATGACAAAATGAGGAAGCACAAGAATATGTTCCAAACAAACCTGTAAGACAAGACATCAGAAAAAGGGTTAAATGAAATGTAATTCACCAATCTTCTGATAAAGATTTCAAAGTAAAATTCATAAACATGCTGCTGATTTACAGAAAAGCATTCAAGATTTCAGGGAGGACTTCAACAAAGAGATAGAATACCTGAAAAAGAGACAGTCAGAGCTGAAGAATACAGTATCTGAAATGAAACATGCAATGGAGGGATTTAAGAGAAGATTATTGGAGATTGGAGAAGCTGTGAATAAAATTGAAATTAGGGAAAGGAAAACAATGAAGCCGAAGAAAAAATAAAAAAGATCTGTAGGATTGAAAGAATAATAAGAGAGCTGTTTGATCAATCCAATCAAAACAATATTCACAATATAAGAGGGGTACAAAAAGGTGAAGAGGGAAACAAAGAGATAGAAAGTATCTCTGAGGTATTACTTGTTGAAAACTTCCTCAATGTGGGGAAGGAAATAGACACTCAGATACGAAAGCACAGAGAGCCCCTAAAATCAAAACCAAGGAAGACAACACCAAGACATATAATAATTAAAATGTCAAAGATCAAGGATAAGGAGAGAGTACTGAAAGCAGCAAGTGAGAGAAAAAAGATTACTTATAAAAGAAATCCCATCAGGTTATCAACAAACTTCTCGGCAGAAACTTTACAGGCCAGAAGGGAGTGCCATGATATATTTAATGTGATGACATATAAAGACCTCCAACCTAGAATCCTCTACCTGGCAAGATTATCATATTTGAATTTGAAGCATTTATTAAACAATTTTCAGATGAACAATAGGAGAAGGAATTCTTTACCACCATGAATCTAGCTTTGCATGATATGTTAAATGTGCTGCTGTAGTTGGAAATATACCTAATGCTAAATAGCTTTCACCAGTAAAAATAAACCCACAATAAAGGTAGTAGACCAATTAATTACCAAGCAAGTAAAAAATTGTAACAAAATAAAAGAAGCAAAATCAACTATTAACAAAATTAGTCGAGCAATACACAAAAAGTGCAGATTGTGACATTTAATACATAAAGTGTAGAGGTGGAAGAAGAAGAAAAAGTACCTTTAGATGGTGTTTTAAATAGAGTAAACTATTATATGATAAGGAAGCTAAACTTGAACCTTTGGTAAGCAAAAAACTAAACCCAACAATGATACATAAAAAAACAAACAAATAAATAAGTAGAAATCCAATCACAACACTAAAGAAATCCATCAATAACAAGAGAAGAGAATAAAAGAGGAAAAAAGGAACAGAGAGGAGCTACAAAAACAACCAGAAAACAATTAACATATATCAATAAGTGAATATCAATAGTCACCTTAAATGTAAATGAACTTAATACACCAATCAAAAGACAATGAGTGGCAAAATGGATTGAAAAAGAAAAACAAGACCCATCTATATGCTGCCTACAAGAGACTCATTTCAGACCCAAAGACATTCATGGACTGAAAGTGAAGGAATGGAAAATATATTCCATGCAAATAACAGGATAAAAAAACAGGAGTAGCAGTACTTATATCATAAAAAATAAACTAATATAAAGGAAGTAACAAGAAACAAGGAATGACATTACATAATGATAAAGGTGTTAGTCCAACAAGAGGATATAACCATTTTAAATATCTTTGCACCCAATTATGTTAAACAAATACTAACAGAATTAAAGGGGGAAATATAATCCAACACATCCATTTGAGGAGACTTTAACAAACCACTCACATCAATAGACAGATCACCCAGACAGAAAATAAGTAGGAAACAGAGGCACAGAATAATATATTAGATCAGATAGACTTAAGAGATATCTACAGAAAATTCAATCCAAAACTAGCAGGATACATCTTTCTCTAGTGTACATGTAACATTTTCCAGAATAGATCACCTACTAAGCCACAAAAAGCCTCAATAAATTCAAAAAGATTGAAATTGTATCAAGTAATTTCTCAGACCACGATGGAATGAAACTATAAATAAATTATGCAAAGAAAACCAATATGCCTACAAACACATGGAAGTCAAACAACTTGTTTTTAAATAATCAAAGGATCAGTGAATGAATTAAAGCAGATATAAAGTAATAAATGGAGACACATGAAAACAACTCAACAGCCCAAAACCTATGGGATGCAGTGAAGGCAGTTCTAAGAGGAAAGTATATAGCAGTAAGGCTTACCTCAAGAAACAAAAACAAGCTAAAATAAAGAGTCTAAAGTCACCATTAAAGAAACTAGGAAAAGAAAAACAAATGAAGCCCACAGTTAGTAGAAAGAGGGCCATAATAAAGATCAGAGCAGAAATAAATAAAACAGAAAAGAATGAAAAAATAGAAAAAAAATCAATGAAACCAGGAGATGGTTCTTTGACAAAATAAACAAAATATATAAAGTTCTCACCACACTTACCAAGAAAAAAAAGAAGAGTGTACACACCTTAACAAAATAAGAAATAAAGAAGGAATAATCACAACAGACACCACAGAAACACAAATTATTAAAGAATATTATGAAAAACTATATGCCAATAAATTGTAAATCCTAGGAGACATGGACAACTTTCTAGAAAAATACAGCCTTCCAAGACTAACCCAGGAAGAAACAGAAAAATGGAACAGACCAATTACCAACAAAGAAATTGAAGTGGTAACCAAAAAACTCCCACCCAAAATAAGTCTACATGGCTTCACAGCTGAATTCTACCAAACATGTAAAGAAGACCTAATACCCATCCTTCCTAAAGTATTGCAAAAAGTAGAAGGGGAAGAAATACTTCCAAACTCATTCTAAGAGGCCAGCATTACTCTAATGCTGAAACCAAAGTCACCACAAAAAAAGACAATTTTAGACCAATATCCCTGATGAACATAGATGAATAAATCCTCAATAAAATAGGAGCAAACTGAATTCATAATTCAAATGGATCATCCACAATGACCAAGTGGGATTTATTCCAGGGATGCAAGGATAGTATGATATAAGTAAGTGAATCAATGTGATACACCACATTGGCAAAAGTAACAATAAAAAATGATATGATCATCTCAATAGACACTGAAAAACTATTTCACATAATTTAACATCCATTCATGATAACAACTCTCAACAAAATGGATATAGAGGGTATATAACTCTATAATAAAAGACACATCTGACAAACCCAGAGCCACTATCATACTTAATTGTGAAAAACTGAAAGCTTTTCCTCTAAGGAAGACACAAGGATGTCCACTCTCACCAATTTTACTCAACAGAGCACTGGAGTGCCTAGCCACTGCAAATAAGACAACACAAAGAGAAAAAAGGCATCCAAGTAGGTAAGGAAGAATTTAAACTGTCACTATTTGCAGGTGACATGATATTATACATAGAAAACCCTAATGCATCCACCAAAAAATAAACTATTAAAACTGATAACTGAATTCAGCAAAGTTGCATGGTAAAAAATTAATACACAGAAATCTGTCACATTCCTATATACGAACAATGAGCTAACAGAAAGAGAATTTGTGAAAATAGCTCCATTTACAATTGCAACAAAAAGAATAAAATACCTAGGAATAAACCTAGCCAATGAGGTGAAAGACCTATACCCTGAAAACCACAAGACACTCATGAAAGAAATTAAAGAAGATACCAATGAATGTAAATACATCCCATGCCCATGGATAGGAATAATTACTATGGTCAAAATGTGCCCCCTGCTTAAAGCGTTCTACAAATTCCATGCAATTCCTATCAAAATACCAATAACATTTTTCAACAAACTAGAACAAATAGTTCTAAAATTCATGTGAAACCACAAAAGACCCTGAATAACCAAAGCAATCCTGAGAAGAAAGAACAAAGTTGGGAGGATTATACTCCCTAATTTCAAGCTCTACTACAAAGCCACAGTAATCAAAACAATTTGGTGCTGGCACAAGAACAGACCCATAGATCAGTGGAACAGAATAGAAAGCTCAGATATAACTCACGTATATATTGTCAATTAACATATGATAAAGGAGCCATGAATATGCAATGAGGGAAAGACAGCCTCTTCAACAACTGTTCTTGGGAAAATTGGACACCTACATGTAAGAGAATAAAACTGGATCATTGTCTATCCCCATACACAAAAGTAAATGCAAAAGAGATCAAAAAGCTGAATGTAAGTCATGAAACCATAAAACTCTTAGATGAAAACATGGGCAAAAATCTCTTGAACATAAGTATGAGCATTTCTTTTCCTGGATACATCTCCCTGGGCAAGGGAAACAAAATAAAAAAAAGAAGAAGTGGGATTACATCAAACTAAAAGCTCTTGTACAGAAAAGGAGGCCATCAATGGAACAAAAAGGCATCCCATAATATGGGAGAATATATTCATAAATGATTCGTCTCATAAGGTGTTAACATCCAAAATATATAAAGATATCATATGCCTCAACATACAAAATAGAAACAACAAATGGATGGAAGACCTGAATAAACATTTCTCCAAAAAAGGAATACCAAAGGCCAACAGGCACAGGAGAAGATGCTCAACATCCCTAATTATCAGGGAAACGCAAATTAAAATCTCAATGAGATATCACCTCACACCAGCTAGAATGGCCTCTATACAAAAGACAAAAAATAACAATGTTGGTGAGGATGTGGAGAAATGGGAACAATCCTACAGTGTTGGTGGGAATGTAAATTGGTGCAACTGCAATGGAAAACAGTATGGAAATTCCTCAAAAAGCTAAAAATAAAAATACCATTTAATCCTGTAATTCTACTTCTAGAAATTTACCCAAATAATAAAACATCCCTGACTTGGAGAGATATATATGCATCCCTATGTTTATTGCTCCAATATTTGCAACAATCAAGATATGGAAATAACCTATGTGTCCATCAATAGATAAATAGATAAAGATGATTTGGTACATATACACAGTGGAATATTATCTAGCCATAAAAAGAAAAGAAATACTGCTATTTGCAACATAGATGGATCTAGGAGGTATTATGCTCAGTGAAATAAGCCAAATGATAAAGACAAATACCACATAATTTCACTTATTTTGAGAATACAAAAACAAAGCAAAACAGAAGGAATTAAACCATAGTAGACTCATAGATACTTAGAAGTGACTAGTGTTTACCAAGAGGAGGAGTTAGGGCAGGGAAGGGGGATGGTAGAGGGATAAAGGGGCATAATAATTCAAATCACAATGTAAGTTGGTCATGGGGATAATAGTACAGCATGGAGAATATACTTAATGATTCCGTAACATCTTTGTACATTGATATATAGTATTAGAGTGGGTGAGGCTTTAATAATTTGGGTAACTGTTGATCCACTGTGTTGCATATTTGAAATGATTTAAGTTAAGATTGTAAATCAATAATACTTTAATTAAAAAACAGTAAATGATCTGAATGCACCTACCAAAAGACATAGAGTGGCAGAATAAAGAAACAAAATCCAACTATATGCTGCCTACAAGAGACTCATTTCAGACCCAAAAACATACACAGACTAAAACTGAACAGATGGAAAAAGATATTTCATGCAAATAGTAAGAAGGAAAAAGGAGGAGTAGCATTACTTATATCAGACAAAATAGAATTCACAACAAAGAAAGTAACAAGAGACAAAGGACAATACATAATAATAAAGACTTGAGACCAACAAGGACAGTAACCATTTTAAACACCTATGTAGCCAAGATAGGAGCACTTAAGTATGTACAACAAATAATAATTGAACTAAAGGCAGAAACAGATTGCAACATACTCATCTTAGGAGATTTTAGCACACCACTTACATCAATAGACTGATCAACCAGACAGAAAACAATAAAGGAATCAGAGACATTGAACAATACATTATTAGTTCATATGGACTTAAAAGACATCTACAGAACACTTCACCCATAAGCAGCAGAACACACGTTTTTCACCAGTGTACAGGGAACATTTCCAGAATAGATCATATACTAGGCCACAAAAAAAGCCTCAATAAATTTAAAAAGATTCAAATTGTATCAAGCAACTTTTCAGACCACAACGGAATGAAACCAGGAATAAATTACACAAAGAAAACAAAACATCCTACAAACACATGGAGCCTAAACAACATGCTTCTAAATAATCAGTGGATCAACAAACAAATTAAAACAGAATGCAAGCAATACATAGAGACAAATGAAAACAATAATTCAAGTCCAAAATTTGTTGGATACCACAAAAGAGGTTCTAATAGGGAAGTACATAGCAATATAGGCCTACCTCAAGAAACAAGAACAATCCCAAATAAACAGTCTTAACTCACAATTGAAAGAACTAGAAAAGGAAGAAAAAATGAAATCTAAAGTTAGTAGAAGGGGTAACATAATAAATATCAGAGCAGAAATAAATTAAATAGTAAAAGAACAAAACAATAGATAAAATAAATGAAACCAAGAGCTGGTTCTTTGAGAAATAAACAAAATAGATAAACCCCTAGTGAGCATTATCAAGAAAAAAATGTAGTACACGAATTAAAAAAAAAACAGAAAAGAAAGACTAGTCTCAATGGATACCACAGAAATACAAAGAATTATTAGAGAATAGTGTGAAAATTATATGACAATAAATTGGGCAACCTAGAAGAAATGGGCAAATTCCTAGAAAAATACAACCTTCCAAGATTGACCCAGAAAGAAACAGAAAATATGAATAAACCAATTGCCAACAATGAAATTAAATTGGTAATGAAAAATCTCCTAACACAAATTTACAGGTACAGATGGCTTCACAGCTGAATTCTACCAAACATGTAAAGAAGAGTTAATACCCATCTTTCATAAAGTATTCCAAAAAGTAGAAGAGGGAATACTTCCAAACTCTTTCTATGAGGCCAGCATCAGTCTAATACCAAAACCAGACAGACACTATAAGAAAAGAAAATTATATACCAATATCCTTGATGAACTTAGATGCAAAAATCCTCCCCAAAATATTAGCAAATTGAATTCAAAAATATACCAAAAGGATCATCCATCATGACCAAGTGGGATTTATTCAAGAGATGCAAGGATGTTGCAACATTCACAAATCAGTCAAAGTCTTACACCACATTAATGAAAAGGATAAAAACCACATGATCATTGCAACATATGCTGAAAAGCATTTGACAAAAGTCAACATCCATTCGTGATAAAAACTCTCAACAAAATGGGTATTGAGGGAATGGATCTCAACATAATAAAGCCCATGTATGACAGTCCCACAGCTAACATCATCCTTAATGGTGAAAAGCTGAAAGCTATTCCTTTACAGTCAGGAACAAGACAAGGATGTCCACTCATCACTTTTACTCATAGCAATGGAGGTTCTAGCCATGGCGATCAAACAAGACAAAGAGATGTAATGCATCCAAATTGGTAAGGGAGAAGTTAAAAATGTCAGTACTTGCAGATAACATGATATACATAAAAACCCTAAAGACTACATCAAAAACTATTAGAACTAATAACTGGTTTCGGTAAAGTTGAAGGATACAAAATTAATACAGAGAAATATCTTGCATTCCTATATAGTGAGAGAACCTAGCAGACAGCAAAATCAGGAAAAAAATTCAATTTACAATTGCATCAAAAAGAATAAATACCTAGGAATAAACCTAACCACGAAAGTGCACAACCTATGTTGTATTTTTTATAGAGATATTATTGATACACGGTATTATATTGGATTCAATATACAGCACAATGGTTCAACAGTTAGGTACATTAGTAAATCCTCACCCCTAGTAGTGCAGTTACTACCTATCAAAATAGAAAGATGTTACAGATCCATTGGCTATATTCTCCATTGGGCAGTACCATCCCTATGACCAACTTTTACTATGATTGAGGTTTTTCTGCCCCTTTTTCGTCCTCATTCCTCTCCACCACTCACTACAAACCCTTCCCCAGGTAACTACCAGTCACTTTTCAGTGTCTATTAGTCAACCAATGTTATGTTCATTTTGTTTTGTTTTGTCTTGGATTCCACAAATAAGTGAAGTCGTGTGATATTTGTCTTTCTCCACCTGGTTTATTACACTTAGCATAATACACACTAGTTCATCCATGTTGTCACAAATAACAGAATTTCTTTCTTTTATGGCTGAATAATATTCCATTGTGTATGTGTACCACTCTTCTTTATCCATTCATCCATTGATGAACACTTTGGTTGTTACATCTTGGCTATTGTAAATAATGTGGAAATAAATATGAGGGTGCATATAAATGTTCAGAACAGGGGTTTTGTTTCTTCAGGTAAATTCCTAGAATTGCATCACCTGGTACTCCTATTTTAAGATTTTGAGGAACCTCCATACTGCTTTCCACAGTGGTTGTACCAACTTACATTCCTACCAACAGAGTAGGAGGTTTCCCTTTTCTCTACATCACACTAGCTCTTGTTATTTCTTCTCTTTTGGATAGTGGCCATCCTAACTGGTGCGAGGTCATATCTCATGTGGTTTTGATTTGCATTTCCCTGATGATCAGTGATGTGGAACATCTTTTCATGTGCCTGTGGGCCATGTGTATTTCTTCTTTGGAAAAAAGTCTGTTCAGGTTCTCTGCCCATTTTTTTTTTAATAATTTATTTTATTTTAGTATCATTAACCTACAATTACATGGGCAATACCGTGATGATTGAACTCCCCCCATCAC
>JAQQAC010017683.1:4118932-4178155 GCA_029783875.1 Phataginus tricuspis | reverse complement strand
GGAGCCTGCCGCGGGCAACTTGCACGTTCCCGGCTGGGACCCTGTGCCCTCTGTCCCTCCAATCTCCGCTACACCGCAGATCTCCACTCCCTCCTGGCTCTGAATCCTCTCCTCCCGCCGGAGCGCTGGGGGAGAGGGGCGCTCGGTCCGCTCGCGGCTCCGTACCTTACCCGCCTTGCCGGAACTCCCGCCGGAGTGCTGGGGTGGAGGGGCGCTCCGGGCGCAGACTTCCCCTGGCTCCCGGCTCTGAATCCTCTCCTCCCGCCGGAGCGCTGGGGGAGAGGAGCGCTCGGTCTGCTCGCGGCTCCGTACCTTACCCGCCTTGCCGAGACTCCCGCCGGAGTGCTGGGGTGCAGGGGCGCTCTCGTCTCGCTGGATCGTGTTTCCGTCCCGCCTCGCCGGGTGCCGAGTCCTCTGTCCGGCGTGTCTGGCCGCTGGAGCTCTGGGGGGGGGGGAGCGCTCGGTCCCACCGGATCGCCGCCCGTCCGCCTCACCGGCTGCCAAGTTCTCACAGGTGTAGCTGTACGCTGTGCACTTTCCTGTGTATTCTGGTCTCTCTTTTAGGGATAGTTGTATTTGCTGTATTTTCGTGAATAAATATAATGTTGGGAGGAATTTTTCTGCTAGTCCGTTCAAGACGCCATATTCCAGGACTATCTCTGTGCCCATTTTTTAATTGGGTTATTTGGTTGTTTGGTGTTGAGGTTATGAATTCATTATATGTTTTGGATTATCAGCTCCTTATTAGAATAATCATTTACAAATATATTCTCCCATACTGTAGGCTGCCTTTTTGTTCTCCTGATAGTGTTCCTTTGCTGTACAGGAGCTTTTTATTTTGATGTATTCCCACTTGTTCATTTTTTATTTTTTCCCTTGCCCAAGGAGATCTGTCCAGTAAAAAATTGCTCATGCTTATTTTCAAGGGATTTTTGCCTATGTTTTCATCTAAGAGTTTTATGGTTTCATGTATTACATTCAGCTTTTTTATCCATTTTGAGTTTAATTTTGTGTATGGAGTTAGACCGTCATCCAGTTTCATTCTCTTGCACGTAGCTGTTCATTTTTTCCAATGCTATTTGTTTTATGAGACTGTTGTTTCCCCAGTGTATACTCGTGACTTCTTTGTCTTATATGAATTGACTATATCTACATGCCATGGCTAAGACCTCCAGTACTATGTTGAATAAATGTGGTGAGAATTGACATGCTTGTCTTCTTTATGATCTCAGGGGAAAACCTTCTGGGCTCTCTATTCCATTGATATATGTGTCTGTTCTTGTACCATTACCATACTGTTTTGATTACTGTAGCTTTGTAATATAGCTTGATGTCAGGGAGCATGATTCCCCAATTCATTCTTCTTTATCAGTATTGCTTTGTCTATTTAGGTTCTTTTGTGGTTCCATATGGATTTTAGAAATATTTGTTCTAGTTTATTGAAAAACAGTGTTGGTATTTTGATAAGGATTGCATTGAATCTGTAAATTGCTTTGGCCAGGATGGCCATCTTGACAGTATTAGTTCCTCCTATCCATATGCACAGGATAGATTTCCATTTATTTGTGTCTTCTTCAATTTCTTACATCAGTGTCTTAGAGTTTTTAGTATATATGTCTTTCACCTTTGTAGTTATGTTTATTCCTATTCACGGTATTGTTTTTGATGCAATTATAAATGGAATTTTTTCTTGATACCTCTTTCTGCAAGTTTGTTGTTGGTATATAGGAATACAACAGATTTCCCTATATTAATTTTTGTCCTGAAACTTTGCTGAGTCAAATTATTAGTTCTCTTAGTTTTTTGGTGAATATTTTTAGGGTTTTCTATTAATAGTATCATGGCAACTGCCAATAGTGACAGAATTTCCTCCTTAGCAATTTGAATACTTTTTATCTCTTTATGTTGTGTGTTTGCCATGGCTAAGATCTCCAGTACTATGTTGAATAAATGCGGTGAGAACTGACATGCTTGTATTCTTTATGATTTCAGGGGGAAATCTTTTAGCTTTTCACCATCAAGTGTGATTTTATCTGTTGACTTCTCATATATGCCTTTTATTGTATTTAGATATGTTCCTTTGATACCCATTTTGTTGAGAGTTTTTATCATGAATGGATATTAAATTTTGTCACTTTTTCATCATGTATTGAAATGATCATATCATTTTTATGCTTACTTTTGTTAATGTGGTGTATAACATTGATTGATTTACTTATATTGTACCATCCTTGCATCCCTGTATCCTAATATCTGATATATTCTGGAGAATGTTCTATGTGTACTTGAGACACATGTGTAATCTGTTACTTTTGGGTAGAATGTTCTGTATGTAACTGTTAAGTACATCTGATCTAGATCTAGTGTGTCTTTCAATGCTATTGTTCCTTTATTTTCTGTCTGGATGTTCTATACATTGATGTTAGTGGGCTGTTAAATAATATTATTGTTTTGCTGTGTAGCTCCACCTTTAGGTCTGTATTTGCTTTATATATTTAGGTGCTTCTATGTTGGATGCAGATGTTTATAATTATTACATCCTCTTGTGGACTTATCCCTTTACATTATGCAATATCCTTCTTTGTCTATTGTTGCTTTCTTTGTTTTGAAGTCTATTTTGTCTAAATACTGCTACCCCTCCTTTTTTCTCCCTTTCATTTGAATAAACTTTTTCCATCCCTTCACTTTCAGCCCATGTATGTCTTTAGTTCTGGTGAGTCTCTTGTAGGCAGCATATAAATGGGTCTTGCTCCTTTATACATTTGGCCACCCTATATCTTTTGATGAGTGCATTTAGTCCATTTATATTTAAAGCAATTATTGATAGGTATGAATTTAATGACATTTTATTTATTGTTTTCTTGTTTTTGCAGTTCCTCTCTATTCCTTTCTCCCTCTCTGATACCCTTCTTTTGTTATTTGATGGTTTGATTTGATGATTATCATGGTTTTCTTTAGTTTCATCCTTGGAATACTTTGTGTGATTTTTTATATATATATATGTTATGGTCTGCAGGTTTGCAGTTACCATAAGGTTCATATATAATTTCCTAAATATATAACAGTCTAAAAGTTAATGGTTGCTCAATTTAAAACCCATTCTAAATGTACTACTCTTTCTTTTTCCTTCTCCACACTTCTAGTATTTGATAATATAGTCTTAGTCTGTGTATGTCCATTGATTAATTCTGTGTATAGTTTTTGATTCTTTTGTTTTTTATAACTTCATACTTGTTTTGTAAGTAATTGGGCTGCAACCTTTAATGTAGATTAATTTTTACTGAAGAAAAATATTTAAACTTAACATTTCCATCTAATGAACTCTGTTTAACATATGTAATGCCAGTTTAGTGGTGGTGAATTGTTTTAACCCTCATTTATCTGAGAAACTTTAATATCTCCTTCAATTTTGAATACTAAGCTTGCTAAGTAGAGAACTGAGAATTATCAGTTATAGGTTTTCCCCTTGTAATACTTTATTTCATGGCATTCCTTTCTGGCCTGTAGAGTTTCTTCTGAGTAATCTACTGATAGCCTTATGGGATTTCCCTTTTAAGTAACTGTCTGCCTCTCCCTTTGTATTCTTAAGAGTCTCTCTTTATCTTTAATCTTTGATATTTTAATTATTATGTGCTCATGGTGATCATCTTGTTAGGGGCTCTCTGAACTTCCAGCTGGTTGTCTATTTCCTTCCCCAGACTGGGAAAGTTTTCAGCTATTATTTTTCAAAGAGTCTTTCCACCTCCTTGTATCTCTCTCTCTTCTCCTTCTGGGACCTCTATTGTGCAAATAGAATTTTGTTTGGAGTTGCTCTACAGCACTCAGCATCTTCTCATTTTTTTTAATTATTTTTTTCTCTCTGTTCCTCAGCTTGGTTACTCTTTACTTCTCTATCTTCCATCAAATTGTGATTCGTTACCCTGCCTCCTCTATCCTGCTTTTCATTCCCTAATGCACTTTTATTTTAATTATTCTATTCTTTAGTTCTGAATGACTCTTTTTCGTATTTTCTATTGTTTTGTCAAAATTCTCTTTGAGTTCCTGAATCGATTCCCCATTTCAGTAGGCATATTTATGACTGTTACTTTAAATTCTTTATCAGGAAGATAGCTAATCTTCATTTCATTTATCCCTTTTTGTGTTGTTTTATCTTGTTCTCTTGTTTGGAACATATTCTTCTCAGTTTTCATTTTGTCTGGATCTCTGTGTTTCTCCCCTTGTATTAGATAGATCAGCTATGCCCTAGGTTTTGAAAGTGGTGTATTTATGAAGTGTGTTTCCTGTGGTACCAGAAGCTCAAAACCCTCTTCACACCAGTGCTTTGTTTTCTTTTAAAGATGAGCCACATTTGCTGTTGTTGGGTTGTGAGTGGGGTTCATCTTTCTGCCTTTGTGCCAGCAATGGCTGATCTCCACTACTATTCTCTGCATGTACTTGGTGTGAGGTGAGGTGTTTCTGATAGGACTATTTGTGAGTAGGGACCGGTTCTGAGCCAACCATGGCAGACAGGGTGGTATACCTGGGGGTTTAGTTCTGAGCTGCAGGGCAGATACACAGTTTCAGAGCTGTTTCCCACAAGCATCTGGCCATTTACACTAAGGGAGGGCAGAGAAGGCTTGGAAAGTATCATCAACCTTCTACCTGACAGTGAGCAAAGTTGTACTGCTGCTGGGCCAAGCAGTCCGGGTGTGGCATATGCAGGGAAAGGCATTCACAAGAGCAGAGACACCAAGGAGGCAGACGGACAGTTTCACAGCTGTCTCACACAAGTGCCTGAAAATTTGGGTTAGGAGAGGGTTGGAAAAGTGTCATCAGCCTGCCTTTCTCCTCTGGAGAGTGCTCCCTTCAACCCTTGCCCCTCCAGTACACTTCCTGCTGCTGGAAAATCTTTCAAATTTTTCCTCTGTGTTTGGTCTCAGTGGTACCAACAGAGCATGCTGGTCCTCCACAAGTGACAGGAGTCTTGGCCCCCTACATAGCTCCCTGGTGTCCAGCTCCATTAATTATAAAAGCCCAATGCAATGTGGACTTGTATTACTGGAACAGATCTCCAGGGACAGGTGTGCAAGATTCCTGAGAGTTTCTGTCCTTTCCCAGTCTCCATTCTTCTCTCTCCCTCTTGTGGACTGGGTTGGGGGAGGGGTTTGGGTCCTAATCAAACACAGCTCTCAACCCTTTAACCTTCTCAATGTGGTCTTCTCTTCTTGCAAGATGAGATGATCTGTTCTGCTGTCTTCAGGTCATTTTCAGGGTTACTTGGATTTGCTTCCTTGGTGTGTATGTGGGAGGTTTTTACCTTACCTTCCTACTCCACCATATTCCCAGGAAACAAAAGGGCAAAATTTTTAAATATTCATTTAATTATTTAATTTTAATGAAATATTTAAAAACCAAATTAAAAAATACATGAAGAGATCATTCACCACAGCTACCTGAGATTTAATGCCAGGAAGCAAGGATGATTCAATACCCCTAACTAAATCAAAGCGATGTGCCACACTGACCAAAGGAGGTATAAAAAATTTTCAACTCAATAGAGCAAGAAAAAAGTTTTTACATAGTCAATGTCCATTCATAATAAAACCACTCAACTAAGTGGTATAGAAGGAAGGTACCTGATCATAATAAACATATTATGTAACAAACCCAGAAGTAATGGCATGATGTTAAATGCTGAAAAGATGAAAGCTTTTCCCTTATTATCAGGAACAAGATAAGGATGCCCAGTCTCACCACTTTTATTGAACATATTAATGGAAGTCCCAGCCATAGTAATCACACTAGAAAAAGAAATAAAAGGCATCCAAATTCATAAGGAAGAAGTAATACTTTCACTATTTGCAGATGACATAATACTCTATATAGGTAAACCTTAAAAACTCTACCAAAATAACATTAGAACTAAAAACGAATTCAGTAGCATTGCAGGATACAAAATTAATATACATAAATATTTTGCATTTCTATATAATAATAATGAAGTAGCAGAAGGATAAATTAGGAAAATTATTTTATTTACAGTTGCATCAGAAAGAAGAATACACCTAGGAATAAATTTAACCAAGCATATGACAGACCTATATTCTGAAAACTATAAGACATTAATTAAAGAAACTGAAGACACAAACTCATGGATTGGATTAATTAATATTACTAAAATTTCCATAATACCCAAAGTAATCTACAAATTCAGGGCAACCCCTATTAAAACAACAAATGCATATGCCACAGAACTAGAGTGAAAAATCCTAAAACCTCAACAGATCTTGTATGGCCAAAGCTGTCTTGAAAAAAAAAATAAAGCTAAAGGTATCAAGTTCCCTGATTTCGAATGATATTTGATGATATAGTAATCAAAGGTACAGTAAAACATTATGGCATTGACAAAAGAATAAATACACAGATCAATAGAACAGAATAGAGAGCCCTAAAATAAACCCACACATATATTTTCAATTAATATAAGACAAAGGAGGCAAGAATATACCCTGGAGGAAAGACAGTCTCCCAATTATTGGTGTTGGGAAAACTAACCAGCTATATGCAAAAGAATAAACTGGACAACTGTCTTACACCATAAACAAATAAACTCAAAATGTATTGAAGTCTTAAATATTAGACCTGAAGCCATTAAATTCCTAAAAGGAAATACAGGCAGTGAACTCCTGAACGGCATTAATAAATTTTTTTTTCTGGATATGTCTCCCCAGGCAAGTAAAAGAAGAATATAATTAAACAAGTATAACTACATCAAACTAGTGCTTCTGCAAAGCATAGGAAACTATCAGCAAAAGGAAAAGGCTAACTACTGAATAAGAGAATATATTTGCAAATGATATATCTAATAAGGAGCTAATATCCAAAATGTAAAATATATTAAGAACTTATACAAGTACATACACACACACACACACACACACACACACACACACACACACACACACATATATACACACATGCAGAGAAATCCAATTAAATAATGGGTGGAAGACCTGAATAGACTTTTTTCCAAACAAGAGATAAGGTGTCCTACAAGCACATGAAAATATGTTCAACATCACTAATCATCGGGGAATTGTAAATTTAAACCATAATGAGATATCATCTCATACCAGTCAAAGTGGTTAGTAAAACAAGACTGGAAAGAATAAATGTTAGCAAGGATGTGGAGAAAAGGAAACTTGGTGGGAACATATATTGGTGCAGCCATTAGGGAAAACAGTATGGAGGTCCCTCAAAAATTAAAAATATAAATACAGTATAATCCAGTAATTCCACTTCTGTGTATTTACCCAAAGTGCACAAAAACACTTAATCAAAAAGATATATGCACCCCTATATGTACTATAACACTAATTACAATAGCCAAGGTATGTAAGCAAGTAAAGTGATATGTGAATGATATGTGGATGAAGGGGTTGTACATATATATTATTATTATAATACTATTCAGATATAAAAATAATGAATTTGTGACAGCATGAATGAACTTAGAATATTGTGTTAAGTGAAACAAATGAGAAAAATACAAATGCAATATGATTTAACTCATATGCAGAATCAAAAAATATAAAACAAATGAACGAATAAAACAGAATTAGACTCATAAATACTGATGATTGCTATAGCGGGGTGGGGTAGGAAAACAGGCAAAATAGGTGAAGGAGAGAAGAGGTACAAACTTCCAAATATAAAATAAATGTGTTATGGGGATTAAAATTATAGCATAGGGAATATTGCCAATAATATAAAAATATATTTATATGAAGATAGAGGGTAAGTATACTTGTAGTGAGAATTTGTAATGTATCTGATTATCAAATCATTATGCTGTACACCTCAAACCCATATTATAATGTATATAAACTGTACTTCAATTAAATAATGAAATAAGAATGGAAGTACAGCACAGAGAGCATAGTCAATAATATAATTACCTTGTATGTTGACTGATGGTAGCTACAGTTATGGTGGTGAGCACTAAGTAATGTGTAAAATTGTTGACTCATTATGTTCTGCATCTGAAACCAATATAGCATTGTATATCAGCTACATTTTAATAAAAATAAACTCAATTATATCTACAATTAGTTAAGGGTACACAAAATAAAAATATGTAAAATATGCTGTCAAGTACATAATATGTGGAGGGGAATGTCAATTATTGTGCTTTTAGAATGCTTTAGAACTTAGACAAGCATCATTTAAAATACAATATTATATACACATGGTATTATATATGAACCTCGTGGTAACCACAAATCAAAAACCTATAAAAAAGACACAAAATATAAGGAAAAATTAATCCAGCCATAACACTAAAGAATGTCACCAAATCACATACAAAATGACAATAGAAGGAAAGAACAGATAATTACATGAACAACCATAAACAAAATGTCATGACCTATCAATAATTACTCTAATTGTAAATGGAACAAATGTTCCAATCAAAACATACAGGGTGACTGGATAAAAAAAGGACCAATCTGTGGGCTGCTTACAGAAGACACACTGCACACCTAATGACACATACAAAATGAAAATAAAGGGATGGAAAGATATTGTGTGCAAACATAAATGAAAAAAATTGTAATAACTGTACTTATACCAGGCAAAATAGACTTTAAAACAAATACCATAAAGAGACAAAGAAGAACATTATGTAATGATAATGAAATCATTACAAGAGAATTTAACTATTTTAAGTCTGTGCATCCAAAACAGGATCACCTAAAAATATAAAACAAATATTAACAGACATAAAGGGAAAAATTGACAGTAATACAATAATAGTAGAGAATTTTAAAACACCACTTACATCAATGGATACATCATTGAGACAGTAAACCAATAAATCAAGTAAATCAATAACAAAACAGTAGCTTTGAACAGCACATTAGACCAAATGGATTCAGCATATATATATACAGAACATCACATCAAAAACAGCAACATACCCATTCTTTTCAAGGGCATTTGGGACATTCTCTAGAATAGATTACATGTTAGGCCACAAAAAAATCTCAATAAACTTAAAAAGATTGAAAATATGTCATGCATGTTTTTAAACCACAATGGAGTGAAACTGGATATAAATTACAAGAAAAAAAAAAGAAAAACCATAAACTCATGGAGGCTAAACTAGCTTCCAAACAACCAGTGAATTAATGAACAAATCAAACAGGAAATTTTTTTAAATGGAGCAAAATGAAAATAGTACACAAAGGTTCACAATTTGTGATAGAGCAAATGCAATTTTAAGGGGAAGTTTGTACATGCCTACCTCAAGAAAGAAGAAATATCTCAAATAAACAATTTCACTCTAAACCTAAGTAAAGTAGAAAAAGAACAAAAAGCTCAGTAGAAAATGAGAATAAAGATCCAAGGGGAAATAAATCAAATACAACCTACAAAACAATACAAAAGATCAAGAAAACAAAGAGCTGGTTCTACAATAAGAAAGACAAAACTGACAAACTTTTAGCTAGACACATCAAGAAAAAAAAAGGACACAAAATAAAATCAGAAATGAAAAAGGAAAAGTTATAACCATTACCACAGAAATAAAAAGAATTATTAGAGAATTCTTTAAAAATTATATGCAAATAAATTGGAAAACCTAAAAGAAATACACAAACTTCCAAGACTGACCCAGGAAGAAGCAGAAAATCTGAACGGACCAATTACCAATAAAGAGAAAAATTGAATTGGTAATCAAAGAACTGCCAACAAACAAAAGTCCAGGAAAAGATGGCTTCACAGCTGAATTATGCAAAACATTTAAAGAGCTAATACCCATTCTTCTTAAAGTATTCCAGAAAATATAAAAGTAGGGAGCACTTCCAAACTCATTCTGAGGCCAGTCACTCCAATACGAAAACTAGACAAAGACACTACAAGAAAAGATATTACAGTCCAATATCCCTGATGAACATAGATGCAAAAATCCACAACAAAATATTAGCAAACTGAATTCAAAATACATTAAAAGGATCCTCCTTCATGACCAAGTGGGATGTATTCCAGGGATGCAAGGATGGTACAATATTTGTAAATCAATCAATGTGATACACCACATTAACAAAAGGAATGATAAAAACCATCTGATCGTCTCAATAGATGATGAAAAAGCATTTGACAAAATTAAACATCCATTCATGATAAAAGCTCTCAGCAAAGTGGATATAGAGGAACACTTCTCAACATAATAAAGGCCGTATATGACAAACCCACAGCTTACATTAGCGTCATGGTGAAAAGCTGAAAATATTTCTTCTAAGATAAGGAACAAGACAAGAATGTCCACTCTCACCACTTTTATTCAACATAGAACTGGAAGTCCTAGCTATGTCAATCAGACAAGAAAAAGAGATAAAATTCACCCAAATTGGTAAGGAAGAAGTAAACTTTCACTATTTGCAGAAGACATAATACTATATATAGAAAACCTTAAAGACTCCACCAAAAACTATTAGAATGAATAAATGGAGTCCTCAAAGTCATAGGATACAAAACTGATGTACAGAAATCTGTTGCATTCGTATATAGTAACAATGAACTAGCAGAAAGAGAAATCAGGAAACAGTATGATTTACAATTGCATCAAAAATAATAAAATACCTAGGAATAAACCTAACCAAGGAGGTGAAAGACCTGTACTCTGAAAACTATAAGACACTCAGGAGAGTAATTAAAGAACACACCAATAAATGGAAATCTATCCCATGCTCATGGATAGGAAGAATTAATATCATCAAAATGGCTATCCTGCCCAAAAAATTTATAGATTCAATGCAATCACTATCAAAATACCAACAGTATTTTTCAATGCCCTAGAACAAATAGTTCTAAAATTCATATGGAATCACAAAAGACCCTGAACAGCCAAAGAAATCTTGAAAAAGAACAAAGCTAGGGGTATTATGTTCCCTGACTTCAAGCTATACTACAAAGCTATATCAAAAAAGTAATCAAAACAGTATGGTACTGACACAAGAACAGACACGAAGATCATTGGAATGGAATAGAGAGCCAAGATATAAACCCACTCATATATTGTCAATTAATATATGATAATGGAACCATGAATATACAATGAGGAAAATACAGCCTCTTCAACAAATGGTATTGGGAAAACTGGACACCTACATGCAAGAGAATGAAACTGGACTACTGTCTAACTCCATATACAAAAGTAAACTGAAGATGGATTAAAGACCTAAATAGAAGACATGAAACCATAAAAATCTTAGAAGAAAACAGGCAAAGGAAACAAAAAAATGAACAACTGGGACTGCATCAAACTAAAAAGCTTCTCTACAGCAAAGGACACCATCAACAGAACAAAAAGCTAACTACCGTATGGGAGAACATATTCTAAATGATTTATCCAGTAAGGGGTTAACATCCAAAATATATAAAGTCCTCATATGTCTCAACACAAACAAATAACCTGATTAAAAAATGGGCAGAGGACTTGAACAGACATTTTTCCAAAGAATACACAGAGACGGGCAACAGGCAAATGAAAAGCTGCTCCACATCACCAAACATCAGGGAAACGCAAATCCAAACCACAGTATAACCCCACACCAGTCAGAATGAACACTATCCAAAAAAACAGAAAAACAAAGTGTTCTTGTATTATTCTCCCAGTCTCAGTGTCTAGTTCTTCACCAGTAGTCAGTTTCTGAGTCACACTCCAAAATGGCGGTGGTAAGTAGAGGCCTCTGCCTTTTCACAGTCTGGAATAAGATGACAGTGTATAGGACCAGGGGCAAAAGCTTTATCCTCATGCAGCTTTGCTTTCTGGGATGAAAACCCTCCTAAGAGACTTCTATCTACTTCATCCATCTCATTGGAACAATTGTCCCATTGTTGTCTTATTGTCCCAACTATCTTATTGTCCTGCTGCCTGCCAGGGAGGCTGGTATTACCAGTATTTCCCCTTTCTAACTGTACTTGGACTAAAACTTTCACGAGTCAACTATCTTACTGTTACACTCCCTACTTATGTAGGGAGAGCGTGGCTCTGGGAGAAAGGGGGTTCTCCCCCAGGGCAGGTTCCTTATGAATCCGATGAGACTGATGGAAGACAAGGGAAAGTATAGGTTGGGGATTAGAGGCCTGTTTATTTCTCACAGCTCAGTCTCTCCCTGGCATGCTCCTCTCTCTCACCAATGCGCTCCCAAATCCTCCCTCTCTGGGTGCTGTACACTCTTCTTTCCCCTGACCCTTCTGGGGGGAACTTCGTAGACACGTCCCTGGTGACTGGTGGACACCTGACCAGTTATTTACCAGGAAAAGAGGGGAAGAGAGAATGGCTGCTACTCTCCATCCCTTACCCCAGACCAGAAATCCCACGATGGTCAGTGTTCTGCCTTGGTAAGCACCATATCAATGTGTAAACAGGCCCTTATATGCATATCACTATCAAGGTCAGATGGAAATCCTGGTTGAAAACTTTTATTTACCCCACAGAGAGGTTGGCAGGGCCTGAAATCTGTGCTGCTTTGTTGTAATTGTGATATGGCTAGTGTGGAGAAGATGGAGGCAAACACCCAGTTAGCTCACTGCAAAATCTGCCTGGATCCATACTTACTAGACCCAGAACTATGGACAACATATTTAATCCCTCCCCACTACCTATGCTTCATTTCCTTGTCTATTATAAGACAATATTAAAAATTATTACCTCATAGGTATCTTTTTGGAATAAAACACATTAACAAATTTAAAGAATGAACATTTCCTGAAGCATTATACATGTTCAATAAATAATTACTGTTATTTTCTAGACCTGTCATCTGAAGTTAGGCTATTTTCTATACAAGCAATAGTATAGAAAGAAAGAAAAAGAAAAACATGAGGACCTTGTATCCTCTCTGACTGTCTCAAAACTGATTTACCTTGAGCATTTAATTTTGGAAGGTAAGAAAGAGAATCAAAATTGCCATAAAATTGTTTGTCAGTTTAAAACATGGTATTTGGTTCTTGGAAACTGATGGCTGCTAATCATTTAACATCCATGCCTCAGTTATTTATCTGTTTCATGGAAATAAAATGAAAATAGTTTTAGCTGTTGTTCATATGCATTTTTATCTTTAAGCCTCAAGAAATAATATAAGAGGAAATATACTCAGTTAAGCAACGTGAGCTAGGTGACATTCAGAAACTTACTAAAGGCTGCACAAGACAGGAAGCCAGACTCTACAAACAACACACCTCACTGTGAAATCATTTCCTTTTCAAATATACAATCTCTGTATTACTCTTTGCATCATCTTCCTGTCGTATAGCAATTTATCATTTGCATACAACATTGCAGACTTTCCTTCCCATCTACCCTTGGCCCTACCTGAACATTCTGTGCTCCAGTACAGCCATAAGAAAAGGTGAGGAATGGCAAAAATATATATACTCTATATAGATTTATTTAGAAGAACTCCCATATAATGATGGGGATGCCAGTGGGAAGGAAAATATCAGTACAGGTTTTTCAAAGCCGCAGATGAAAATTTGATGTTAAAGGCTTTGTTCTCACATAAGATTTTAAAATATAATAATAATAATTCAGCAACGAAATGTTCATGTTCAGTTCTACTCACATGGCAACGCTTCTAAGTAGATGATAAAGACATACAGAACACATAAGCTTTTTCCAGGTCCTCAGCAGAACAGAACTATAACCTAAGTTGGAACAGGAAAGACCTAACAGAGCATGAAATCACCAGCAAGTCTGATGAGAGGATTGGTGTGCACCTGCAGTAGGGAAGCTAGTACTTGAAGCATGAAGCCTATAGTGAAAACACCTTAGGGTGACCCACAATTAATCACACCTTTATGCAATCTCACCCCCTTGAGTGTGGGTGGAACCTGCCAATAAAATTTGGCAAAGGCTATCACTAATGTGATTACGTTATGTTATATGGGAAAGGTGATTAAGGTCCCTTAGCAGCTGACTTTGAGTTAATTAAAATGGAGATTATCCTTCATGAGCTTCACCTCATTAACTGAGCCCTTTAAAGGGGCTCCTAGGTCTTCTCTGATATCGGAGTCTCCAAGGACTTCTCTGGTATCTCTCCATTGCAATTTTTGAAGAAGCAAGCTGCCATGAATTTCCAGCCAAAAGGACATGAACTCAGCCAACACGCATGTGAGCTTGGAAAGGAACACAGGCCAGCTGATACTCTGATTGCAACCCCATGAGATACTGAGCTGAGGGCACAGCTAACGTGTGCCAAAACTGCTGATCCACAGAACCTGAGACAGTGTGTTTAAGTGGTTTAAATCTGCTAAATCTGTGGTACTACCACCGCTGACATCTTTGAAATGTTAGGAAGTAACCCAGAGATGGAGACAGCAGCATTTTCTTGCAAAATGTTTCCAGATTTCCTCCGTCAGTGATAATTCCCAATGGGACTGCTGATACCATCAGGGCAAAATCCTTACTTCTGTGTCTCATAACATTAGCACCTGAGAAAAACAGGATACAAGAAACATTTCTGAATAAAAATACAAGTATTTGTTGGAAGAGAATTCAGTTTTGTTTGTTTTGTTTTCTCAGTTACCTAGGTCATTTATTCTGACCTCACTGGCATATAAGCAGTATATGTTAAAAGGGCAAATGGGAGAGTTTCTTTGAATGGTATATTGTAACTGAAAGGGTTCTTTAGCTACCCGCCTCACTCGCTTGCAAAGAAGGACACGAGAACTCCATCAGCATGATTTTATTCCCTGCAAGACAAACAGGCTGAGTGGCTGTCTCGAAATAGAGCAGCAGTGGCAGCAAGGGGGGAGCTGCTTATACAGGAATTTAGGGCCTTGGTGAGCAGGATGGTGGCCTTGAGACTTCTGAGAAAACAAACTGTTGCAGACGATAGGGAACTTGGAAACTGCTGTGGGTGACTTAGAAACTGCTGTAGACAATAGCTGTAAGTGATAAGGAGCCGCTGCGCCAGGAGGCAGTTCAAGGCTGTGTGTTAAAGGGAACTAACAGTAACTAAGTGAAAAAGGGGCATCTCTGCCCCCACACTGTATTTGTCTCTTTTGCTGCCTTGCCTTTGGGCCAAAAAAAAAAAAAATAAAGGAAAAAGGGCTTTTTTAACCCTGAAGCCCACACAGAGGTTTGCTGATCATTGTGGGGAAGTTGGGGTTCCTATGGCCAGGATCCTCACTGGACTTAAACCACTTGATGATGTAACTGGCCAAGCTATTGTTGCGCTATATAGAGAGCTCAGCCCAGTGCTCTGGGTGGAGGCAGAAGACGCTAGTGCTCCACCTACCGCCGGAAGAACAAACTGGATAATAAACCCTTTCGCCCCAAAGAACGTTTGGTGCCCTTTTCTTTGGTCACGTTGAATCCATAGCAAACCCTCCCGGGGCTGATAACCCCTTGGCAAGACAATCATCAACAGGAATTTTTCTTACAACTTCAGATTTCTGCAAATAGCTCCTTACCCAAAGCTTGCCTCATCTAGGAGATAGGGAAATATGTATGAAAATAATAATTGCCTTGTCAAAGAGTTTTAGGAACATCATGACCATACCTAGGTCAGAGAGAATCAACTAACCAAGGGCATGGAGCTTCCCAACTCTCCTTGTATTTTTGCTGGAGCCCAGATGTCTGCACCATCAGTCATCCCCTAATATGCTCGCTCTCGTGCTCCCCCTTCCCTTAGCATTAAAGAAGCTTGCAATCAATCCTGAGTTAAGATGGTGCTTTAGGACAATTAGTCCACCCACCATCTTCTCATTCTTCTGGATTTCTGAATAAAGTCACTTTCTTTGCCTCTTGTCTCTCAACTTATTGGTATGTCATGTAGCAAGCAGCACAAGCTTGGACTTAGTAAATGACAAAAGGAGCTCAGAGCTCAGATGGAAAATACATTACAAATTCTTTTTTTGATTTTTATCTGTCTTCAGTGCATGAATGGAAATTAAGAACTTTGTATTAGAAACAGCAATTAAAAAGTTAACAATGTAATTACTTTTAATATTGAAAATAGCATCACTATATTTGAAATGTTTTACCTTTGTATTATTCCTCCAGTTTACTTACAGAAGGTGTGGGTCACTTCATTATCTGTTGCTTCTCAGAATCAATCATTTATTGCCTACTCTATGAAAATCAAGCCAGACACTTTTAAAAATGTTTCATTCACTAGCTGCTATGATGTCAAGCTTTGTCAGTAATGAAGATAGTTAGATATTGTAAGAGAAAGAGATTTTCCTTTCTCTTTAAATTGTGACCTCTTAGCAGTTCTAATAGCATGTGAACCTTTTTCCAGGATCAGATCCTGCTGTATGCATGACTTCCCTGGTGCCCAGCTCCTGCAGCTAAGATGGCTTCCTGAGCATGACTTCCTGGAGTGCATGGCTGTCAGCAGCACCCAGTGGTCAACAGCTTCCAATAGAACCTCCCCTTAAGTGGTTTCATAGCAAAATGCCACCAATGAGAGAGCTACCTGTGAACCCCCTGGTAAGACCACCAGTACAGCACTCAGAGACTATTCTGCCATCCAGTGAACCACTGCCATGCACCCTCTAGCAAGAGCTGGATTGCAATGCAATAATAGTTAGTAAGTATTCATATTAAATATTCCCTGTACAAATTCTTGTGTTATGTCTACCTTCTAATTGAACTCTCAGTGACAAAGAACTAAAACTAGGAGTGATTCCAAGAGATGGAACCATAAAGATGAGACCCAGGGGTTGTTCTGGTTGTTCCTGTGTGCTTGAGCACACGCCTGAGCTCCTCGCCAATGTGAAATGAGACACCAGCAGCCTATGATATGCAGCAGCACCACAGTTCATTAGCTGTCACCTGCTGTTAATAGTGATAATTTCTTGTGGCTGCAGGGTTGATATTACTGAATATCAAAAACAAAATTTAATTACACACTTTCACTACATGTTTTCTGTAAATGTTAATAAGCAACGAGACCCTGAAACTTGGACTGGGGTTATCTCATGAAACCGAGTTGAAAATGACAACCTGGAAATAAAAAGTCACTGTGAGCCTTTCTTACCAGTTGAACTATTTCACTCTTGTTTGAAGATAATATCCTTCTGCTTGAAAACCCTGCGATAACCTCACCTGGGTTAGATGCCATTAAAGGGGATGACCGTTCTCTTCAAGTCCCCTTACAAATCATTCTCTTTTGTTACTAGACCCATAACTAGTGTCAAATATCAGTATGATCTCAGGGGACAAGTGTGCACTATGACCCAGTTAAATTTATTTATATTTTTATGTATTTTTATATATATATATATATATATATATATATATATATATATATATATACACATAATATGTATATATATTGCTATATTTACATATATATAAGCCTTGGTGACCTGTTTGGAAGTTTCTAAGTTTGTTATGCCACATGGGAAAATATAACAACTCATTAGACTCAGTTCATGATATCAGTGCAATTACCAGGGATTCAAGATTATTGTGTCATCTTATGTAGCTGGTGATGGCTTCAACACTTTGCTCATGTGAGTGCTTAACTACCAAAAACATGTGTATGATTTATCATGAAGGCTGGTGAGGATAAACCCGTAATCAGAATGGTTTGTCACACATGAATTTTTGGTGGTAGCTAACTGATCAGAGGGTATGTAGAACAAATTAGATGGTAAGCCTACTGGAGTATTATTTGCTCTATATAAGAGGAAAAGCGAGAAATGCAACAGATTCCCACCCAGTTTCCAGAACTAAGTCAATTCACAGACTCAGAGTGGCATTAAACAGACCATGGAAAGGAGACTTGTTTATAGTATGAGAGCTGAAACAAAAAGGCAGATCATTGCTTTGTTTGACCTTAGCTGTAGACATGTTCTCAAAAGATGACTCAAAATTTTTGCCAGTCTTTGCTTGCCTGTAAATGAACACAAATGTGCCACAAGTATTGCTTTTGGTGTTACAAATAAATTTTAGTGAGTTGGCAGACTTGCAAATACTGAATCCACAAATAATTGAGAGTTAGCTGTATCTTAAAACAGCAAGAGATGTCAACATCAGTTTCTGAAGTAAGCTAAGAGTAATTCTTAGAAGGTGAATACAGACTTCAAGTGCATAGAACTTAGAAAGGAAAGGACTTTCAAGCAGAGAAGAAAATTTTCAAGTGTAAGGGCAAGAAGGAGCACAGCACATAAACAAATTACAAAGAAATCAATGAATGGCCTGTTTAGAGTTGTAAACTGAGGTTTGGAGATGAGAACAAACAGGGAGGGCTGAAGTCATTTTACTTATATGCAACTAGGGGAAAATGAGGAAATCGTGATGTCAGAAAAGGTCTAATGATCTTTGTGGACCCTAGGGTGGTGCTTAGAGTGACTGATTTGGGAAAGGATAGATGGATATAAGGAAATTGCAGCATGTATGTGAACAAAATTTGAGTTGCAACCACATGGCATGTACTTTGTTACAGGTAGTGGATGGACAGGTGAATGAAAAATACACCTTTCTTCCTATATTGACATCAGTGCAGTGGGAATTCAGATAAATGAACAGGCAATTAAATTTTGGGTAGTGACAGGGTCAAGACACACTACCCCAAAATATGGCACCTTGGCATATTGGGTATTTTAAGCTGAAGGAATTTGAGAATTGGAAGGTGCTGGCAGTACTCTCTAATCTTCCCTGAAGCAGGTGGTAAGATGCTCATGGGAGACGTACACCCTCCCTATACTCTGAGGAAAGGAGCTTCCTTATCTCTGAAGATAGAAGACACCAAGTGTAATCTGAATGAACAAACCTTGCTGTTTCCCCCAGTTTACTACACTTAGTTCATACCCTTTTGTCCTATCACATTTTCCATGACTTTCCACTCTTCATCAAACCTTGTATAAAAACATTCAAGTTTACATTTCTCAGTCCTCACTTCCTCATATCCTTGTATGCTCACTTCCTTGAAGTCTCCTGTGTCATGTAAAACTTAAATAAATTTGTATGCTTTTCTCTTGTAAATCTGTTTTTTACAGACCAGATGAGAATCTAGAAGGGTAGAAAGAAAGATTTCTTTCCTCCCCCATAGCAGAAATGCTGTGATTTGGATTGTGTACAGTACTGGAAGATTCGTAAAATGTATGAACATGTAGTCTAGATTTAAGTGGTCAGGGAAGGCTCCCTGGAGGAAGCAAATTATGAGTAGATACAAAAAGGATAAGTAATAGAAATTCAAGGAAAATAAAGCAGGGAAAACAAAAATGGGAGTTGTGTTCCAGATAAGGAAACAGGGTATGAACAGATGACAAAATATTTGAGGCACCATAGATAGAGAATATTTCATGTACCTGAATAAAGTTGAATATACATTCAGGGGCTAAATTTTGCGGGCATTTAATGACACTTCAATTATTGAACTGTATGTTGCTTTTTATCATACATTCATTAGCTACATTTGACATCTTCCTAATAGGAATGCCACTTGTATGACTGTAAATTGAAAATTTTGGTGTCTTGGTGTCTTAATAGTTGCTAACGCAAACCGTTGGTTTTAGAGTCTGTGTAGGGAAAAAAATCCTAAAGGCTAAGGGAGAGGTCACAAGGAATTATGGTGTATAGCTTGCACCATTCTCGTCACCTACTTAGACTTTCTTGTGCAGGATTCCAAATCAGCCCATGAATATTCCAAGTACAAGTTATTTTCATGTTTTCACGACTCCTAGCTCAAGAATGGAAACTTCACTTGGCTTATAGGATTCAGTACTGCAGCGCCATCTAGCATCAAGAAAATGAGAGGCCAAAGTCAGCCTCTTATAAAGCTCAGTGTGTTGTTTTCAGCAGCTGCTGGGGATTATGCTGAGTTGTGATGAGAGGATTAGTCTCGGAAGGCTGAAAGGAGAAAAAGTCAGAACAAGGAAAAGATGGGTCCAAAAACTAAAAGAAACTGTTCATTTCAGCGGGAATTTTTGGGTTTTTTTTTTGTCTTTAATCTTTATTTCAAAACTGAAAAATAATGTTATATAGTGCTTTCAGGGGAAAAACCCCAAGTCAGAATTATTCACCATAAAAATGCCTGGCTTCATATTCCATATTCACTTTATATGACACCTTTTATTGTCAATTTTTTAATTACAATAAAGTTGATATACAATATTGTGTTGTTTCAGATGTAAAACATAGTGACTTGATAATTGTATGCATTACTAGATGTTTGCCACAATGGCTGTAGTTGCAGTGCCACTTTCTATAGTTAACTGTTGTTAAGATTAGTGTGAACCCTAATAGGCTGATATTTGTCCTATGTCAAATTTATCCTTCCATAATTGTGTGCATCGTTTTCCTCAGCAGTTACAAGATAATCATAAGATAATGTAATATCATAGCCTAAATCTTTGAAAAAGTTTTCCAATATGACTAAGCAAAAATTATTTTATTTTCATCTTGTTGAAGTTTTTCTAAGTGATTTACATTCCCACATAATTCCCATAATCTTGTTTTTCTTCTTTTGCAAATTTTTCACTTGAAGACTAGTTACTAATTTTGAATTCTTCTTTATTTTAACAACTGAAGTTCTCTTAGCATTTATTTTCCAGGTACGTGGTCTCTTTCATCTACTTTTTCTCTAGTTATTTTAAATCTGTTATAATGAGTCAAATGATCAGATTTCCTCTAATGCTTGAAAACTTACTCTTATGTCTGAAAATAAGACTTTTCTTTGGATTGAAATTATAATTCTATTTAATTTATCAATTTTATTATCTCAGAAATAAATCTTGGAACTTTCCCCCCACCCGATTAACCTATTATGTCAAGATTTCGTTGCGGTTTTAATTAAAATCTGTTCGTTTTAAGGCAGTTTACAGAACACTTTAAATTTTAAGAGGACAAATCCGTCTTGAAATCTATAATTTCCTTTCAGCACGACGGTACCTACTGAGTTTTAATTTATAGTACTTTTCGGGAGATTAAATTTTATGGTACATCAATTTTTTATTTTCTGTATTAATTTAAAATTCTTACTTCTGGACTGTCTGCAAAATAGCAAACAGTAGGAATTCAAAGAACATATGGCCGCTGTCCCAAGATTTACAGCTCAGGAACCACCGTTCCTGGTTGTATCAGCGTCCCACCCTGACACTGCGGCCAGTAGGACCGCACCGCGGCTCTAATAGGCGGGGTTGCTCGCTACCCGCCAAGGCGTCAAACGAAAGGAGGGGAGTACGGCGGCCCGCATAGGACTAATGTGTTAGCATCTCTGCGTGACCAGGCAGGGCCAGGTGGGATATCACCCCGCCTCCCCGCCTCTGTCTTCCGGTCTGCAGTGACATCCTTCCCTTATGCGAATTTCCATCGTATTTTGCCCCGCGGAGATAAAGGCCACCAAAAATCTATGACTGCTCCTTCATTGATTCCCACCAGGGAGGAAGGGAGCATTCTTGTGTTTTGATTTTAGAATTTCAGAATATGGAATAATTAGCCTTTACTCAGAAAAAAAAAGTGGTGTTTTATTTCCATAGGGGTTTTGTTTTATAATTATTGTCCATAAAAAGTCGCTTATAAACTTATTTATAACTTAAAACTTACTTATAACATGTTTTTTTCTAACTTTTTTGGTCTGAGCTTTCAAATACTTTTAAAATTGAGGCTACTATGGAGTAGCTTTATTTAAATGGCAATTCATTCGTTTATTTAAATGAGAATACCATTCTAATGAAGTTGAATTTCAGGTTTTGTCTTGCATTCTTTGTTACTTTCCTTAAAAAAAAAATCCCATCGATCTAGCTCAAGAATACTTCCTTAAGTGGGACAAATTTTCACCTGTTCCCAAATTTATTTGAAAAATAAATGAATTTTGACTTTTAAAAAAATGTTATTTTGACAGTATTTTGTGTGCTTTACAAACTTTTGAAATAAATAAGTCGCACAGTAGCTTTCGTCCCTTCTATATGTATCTTCACTCTCTCCCTCTCTATGGAGCTCACTTTTTTACCTCAACTTCGTTAACCCGTGGACCTGTTTCCCTAGTCCTGGTCTACTCCTTCCAGCTTCATTGAATCTTACAAAAATACAGTAGAAATTTTTATCTGTTAAGCAAGTCAATACTCCAAACTACTCCAAAAATTATAAATTCCTTACTTCCTTGTCAATTATTTGGAAATCGTCTTGAAAAAACTTTTTATGTAATGATAGAAACTTTTAGGACTATAGGAATGTTAAGGGGGAGGCAGAGAATAATTCCAGTAGGAATAAAACTCCTAGTGTCATATTTAGGAATGATCTTTCACTATTTCCCCATCGTTGTTTTTTTTTAAACAGTAAGAGATATATAGGTATGTATATATTTTTTGCCGTTACTTTTTTTTCTTTTAAGAGGAATGTGTGCTAGTGTTACATATTGAAAGAACAACCAGTTCAAAAATTAGGAAATGATAGTCCACCTCAGCCTTCTGAGTTGGGCAGTTAACCTTGGAACATTTGCATTTTGGTTTCTTTCTATTCAGAATCACATTTATGAAATACCTTCATTGTATGCTTCATTATATATGAGTATATGTTATTACAAAAACCATATAATGTTAATAGCATTAAATTTACCCGGTAGCATCATGCATTTTGTTCAGAATGTAGTGTGTCAAGTTTAAAATTTTAAATAAGAACCAATTTTTGAATGTCACAGATTTCCTAAAAACAGGAATATAAAGAAAGTTTCCTTTAAAATATATGGTGTCATTTTTTTCTCATCAATAATTCAATTCCTTCTGAATCAAATACTTTTTAAAGGGATGTATGTTTTATGATGACGTTGTCTTTTTTAAAACTCGTATTTTTGGATATCCTGGGGGTTTGAATTTAAGTAGTAATTCCAGAGTATTTTTTTCTGGCTAGCGTAGACTGTTTGAAAACTAAATTTACAGAAAATGTCACCAGCGGCTCCGCGCCCACTAAGCCCTTGCCGGCCATGCCGGCGGTTACTAGCGAGCACCTGCACAGACAATAGCTTGAAGGAAATAAGCCATCACCCTGCGCGGCTGGCTGGCCCGCGGGGCGCTCTGGGAAAGTGACGTCCTGGCAGGGTGGACGGCGACCCACAGGGGCCGATCCTACCCGGTCGGCGCGAAAGGCGCGGGGCTCTGAAGTTGGAGTTGCTTCCCTTCGCTGTTTCGGTGTCCACAACCCACAGAAACCTACAGGCTTCACGTTCGTGGTTGTTTTTTAGCGCTCTCAGTATTATGTTTAGGATTTCACTTTTTAAAACATGAATGTGCAGCAACCCTCTTAGAAATATACCCTATATAATAAAGATTTTATAAAATCTAATTTTCCCTATTTATCTTTTACTTTCTTTCTTTAGTTCTGGCTTTATGTGGCCTTAACACAGCTTTCGATTTTATACAGAACAATATGAAAATATATTTGCTTTGATTCTACAGCTGAAGTTATCTGTGAGCAAATTTGTTTATATTTTAAATATTATTTTGTGTTTAAAGTATTTTGTCTTTTAAAATATTTTTTAAATGTATGTCCAAATGTTTGGAATATATTTCAGTAAGTTTGATGGTAGAGTTCATTATTTTGTTTTTATTTTAATGAGACTTTCATTAAATTTTTTTCTTCCAGTTTTCTTTTGATTCTATCCTCTCACTTTTCTATGTATCTGTACTCACACAGGCAGAGACAAGGGCTTCTTCGAGCAAATTTGCCACAATGCCACTGTTTAATTTAAAAGATCACATGGATTTTGCACAACATAAGAGTATATGTTTGTTTCAGTTTCATGTGTGTGTGAGTATTTGAAAATCAAATTTTTTAAATAAAATGGCCCTTCTGTTGTCAGGCAGCTGTGTCTGGTCCACTTGAATCTGTGTGGTGTGGGTTCAAAGCCACCCCAGAATTTGGGGGCGCTGTAGAACACTGGATGGGGTAAGATTATGTTCTAAGAACTTCTCAGGCACAGGAGGTTTTCGGGCAGTCTACTAAAGAGCATGATTGTACAGCTGCAGCCCTGTCCAGGCCACCCAAGCAATGGGACCTTGCAAGCCCGAATCAGAGATCTTAGTAGCCCTTTTCTACTTGTCTGAAGAAGGATAGAGAGAGTGAAGACTTGTGCGTAAGTCTAGAAAGCTAAATGAAATAGAAAAATGACAAAGACATTTACCACTGGAGGTGGAAATTAGAATTCTTGTCTTTATCATGGAAAAGAGTTCAGAGACAAGTGAAATCAGCTTAGGCAACAAGAAAGTTGATTTGATATAAGATAGTACACTCAGACAAGCGTGTGGGCAACCACAGAGGTAGGGAGCACTTAAGTGTTTAGGATTCTGTCTTTTAAGGCTTTCAAGAATGGGGCAAAGGGCCAGGGGGTGTATAGGCTTGCCATGTGGTCTCATGATGTCTATCTTCAATGAGAGACATATGTCATTATCCAGTCTGTCCTCTAGATACTCTAAAATAAACTTAGCACAAGCATTTCTTGATCCTCCTCTTCTCCAAAATAGTGGTTACACTCAAGCAGTGGGGACATATTATTTAGGATGACTTGCCCTGCCTTGAGATAGGGTCAGTTACTGGCTCATTACCACAAAGTATGTTAGAAATTGTACCTCCTAACTCCCTGGTTTTTAAAATGGAATCTTTGCCTTAAGATGGAGTCCCTTCTGCTTCTACTATACTGTTTATATCTTGGCATTTTTCATCAGAGGCAGGAAAGGTTAACCATGATGCCTGTCCCATGTCCCTGCCCTACTTCACTTCCTCCCTTTTCAAAGGACACAAAACCCAGTTTTGCAGTACTTTCAGATTTATACACTTGTATTTTGAATGACCTGATACAGCTTTCTTCTTTGTAATTCTCAACTTCAGCATATATGAAGTTGAATTTATAATCTGCTGCCCCTTTTACCATTCACTGCAGGTACTTTTTCTCTTGTAAGTAAAAATCCTACCTATCTCACTCACTAACCTCGGCTTGCATGCATACCTTGTCTAGTCCACCATCTCCTCTGTTAGAGATGCTTAGAAACTTTTTTTCATATTGCTAAAGCAATTATTTCATTTACAATATAATCTCATAACTTAGCCCTTTCCTCATTTTTGGATATTTTCTTTTCTCCAGTGGTTCTGCTTCACTTTCCTATATCCTTCAATAAAGACAGTGGTTCCCCCACCTGAGCGTACCTCAGCATCACCTTGAGGACTTATTAAGTCAGAGTGAAGATCCCACCCAGGATTCCTAATTCACTAGGCATGATTTGAGGCTTGAGATATTGTATTTCTAACAAGTTCCAGAGTTGATTTGTTGCCCACACTTTGAGAGGAGCCCAGCCAGTGGGACTAGGTTCATTAACCTGGGGTCGAGAAACCCACTGAAGTGCACCCAATCACAGAGCTGAAGTCCACTTTAATATGTGAGTGAGGGCTTTATACACTCAAACTCCCTCAGGGCAAATGGGGAAGGGAGGTTAATCATAAACTGAACTTCAGAGGGAACAGACTTGTTCAAGACCCCTGGCAGTTTAGTTAAAATTAATATGTCTAGACATCTAGATACATATATTTGTCTCCTTGACAATACACCCTTAAGCAGTATGCCATCTTTGTTACTCAAAGTAAGGCTGTGAACCAGCAGCATTGGCGTCACCTGGGGTCTTGTTAGAAATGCAAATCTCAGTTCCCACCCCAGAGGCACTGAATCAGAATCCAAATTGTAACAAGATCTTCAGTGATTCAGATGTTCCTTATAGTTTGAAAAACACTAATCTAGGCTGTCTTTCAAATCTCAAATCCCAGAAGCAGAGTTTAGCTCAGAGAATAGCTGGGTGGCTAATGCTTTATGGTTGCTTTCTAAGTTAGCTGCTATTGAAGATTTGTTTTGGAGAGTGACCCAGGTGTGATACCCTTCCAAATCAGCATGAATTTAAAGGACATGTCCTAGAGGCATATCTTCCCTTTCTACCTCAGAACAGCTTCTAAAAAGGCAGGGACATGCTTTGCTTTGGCATGGATACTCATAAATTCTAGGAGTAGTATAGATCAAAATATAGTTAAAATATTCCAAATGCCCAAGACTCTTCTACCAGGATTGCCTTAATGCAGAACTGGATCTGACCCAAAGTCAGTAGAACTGTAACTGAAAGTTCAGCTTTGTGGAGGCTTATGAAGCAGCCATGTTTAAAAAGCTTGACATTCTGCAGGTGCACAGACTTTGCTCGGAGGCTTACTCAGAGAGTTAGTAAGGAAGCAGGTGCAGTCTTTTATGGTCTTGAAAAACAAGGGTCCTGAAGGAGTTGTAGCCTGTTTGGGAAGGTATTTCTACAGGGTAAGCTGGAAATCACGTCTGTGTGCACTCAAGAAGAGCCTTACTGTTAATCTGGGGAGAGTCCAACTGCTTTTCCAGGTAAGGGAGTGGGAACAACTGTGACACAGAATCCTCAGGCATAGGGGTTGGTTGTAATCCAGACAATGTGCAGTGTCAGTTTCTCTAAATCCTCCTGTAGTTAAAGAGCTCCAGTCAGAGGGATGATCTGAATGCTAAGAGAAGTAAGCAGTCCAGGACTTTGTAAATTACATGTATGTTCTACCCTGATCCTGTGATTATGTCAGAACTGAGGCTCAGGTAATGTTTCCTGTTTTACATTTTTCCAGTCAAGTAGCCAATGCTGAAAAGAAGGAGGGAACAGTCATCCAGACCAACTCACCATGGGTCCTCCTGGGCCCATTAAAATAGTTTCACTTTTGAATAGAACCTAAAAGGTTGTGGTGGTTGACTACAACACAGGATGTGAGTGTAACCCAGTGTCAGCTAGCATCTATTGAGGACTTGTTCTGTATTGGCCACTGTTCTTGTTTTCTATGGAATATTCCATTTTACAGGTGATAAAAATATCATACAAAGAGGTTAATGCCTGGTTAAGGCTCACACCCAAGTGAAGAAATGGAAGATCCCTGGCTTTGTCCCAATTACTGTGGATCTCTTCCCAGTCTTGACCTCCTCTTCCAACAGGGCCGAATCCTCTATGCTGCTCTTTACAGTTTTATCCCTTGTGATTACATATTTAAGCTATAGGAATAGTTTGTATAATTTTGTCTGTTCTTAACTGTATATGTTTTGGGGGTTTTTTTCCACTTAATATTATGTGTTCTTTTTGCTGCAAAAAGCTTTGTTGCCATTTGTTTGCTTCTAACTGCAAAAATGTTTCCATTTGAGTTTTTTAATATTGTTGATGCGTCTTCAATATTTATCCACGTTGTATTTAGCTACAGTTGTACCATTTCATCTCCAGATAGTATTTTATTGGTGGCTGAGTTCGTTCTCCTCAACAACAAAGAATTGAAGGCAGAGCCACAGGAGTGAAGTAGAATGAAAGCTTTATTCAAATACATACCAAGGGAGAAGCAGGTCAGAGTCAAGGTAGACAAAGGCAGGCTGCTTATTGTAAGGCTTCTTTTTATGGGGTTTTTGGCAGGACAGAGAAGTCCTTGGTTGACTATCTTTGACATTGGAGACCTGGTCTAATTGGTAAAAAGAAGACAGGGGCTGCTCTGATGGCTTCTCTGCCTGTCTTTGGATGTTTTATTTTCTCTTATCTGGGGAGAGTCTGTGCTTGGAGATTTATCATCTGGGTATGTTGCTTTTTCCATCTGGGGAATGCTTGGACATTCCAAGTAACTCCTAGTCCTTGAAAAAGCAACTAATTAACACTGTGAGTCTTTCCTGGCTCTCCGGTTTCATATGGTTAGCTCTTTGAGTCCCTTTTAGTGGATTTTACTGGCCTTATTTTCCCCACACCTGCTTATGTCTACCTTTCTGCCTAACATTATCATTGTCTAATACCTGTATAGATATATGTATATATGCATAATATGTATATGTATATATATATTTATGCATATTCGTGTACAGATATTGATGTTAAATATATGTTTACATGTATGAATAATAGCATTATATCTATATCCCACAGTAAATTAGTCCCTTCTATATGTGACTATTGTTTGGTTCATAGGTGGTCTGCAGTTGTCACCAACACTACTGCCATGAACATCTAAATAGGTGCATCCTTAGATCCTTGGTATGTATTTAAATATAGGAGCAAACCAGAACTTTACACTTAGCAATGTGAAAATTGACAAATAGTGACTGTCCACAGATACCTGCATGTCTACTAGGAGATTTGGGTAAGGATTGAGAAATTGAAACATCTGGTTTAGCTGTGGTGATTTTCTGACTACTTAAATCCAATTACATTCCCTTGTTCCAACTCTTTATTGTATTGTGAACACAATAAGGGCAAAATCTATGATTATTTTCTTTGTTGACTTAAATAGAATTGTGTATGATGGCTTCTACTGGAGTTATTCAGGATTGAGGCAGAGAAAAGCTGAAATTTCAGCCTCTTTTTTATATTTGCCTTTGCACCGCAAAAAAAAGTACATGGTATATGTGTTAGTTATTAGTTAATAAAGGGCTCCTTGAAGAAAGTACATTTCCAGTGGTTATGTTAATTGTAGAAAAAGAATATGCCTACAGATTTTGTATGCCTTTTATTTTCAAAATTAGGATTACTAGCCCTTCCATGTGCACCCCAACACTCCACTGCCTCTACCCCCCTCCACCTTCCTCTGTTACCATTTCTGCACTGTTGTACTCCATGTTTTCAGTGTTATCCTCCTGGGGTCTTCCTTTGTGTATTAGATTTTCCAAATCATTTTAAAGGAGGGTTGAAAGAGGAAGGGAATGGAAACTGTAATCCAGGTGTAGGTGACAGTGGCTCAGAACATGATAAACCCAGCATGGCAAAATATTTAAAATTAGTGAATGTGGATAAAAAATTATTTTTAACATTCCTTCAATTTCTATATGTTTAAGGTTGTTTCAAAATAAAAGTTAAAAATATGGAGATACTCATTTAAAAATTTTTAAGTGGAATGTATGTATTACATATACATAACATTCCTCTAGAAGTATACACAGACACTAATAACACTGATGCCTCTGTACGTCTTGGAGTGACAGCATGGTGAAGTGACAGAGATCTAAGTAGAGTTTCTGTATAATTCCTCATCCATACTAGCATACTTCTGGGAGAAAGAAGGTGTTATTCATAATTATGCCAGGACAGTGGTTGTAAACTGAGTCTTTGCCAAGTAAATGGAGATATGTGGTCATCAGGGGTTGAAAGCAGACTTTTCATTGTGTGTCATCTTGTACATTTTGATTTTTTAACTTTGTGACCATATTAGTCATTCAAATATATAAATCAAAATAAGTATATAACTAAATAAGTAACCACTTAAATATTTATAAATATAATAAACATTGGAAACTGGCTGAATTATTTAGTATCCTTAGGGTGGAATATAAAGTAACTACTTAAAGAATAAGGTAGATTCATAAGAACCACCAAAATTAGAAAGCTAAATATCAGTACTTGTTTCAGAATCCAACATTTTATCATCATAAAAATATTTATGCATATATAAGTAAATATGTCCATACATTCTATTTTTACATTTTTAAACAAATGGGTGTAGTGCTCACTTTGGCAGCACATACACTAAACAGATGGATATATCCATGCTAATTTTATTTAAATTTTATTTTGTAACAATCTTAAACATATGGAAATGGTAAGAATATTGAAAACAACCCTCATTTACCCTTTACCCAGATTCACTAATTTTAAATATTTTGCCACATTTGGTTTGTTATTTCTCCTTCTCCACTGATGTGTACACTTTTGGTTTGTTCTGACCAATTTGAGAGATAGTTACAGACATCATGCCACATAGTATTTCTTAAGAACAAGGGCATATATTTAGATAGCCATAGTACAGTCATTAATTCAGGAAATTTGACATGCATTTCTTTCATCTAATCTCTCATCTGTATTCTAATTTTTCCAGTTGTCCCTATAATGTTTTTATAGCATTTTTCCCATTAATGATCTAGTTTAGAATTATAGATCCTACCAATCTGTCATGCCTTTTTAAATCCTCTTTAATTGGGAGTAGTTTTCTAGTGTGCACTGCCTTTCATGTGGTTGTTCTTGAAACATACAGGCCAGTTACTTTATAGAATGCCCTCCACGTGGGTCTGTCTGAAATGTCCTCACAGCTATTAAGGTAAATGCCTTTTTGGCTGGCACAACACAATTTTTACTACAGTCCGAATGATGTCTTATAACTACATCATTACTTCCATGCTTTGTAGTTGGCATTCTGTCTTAAGGATTTTTCTCCCCCTGACCTCCTCCCCCTACTCATCTGTCTCATCCCCTACTCGTTCCTTGTAATTACTTATAGGACTTTTAGAACCAAGGTCTCAGTTCTAATATATTACTGCTTTTAGGTCCTTTCAGATATATATAAATATATACATAGTTACATATACACACATATATGTATATATGTGTATATATAACTATATGTAGTTGTATATAACTGTGTAGATGGTCCCTGACTTATAGTGGTTGACTTAATGATTTTTTGACTTTATGATGGTACACAATCAATAAGCATTCAGTAGAAACTGCACTTTGAGTTTTGAATTTTGATTTTTTCCCAGACCAGCCATTTGTGGTACAATCCTTTCTTGTGATGCTGGGCAGCCCAATGGGCCACAGCTCCCAGTCAGCTACATGATCATGAGAGCAAACAACCCATAAAACTCAGCACCATTCTGTACCCATACAACCATTCCATTTTTTGCTTTCAGTACTGTAGTCAATAAATTACGTGAGATATTCAACACTATTAAAAATAAACTTTGTATCAGATGGCTTTACCAAACTGTTGGATAATGTAAGTGTTCTGAGCATGTTTAAGGTAGGCTAGGTATTTAAGGCTTTTTCAACTTATGATATTTTCAACTTAATGTTGGTTTATCAGGACATAACCCCCTCAAAAGTAGTGGAAGATCCATGTACAGATATATAAAACTGTGTGTGCATGCATACTAGCATGCCCATATATATTTTTCCATGCATTTATGACAATTGAAATCCCTATCCAGTCCCATAGGGTTTTTCCTTGCCTTCCTCCATTCCCTATTTGCATCACCTCCTTCCACATTGAGAACCTTCTGTACTACTGAGTGTCTCCCCCTTTCTGTATTGTCTTCTCCTTTTTCTTCTCCTCTCCTCTGCTCTCTCTTCCTCTCATTGGTTACCAGACTAGAGAAGCACAATGCAGGCATCATAGGTATAATATCAGATTTTTTTAAATGTCACAGAAAATTGCAAACAGGTTTCTGGAGGGCGAAAGGGCTTGGTCTATGAAGATGAGGAATACTTGTAGGCACCCAGGGCCTCAAGTGTCCATGGCTCAGGGGAAGCTGCAGGGACCCTGTCAGGTGGCAGTCCCATCTTTAGGGTGGCAACCTGTCCCCTGGGCTGTGACTCCCCTTGGGCTGCCACACACTTTCCTATGAAAGGCGAGGGCACACTTCTTTTAAGGCTGATCTAACATTTCATTTCCTGCTGGATATTGGATATGAGGTCAGGGTCCACGTGGTGATTTTGTGTCTCTGCAACAGGCCAAAAATACATATTTTTAAGTAAAGTGGAAAAACAGAAGTGACAAATTTGCCTAAGAAAAGAGGACCAAAAACCTGTTTGTTCAAGACTGAACTTTCACTGTAGTTGGAGCTCTGAGTAAATGGGTCTCTGCATAAATGTCAAATAGGAGATTTATTGGTTTTTAAAGTTTCAGTGGTGAGATCAACAATTACATTATTTTATTTAAGGGAGCAAAGGATATTTGATGCATACTTTGCTTTAATTGTGCCTATGTCCTTAGTTTCAATTCTCAGAAGATAGATCACTATCTCCAGAAATCTGTAAATCTGTGCCGTTTCACATATACATTATTAGAATTCAGTAAGTTGTAAAAAGCTGTTTTGTAATTGCAATTACGTGCTGCATTCTAAGTTTAAATTTTTATTTTGTTTTGTGATTGCATAGTCTTTGATTACCAGGAATTGCACAGTTTTTCTTCCTTTGTATTTTTGTTTTGTTTTGTTGATTTTATTCATAGCAAAGTCAAAGGATTAGCCCAATTTTATAAGTTTTTATTTTATTGGTAATAGAATCAAGATTAGTTCAATATAATCACTTGGTGTATAATACATATTAAAATATAGTTTTATTGTTATCTTTATCCATTAGCTTTTTATATTCCATTTTTAAACAAATCTTAAAGTGGTATGAAACAGATTTTCTAAATATTTTTAAATTTTGCTGCCTTCTACATCTGATACTACTACCATTTCAAAACCATCTGGAAATTAAATGGCCTTTGCATTATAAATCTTAAATATAAAGGGGTTTAGTACTACTTGGTATTCAGAACACATAAAAGAAACTGTCATAAAAATTAAATAGAAAATATACATTAGCAATATCATAAATTAACAAAAATTTTTGAATTTTCCAAAGAATATTGCATGAAGTAAGGTACATTAAATGCTTTATAATGATTAAGTCTAGAACATTTTTTACTTGCATTCTTTTCATACAGCTTAAAACTCCCAAGCACTAACTGAATGAGAGACCACTTTATTTTTATTTTTATTTCGGGCTATTCCCATGTGTTTTATTCATTAGTATCTCATATGCTGTTTTACAAAGCCTTACTATACAAAAGTATACATTTGTTGAAGGTTTTGATGAGTAACCATAATATGCTATAGTATTTTTTACTGATTAAGAACTGTTTCCATGGAAGAAACTTGATATAGCTTCACACAGAGGGGAAATAGATATACATTCCTCCTTATTCCCAGCCCCTGGCAATGAGAATTTTATGTTCTGTCTCTATAAAACTGACTACTCTAGGTATCTCATGTGAGTGGAATCATATATTTGTCCTTTGCTGACTGGCATATTTTACTAACATAATGTTTCAAGTTTATCCACATGGTAGCCTTGGGTCAGAATTTCTTTCCTTCCAAAGGCTAAATATTCCATTGTACACATAGACCACATATGGTAATTCTATTTGTAATTTTTTCAGGGAACAACATACTGTTTCCTATTGCAGATGTACCATTTTGCATTCCCAACACCAACGCATAAGTATTCTAACTTCTTCACATCCTTGCCAACACTTGTTTTCTGTTTTTTTTTTTAATGTAATTGCCATACTAATGGGTGTAAAATGGTATCATTTATTTACTGATTTTTACTGGTTGGCATATCTTCTTTGGAGAAATGTCTATTCCAGTGCTTTGTCCATTTCTTAACCATGTTGTCTTGTTGAGTTGAAAGAGTTCTCTATATATTTAGAATATTAACCCTTTATCAGATAAATGATTTGCAAATATTTTATCACACTCTGTAGATTGCTTTTTCATTGTTGTTTTGACTCATGGAAGTTTAAATATTTGATGTATTCCAATTAATCTCTTTTGCTTTTATCTCCTGTACTTTTGATGTCATATCTAAGAAATCATTGCCAAATCTAATGTCATGAAGCATGTTTTCTAAGAGGTTCATAGTTTTAGCTCTTAAGTTTAAACCTTGATTCATTGTGAATTATTTTTTGCTTATTATGTAAAGTAAGGGTCCAACTTCATTTTTTTTACATGTAGGTATACAATTTTCCCAACACCATGCATTGAAAAAAACTGTCCTTTCCTTATTGAATGATCTTTGTACACCTGCTGAAATTATTTGGCCTATATACAAAGGTTTATTTCTGGCTCTCTATTTCATTTGTCTATATGTCTTGCATTCTTTTTAAAAAATATTTTAAGGCTTTATATTTCAAAATTAACATTCCTAATACAACTTGTAGGAATAAATACAGTGAGGAAGATTGCTAATCACACTGTTCTAACCAGGAATCCCTGACAAATTTTGTGATGTAGGCCAAGTGACTAGGTTAGAGATCAGCAAACTCTTTCTCTAAAGGTATAATTTATTAGACAGATTTATTTTAAGAGATTGAGTCATGTGATTATGGAAACTAGCAAGTCTAAAATCTGCAGGGTAGGCTGGAGACAGAAGATTTGCATACTTTAATCCAAAACTAAGCTGGGGACAAAATTCCCTCTTTCTTGGGAGACCTGGTATGTTCTCTCTTAACACCTTCAGCTGACTGGATGAGACCAATTCACATTGATGGTAGTCTGTTTACTCAAGGTCTACCGATTTGGATATTAGCCTCATCAAGAAAACACCTCACAACAACATCAGGCTGGTGTTTAACCAAATAAATGGGCACCATGGCCCAGCCAAGTTAACACACAAAATTATCATCACAAGTCCACCCCTCATCAACATGGAACTCATGTGTATCTTCTTAAACAAAACCCCATCTCCAAATAAAGACATTAGCAATGTCATACTCTCCCTTAACACGATACAACTATCTTATGTAAAACTAATAACTCACTCCTTCCCCAGAAGAAGATGCAAAGTTTTTGGGTGATCTTCACTTTTCCTTGATATTCTGTATCTGAAATACTGTGATGTAAAGTTAACAATACCTAACTACTATAATACGAAGTTACTACAGCTTATAAGGATGTAAGAGAGGGAAGAAAACAAATACATATAAATGAGCATACACCCACACAAACATATTTGTAAGAAAATGCAAACATTTAGAACAAAGTATAAGGAAATTCTCATGACTATTTCAGTCATTCTTCCTGTAACAATCAGGTTTGTAGCTGGGATTTATAACTACCTTCTTCCACTACCCATTCTGTATCCCCTTTGCCCTCAGCGAGCACCTCAGCTGGTTGTGCTTCTTTACTTGGCAAGGTGACTAGACCTTCACTTCTGAAGAGTATGAGCCATTAAGAGTCCTGCCTCATTGTTGTAGTTTTCCACTGGCTTCACTTACAGGCACAGTAATATGAAGAGATGCAAAGGGATATGCTGCAGTTCAGACATACTCTTCCCTACCTCTATTGTGGATTAGTAGTCTAATTTCCCATTGGTAATTAGGCTCCGTCACCTCAGACAGCACAGTTGCTTCCCTTATTTGTTGATTCAGAGGCATGAGGAGCCCAAAGTGACTGGGTGGCAGTCCTAACTTCCAGTTCAGTGGAATCATTGTTGTGTCATCTGTTTGAAGTACCCCTCCCTTTGAAACTAATATTTCTAGGCCAATAGAGCATAGGTCACAGGGACAGAAAGTAAAAATTTTTGTGGGTCACTAGGATTAATAGTTAAATGAGGCTACTCTCATTTCTACCCTTCAATTCCTGGACTTGTAAATCCTGGCTATCAGAGAAATTGCACCATTCAGCCCTGGAGAACCTTGTCCTAGCCCACAAGTTTCTTCCACTAGCTGGCACTCTATTTGAATCTTCCAAAGGTGTTTCCACCATTCTATCAAGCCAGCTGCTTTAGGATGGTGAGGAATATGGTAAGAGAATGAATTCCATGGCATGGGCCCACTGCTGCACTTCAGTTGCTATTTTAAGGGAGAAAAAAGTTTTCCTAGGGTCCCTAGCTAGATCTGAAAATTAAAATTATACAGGCAGTTTAAATTCTCCTTTTTTAACAGGAGAAAAGCATGCAAATTTATTTAATATAAGTTTTATGTGTCATGGGAGTTTTAACAGAGAAATGAAGACCTGAAGAAACAGACCTGAGTATATTTATGTTAGGTTTGTGGAAAAGTGGGCAGTTGTGGAATAATGAATATGAGGTAATTGTAGTCAACTGGGGAAAACTTAGGCCTGTTTGTTTAGATTTTTCTCATCATCCTTTTGTCTTCAGAGATATGGATGCTCCTTTCCTCCAAGGTACAGGAGGGCATCTCTCATATGCAGGTTTTATGACCTGTTTCAAGGAAGAAGGGTCAGGTGGGGGAAGAGTGACCTTCCTACTTCTGTTGTTTTCTCAAACTTCTTTAACTTGAAACACTCAATTTGTCAAGCTGCCATATTTGGGGGTAATATGTCCTGAATCCCATCACTTTTAAGTGAGTTCCTTCATCAGAAGCAATGCTGTGTGGAGTACCAAAGCATTCTGTAATTCCATCATTGGCTGTTTTGGCAGAAGAATTGCATGCAAGGAAGGAAACTCTGTATCAGAGTAGGTATCTATTCCAGTAACGAAAAAATGCTGTCCCTTCTATCTTGGAAACAGTCCACTATAATCAACCTGTCACCAGGTAGCTGGCTGATCACTGCAGGGAATGGTGCTCTATCAGGGACTCAGTGTTGCTCTCTGCTGATGGCAGATTGGAGCAGTGGCTGTAGACAGCTTTGCTCTGGGGAGTGGAAGTCCATGTTGTTTAACCTATGCATAACCTCCATCCCTGCCACCATGGCCTCTTTGTTCATGAGTCTTTTGGGCACTAATGGGGTGGCTGGGGAAAGAGGCTCACTAGTGTCCATAGAAGGGGTCATACTGCCCACTTGATTATTAAAAATCCTTCTCTGCTGAGGTCACCTTTTGGTGAACATTCACACAGGACACAAATATCTTCACCTTGTTTGCCCATTCAGAACAATCTATCTATAAACCTTCCTGGAGTTCCTTGTCATCAGTTTTCTAATCATATTCCTTCCAAATTCTTGACCATTAGGCCAAACTATTGGCTGTAGCCCATCAGTCAGCATATAATCACACATCTGGCCATTTCTGCTAAACAAAGCAAACAACTAGATACATTTCTGGGAGTTCTTCCCTCTGGAAAGATTCCCCTTTATGACTGTTCTTCAGAGACATCCCAGAAAGGAGCCACAGTGCTGCAACTCTGCTTTTGGGTGGTGTCTGCATATCACACAGACTTGAGTTTTCTCTTTGTCTGTCATATGATCATAAGGAACCTCCGTGGAGCCATACCATCTGCTAAACTCATTTTACTCATTAGTTTGAGAAACAAGTTTGAGAGTATTATATACATTGTTGCATTGAATCTTGCCTCTTCTAAGTATGTGATTAGGGATATCCAAAGGTGATATTTTGCATATCTCTATTGCTACATCATATACCATGGACTTTTAACACCCTGTTTACTACTGGATATAGAGTCATTAATGCCTTCAAATCTAACCAGCTTAAAGAAGCAGTTCAGAAAACTCACTCTTGAGATTCTGTCCCTCTAGAACCAATCTGATAATGGATCTCTGTATTAGGATTCTCCTGAGAAACAGAACTAACAGTGTGTATTTAGACACGCCCATTCTCTCTCTCTCTCTGTCTCAAAATAACTCTCAAAGAGGGAGGAGGGGGAGACAAAGAAGAAGTAGGAGGAGGGAAAGAGAAGGGATGACGGGGGAGAAGTAGGAGTGAGGGAAGAGAGAGAGAGATTTATTTTAAGGAATTTACTCATGATTGTGGAGGCTGGCAAGTTCAAAATCTGCAGAGTAAGCTAGCAGGCTGAAGTCCCAGGGAAGGGTTGATGTTGTAGCATTGAGTCCAAAGGCAGTCTGCTGGCAGAATTCCATCTTTTTTAAGGGACCTCAGTTTGTTTTCTCTTAAGACCGTCAAAGGATTGAATGAGACTAATCTATGTTATGCAGAATAATCTGCTTTACTTTAAACCTGCCGATTTAAATGTTAATCCCATAAAAAAAACATCTTCACAACAACATAGAGGTTGGTGTTTGACCAAATATATGGAAGCTATGGCCTAGTCAATTTGACATAAAATTACCAGAACTGCGAGATAGCAAATACTTTTGGCTTCATGAACTATATGGTTTCTGCTTTGGAGGGGAGGAAAATTTTTCCTCAACTCTTTTAGGGTCCCTGGCTGGGTCTAAAAACTGAACTGACAAAGGCACACAAGTTTATTTAATGTAAGTTTTATGTGATACTGGAGCCTTTATTTCTCAAGAAATGAAGACCTGAAGAAACAAACCTGGTATTGTTATGCTAGATTTGGTGAAGTCTGGGCAGTTGTATAGATATAGGCCAGACAGAGTATGAGGTTTGTGTAGCAAACTGGGGAAAACTAAGCAGGGTTTTAGTTTGGACTCTTGATGTCTGTTTGTCTTTGGAAATAAGGTTGTTCCTTCCTTCTGGGTATAGGGAGGGCACCTCTCACATGAGGCTTTTACGACCTATTTCAGAGGAGAAAGATATGGGGAAGATCAAGGTGACCTTACTGCTTTTGCCATTTTCTCAACCTCCTTTAGCTTAAAATATTCAATATGCCAAGGCACCATATGTTGGAATAGTGTGTCCTGAATTCTGTCAGTTCTAACTACTCAACTGTGCAGTTGTAACTATAGTGAATGTGTGAAAAGATCGACATGGCTGTTGAGAGATGATAGAAAATATGTATATTGGTCTCTGCTCCTAGTTCCTATCACAGAACTCTAAAACTCCTCTACATTCCTAAGGGGTCAGAGCACCACAGGCACTCTGGATGGGCTTCTGGGTGGGGGCTAGTCACCAGAAAGGCCAAGCCAGGATTAAAGGCTTGGAATCTTCCAGCCCTGCCCCCTACTTCTCTAGAGAGAAAAGAGGAACTGGAGATGGAGTTCACAATTAATCATGCTTGCATGATAAAGCCCCCATCAAATTCCCCAAAGTACAAAGTCTGGAGAGCTTCTAGGTTAGTAAACACATGCATATACCTGGAAGGTGATGCATCCCAGCTCCATAGGACAAAAGCTACTATGCTTGGGGCCCTCCCAGAGCCCAGCCTGTGTATCTCCACATCTGACTGTTCCTCTCTACACTCCATCATATCCTTTAATAAACTGGTAAATATAAGTAAATGTTTCCCTGAGTTTTGTGAGCCTCTGTAGCAAATTAATTGAACACAAAGAGGGGAGGGCAGCATGGGAACGTCTAATTTGTAGCCATGCCAGATAGATGTGGTGTCCTGGGAACCTACTGGGACCTGGCATCTGAAGTGGCATGGGGGCAGTCTTGTCAGACTAAGCTCTTAACCTGTGGGATCTGACACTATATCCAGGTAGTTGGTATTAGAGTTGAGTTAAATTTGTAGGATAACAAACTGGTATCAAGGAGAATTATTTGGTGTTGAGAATCCCCTCCCCCCACATTGGTGACAGAGGTGTCAGAAGTGTTGAGTGTGGTAGTGGTATGAGAGCAAAGGAGAAACACACTGGATTTTTCTCTACTCAGGAGGGAAAGACTGGGTTTTCTATTCAGCTGTGTTCTAATTACACTTTATGGACACTGAAATTTGAACTTCATATCATTTTCATGTTCACAAGATTAGTCTTTTGATTTACTCCCAACCACTTAAAAAATGCCCAGGCAGTAGGTGGGATTTGGCTTGGTTTGCTGACTATTTAGAGTGTTCTTGCTCAAAGCCTAGACATAGTGAGAATGTGTGCAAAAGTGGTGGAACAGTCTTTTCTGTTGTTTGTATCCTCTTTGGGCATTCTCAAGTGGAGTGAGCACTTTCTTGCCCCGCTCAGCCTTTTCCTGAATCGGTCCTGGGATTTTCCAGGAAGAGTGCTATCAGAAGATCTTCCTCCTGCTGTTCCCCACATTGGGGGAGGCAGCCAACAGCAAAGATTTCGTTCTCCTAATAAGCATTCCTGTGAACTGTGCATGTAGAGAAAGGCTGCCACCCAGTGCCTTGAGCAAGGAGCCTGTGAGGCAGTTTTCCAGCTTTTGTGCTCAAAGTGTGTGTTCTCTCTTGTTTTTTTCACCCAGCTTTTTGCTTTGGATTTAGGTCCATACATACAGATTTGCACAAACCTTTTGTGGAATAAAAGTTATAATGAAGGTAGTCATTACACAGAGAAGACAGTCATTACAGTATAAGGTAGTGGTTAAGAGCAGAGGCACAGAAACCAGAATGCTGGGCTTGATCCCAGGTTCAGCTACTTGTGAGTGGTGTGATTTGGGGTATGGTTCTTCACATCCCTGGGTCTCAATTTCCTAACCTGTAAAAGGAATGGAGATAGAAAATGACTCGTATGGTTATTTGGACCAATGTTAAAGTACCTGAAATTTACCTGGCGCATAGTAAGGGGAATATGTATTTGTAAATAAATGAAAAATAAAAATAGCTGTTCACACAGAATGCAGACTGCAAGCCATATAGTCTTTACAGTTTATTGCTTTGAATTTCTACTTCTCAATTTTAATTTTATTGTAAAAGTACTTTAGCCTCTCTGCAGTATCATTGCCAATATTATTTACCTTCTACAAATTTTTAAGCTATAAAGTCATTTTACCTGTACCTCAAATTGCTTACATCCTATTTTATAATTTTCATTTCTTTTTATCTGTTTTAATGATACATTGGAATGAAATTTTTTGAACTGTTGTTTTAGTGGGTAGGACTATTTTCATATAGCCAGAAATACTTTTTATCTGAGACAGATATCCTATTTTAAAAACCTGTCAACAAAAATCATCCTGATGACAGAGAAAACAGATTGGGGGTTGTGTAGTGGTAATTCAAATAAAACTTCATAATATCTTGTTTTATATTTAAAAATCAGCCTGATTTTATATTTTGTTCTTTAAAATAGTTGTATTTGTTTTATTTTAAAGTGTTTTATTCATCCCCTCCAAACGTCTTTTATGCTGTTGGGATTTATGTAGATCTTGCCCAACTAGCAGATTTTCTGTAGAATATGTGTATTTAAAATCTGAAGACCTCCTGGTTAGAATCTAAGCATTTTCTTCTGGCTGCTTCTCCACTACTTCCAGTATTCACCTGCCTGATCCCCACTCCTCCTGATGGTGGGCTAGGTGTCTGTGGTGGCCGAGGGCTCCACTGCCAGGAGGAAGCCTGGTATTCTTTGCTCTTCATTTGCCAGAGGAATACTAGGGCCAGAGTTGGGCATCCACATGCTATGTAGGTTTGAGTGTGGCAAAAGCACAAGATAGGAAGGACTACCCAGGTAGACAGAGCTGCAGCAGGTACAGAACAAGAGCAAATTCTTCATAATGACTGAGCATCTTTGCACTTTTTTCTTTGAAGTTCCCTTTTTCTTATGGAGTTCTATGAGTTCTTGATGTAGTGATTAGGTATTAATTCATTATCTAAGTACATTGCAAATGGGTTCACCTGTCTCTTCTCTTTTAACCTTGTTTATTGTGTCCTTTTGATGGATAAGTGTTCTTGAACAACTTGTGCTGTACCTTTTCCTTGTTGGCTTTTTGTCTGGGTAAAGCCCATGAATTCAAATAACAGAATTTTCTTAAAAATGACAATTTTTAGAGTTTCTTCACTGGGACGTCTCCCTTCTACCCTTGTCCACTGGCCTTCTCCTTTTGTAGGTAACCATGTTAGGACACTTTTTGTGTATCATTTTCTGATCAGTTTTTTGCCCTTAATTAACTTTTTATTTCAGAAAAGTTTATATTTACATTATTATTTGAAGGTAGCACAGAGAATTCCCCTATACCTCATATACATATATGTTACAATTAATGAGCCAATATCAATACGTTATTATTAACTGAAGTTCACACTTTATTCAGATATACTAAGTTTCTCCATAATGTCCTTTTTTCTAGTCAAGTATCTCATGTGAGATAATATGTTAACATATTACATGGTACTCTTGTCTCGAGGCTCTTCTTGGTTGTAACAAGACTCAGAACATTTCTCAGACTTTGTTTTTGAAGCCTTAAACAGTTTTGGGTATTACTGGTCAGGAATTTTGTAGAATGTCCCCCAACTGGGATTTAAAAAAATTTATATTGTACATACCATGAAAATTCACCTTTTAAAAATCACATAGTTTAGTGCTTTTTCATATATTCATGATGTTTACAACCATTCCTACTATTTAATTCTAGAATGTTTCATCATCTATAAAGAAACTTCATAATCATTAGCAGACACTCTTCACTTTCCCTGATAGTCACTCATCAGATTTCTCTCTATGGATTTGCCTATTTTGAATATTTCATATAAGTGGTCTCATACAAAATGTGTCTTTGTGTGTTTGGATTCTTTTACTTAGCATAATATTTTCAGGTTTCATTCATGTTATGAATCAATACTTCATTGTTGGTTCATTGGAATATAATTACATTAGGTTATATTTTATTGTATAGATATGCCATACCACATCACATTTATCCATTCATCCATTGATAGACATTTGGATTGTCTCAATTTTTTGAGTAGGTTGTTATGAAAATTCACGTGCAAAGTTTTTCAGATATATGTTTTCATTTTTGAGGGGATTATATTCCTAGTAGTATTACTGCAAGTCATAGGGTAACTTTATGATTAAATTTTTAGTTATTCCCAAGCCTTTTTCCAAAGTGGCTGCACTATTTTACATTCCTGTCAATAAAGTAGAGGGTTCAAATTTCTCCACATTCTCCATAACACTTGTTACTGTCTTTCAATCATAGCCCTCCTAGTGAGTGTGAAGTGTCATCTCATTGAGTCATTTGTGTGCATTTCCCTAATGACTAATGACATTGAGCATCTTTTCATTTGCTGATTGACCATTTGTTTATCTTTTTTTTTTTGGTGAATTGTCTATTCAAAACTTTTGCCATTTAAATTTTTTGTCTTTTTGTTGTTGAGTTGTAAGATGTCCTTTATCTATATGACTTGCAAATATTTTCTACCAGTCTGCTGGTTGTCTTTTCATTTTCTTCATAGTGTTCTTTGAAGTAAAACTTAAATGTGACTGTGATGAAGTTCAGTTTACCTTTTCTTTTTTTGGTTACTTATGTATTAGGTGTCCTATCTAAGAGGCCATTGCTTAAATCAAGGTCACACAGATTTACACCTATGTTTTCTTCTAAGAGATTTATATTTTAAACTCTTACCTTTGAGTCTTTGACCCATTTTGAGTTAATTTTTTATATGATGTGACATAGGAGTTCTGATCAGTCTTTGCAGATTCTCCAGCTTCAGTTGTATACAGAATAATTTTACCCCATATTTGATGTCCTTTAAGCTCATATCCTTGAGTGTTTTACTGGGGAATAAGTCTAGACTTTGGAAAAAATGGAATGGTTGGGAGGGCAGACAGATTAGGATCTGGCAGCATAGTTCTTAAATAACAAAGCTCACTGGTGAAGTCTCCTTTTCTGTATATTCCCTTCCCAATTGCAGGCTATGCTCAGTCAGGCTTATAAACTGATATAAAGTAGCCTCTTTAAGTAGATAAATGATAATTATTTTTAATTCTAAAAGTGGTTAATGATCATTTCAAAAAGTATAAACATGGTAAAAAAAAAATACCCAAATTGTCACAGCCAAGAGGAGCCTAAAGAGACATGATTACTGAACATAATGCATCTTACGAAACAACTGAGGAAATCTGAATAAGGTATGGATTTTAGGTAACAACAAAAACATATACCCAATTCCTACTCCCCTGAGAAATACTACTTCCATGTGGAAGTACCAGTATAATATTCGCATTTCTGAAGGCCAACACTTCTATAGAAGTTTTAGTCGGTATCAGACCCTGCTCTAAAATGTGTATTAAGTCATTTTAACTGTCAAATTATTGTGTAAGTACAGTTCCCTGGATTTTACAATTAGGAAAATAAGACACAGAAAGTTAGATAACTTCCCCAAGGTGATATTGCTGTCAGGGGACAAAGCTAAAATTTCAATCAAGTCTGAGTCCAAAGGCATGATTTTCATCAGTAGACTATAGTGGTGTGTGTTTTTTCATACCTTTTTCAATGTGCGCATAACCTATCTTACATAACGTAGCTACTCACACTACATATATATATATATATATATATATATACACATACACACACACAGTTAATTTTATAGCTTGCTATTTCTTTTCATGATCAAAGACTCAGAACAGTCAATATGCCAGAGTGGCATATTTTGTGGTAGCATGTTCCAAACTCCTTCATATGTTACTTCACATGAATATGTGTAATGAGCTATTAGAAATTTCAACCTTTGTAGGTCAAAAATTGTTAAATATTGGTAATTTCACATTGTTCAGTCTAACACTTCATTCTTTATATCAGCCATATTTTATTTTTTATGCATTAATTTATCTAGCCTATATTCCATGAGGAACATTACATAATTTCAAATATTTTATTATGATAGAGGTCTGCGATGATGTCTCTTCAAACTGTTTGAATGGCATTGGGAACAGAGCATGAGTTTAGAGGGATGGGGAGATTTTAGCCATTTAGTCACCTTTACTTGAATTTAACCCTCAGTTCTTTGATATGGACAATTGAGAAAAGGGTAAAGCTATGTAAAATGCTATGCAAATACGCTTCAGGGTTACTTCCTTAGCTTCCCCTTCTCAGCATTGTTTTTTCCTATGCTATACATATGTAGAAATTTTGGAGTACCAAAGTGCCCATTACAGGGTATTATTAGGGAAAAAAATCATGCATCTACTTGTTCATTAGTATGGTAAAAAGTGCTATTTCCTGCATTCCAGTATCACTGATTATTGGTAACATCATTTTTTGCAACATTAACATTATTGGTAAATGCATCCAAGTAAAGACTCTTGTTTTATGTAGGGATCCAAGTTCAATTTTTTTTTTACAAGAAATGAAAAACAAATTTCCCCAATTTGGTCATTTTTCCATTACATATTGGAGAGTTTAATTACATCATGGTTGTTTTGGCATTATTTTCACAATTTACAAAAAAAATTGTGTAAAGTAGAAACAGGAAATAAACATCAAATTTGAAGTTTTTTTTAGAGATTTTCTTTTAGCTAGGCCTTCAAGTATCTAGCATATTTTCACTGACAGTGGTTTTGCATTAATTTAACTTTTCCAAACCAGCATTTCTGGTATGCCTTTAGGAAGACATGAGGGTGATTGTAAATCAGGATTGTTAGGTAGGTGGTGCCCGTAAAGATTTGCAGGGAACCAAGAATTATTTTCTGAACATTTTACATATTTAAAAATAGGGAGATGCTGCAATATTATCCCCAGGGTGGTAGTGGTCACTGAAGCCCCCTTTTTCAAGGCACCAGTGCGTAGGCCACTTGGAGTCCAGCAGACGCCATCCCTCTGTTACTCTAGTTGGAAAGGGCGCTGGCGCCCCTGCAGTGCGGCAGGACCGCGGCACTGCGGCAATTGGGTGCGCCTGCGCGGCTAAGGCCGCCGGGTGGGCTGTGGCGCATGCGCAGGGAAGGTATCGTGATGTGCTGTTGCTGCAAGCAGAGCGCAGAGCCAGGCAGCCGCCAGAGATGCCTGGCGCTCTGCGCTGAGGAGCGGCCAGCGGCGCGATGGAGCGGGCCAGGTCAGCTGTGGGCGTACTCCCTCAGGGACAACCTGGGGACGCTTTTATTTGTTTGTATTCCGAGTGTGCCGAACTTGGAGTATTGTTGTTTATACTGGGAATCTGGGCCCTAAAGCTCTTTGTTGTGGAGAACCTGGTGGGTCATCGGGGGCTAGGGGCCTAGCGGTTCCCGCCTGGATGGCGTCCTGCCCGCGGCCTGCTGTGCACTGGCCCGTCTGCCCATCTCTTGAGTCCCTTCAGATTCTAGGGTGGCCTTTTGTCCTTGAGATCTGGAGAGTGACTGCAGATGGGGAGGTCGCACGGCGGAGGCCGCGGTGCCTGAGGCGGGGGACGGTGGGCGGGTCCCGCCACCGCGGGCGGGCGTCCTTGGTTCCCGTGATGGCGGTGATGGCGGCAGCGGCGGCCGCAACAGCAGCGGTGGAAGGGGCGGGGAGTGCGGTATGAACAGTGATGGGGTAGGGGCGGCGGCAGGGTGAATGATAGCGGTGGCCCGGAGGGGCGGCGGACCGCCTGCCTGGGGGTGACGCAGAGGGGCGGCGGGGTGGCCGCAGTGGCGCTAGTAGGGGGTGTGGGATGACTACGTCGGTGCTGGGAGGGAGGGGCTGGGTGGCTTCCATGGTGGTGCCTGGGAGGCCATGTCAGGGTGACTACTGTGGCAGTGGCACCAGGGGTTGGGTTGCCGCCATGGGACTGATACAGAGGGGATAGCGGGTGGCCGGTGGTAGCAGTGGTGCGTGGGGGCGGTGGGGCGGCTGTGGGGGCGGTGCCAGGATGGGACCGTGACGTCGGTGCCTGTTGAGGCCTCCTTGGAGTGGCGGCCATGCTGGTGAGCGAGTGCGCGGAGGGGGCAGAAGGGAGGGGGCGACAGGCAGGTTGTCTCCGTGACAGGCAGACGAAGGGGAAGACATGCAGTCCTCAGCATGTTTTAAGATAAAACATTAGATTTTCTGTGACCCGAGACAGTTTTAAAAGTTTGACTGCTGTGGCGAACTTGCTGCCCCACCCCTCAGCTGAAGGGATGGTTGCAGAAATGTTTATGTCCTTATATATTTTACTGTTTAATTCCTCAGTTTGTGGCTTTGACGTACGATTAGAGATGTCGTATATAAGCTTGCTTTATGCACTTCATGAAAGCTATGCCAGCTTGGTTCCAGGATGTGACACAGTAGTGGTATGTCTTGTTTGCAGTGATTTTCTTGCGTTTGGAATAAGGTTTTCAGGCAGGCTTGGGAGCCCCCGGGGCGCCTGTGCCGCGTCACTGCCATTGTGCGGCTCCCCGAAGATGGCTGCCGCTGCAGATGCGTGGGTCTGCGCAGGCGGGACAGAGTGGGGGGCGGCAGCCCCCTCCCCCAGTGCCGCAGTGGTGGAGATTGTGTAGTCTGCCTTTTTCAGCCTGGCAGGAATTTCAGCTGCACCCGGCCCAAAAATGCTGTGCTGAGGGGAGAGGTCGGCCTGAGTGAGCAACTGCCCCCTCCCCTAAGTGCCGCATTAGGGAATGATGCACTATTCGGCATGCGCAGGCGCAGGAGGGATGAGCCCGTCTCCACCCCGTGATGGGGTGGGCAGGAGGGGAGAGGGCCTGGCAGCCGCCCACTTCACCTGTTGGCTGCAACTGCTGTTGCTTGCCTGCTGTGCTGCAGTGGGGGCAGGAGACGAAGGGTACCGATTTATTCAGCCTCTGTTTTGTGGGAAGCGCACTGAACCCAGCAAATTTGTACAGGGGTAGATTTGTACATTGTAACCCAGTCTGTAATGGGGCTTTGCTGTACCTCTGCTTTTCTGTTGTGTAGAAGGGAGAAGTGGGAGTTTGGAGGGCAAGAAAGGCTAGACCATCCGAGGATCCCCTGTGACTTAAGCCAGTCTCCAGCACTGCTGCAGGAAATTTTAAATAAGTTTTCTTGACTCCAGAAAGGTCCAAAGGCCCATTTTTCATTCTCCAAGGTGGAATTGTGCGCAATTCACCAATTTTTTTCGTATTCAAAATTAATTCAGTAACCCGTTAGGCAATTACCTTTCCTATATAACCTTTGATTTCCAGTTTACAGATTTGTTAATTCCACAATTGCATCACCGGGTTTATTTTTTAATCTCTGGGTATTTGTATTTTGTGATGCCGCCTTCATAGATGATTTCCTTAAATCGGGGGAATCAGGGCTCCTCCAAGTCTCCCAGGAGCTGAGCTGTAAATTGTGTTTACTCAAGGAAAACAATAAAAGTAGAATGCTACAGGGCTGTGGGTGTACATGGCACTGAGGAATTCTCGCCCTTGGTCAACTTTTTAAATTGCTTTTGATCCATCCTTTCAAAGTTGGAGCTACTATGAAACTTCGGTGAGAAAGTATGATTAATTAACTATTCCTGTATTCTGTATTCCACTACTTTGATTTTGTTTTGACATTTTTAAGGGTTTTGGTTTCCTTTGCAGGATTTTGATAATGCTTGCCTTTTTTCTATTTTTTAAATCTTGTCATAACCAGTAAAGTGTGGCTGGTTGTGCTGAGTTGGAATGTAATTAATAACATAAACCCAAAAGCTTGGAAAGCTTTATTCTGGAATTGTTTCTCTTCGAGTTGTTTGAAAAGTAGCACGAGTTTGAAATTCTGTGATACAGGTGATCTGTGCACTTTTTCCGGCTTGTATAAAGATACTGCTTCAAATGCTTATGTTTCAGTTTAACTTCTGATCACTTGGCTCTTTGCAACATGAACATGTATTGTCCTGGTCCGCCATCAGGTCCCCTTTCACGAAGGCCCAAGGTCTTGGTATTTCTGGTCCCTGGAAAGACCTTCAAAGTTTCAAGGTTTTTATGCTGCCCGGTGAATATTTGGCTTTAGTGTTAGGGCTTTTTGAAAATGGGGAAGGGGTGTGAATGCTTCCTGTGATTTGGAGCAGGTAGTCTTAGTCAAGAAACTGTTGTACTGCTGTCTTAAGGCAAAGTACTGTGGTTTGGGTTTATTCAGAGTTTATTTTGTATTATCTTAGTTTCCCTAGTCTATCCACTATTTTGTTGCTGAAATATTTTCCCCATATATGGTTAAACGACATCTTTATTCTCTTTCTCTCTTCCTTAATGTGATCAGATTTGTTTTTACGAATTTTTACATTTAAGATGTCAGGGCGTTGAGATGTTGAGATAATAATTTCTTTGACTCTGCACACTGCTTAGCTATTTTTAGGAAGAAACCTTGGAGTAAGCAGGGTATGAATATTTTCTCAACATGACAGGGACAGTGAGGTTTTTTGTATTCTTCAGTGACTTTGTCACTGGTCGTGTCTGTCCCCTGGTCTTTTGTGGCCCAAAGCCAAGAAGCTTGAGTAAGAATTGCTGATAGGTTGAAGCAACATCCATCACTGAGAAAGGTTGGGTATGGAAGTTACTTTTTTTATTTTCTAATTCCTGAATACTGGCTGGCCTAGAATTATTATTATTATGATTTTACAGGTTTTGTTTTGGAGACACTCATTTTCTTATATTTATAGAAAGCTCTTAAGACTGTGATAATCACACATCATTTTTTTAATTTTCATGCTTCATATCTTAGTTGAATTTTTGTTTCTTGGGGGTGGTTGGTATATAAAGCATATAAAATATTTTATAGAATGTTAGGCAATTAGGAAAAACATTTTATGAACTCACCACCTTTGGCTTTTCAGTGTATTTCCAGATTAATGTTATTTTGTAAATAAAAGTGATTTTGGAGCAAAATATTGTGTACATAAAACAACATTTTTTTCCCATAATTGCTTAACTTTTTAAATGCAGGTTTCTGGATTGGGAATGCAGTTAGGAAGATTAGGCAATTTTGTGCATATGTATTTAGAACAAACGTCAAAATTTTTCAAAATAAATCTGCTCATGACTTTATAGCTTTAAAAAGTAGATTTAGAAATTTGGATAGAATATTTTTGTGTTTTGGTTCTTAACTCAGACCTTTTCATACTGAGCAACTGATAATAAGGGGCAAAGGAATTGAAGATTATTATTTTTTGGTAATGGGGTATTCTCAGTTACACTATTAACCAGAATCAATGTTCTATGATACAGCAGAGGCCCATGATAGTTCCTTTTACTGAATAGTATTAATATAATGTATTATAAATACATTTTATGTATTAGTAAATACATTTTTGGAACCCCCATGCTGTTGCATGAATCAGTACTTCATTTTAGGAATAAATGACATTCCATTGTATGAATATACCATACCACATCTATGTTTATTCATTCATCAGTTGTTACACTTTGGGTTATTTCCACTTTTTGGCCGTTAGGCTATTATTAATGCTGCTGGGAATATCAGGCTCAGATTTACATGGTTTTTATTTCACTCCATCTAAGTGCGGAACTATGGGTCAAATGTTAACTAAATGACTAATGATATTGAACTTTTTTTTTTTTTTTGGTGCCAATGCAGATTTTTATATCTTTGGAAAGAAGTCTGCTTAAATCCTTCACCCATTTTTAAATTGATTTTTTTCTTTAATTATTGAGTTGTAAGAGTTCTTTACATATTCTAGCTACTAAACTTTCACCAGCTGTATAATTTGTAAATATTTTTTCTCTCATTCTGCTGGTTTTTTCACTGTCTTGATAGTGTCTTTAAAGCAAAGACTTATTTTTGATGAAATCCAATTTTGGGATTCCTCTCTCTTTAGGTACATTGGATATGTTATTTAAGAAACCATTGTGTAGTCAAGGTCAAGGAGATTAGCAAAGTGTATACTTTTATCATTTAAAAATGTGATATGTACATGTGATTTTTTAAAAAATGATCTTTTCTATGGCTTGTTCCAAATATAAAATTTTTGAAGCAATCAAATAACTTGCGGTTATTGGTAAGCTATTTGACTGGGTTACTTTGCATAATCTAACATGAATTTAAAAATAACTAGGGTTCAGGGAATTAGCTTTAGGGATGTGTCCTTTGAATTCTGCCTTTGAAATATTACACTGCATAACTTTTGTAAAATGCTTTTCCTTTTGTCCTTTCAAGTAGCATTTAAAAATTTTTTGTTTTATGAGTGCTTCCTGTAGTTTCTAACATGGACAGCCCAAGTGGGAGATTACATGCTCAGATTTCTTGACCAGACATTTTGTGAACTGTTAGATAGATCATAATATGGTGGCAGCTATCTTGGTTTTATTTATTCATTTATTTTGGCTTAAGCATCCATTTGTGTTTTGTTTGCAAATTCTAAGAAACCATCATTCTCGTAGGATGTTGCTTAAGTAGACATTCTGTAAGTCAAACTTCATGCTGTGTTATACAAAAGAATGTTCTAATAAAATAGTTTTCAAACAATTTTTGGTATCAGTGTTGCTGTTTTTTCAGGGATATGTATGTATGGGTAGTAAATCTGTATATAAATATATATAGTATACAGTTTTACATCTGTATATGTAAATATAAGTAGAAGAATTTTTTTTTTTTTCTTAATTTTCTGATTTTTAACCCCCAGCCAGATTTTCTGATGTTAAGAGGTTTCTAAAGGAAGAAAATAGGTTTAGGACAGATCCTGACTAATGGAGTATAAAGACATTCAAATATTTTAGTTTTGCCTTTTTTTTTTCCTCTTTCTCCTGGTTTTACTGAGATATAATGGATATACATCACTGTATTACTTTGTTTTATTTAGGTTATGGGAATTTAAAAAACTCCATATTAAATAAGCTCTAAACATAACCTTTAAATAAATGGTTAGTTCATAAATTGGTGAAGTCTGTGAAACAAATCCCTCCTTCTGCTTCAGGGACCGCTTACACCTGAGACGGACTACAGAACAGCACGTACCAGAGGTGGAAGTCCAAGTCAAACGTCGAAGGACAGCCTCACTGAGCAACCAAGAGTGAGTACAATACATGGATTGAGAACCAATTTAGGTTAGATTCCTTTTTCAAATTAGAACAAAGTATTATGCAGTGAGGGAACTGCAGCACATTCAGTTAATGAAAGGCATATGTAAACAAAGATGTAGCAATAAAGCAATTAAATCATCCTTAACCATGTTGTCACTAAAGTTAAAATTTTAGTAAAATGAATTTCCTTTTTTCCATATACATGTAGGGTGGGTTTTATCTTTGTAAAATTCTACATCCTTCAATGTATTTACATTTAAATTATTTTGCTTTGTTTATGTTGTTAATCACGATCTATCCATTAAATGAATGTTAATTTGTGTAATCATACTTGCTCTGTAGTATTTAGATTTTTATTTTTAGTTAGTGCATATATCCACTTAAAAATTTGAAATGTACACTTTTTTCCCTCCTCTTATTCAGGACACATACATGTACTTTTAAATTTAGGTTTCCAGGAGAGAGATTTTAATAAAAAATATAGGAACATTTTTAATGACCTGATACATACTGAGCATACATTAAATCTTTTTTGTCATTGCCACACATCTTGACAGTATCAAGTACTGTCAGGTACATGTACACAGTGGGTAGCAGTATTTTTCTTAAAACTGTTTTTACTTTAAGACATCACCAGTCCATTTCCCTTTCCTCTCCAGATGTAATCCTCAAATACTTTGATTTCTACTTTTTCAGACCTTTATCTATGCATTTATGTATACACACAGTTGGTAGGGGAGAGGCATATTTATGATTTGTTTACATACATGAGATTTATTCTATAACAGTTTGCCTTGAGGATCTTTCTATGTCAAAGTGTATTATAAATCTACCTGATTTATTTTACAAATTACAGAGTATGGGTGGCATAATAATTATATTTACCATTAGCTTACTGATGGATATTTAGGTTGTTTGTAGTTTTTAACTATTATAAACAATGAAGATAGTCAATTTGAAAAGTAATATTGGTTAATATTAATTACTTGAATTTTATTTCACTTCCTCAAATCTAAAGTCCTTAAAAAGTTGTAAGAAGTAACATTTTGTGTCCATTTTTGTTGTTTGCTTATTTAAAATGTGAAAATTTTTAATATATTGGCACATTGTAAATTACCAGTGAAGCTCAAGATTTTCCCATTTTTCCTGTTTGATTCCTTTTCTGTTAATTCTTTGCTTTGTTACATTTTCATTTTGGAAATACTTCGAATAGGAGTATTTTATGGATATTTTATATACTTTTTCCTTTATAAAAGGCTATTTGTCTATTTCTTTTATATGGTAATGTCTTTTTTCCCTTTTCAGTCTTTTGTCATTACAAGAGCTCTTAAAAGTGCCATTTTTTCCCTCCAGAATCTCTAGAAATACCTTGAGGTAGTTGAGAGATTGTGATGGAGGTGTGAGTGGCCGGGCGGCTCTTGGGAGAGGATCTTTTGTTTGTGGGTGAAAGCTCTATCATATCATATTTTCTTAGAGCCTTTATCCTATGCAGCAGCAACGTGGGCCAGTATAACAGGTGACAGTGCTCATCTTTTTTAAGCCTCCTTTAGGTGCCATTTGCATGTTCATATCAATGGAAGAGTTTGTCGCCTTCCAAGAAGAAATAAGTTCATTTTCCTGACCTCTTCTATATATGTTATGTATAAATACTACAAAGTGCTGATTTGGGGGAAGGATCTGAAGGGAGTTTTGAGTTTGGGAAATACAATGCAATTTCCCCAGTTAACGTCTCTCCACTTTGAGAGTAAGTAGATTATAGGAATGGGTAAGTAGTATTGTTAGTCTAATCCCTGCTAAGGACATACATGATCAGGATTTGATCAGGATTGGGGGATTTAATAGTTAAAGTCTGAGTGTTTATTTTAATAATAGACCATCAATCTCCTGCCTTTTCCCAAATTGTAAGTATTGAGAGTTGATATTCCTGAGGAATTGTGTGGGTACCAGTTCTAAAAAACAAAAAAGGATTGCTGTTAGTATCCCATCCAAAACATACGAAACAAAATGGAATAAAAACTAAAATCAGATGTAAACAAAACGTCCAGCAGACCAACAGTAAGTATTAACAGAAGCTTATTGATTTCCATTCCTGGAATTGATGCTTATTCTGTCTTCCTGTAGATGTATCACCAGATCAGCTCCTAATCTTTGGGAATGGTGCATGTTTTCCCTGTTTCTTGATGTATTGTGAATTTGAGAGAACTTAGAGATTGAGGATGGAAAGTGTTCTGAATCTACTTATTCAGTGTCTTTTCTGAATTTATATTTTGCAATTTATGCAGTAAATGCTGGATATACTGCATCTTATGTTCTCAGTCTTATCTCACTCTTCAGTTGGGTTTCAGGTTAAAACCAAAAAGGCAACTGCAATAGGATTTTAAAGAAGCAAAAAACTTTTTTTCTTCTGAAACATGTTAGAACCTTGTGATGTGGGAGTCTTAGTTGTCACTTGGTAACAGAAGGATTGGAACTGAAAAATGTCCAAATGAAGATTTAATTATTCAGTGGTTGGAATGGGAAAATGTAAAGGCATGAGCAATACAGTTCTGATCATTACTACATGAAGTGCAGATTTGACAGGTTAAGGTCACAGCCTCTCTGAAAGATTACTTTCCATTCAGATACCAATGTCAAGCTCTGGGATTTCTTGGCTACCTGCACTTTTCAATAGCTGAATGTAGATTCAGGATTTCTGTTACTCCCCCAGGTTCAATAATTTGTTACAATAACTTACAGGATTCAAGAAAGCACTATATATACTTACTGTTAATTCTATTATGGAGGATACAAGTCAGGATGAGATAAGTGAAGAGACGGCAGTTTCCCTGTCCTCAGGATGTGAAACTCCCTCAGCATATCGATGTATATTAACAATATAGCTCACAAGAGCCTTGGATGTCTAAAATTTTTATTAGAGTTTAATTACTGAGACATGATTGAATCATTGGCAACATGATTGAACTTAGTCTCACTCAATTTCCAGTCCCATCCCTTTCCAGGAGGTCAGGCTTAAAGCCCCAACCCTCTAATGCATGACTGGGTTTTGTGGCCTGGCCAGGAGTCCCTGTCCTGAGTCATCCTGTTAGCATTAACTCGGGTGTAATCCAAGTGGCCCACCATGAATAACAAAGACTTCCATTACTTGGTAAATTCAAGGATTTAGTAGTTAACTCCCAGAAACAAAGTCCAGCCTAATTCTTTGTATTACAGAATGTTAAAAATGTTACTTAAAAACTTAAGAAAATAGTGGAAAGCCTTTTAGCATAGTCCCATTTCTAAATCCAATTGCTTTTGAATTCTTTCATGTATGTATATGTGTGTGTGTCATCAACATATATATCATGTATCAACAAGGGCAGAATTGCTGGTGATTTGGTTTTTCATGCTTATCTGATTAGCCAGCAACCTGTATAACTTCCTACATCTCTTCCTTATCCTCAAGGTTAAATTCACAACCAGTTCACTCATCTGTAAAGATACGTTGAGGGCCTTTCTCTGGAATTCTCTGCTAACTTATAAGATGGTCCATTTACATGTTTTGAAAGCCTAACAGCCTGGGTCCTGGAAATTTCTGTTGCAAGGAGAAAGTTCTCAGGAGGATCAGCCTGGACAACAGCCTTAAGTCTCACTGGAAATGCCTTAGCAAATGACTCAAACCATCCTCCACCCCTCCTCGCAGGGTTAAAGAATTGTTTCCAGATAGGTTCATTGGCAAGTGAGTAATGGATATGGTACTGATGGTATTTCCATAGGGCTTTTTAAACCAAAAGTGCTTTTTTGTTTTTAAGTTCCTGATAGTATCTTCAAAGTGGGTAAGTTTAAGTCTCTCTCAGTTCCGTATACATTCTGTATGCAGAGACTCCTGTTTCTTGTTTTACAGTTTTTTCATAAGGATGGTATGCTCTAAACCGTAAATGAGGGTGCTTTAAGCGTTTTAAGGATCTTTTAAGTATTCATTCCTATTGTTACCTATACAAGCAAATATCTTTTCATTTATATGTATTGTGTTCTTATTATAGGTGTCAGCTGTACCCAAGGCGATCTCAGCAGCAGCAAATACCTGTGGTGGATTTCCAGGCCGAACTGAGACAGGCATTCTTAGCTGAGACACCAAGAGGTGGTTAAAGCAGTATTGGAACATCCAGTAGCTGATTGCCAAGACAAGACCAGGTTAGAGCTGATGCAGTCATGGTCGGGAATATAAACACATGATTAATGAATAGGGTATTTGAAGGTCACTTATGTGGGATATGTTAAGATAGTATTTTCTTTTTAAAAGAAAATAAGTGCATTGCAGAAAGTTTAAAAAATAGTAAAAGTAGGATCTTAATATTTTGCTCTGATATTTTTGTATTACTTTACAGTCATTATAGGGCATGCTTTTTAGGTAGTTTTATTCATTTTTAATTTGTATTGCTGTTCAACTTAACATATAAAATATACTTGATTATAAATGCCGAATATCCTGCTAATGAGTATCATTTATAATTCTCTTTTGTGAGGGACTTCATTTTTTTCTACTGGTAATTTGAATAAAGCTTCAGTGAATTTCTTCACATAAAACATTAGATAAGATCATATCCTTAGATATGCATATATGAAAATAACTTGAATCAAGGAATATGAACCTAAGGTACATTTTCTAAATTGTATTCCGAAGTATTATATTTATATCAGTTTCTATTGCCTTGAAAAATGGAATGCCAGTTACAATACACTTTTACCTGCCCTGGTTACTTTAATTATGTATCACTTGTGCCTACTGAATTATAAATAAATGCACATCACAGTCAATAGCAATGAGAAGCTAAGTATTTTCCCATGCTTATTTACTAATTATTTTTTTGTTTTGCCTTTTTCTCATTTTTTTCCACCAGTGTGTTTAAATCAGCTGAGAATCTATCCATGTATTTGAATCAGCTGGCAATGTAATAAAGATATTAGCCTTAATTTTTCAGTGTGATGTAGATTTATTTAGTCTGTCTTTTTATGTTGGTTGCTTACATTTTTAGGAAAAAGATACTCAGAAATTGACTTTGATTCAATACTTTTTTCGTTTGTTACTTTATTTTAGTTTTAAGATTTCATTGATCTCAATCCAAAGGGTATAGTGTATTTCTAGAAACTTAAGAGAGGAAGGGGGCTTAAAGATGAGTTTCCTTCTAGATTTTTTCTTTTTTTGAAATATTACCCCTCAAATTAATTAGGCCTGTTTATAACCACCATTTTGAGTTTAAAATAAAGGAGGAAAAACAAATTTTGTGAGGGGAAACCCTTTCCTGCTGAATCTTTTACCCACATTCTCCACTAATTGTCTGGACTTGATTATAAGACAGTGGAATTGATTTAAGACCATGGCATCTGATCTTTATCCCCAGATGTTCCCCTAAGGACAGTTTTAAAAAGATTTAAGTTTGTGCAATATTTTTTAGCCAGGAATTTTTTGGCTGCTCATTGTAATTCACGTACTCTTGAAAGTTCCTAATATAAGATTATTTAAAGCATACGTTATGATTATTTAATTTTCTGATAGTATGTTTTAGTCTAGCTTCAAGTGCTAGTTTTATCCAAACAGTACTAATAACTAGGATTATCTTAGAGCAAAAGTTGGTGAAGTATCTGACCCATTTACTGCCTGTTTTTGCAAATAGAATTTTATTGGCACACAGCCATGTCCATTTATTTACAAATGCTCTATGGCTGTATTGGCACTACAATGGCAGATTCAGTTGGTTGCGACAGACTGAATGGCAGGCAAAGTCTAAAATATTATCTTCCCCTTTAAAATAAAAAGTTAAATGGCTTCTGTCTTAGAGAACCACATCCAAGGATGAAGAAACCAAGGTGAACCCAGTGTGGGAGTGGTAATAATTATGGAAGGTGCTGAAGAGAAAGGGGGTTATAGAAAGGAGTGTGTATGAGATAAACATGATAGGGTAGAGAATCTGATAAATTTCTGGGGTAAGGGGTCATGTCTAAGAATCATTTAAGTCCTTTACACATGTAGATGGAAGACATTAGTGATTGATACATTTCCTTTTCCATAATAAAAATCTAATGCATGTGAGTGATAGCCAAGAAAAATGGGAAAGTGAACCAAAGACTTTCCATACCCATATTTCAACCACAGCAAGAGGTTGAATTTTCTTTCCTTTTGCCTATTTACTTGTCTTTTTAAAGTGTAGGTAGTTGGAATCATGCTTTTAAACTTACTTTGTATTCCACATAAATGTATGTCATTGTTTAATTTTATTACATAGTCATAATTTAATTACATTTGTAATGAATAAATGACAGTCCATTCATGATTTACTGTTCCTTGTACTTGTGTTTTTTTTATAGTCAACTATACTATTAGGAATATTCTATTTTTAAAGCTATATTTGATACCTTAAATTTATTAGGATTGGGATCCTATTGTGAACTAGAGTATAAATAATAGTATGATTCTTAAATGTTTTGTTAACGGCATCATAAACAATGTTGCTTGCCATCAGAGATAATTACTAGAGCCTTAGTTTCAGTGTCATCTTTTTTTTGTTGTTAAATAAACAGTTCCAAAAAAGGAAAATTGTTTTCTTGTGATTTTAACTGGCATTGCTTTGTGGATGAATATCTTTCATTTATTTGTGTGTTTTTTCTGTAATTGTTAAAACTTTTCTGCACATTTTTCTGTGAAGGGTCTGTTATTTTACCACATTTGAGTGAGCACTAATGCATTACATTCTATGATTTCTCATTTGTTGTATGAGTCTTGGCCAAGTCTACCCATCATTTGACTTAAAGAAGCCATATATTTTCCTGCAGTTAATCATCTGAGACAGTGCACATTTTTCAAAAGTTTGAGAACTTCTGGAAAAGGGGCATAGGACATTTGAGTCAGGGACCTGGCCATTTATTTGCTATGTGCCCTTTGATATAAGGAGATTTCACTGTAACTGCTAATTCATCGGTGCAGTGTGATGTTGCTACTCTTCTGTCCATTTCCTTATGAAGCATTTTGTTTTCCTTTGCTGTAGGATAAATTTGATTATTCTACAAAATCTTTTTTTTTTTTCTACAAAATCTTAACAAGGTTTCATGATTATTTCATGATTATGGTGTGCTGAACTTAGGGACAAGTGATAAACTTCCTAAATATTGAGTCCGTCTCATTAAAGGAAGCCTTTCTTAACTTTTCTGCAGTCAACCCCTATTCTGAGTTCTAACTGAAATGTGTATCTCTTCTACTTACACAAATTATTTGAATCTATTACATGTCCATCTACCCAATTTTCTAGGTCTCCAATTCTTTAGTTCATAACTCAAATCTAAAGGTGCATTTTTATACTTGATCACTGGATGACAATATATAGTGGGTATGGGAGGACTTTGGAACCTCATGTTGGATGATGGACAGATGCAGGATTGTGACTTGTCTTCTCTTTTTACTCTGATCCACTAAGAACAGAAATCTTGTTTGAATTTGTTGGTTTCTTGTAGCTAAACTATGTACTATGGCTGATAGGTATGTGTTTACTTGAAATGCTGGTGGGATAGGACATGGCAGCTGAGGCTGGAAGGGGAAGGCTGTATTCAAATCTTTTTGGCACCTGAAGGTAAAAGCTTAGTCTCTAAAGTCTAAACGTTTATTGGAGAGGTGACTGACTATAAATTCCCAACTGAAATTTACATTTGATGTTGGTTCCTATTACGTTAATCTTCACACAAGAAACCCTTTTGTGATTACATATTTTCCTTTAAATTAAATCTTTAAAAAAATCCAGCCATAGTGTTTTTTTCTAATAATGTGTCTTGTGGCTTCTTGTCTGGTAGCATGTCTCTATTGCTGTTGGTAATGGAGTTTTGAAGGTCTTGTCATTTTACTTTTTAAGGACAGCTTCAGTCAACAAACAACATTTGGCTGTTGAAATTTATGTATTTTACATACCATAAAATTCACCTGTGTATAAATCCAACCTTTAGTAAATTACAGAATTTTGCAACTATTACCATAAGGTACTTTTGGGACTTTCCATTACCCAAGTAAGATCTCCATTACCCAAGTAAGATCCCTTATGTCTGTTTACATTCATTCCCCATTTCCATCCCCCAGTTCAGGGTATTACTCCTGTCTCCATGGATTACCGAAGATCCTGTATCTTCATATACAAAATGTAATACAAATGGAAATTGCTAAAGATTCAAACATATATCAAGTATTCCTGGATTTAGACTGCTTTATAGAGAACCCTGTCAGAATTCAGAACATCTGAATTACAGGTCTTAC
>JAQQAC010017683.1:4065821-4118922 GCA_029783875.1 Phataginus tricuspis | reverse complement strand
TGAAAGGAGTATGGACAGTGTGTTGAAGCTATGGGTAGATTGTGCAGTTTTGCCTGGAAAACAAAGCATGCTTGGAAGTTTGCTCTTGGAAGACAAAGGTTGGAAGAAATGAATGATCAGGAATTTATTTTTTAGGCCATCTGACACCCTCCAAGTTCTCATAAAATGCATTTAACTGCCATCAAATTTTGATAATTATAGGGAAACATCCTTTCTATATCTTACCACTCTTACTGAATTCTTTCATACCATTATGTTATCATCTGATACAGTGTCATATAGTTCCTCATAGAGAATTGTGTACTAGAAACATTCTTTTTACTTACTGTATTAATGTTGGTGAAATTCATAATCACCATTCATATGATTTCATTTTCACATCCAGAAATAGGTGATTCAAAATTTACTTAGCCAGGTTATCTTGCTGTTTGCAAATTTTCTATATTGAAAACAGTAGAGAATAATCTTAATAGACATGTTTGCATTGTTAAAAAAAGTACATCAATCAGACTTTGTTTATGAAACTGGGCTACTTTATGCATAAAGCCAAATTCCCATTCAAATTAATAATTTGTGTGTTTCCTATTTTAATAAGTATAATAGCAGTTTGAAAACCTTTACCAGTTTTGGCTAGCTTTTTTTTTTTACCATACTTAACAGGAGCATTTTCTTTGGTATATTGGGGAAAATGGTAACATTCTTATAATACATGTTCTTTTGATTGATATGAAAGTTGCCCATATATAGATAAAAGCATTCAGTAACTATGTCCTCTTTTAACATAGGAAGTCTTAAGCACTTGGTTATTGGTTAAGAAGGATTACCTAGCATTATTTTGAAGGGCTTAGTTGGGGGAAAGGGAACATTTGGGGTTGACAACATTTAGGTGGTTCAACAAAGAAGCAAAAGTTTGAATTAATTCAGATGGAGAAACTTCAGGATATCAAAAAATATTGATATTGAGATGACTCGATGTTAGCTTCGGACAAGAGAGTGAGAAGTGCTACCTTAATTAAGGATGGGAAGAAATTACATTTTGGGAGTGGGCAATTCCTAATCTTGAAACATCTAAGAATTTCTTGTGTAAAGTAAAATTGAATAAATTCTTAATCCTAGGTATGTAAGATGTGGGAATTAAAGTGAAGGAATAATGAATTATTGTGTTTACTTGGTGGGTATGGGAGCATTAAGGGGATGTATTTGAATGTCTTTTGTAGTGATTTCATGCAAAACTGTCTGCCTGTTTTTAAACATGGTAGATTGCAGTGCAGCTAGATCATGCTTTCCTCTGCAGGCTCCAGCTACTGTTTGAAGCTTCTGCCCCAACTTGCATTGTTTATAGGAGAACCTGCATCATACCCTTATCTGTAGCCTTCTCTTAGGTCTTAAGGATCCTGAAACTTTACTACGGACTTTGGATTTGGTGGAGCAGCAATCATGGTAAGATGTATATTAGGCAGAGGGGTGGGAAGCTATTGTAAGGGCCCAATGTAACTGTTCATCAGAGTGTGGGGTGATTTGGGGTTCTTAATGTTAAAAATAAGGAATCAGTTTTGTGGTTCTGTTCGGCTAACCTAGAGCATGGATTCTCAATGGGAAGATCATCTAAGGGGGAAAAATTTGGTTTATGAGAAGTGGAAAGGATCTTACCCTGTACAGTGAGTGGTTTGTTGTCTGCCAAAGGACCGTGTTACATAAGCAGGATACAGCATATCTGCATATTAAAATTTCAGCAGAGTGGGTGATGAGGATAAAAATATAAAGGTGCCTTAGTGGGACAAATGAAAGAAACTTGAGAAACACTGTTCAGGTTCTGAATGATACGGAATGTGGGGTGTTGGTGACACTGCGATGGAGGCCTTTGTACTGTATTTGTGATGGGTTGATGGGAGTGGCAAAGTTGTTGATAAAGGCTGGAATTTCCCGCTGTTTGCTTAGTTGTCTAGGTGAAAAGAGTGTATGCAGTCAAGTGTTACATAGGAAAGTGGGGTTTGGGAATAGAATTGGGAAAAGACGGATTAGCCTGGTGGAAAGCTACAAAGGAACAGGGTTGGGGAATCTATTGGGAAGGAAATACAGTTAGAATGATGAGAAAGTATGTAGAAATTCTGAGAAGTAGAAGGTTGCATAGAGGACTATAATGTTCGTGGGTCCAAATTTGGTCAGTATTTTAAGATGGTGTGAATGAATTCTGAAGTAAAGGTGGAAGCGGGGATGTGTTAAGGAAATCAAGTTGGGATTATTACAGACTGGGGAGGAAATGGAGTGGGTTAGGGAGTAGCTGCAGACAAACTTATGACCGATTCTTACTCCTTCCAGACTGTGGGAAAGAGCAGCAAGATGCTGCAGCACATTGACTATAGAATGAGATGTATCCTGCAGGATGGCCGAATCTTCATTGGCACCTTCAAAGCTTTTGACAAGCATATGAACTTGATTCTCTGTGATTGTGATGAGTTCAGGAAGATCAAGTAAGACCACTTGGGTTTGGGTTTGGGTAAGAGTGAGGAAGAAGAACAGGAGTAAGGGCTTATCGAGGGTAACTTCAGGAGGTGGGGAGAACGTGGCAAGGATGGTCTGTCATCTAACCTAGCCTCATCTCTGAATTGCATCAGAGCCTCCCCGTCTTAAAGTTAATGTACTCACTATACTGTTAACTTTGCAAATATCTTGAACTTGGAATAAACTTTGTATAGTATGTTGAAAATACCAAGTTTATTTTAAAAATTGGAATTGTGGCATCCTACTTCCACTTGATTAACTTCATTCAGAGGATTTGGCTTGGTGCTTACAGCTCTGATCATTCAAGATGACTGCTTTAGGCTCTTACCTTTGGGCAGTCTTACAAGGCATCACCACCCTTGGCTCTTGGCTTGATTTCCTCTGTTCCCACAGTTAATGAGGTACTGTACAGAAGTTTAATGTGTCAGTTTACTTAGGTTTTTTAAATATGAGGAAAAAGGTGATATTTCAAATTCACCTCTCTGCTGTGGTGTTACTTCTTAATCAGGCTGGAGTATATATAATTCATAGCATATTCCTTATCCTTTCCTTTTCATTGATGGTCTCCTTGCACAGCAAGTTGGATCTTTTCAGAAATTCTAGGATAGTGGATGCTTCATTGTTTTGTGTTTGAATAACCCACATTTTTACTAAAAAGAATTAAAAATCATGATGTTGACAAATACAACAGGCAGTTGATGAGAGTGTTAGGCATACTCTTTCACTCTTACTAAATTACAGGGATAATCTCGCCTTCATATTGCTTTACATTATATGTTATTGTGTATGATAGTACTTACTGGGGTTTATTGAATGGCACTGAGTCAATTGCTTTACCTATTTTATGTGTTATAAGCCTCATGTATGATTTTTGCTGCTGACAGTTTAAGAAATTGGAATTATGGTATTTCTTTTTTCTTTTCTTTTTTTTAAATTTCCCATAGTTATATGGTAAGTGGTAGGGTCAGGAATACATGGTATCTCTTATTCAAACAAAGCCTTTTTTTTTTCCTTTACCATTTGGTATGCTTTCATTGCCTATTACTGTTCTCTACCCTTTTTTTCAATTCTCATCAAGATTTCCTTAAAGATTTAAGAATATTGCTTCCCTTCTTAACATGGAAACTGAGCCTCAGTTTTGCCTGTCTTGAAAATCTTAGCCGTGTAATTTTTATCTGTTATACAAAAAAGCAATTCGTTTTGGTATAGTAAAATACTGAGGGAACATGGTGAGAGAAGGTTGAAGTGTGATAGTAAAGACTTTTACCATCACCCTTACATATCAGCTGAGTGATGTGTACATGTGTGTGTTTTCTCATAACTCAGTAACTGCGCATGAACATTTGGGCATCAATCATATTAACTGACACTTAATGATACATAAATATTTTAGTGAGTGAGTGATCCCTAATTTATTTCGCTAAAGTTTACTTCTAATTTATAGGCCAAAGAATGCGAAGCAGCCGGAGCGTGAAGAAAAGCGGGTTTTGGGTCTGGTGTTGCTGCGTGGGGAGAACTTGGTTTCCATGACTGTGGAGGGACCACCCCCTAAAGATGTAAGGAAGTTGTAGGTCAGGACAGACATTAATGTGGAAGGCCAGCACATATTTTAAGATGTTGCTAAATTGGGGGACAACAGAAGAAAAGTATGGTATACTTCTATCAAGTAAAATGTGCCTAGCACTTGAAGTCAGTTCTTATCTTTGGGAATTAAGGCTGTTCTGATGATTTGTGTGCTGGGAGCTGCCTGGATAAAGGTAGGAATTGCTGGTGTATTTCCTCTTGGTAAGGTCATAAAAATATGTGTACTCATATATTGATAAATACACATTTAATCTGTAGGATGCCTCCATAGTGCACTTGTTAATTTATTCCTTTGAATATAGAACTGATACAAGATAGGGAAAATGGTGGGATGGAGTGATATTATGGGAATAAGGTTGTTGATAACTTTGGTAAATCATTTCATTTCAAGCTATAATCTTGTTTCAGACTGGCATTGCTCGGGTACCACTTGCTGGAGCTGCAGGAGGCCCTGGGGTTGGCAGGGCAGCTGGCAGAGGAGTACCAGCTGGTGTTCCAATTCCTCAGGCTCCTGCTGGATTAGCGGGCCCTGTCCGAGGGGTTGGGGGACCATCCCAACAGGTGAGGAACTAAGAGAAAGTTTTATATTATTAGGAGAAAGTGCCTGGAGTCTGAGGGTGAGGAGATTGAGAAGCATGAATGGACATCCTATACTTGTATAGGTATCGTAAACTATAGAGGGAACTGAGAGACAAATACACATTAGGAAGGGAATAGATCAAAGTCTCCTTGATAAGAATAACTTAACTGTTGTTGGTGATTAAGGGAAATACAGATAGATAAACCAGAGTTGAGAAACTCCAAAACGGGTTTGTTTTTATTAAGTTAAAAAGGGAATGTTTGGTTTAAAGGACAACGTGTTAGCATGCCAAAATATTTCGTATAAGGGTGATGGGAGAAATGAAAAATTGTTAACAATATTTTTGTATTTAATAGGCCATTATCCACCATTATTTCCTGTGTTTAAATAATGTGCAGATGGGCCTTGCCTTTACTGTATCTGACCGTGCCTTCTCAGGTGATGACTCCACAAGGAAGAGGCACGGTAGCAGCTGCTGCAGTGGCTGCTACTGCCAGCATTGCTGGAGCTCCAACTCAGTACCCACCAGGACGGGGAACTCCACCCACACCTGTGGGCCGAGCCACCCCACCTCCAGGTAAGGGACTGATGAACAAGAAGAAAAGGAATTTGGTCCTTACACAGAAGGTCTGGGTCTGTGAAGAGATTGTATCTTCTTGAAGTAATGACTAATAAGATACTGAGTTACGACTGGTCTGAGTATCTAAGTAGTTCCCTTGGACTATGTTTCCCACTTTTGAATGCTAGTGTTTGATGAGAAGCCATGGACTCAAAATTTTGAGTTCTAATAGTTTACCGGTGTTGTGGTTTAAGGAGAAATTAATCAATTCTCTAACTTGGTGTCTGGGCCTATTTCTTCAAATATGGTCTTTAATTCTGTTTTCTTAGTTGAGCCTTTATTTCTGCCACTTTTGTAGGCATAATGGCTCCTCCACCTGGTATGAGACCACCCATGGGCCCACCAATTGGGCTTCCGCCTGCTCGAGGGACACCGATAGGCATGCCCCCTCCAGGAATGAGACCCCCTCCACCAGGAATTAGAGGTGAGTGGGTACACTTGTGTTCAGTGGTGCCAGCCAGGTCCCTGAATATGTTGTTTTTCTAATGGTGTCATGGAATTGTGCGCTTTAAAATTATTTTAACTGAAGTACAGTTGACATACAATATTATGTTGGTTTCAGGTGTGTAGCATAGTGGTTCAACAATTATGTTACAAATTTTGCTTTTTTTTTCCAGGTCCTCCTCCCCCAGGAATGCGTCCACCAAGACCCTAGGATATTGTTGATCCTTCTTAATCACTCTTTTTCCTGCAATGAGTCTTGTGAATCTGTGTAGAGTGTTTGTGAGCTTTGTCCCCTCTTGCTGCATTAATATTAGCTAATAAATGAATAGAGCAATTAAACTGTGAGGTACTGTTGTACATTTTTTTGCCTATTGAATTTTTTATGTCAGAGTTCACTTGAAGACTGGGATTTTTCAGGTCTTGAGGTTATTATGGATGAAGTCAATCCTGGTAAACAATTAATTTAAATAATTTTCTCTTTAATTCTTAAGATGGTTGTGATATTTGGTTATACTTCCTTTCATTTTGTGCATGTACTGGTCTTGGTTAATGCCTTTTTACATATAAGGAAACTTTTGGCCCTAGGGGCTAAGTGGTCAGGCTGAGACCCACGCATGGCCTCTTCCACCATTATGCCATACATACCTGAAAGGAAGTAGGGATGGGATGAAAGGCCTTCTAAGGCCAACGGTGGAAGGAGACTGGCACTGAATTCAGACTTGGATCACTAAATCAAAGCATTTGGAGTAGGTGTTCCTTTTCCTTGGGATTTCACCTCAGCTGATCAGCTTCTGCAGTACTCTTGGGCCTTGTGTGATCAGAGTAGGTGACGTGATCCTGGAATAATCATCGTTCCCTGCCAGTGAGTAAATACTTACATACTTAGACGTTTCTCAATGAATGGCAGAACCTGGGTCCTGCGGGCCAGGGGGATCCCATGTCTAAGTTGTGTTACTTAAAGATAACATACACCCTAGAATACAGTTGACACTCTTAAGTACAAATTAAATGCAGCTGCATTACTTAGTGGCTGACATACTGGATGTGTTCAGAGGAGTAGAAAATCTCTTCCAGTAAAATAGTTAAGGAATGCCCAAATATCTAGGTCCAGTTTGAGTTGGTTATGGACCAGTGAAAATTATTTTTAAAAGGGAGAGGGAGAAGCTTTCTAGGTTTTACTACTAAGATTTCAACTAGGCAGTGAATGGAGCCTTACTGATTGTAGAAATTAGCTTATAAAATACTACAGTTAGAAATTAACTTATAAGTTAGTATTAACTTATTAATAGCCTAAGACTGGTAAACTGATTGTGTCTTCTCTGATTTTACTGACAGATGTTGTATGTATGTCACCTTTTCCATCATGGCCTTTCAAGTAGTAATCTCCCAAAGAAAAGAGAACTTCAAAATAACTAGAATTGCTGTCACCGGATTTATATGGTCTTTCCAGAGTAGTTTCTAGGATTGAGTACCATGACCAGGTAAGGAACATAAAGTTGGCAAAGCCTTCCTTGTTTTAGTACATTTATATAACATAGACGTGATAATTTTTTCAGAGATAGTAAACATTACAAAGAAACTTCCTGGTTACCAGAATACCAGGCAAAGTACTTTTTCTTGATTTCTGGAGGCAAAGCCACACGAGAGAAAATTGACTCTTAGACACTTGGTCCTTGAAACTATGTGGGTGGTAAGTATAGAGCCTTGCTTTCTACAAGTCTGCTCTCTGGACCAACTTCAAAAAAATCTGTGGTATTTTTTTTGTTTTGGGAAGGAAAATACTGCTCCTCACTTAAATCTGTTGGCATGGATGGCCCTTAGATTTTGGCATGAGTTTTCATGCAGCGTATTTAAAGAAAACTTGCTCTATAATTAATTTCCTAAAAAAAGCCTCTTAAAAATCAAAGGTGAGTGGCAAGAACTCTAAGGTTCTGGAAGATGCTTGCTTCTAATGGCTGTTTTGGTATGGTGATAATACTATTCTTATCTACTTGGAACTTCTTGAACCTTTTGAGAAACCCAGATTGCGGAACATACACTAAAAGACAACTTGGGACACAGACATTCAAATAATTGCATGTGGGGTGTAAGATAAGTGTATGGATCTTGTGCTTTGGATTGCTAGATCTAAGCTTCTGCAGAGTTGCACTGGGGACACCCATCAGCATTCCAGCTTTCAGAAATTCATGGCAGTAAATACTTGATGTCCCTTAAACATTTTCCTACATTCCTGCATTCAAACGAGTTACATGTTTCATCTAAAACATGTTTGGGGAATGACTTCCTGGTTTCCTGGTTACATTTATTAACTCAAACATACACATGCTACATATCAATATAGAATTTAATTGGGGCTTAGAGACAGTTTCAAATAGCATTCAGGGATTTAATAGTTACACTGCTTGAAACCTTTGCTTTTGACTGAATTGTAGTCTGTGTGTGTAGATAGTAAACTGGACTTGGTATAAAAGCATGTCAAAAATCATACAGTGCCCTGGCTTTACAAACCCATTGGTCTTTCAAATTTTAGAAGTACTGTAATTTTTCCTGCTTACTTGATACATAATTGATAAATAACATGTAAGTATAACATGTAAAACATTATGCTTTTGATAGCCATACCTACTGTGGAAAGATTACCACACTAAGGTTAGATAGTTAACACATCCATCACCTAAGACAGTTACCATTTTTTTTTCTTGTGGTGAGAACTTTTAAGATCTACTGCCTTAGCATACTTCAACTATACAGTACGGTATCAACTATAGTCACAATGCTGTACAGTAAATTTAGCCCTAGATCTTACTCATCTTAAAATTGGACGTTTGTACCTTTGACCAATATCTCTACATTTACTCTTTGTAGCCCCTGGCAGCCACCATTGACTGTTGCTAGGAGTTCAACATTTTTACATTCCATGCAACAGTGAGATCAGAATTGTAATTTCTGTAAACCTGGTGTTTTGTTTCTTGTAGGTCTTTATTTGCACAAAAATAAATTATTTATGAAATGATGTGATACTAGCAATATTTGTTTGGAATTTTCATATTCCTGTTTCAAAAATCAGAGAATAACACTTCACCGAGTTCATTTTAAATAAAACTTTTATTGATTTCAGCAAGTAGTCAATCACAGCCTCTACTACAGCATTTGAAATGTTCAAATACATGTTGCCCAACTGATAATACATTGCCAGCTTCTGTCTTACTCATCTCTTTGCATTTTAGTTTATTTGGCACTGGCTGCGCAAAATACTCAGTGTTTGAATTTTGTTAAATAAATAAAACAATGCATGTTATCATTGGTTTTTTATTTTGTGTTGCAACTTTTTCAGTCTCATGCAGTGCCTTTTTTGCCCATACAACTGGAAGAAGAGAGAGTTTGATCACTGAATTATCTGACATGTCAGTGTGGATCCTCCTCAGTAGTATCGCAACAAAGCTGAAAATCCTATCAGCTTCATTTAGGACAGGAACCATTCCAGGTAAAATCACCTTGTAAAGAAGAGTATGAATATATTGTAGAGGCCTTGGCTAGGTTCATGATGACACAGGACCTTGTCTGAACATAATGATTTTGCAATTTGAGCTTAAAATGACACTGAAATCCAGTCAATGTGCCTCACTAGATAGACTTTTTAGAGAATATTATTTTCAATAGAAAATTTTGGCTTCACATGTAAAAACTAAATTAGGAATGGCAGGTGTAATAGTAAATACATTTCACTTGTTTTTTATTTTAAGAGGTATTCTGAGCTAATTTTGTTCTTTTTTTAAAAAACTATTTATGTGCCGTTGAAAGCAAAAAGGGAAGCACATCCTCGAATCCCAGGAGGCACAGACGTACTGAGATGGAAGCAAGGACACGTGAAAAGGAGATTACCACCTCTTGGATCAGACATAGGATGCCAGAGTTCTGGGTATCTAACTGATGTCTTGGAAGTAATGGAACTAATATTCATAGGATATGTTTTAGGAGATGCATAGAGGGTGGTGAGTACCTTCCCGTGGATCCTGTTGCTGTTTGAAGACAACTTACTTTGTGTTTTTTTCTTCAGTTGTCTGCAATTAATCAGCAGGCATATATAACCTGTCGCACAGTAGATACTAAAGAAGTGTGTCAGCATTACTCATTTTTAAAAATATTAGAATACAAGTTTTTATATACTTTATAGTTATTCTTGTATAGTAGAATATTTGTGATTAGAATCAAATAGGCCTGATAGGTAACTTCCCACTCTTAACACTTTGAAGTGGTCAGGTATTCCTAGATAAGGGTCAAACTATTCAATGTTTACCAGGACTTGTTTTAGTAAAGTGAAAGAACTATGTCATGAAGTGTATTTGTACTGACACTTTTTAGTTATTTTTGGTCAGAAAATGGAAATAAAATGTGCTCTTTGAGTTCACAGGGCGGAGAGCGCCTCCGTTGCTTAGTGAGGCCTAGCAGAAGAGCAATATTGGACAGTTCAAAAATCTTTAGATGTGAATGTTGATAAATAGCTTCAGGTGTGAACACACTAAGACCATCTCTGCCAACAGTGAGTACACAGTGTGTGTGGGGGGGGTGCAGCTGGTTGTTGGCAACAGTGTACTTCAACTTCTCAAGTAGTAGATGAACCAACCTCAGGGGCTTCCCCCTTGTACTAAAAGGGGATGTGCCATCTGGTGTCCTCTGGTAGCAGGGATACAGACTGCAGGAGGCGGTTCTAGTTCCTTTTACATTCAGTATCATCTGTGTTGGGCTCTGGAATCCACTTCGCTTATATAATACTTCCTTTCCTATGATTTAGGAATTTATAATGTGGAATATAAATAGTTAGTTGAAGATTTGGCTGGGTTAGTTTCCTTTGGTGAACAAGATTAATCTTAAAACTTACGTAAGGTGGCCAAGATTAAAGCAGAAGGCCTCATAGCTCAACTAGATGTTTGGTGATTATGAACCATTTTGTATTTGATACACAGCTGATGAGAATAGCATAGTGACCTAGAGGGGTTAGATATTTGTACATCTGAATTAATTGGTACTTTGTTCTCATATAAAATCCATTTGTACAGCTATTTACAGAATTCCTTGTCTTTGTGCAATCATAGCCAAAATAAAGGGAGAAGGAAACAGTTCCTAATACCTAATATTTTATGTCTATTAGGAGACATCTATCAGGAAATGTAGTGTGTGCTCTATTGATAAAATTTGGATTTTGTTACCATACCATTATGGTTCTTTGTATCAGAGATGTTAGAACTTAGCATAGGCCACCTTCAGAATCCTCAAATGTGGTGCATCAATAGACCTGTGGTTGTACTTTGTGCTTCATCTATTTGATCTGCCTTATTTTATTTGACCATTCTCATTGAATCTTCCATAATTTTTTTTCACTTATATCTGGGATATTTTGATGGATATTTTCAGTATAACCTAGGCCCTTAAATTGATTTATAAATTGTTGGGGGAAATAGGACGTTGCTGGTCTTAATTTGTTCTTGATATTAAATCTGTGGTGGTTGTTATTTCAAATTGAAATATGTCAGATAATTTTTTTTTGTGGAAGTAGATTATAAACTGTTAATACTTAGTTATGATACAGCAAAGATCTCAAAATTATTCTGGCAGATTGCTGGGAGTTTTATTATTTGATATTTCCCCCCCATATTTTCACCTTAATCCTGTGTAAGTTGAATGATACTACTGCCATTTAACTTGTGTTGTCACTAATGATAATCATTCCTTGTCCCAAACCATGAGACCTTCAGTTAGCAAAGGCGTTCTGTCTGCAGGTGTTAATCCCTTTACAGAGTTGTCCTGATTGTTAGGAGAGACCGTGGCTGGATTTATGATGAGTCATGTTCACTGAGCATAGGTGAAGCTCAGTGAGTGCTCTGAAATCCAGCCTCAGTGTCAATCCAAGGACTTGGAACACAATTTTTCTGAACATGAGTTCTTAGACTGTATATTTCACAGGGTTTTCCCAATCAGTGTGTGCAGGTTATGGAGAATAGAGCTGTAGTTTTTTTCCCAGTGAAATAGAGGGAGGTGAACTTTAAATTCACTACTACACTTTCCTTTGGTAGAGTATTTTCTGTGTAGCATTAGTATATCTCAAATTTATCTTTTTAATTATAGATTTCAAGTGATAACTTGAAAGGTTACCAACTTTATAAATTCAAAGGACTTGGAAACTACTATGCTGTTGTTCTTTTTTCCATTACAAGTATCACTCAACTTCAACCTTGTACCAGTCAGTTTCCTGAGAGCATGTCTCCAAACTCTATGAGGCAACTCCATTACCACATGAGTAAGAAATTGCTAGTTTGTTGTTGAGACACTACTTTGGTCTAAGATGAGATATATAGTTTTAGCAGAATACTAAAGTTATATTCAGAGGGATTACTCTAATTCTTAGTAAGTTACCACTTTCTATATCTTTGCAAGACATAGATGGAGAGTTACAAGTTTTGCCTCTTGTGATTCAAGGGGATGAAACTGGTGTTTCGCAGGTATTTATACTGGGCCCTAGAGAGAGGAATTGATTTGCTAAATAGCATGCATTTTTCAAATTAGGTCTTTAATCCCACATTATTCTTCAATATTTAGCTTTATTTATATAAATAATGGATCTATGGTTATCTGTGAATGGTATTCTGTGCTTAGGTGCTTGTTATTTTTTGATAGTAAATTATGAGGGGGTTGAGTAGTAATAAACAGGTAATTCAGAAAAAAAAACTGTATAAAAAAGGCACCATGGACCGTTGAATATGCCAGGATCTTATCTTTAATAATCTTAATTTATTAAGAGGTATGCATGTTTGTGTTTATGAATAAATAAATGGTGTAGGTGTTGATACTGTGACAAGTGACTAGTTTATAGTGAAAAGTTGTTAGGGTTCAGAAGAATTCTTTTTGCATTAAGGTAGGCAAGACTTTTCAGTTCTTTCCCTTCCCAAGTTCCTGTTTTCCTGTCAAAAATTTTAGTATATTTATAACCTCTCAGATTGTATGATTTCTCTCAGTGTTTCTGATCCTAGCTGGTTAGGGATATGCTGAGTAATTGAGACAAGTGAGCTACCCTTTCTATTTACTGAATTAGATTAGAAACATACAACTGAGTGAGAAAAGGAAGGAATGAGTTTGGGGTTTGTTGAGGTGTAGTGTTGACTTCTGGGTCATTTGATCAGTTACTGCTGGGAAAAAGGATGCAGTGGTACTGGCTGGCTCAGTTCCTTCCAAATAACTTCATTCGTGAGGTGCTGCTTCTTTATAGGTGACCTAAAGAAAAGCCCTTTTAAATATGAGTTTTTTTTTGTTGTTAGTGGGGAGGCCTGGCTTGATAATCAGACTCACTGTTTCTTGAACTTTAGGACAGTATTCATTCCTACAAGGAAAATCTGAGGTCCATCCAAGCTGATTTATGCTCAGAGCAGTTGGTGAGAAAGTAGTGGAAGGAATGAGTTAGCAGCAGTGAGCACATTGGTAGATGAAAAGAAGATAAGAAGGAAAAAGGCACGGTTTAAAGTGATTGTAGCATGTCTCCATGTTGTCCAGGTGTGAAGAGACATAAATTGACAGTGGTGTCAGGATTGTTTGAATTGTTTCAATAGGAAAGTTGCCCTGTTTTGAATATTGGAAGGGTAGAGATAGGATAAGAGTCAGAACTACCTACAATTTACCTACTACTTTGTGTTTAACTTCAGCATATGGGTGTCAGCCAGCTTTGCCATTTTAGGTTCTGTGTCCTTTCTTGAGATGATGACTGTGTGGGTAGTGTATGTCTGCTTTTGAGATTATTGTGATTAGCAAGATGTGCTGATCGAGTGTCTTTCCTGCTGTGGTTACTGGGATGGGTAGAGTTGTACATTACTAGGGAGCTTAGAGAAAACCAAACTTTTCGTACTTTGGTACAAATAGGAATCACCTGGACTATTGTACGGTTTGAGCCAGAGTTTCCAGTAGAACAGTAGGTGTAGTTTTGAGCAGTTGACTGATGATGACACACAGAGAACAACTGAGTTTTATTCAGAATGAAGTATTTATTTTCTGAAAGGGCCATTAAATGAATGCTAATTTATATGAATATGCATAACAACAATATGTTACAGAATGTTCATAAATAAAAAAATGACAGGAAATTTGGAAAGAAAATTGTGTTACATATTCAAGTCAATTCAAAGTACTGTATTATTTTCTTGCAATATTAGAACAAAATTAGAATGACTGGTAGTAACTATTTGGATCAAATGCATGGGAGGACAACACATTCCTATAGTTTCTTTGAGATGTGAATCCATGTATTTTAAAAGAACAAATTGTCAATATACGTTTAAGTTACATACCTCCTTTGAGGAAACAAGTTTTTAAATAATTTTTCCTAATAATGAATCGACCACCCCAGTTTTACTAAGTTCACTTTGGATAGAAATGACCAGTAAACAAAAATTACAAGGAATCAGTTTTTTTTTAAACATTGAGTAGATGGGATCTCAATGAATAGTATGTTGCCTAGACATGGTGATTTCTGCTTAATGTTTACACTTTTGGGGGAATGTTTATCTATTTTGTCTGTGTTAGTCACTGAACTATGCTTACCTTGAATTACTTTGCATTTAGACATATGTTTTGTTTTATTTTAAGCATCCATTTCTGGATCTTTTTAATGGCAATACCAGTGCATTTCTGGGTGTTGAGTGTACGAAATACTGTTTTCTGGGCTAAGTTGAACATAGACAAACAGCTTTGCTGTAAATACTCTAGTCAATTTGGTTATTGAAATTGAGTACTGATTTATTTTCTAATGATGCTTTTCTATGTAAATAGTGTCATAATGGAATGTTGACCTTTACTTAAACTTTGAAAATTAGCTGTGTAAGTTGCTATCTCTCCAGGTGTGGAAGTGCTCCAGGTTTGGAAAGAATATAGATCTAAAGATACAGTCAGAGTCAATCCCTATGCTAGAGGAGCTGGAGAAATAACCCAGACTTGAAACAGAAGACTTTTGTGGCTTGGGCTGAATAAAATAATAAATCAAAGGATTTTTTAAATTATGCTTTATGATTTTATGAGAGTAAGTTTTTGCAATGATACTGGTTTTCTTATTTTTATAGGCAGGCAGAAAATTGGGGTCATTGTATTTTGCTAATTATCTTTTTCATAATGTTTAAATACGTAACCCTTTCTAGTGAGCTTGGCTGGATATCACGGCTTTGAGTTTTAAATACATTTGGTGTTTTCTCCACTGAATTATGGGTGTCAAGGTACCAATAGAAATATTCCATCCCTGAAAAACTGCTGCAGGCACAATGAAGAAACTTTCATAAAAGCCTTGATTTACTGAATGACATTTTTGTTAAGATTGTAACATGGTAAAATTTTTAAAAATTGATTACAAGAAGGCATAGACTGACTTTTCTGATAATGCTCCTTTATGGTGAAATTGAAACATGGCTCACCAGAAGTGTTTGTGTCATTATTACTGTTCTCTCTCCAATGCCTTGCATAATAATTGGCATATAGTAGATATTTGATACATCATAATGTTAAATTGGCATATTGTTACCACAGTAAATGGTGAATCAGTACATGACTGAGAAAAAGGTACAAGATAATAGGCAAAATTTGGCTTCCATTTTAACCCGCAATTTTTTTCATTCTTTGTAAGAGTTTGAGTCAAGAAACAAGGGCATTTTATTGTGCCCATTTCTAGGAGCAGGGACCTCAGTGCTAATTGTCTTAAACTAATCTTGCTTATTATAACATCAGTTAGAATTATACTTAGATGCTAATGCCAAATTTTGAATTGGAGCCCTGGTGGAAAGAGGAACCATATCCCTTAAGATTGTTCTACTCCTTTATTGGATGCTTCCATCTGTTTCAGTCTAGCTCACTAGAGAATAAATCTGTGTATTGACAATCTATGTGTGTGTTCATTTGAACTTGCCCTTTGTGCTTTGTTGCTTTGTGCAGATCTCTTAAATCAAGAGGGAAATGCTGAGTATATGACAGACTACTCGGTCACATAAAAATATGTGAAAATGCATCTCATTATCTATGTTGGCAAAATATATTGTTATTTGTTCTTGTGAGTCTTTTAATGCGTGTAAACATCTTTAATTCTGTAAAAGAAAAGACAAAACAATTATTTGTAAAATGGCAAAAACTTAAGGATAATACAAAGAAGAAAATACTAGCAAATAAACCTATTAAATACCTTAAACTCAATCATAAACATTCTTTAAAACTCACCATAGGGAATATTTGGCTGTCAGTTTTACCAGAGATGTACCAAAAGGTGATGTCAACGAGGAGAGGAAGTATCTGTCATTCATGGACGTGAACGGAGCCTAAGTAAGATGGACAAGGATTTCAATGAGAAACTTAGAAAATTTACTGCATAATAGCTACTGTTCAGACTCCATTAGAAGGCTGTTCAGGAACTACCTTTCTGTTTGAGAGTTTTATCATCCAACTGTAGTAATAAACTCCTAACGTCCTAACTGGTCCCTTTAGTGTAGCTTCAGATTCTTAAATTCATCTGTCTAGGTTAGAGCACAATCTTTGGGAAAGATTGATGAACCCTGTTATGTTTCTTCATACATATGCAGTTGCCATTTTTAAAGAGTGTTACAAATAAGCAATAATCAGAGAAGAGAATAAAGATAACATAAACTGATAATACTGAGAGCATCTTTTGCCACTGTCAAAACTGGAATATTTCTACTTTCACCACTGAATATTCATAAATTTTGTGACATTCCTTCACTCCTCCATAAGAATCTCAAACTTGTGCAGCAGGAAACAAGGTGATTGCGGCCCAGGATGATTAAGGGAAGATTTTCAAACCTTTTTTTCCATTAATATGGACAAGTAAGAGAGTATAGCCTGAATGACTGCCTCTGCATTGATAAAACTGTAGTTTTCAAATTCTTCTGGAGTTTGGACTGCTATGGAAATCCAGACCTCATGCTGGTTTAAGAGGTCGTTGGCCAGGGCTACTCAGGATCTTCTACTCTTATTTGTTTGCCTGGTCTAAAAGCATCAAGACAACATCTTTCCAGATTTCTTCCAAAAATGCAACTGTGTGAAGGGTATCTACTTAAGTGAAAATTATTTCAAGGGGATAAAAGATGTAGTATTGGACTAGACTGGACAATCTCAAGTAGACATAACTTAGCAGGAATATATGGATAGAAAGGGACAGTGTATCTTAAGTTCTTCTAAAGACATCACCAACTACAAAAATCACAGCAAGATTTATCTGATCTGAACTGCATTTGTCCTTTAAATATTTACATTTCACTGGTAATCTTTGGATTTGGGGTAGAGGAAGTATTTTTCTTGCTATGGAGAATCATCAACTTGCTACTGAAAGATTTACCAGTTAAAGCCCTGCGTATATGATATTTTGAATGTGTTTGCTCAAAAGAAGGTCTTGATTTCCCTTGGTACCTTCCTCCCTGATGCATTTTATAACAGCTTGGAATCTAATCCTATTAACTACTTCACTGTACATGTATAGCTTAAGAATGTGTTTAAATATTTAGAAAAATTGTGTTTGGGTAATATTAAAATGGAAATATAAAATACTGGAATGGTGAATGTTTATTGTCTGTTCTTAGGATGTTAGATGAACAGAATCAGAAATAATATGTCAGTTTTATTTCTTTGTGTGATCCTTGGGATCTAATACTCAAGCACAGAGGTCTACATTTGTAAACATCTGTTATTTGTACATACTTTTTTAAATGGCTGGTTTCCTATGGAAGTCTCTAAGAACATGTTTGGTAAATTGTCTTACGGAAGATTTTAGAAAGGAATTTTGAGGCCATTTTAAAAAGCTTTTTTGATTCTATATTCACTGAGTGCTTATGGACAGCAGAGAAGAAATTAACTTGGGGAATGTTTAAGGCATAGATCAGGAAATAGGGACTAGTTCATTGCATTCTGAGAATATTGTGTATGAACCAAATATAATTGCTGTGTGAATAGTGTAATTGCCAACAAAGAGTTTGCTAAACTATATAGGAGAAATATTTTAATACGTGATTAGAAATAGAATTGTTAAAATACCTCTGAATGGATAATACATTTAAAATCATTTGATTGGGTTGTCATTGGATTGTTGCTCTGGCTTTACTGGGAGAATGGGGATTATTTTTATAACTCACATAAAAAATTTTATTAAGATTGTTCTATGTGGATATAGGTATTCTGTAAATGGTTTTTATGTTAAAATTTGTATGGTATGAGATTTCCTTCTCATGATAGAATTGTTGCACAAGAGGCCAACTTCTGTGAACACTTAACATATTAAGGGTTTGAGTGGGCTTTTATTGCTGTGTATATAATAGAAAAAGTACTATTACACCATCTTATCAAGTATAGAGATAGCTGACATCTTTGGCATTTCAATTGTTAGAATATAATTTTGTTGGTTGCTGAGACAAGTTTCTAGACCGCTTTGTCTCTATTAGGCAAATACAAGAGCTGGATTTAGGGGATAGGGAATAGAGATTTTTAGAGGGCTCTGTGTATATGCATATGTGCAAATAGTTCTTGAACAACCTCCAGGCTTTACTCCATGCTCAGATGCTGAGAATTCACATGTCTTGTAAACAGTTCTAATGTTGAATAGACGTAGACTTTTTTCCTTTAGCCAGTGGAATTGTTAAATTCCCTCTCAACATTAATTCATTTCCATTAGATACTGTTATACATTTTGTTATAAACAATGTTATAATGTTTAATTAATATTTTTTATTTAAAGTGAATTCTCTACATGTACAGACATTGTAAATCATAACAGCTTACTAGGGTAGAACCATTTTTCTTTGCCGAAAAGAGGTGTTGTGAGTTCTAGCCTCTGGTTGTTCATTGGATCATTAGGCTCACTTTTTAGGTTGTGGTGAATATAATGTATAGTATCTAGTATAATGTGTCACTGTTTTATGACAAGATTCTTCTATACAAATAGAACACAGTTATTTGTATAGTGAAGAGAAATATGTACATGTGGTAAAATAGCATAGGTTAGGAAAGTTTTCATTTGCTAATGGAGTTTGACTTAATAATTGTTCATGTTTTTAAGTACTTATTTCTAGTTATATAGGTAATTTATGTTTTTTATGGGGAATGTTTGCAGTGGTATATCAAACATGAGATCATTAAATTGTTGGCTAATAAAAGGAATGTTTTTGCATTATGTGTATGAATAGATTTTTTTTAAAGCATAGGAACTATGTCTGCATGTTGTTAGTATACATAAACTGAAAACCTTAATGTCAGATTGTGAGTGATCGGGCAGTTGAAGGGATGTTTTGTTAGATGGTTGTGTATAACAGAATATATAATAGGTTTTGCTTTAAACTTTTATGTCTTGATTTATAGGGATGCTTATATATGTGTGTGTACATATACATGCACATGTGTACATGTGTGTATAAAACAAGTGTTTATTAAAAGTCATAGAGTACAAACTTTTTTGGCCAATTAATCTGGCTTTAGCTATTTTCTATGGATTGTTTGAAGGTGGCTGGTACAACAAGTTTTAGTTTATGAACTTCAGTTGCTGGAGGTTACTGTGAGGCTGCTAGATATCTGGTGGATGAATGTTAGTTTATTTGATAAGATCTCCCTAGAATTTACTGATAGGCATGAATTTTGTGAATACCAAACTGATAGACAAATGTGAAAACACTTTGGCCAATTGAATTGCTATAACATGTCCATTAGGGATGTGTTTGGTTGATGGGGATTAAACTATGAATTGGTTTTATATATAGAAGATAAATGTCACTTTATAAAACATTTTATGGTTATATAATTTCCATTAATAGTTTTGGAAATATACTTTCTTGAAATGTTGAAGGTAGAATCACCGATCATAGGCATAATAGAGTGAGCATCTTAATGAGTTAGGGTTGATTATCAGGGGTTTTTTTCCTTTATGTGTTCTTAAGGTTCTTAAATTAGGTATTCTTTGTTAAAGTGTAGAAATCATTGCTGATCATAATTTAAAGTATGTAAACTTGTCATTTTTTCTTATTCCAATGTAATTTTTGGACATTAAATACAGGGAACAAAGCAGGGAAATATTTCACTGCTGTGTGTGTAACAGACAAGCTTCTTGTTATCGTAACCTTGTGGTTATGTAGAAACACCCTCTCTATACACCCCACACACACACACAGTAAATATGTTAATATTGAATGATGATGAAAGATCATCTATTACCAGTGGAAGTGTTACATGACCCCTGTGTGTTTTCACATGGAATGAAAGGGGGGGTTATTGTGTATATGTGATTAGATCTTGGTTTTTATATAATGTAACTTTGTAGATGTACAGAAATGTTATGTTTTTTAAATTTATTTTATACCTAAAATTATAGCACACCTTTTTTTTAATTTGTAGAAATGAAATAGTACTCTCTGTATTATTAAGAGTGATTTTTTAGGCTACTGCAGTTACCTTTGAAACACTTGCTCTTTCTAGACTATGTGTAGAGATGTTGCTTATATACATATACTTTTAAATATCAGCAACTTGCTTTACCAGTGTAATAATTAGCTTTCTTCTCTGTATGTTCAGTGTTTTGTGAAATATGGACCAGGTGGTGGATGTTTTCCTCATCTCATATTTATAATGTATGATTCTTTTGCTTTATATCTACTCATTGGTTTATAGAGATTGTGGACATGCGTATGTTGTAATCATACCATTGTTAAACTATAATATTGAAATGTTTAACATTTGTGAATTATTTTTTCAAGAATTATATATTGGGTGGCTATTGCATTTATAATTGTTGCTTTAGAACATTTGACTGTAAATATATAGCATTGATGATAAACAGAATGATGGAGGACAAAAACAGTTTTCTTTTGATGTTAGTTCACCTTAGTGTAGCGTTTATTGGATTGCTAGTATTACTAAGGACAAGGACAAATTACTTGAAAATTGAGTTAAAAACCTCTTGGAGTAATACTTTTGTTATTTGTATATGGAATAATGTTAGGAGTTACAGTGGCTTTAATTGTTTTATGTCACATTTAGATTTAGAAGGAAAATTAGATTGTAATCATTAAATTGTCCATTTTATATAAAAATACCTCTGTCGAGGGATATGTACATCATGTATTTATTTTCCTAGATATAATGAGGTTTGTGATAAAATATCTAAATTTTACACTTATGTTGTTTATTTGTTATATCACAATAACCAAGACAACTTTGTAAATAATAGGCAAATGAAATTTTTACTTTGAAAACATCTAGTATTTCTAGATGTATTGAGAGTCTCACAAAGTATAATTTTGTAAATATTTCATTGTAAATGTGTTCTATTCTTTTAAAATTAGCATAGCAATGAAATTGATCATTGATAGGCTCTTAGAGTTTTGTAAAATTTATCATATATTAATTTGGTTGTTAAGAGGAAAAATTGACAAGAATGTGCATATACCCCATTCTCAAATAGAAAAATAGTTTGTTACTGTATAAAGCATGTAAATTCATTTCTTGTTTCTGGATGTACCAGGCTTCCTGATATTTGTTTGTATATTTTTTACTAAGACTTAATTTTTTTAGAGTAGTTTTAGGTTCACAGTAAAATTGAGGGGAAGGTACAGATATTTTCCATATATCTTCTGTTCCAACACTTCTTAATCCCCCCATTATCAACCCAACACATTATTACCCCCATGATCAATATCTCACCCACCAGAGTTGTACATCTGCTGTAACTGACGAACCTACATTGACATAACAAAATCACCCAAAGTCTGTAGTTCATGTTGGTATTCATTCTTGGTGTTGTCTATTCATTGGGTTTGGATAAATGTATAATGTACATTACCATGAAATCATACAGAGTATTTTAATTGCCAAAAAATTCTCTGTGCTGCACCTATTCATCCCTTTACCTATATGTTTTCTTTTTTTTCATTTGAAATATATATGACTTTGTTAGAGATGTTATACTACCTCTTGGAACCATACATAGTTCTGTATGTGTTCTCTTGGTTGCATGACAGTATTCAAGACAACTTTGTAAATAATAGATACAAATTTAAAATTTTTAACATCTAGTCTTGCTAGATGTATAGAGTCTCACAAAGTATAATTTTGTAAATAATTTGTTGTAAAAGTTCATGGTTCCATTGTTTTGTTCAAATGCCTTAGCAGTGGAATAGAATGAAATTGTGGGTTTCTGATCTATATATATTTTGATACTGAATTGCTAGGGGGAAGGAGAAAACTTAGTGTGAACTTCACGTTTGCCCTTTCCTAAAAGAAAATTTTAACATTTTAACCATTGATTAGTCCTGTGTTACTATACATTCTAAAAGGCCTTAGTCAAAATTTTATAGTTTTATTGCTGATAGGGTGTTATGTATTTTAATTATAGAAAATGTGTTTTATAAAAACTGTCCTTTTTGAATTAAACAGCAGTATTTAATTGGACAGCATGACAACATTCAAGACGACTTTGTAAGTAACAGATAAATACACCTTTTTGAAAAAACGAAGTTTTCCTACATGTATGGAATTTTACTAAGTATAAATTTGTAACCGTTTAATTGTAGAATATAAATTGTATTTTGTAAGTGTTTTGGCAGTATAAATGCAATTAATAACTGGCCTCTTAAGGCTGTATAACATTTTGGTGTTCAGTGGGTTTTTGGAGAGAGGAATACGCAAATTGCTTCTGTATCTTCATATTGTTAGGGTCTCATGTATAAGAAAAAATTAGAGTTGTATACTTAAAAAAAAGTACATCCCAGTGGGCATTTGGGATGTATTTTTATCTTCAGGAAGAAAAAGGAAGACAAGATTAGAATTGCCATTTAAATCATAGATACCTTCAGAGTACAAGATATTAACAAAGCTAAGGAGTTCTTATTTTGCTCTGCTATATAAGTTTGCTCTTTGCAAATTTGTGTGCATATACATGTATACATATATATGCATGCTTATCAAAGTAAAATAAGTTTTAGGGCTGTAGATCTGCATTTTTTTCTCATTTATTAGGTTATAATACAGTTTACTTATTTGAAAATTATAATAGTATTTCAATTCTAAGCTTAAACATTCTAGAAGCCCACTTCATGTTACATTCAAATGTATGTTTATTTTTATATAAAGTGTTTAAGCAATTCCATATCTGTTGTAGTCTGTTTCCATATATATACATGTATATGATGATGGAATTCCTGTGTTTATGAGTTTTTTTCTATTTTTCTGAAAGCTTTTAAAAATGTTAATGGTGAATAGTTTTTGTATGTTTTGTGATTATAAGAAACAACAAAGTTTCCGGTCTCAGTTGTCTATAATGTAAATGGTGAAAATTTCTTGGAAAGATACTAAGAATTGGTCAAAGCATAAAGTCATCTGTTTTTGGAACAACAGTTTGACAGTAACTATCAAAATGTGAGAGTGAATCTTTTGAAGTGGTGTAACTTGGGCTGGGACGTTCTTCCAATTCTCAAATTTACAAAGGATGTTACAGGTTGAGTGTGATAAATAACGTAATGTCTGAAATACACATCAATAAAATATTATAATGATTATAGCTTATTCATCATGAATGTAATTCAAATACTGGAAAAATATTCTAATTTGGAAATGTTTTTCTAACCAAAATATTAATGGTTATTATTCCTTGGAAGTAGAATTAGCCTGACATGATTATGGAGTTAAGTAATGCTTACTCATCAATGTTACTATAATGGTGATTATTACAGCATTCTTTTTGGAAATTGTGTCCATGTATAAGGTAAATAATATGTTGATTATATATTCATATATTGCTACATGACAATCTGAAACGCATATATGATTTATTGAATAGAAAGTTGGAAGAAAGCCCGTTGAAATTTCAACATTACTGTAGAGAGAAATGGGAAAAGAAGGACTGCTTCTACTTTTCTGCATTTGAAATTTCAAATATTTCAAAAAGAACATTTAAACAACAGAAGGACCTTGAAAGAAACAGCCACTTTGTGCCTCTCTTCATCCTTGCCTATTGACATCTTGGGAGTATTGGACTGTTGTATCCAACTTTGTATTCCCAGTGGCCATTATGAATAGTTTTTGGTCAAGAAGAGCGTGATTAGAGACTAGTGCAGCAGTGACTTCTGTACAAAGAAACAAAGAGTATTGGAATACCCGAGGAAAGAAGGAGGGAGAAGATGGGATTTGAGGTATGTGCTAAAATAAACAATTATATTTGGTTTGACAGAGAGTGATGAAAACAATCATTGAAACTTTTTATAAAGGATAACTTTTACTACCTGATGCCATATTTGTGGTTACTGACTAGATGAAGCTATTGGAGGGAGAGAATAGAGTACTGGGATAGGTTGGAAGTTCTTGTTATGTGCATAATTGGAGAATGGATTCTTTCCTTCCTTTATGGTATGGTTGTCAGAAGGATTTCAGATAGGACTAAGGGTTTCTTATTTTATTCAGAAATAGCATGAAGAACATTTCAGTATTTCTTCTGTTTGTGCTAAAGGTTATCTGAAAAGGAGAGAATAAAAAATAAATTACCTCTTTGGGTAGTCATTGGCTGGTAGTTTATCTCCGTTGACTATTCTTGACCATTCCAAAGTCATCCTAATTTGTGTGTCTCACTTATATCTAATTGGCTATATTGTTTACTTAGGTGAACGTGATGAAGGAAAGACGCCTTTGCAGCTACCCTGAGGACAGCTGACATCCTCAAAAACATTTCCTTAATTCATGAATCTTAATTGTGAACCACAGGTAAGGAGGGTCAGGATTAAGAAATGCTGTTTTAGGATGGGGCTTAGGCTAGGCTAGGGAAATTTATAGTGGTGCAGACTTTGTTCTTCTGGGTAACCTTGGAATTTTCAACCATGCCTGAAAATTAGTTAATTATTTAAAAAGATAATTGCACCAAAGTAAAGATGTGGAAGATATGCATGATGTAGGAAATCTTCTTTCAGTTAATTTGCTTACTTAGAATCAAACATGGCAACATAATTTAAAAAATTATGAGGAAATGATCAATTGTCTAAGAATTAAAAATTATAGACTATTTTTGCAAGTATTGTTTTTAGTGTGATAAAGGGAGAAGTTCATGGAAAATGGAAAAAGGTGCTGATAGTGAAAAGTATTTATAGTAAAGTGATGGCTGATGTTGGAGTTGAGTCAGATAAAGGATTGATTAATAGGGAATTGTTCTAAGCATTAAGAGAAACTTGAAACACAGTTCAGCATGAGCCTGCACTGAACTGCTGCTTCAGCTGTTTCACCACAGTGCTGTGTATCTTACCTTACAGGAGTGTTTCTTCTTTTCTTCCTGTCAGGAGATAATAGTTCCAAGAAAAGACACTTCTCCCAGCTTTGATTTTATCTGTTAACAGTATTACTCATTCAAGTGTGCTTCACTTCCATCTTTGGTCCTAGAAAACATCCCTTGTTGATAATGATTGTAAGGATAGATGAGTGCTTATTTGATTCAGGGAGGGGCATTTTGGTTAGACAGGGGTTTTGATACTCTCCTTTTCTTCAGCTTAATGAATTTTTTATGGCATCTAGTGGATATTGCAATCTGTTCAGATTACATACTATTAAGTAATAAATGTCCAGGAACTTCGTGGCATAAAACATCAGTCATCATTATTGTGTTATGTCTGTGGATTTTGTGGATGAAGATACCTGACAGTGCCAGAATGTCTGTGAGATCAACTGGTAAAACCCAGTGGTCCAAGAGTGATGATTCAGCCAGCCAGAGACTGGAATCATCGGGACACTTACATATCTTGCATTTAGTTTGTTTTGCCTTGTAACGCTGCGCTTAGCTGAACTTTCAGCTAGCATACCTCCACACAATCAGGTTCCTAGAAGAAGCATCATACAAATGAGTGTTAGAAGAGAGCCTTGTGGTGGGGGGGCAAGGCGGGGACTGTACAGCTCAGAGAAGACAAGTAGTGATTCTATAGCATCTCACTACGCTGATGGACAGTGACTGTAATAGGGTTGGTGGGGGGGACCTGATGAAGGGAGTAGTTTAATCATCACAATATTGCTCATGTAATTGTAGGTTAATGATACTAAAATAAAATAAATTGTAAAAAAAAAAAAAGAGAGAGCCTTGTGAAAGTGGTATGGCTTTTCTGATCCAAGTTAAGAAGTCACATTGCATCACTTTTGCCATATTCTGTAGGCTAACAGGTGTTATGTGGCCAGCCCAAATTCTGTCAAGGCTTTTCATCTCCTGGTGGGAGAGCACCAAGGTGTGTGTAGACCAGACAAAAGAAGGCACAGTAGTTAAAAACCACAGTTGTGAAGCTTTAGTAGGTTTTTTTTCTTAAATTTGGTGTCCTTTCACAATGATCCTATAAAATCATATGCCTATCTTTAAGATCAGTTGATTTTCAGAGTTCCACTCCTCACAGACTCTGAATTTCTTGCAGGTAGTCTACAACAAACACCTCATTTGATGACTTTGGGAGTAAATTAGGCTAAAGATACAGAGTTGGAGGAAAAAAAAATGATGAATTTTTGGATTATGTCAGTTGGAGAAATGTGAAAGAGGAGCCCAGGTGCACTGCGATGACACTGAAGTGTATGTACACTCTTAGAACTAAGAGTACAGCTCTGTACAGGACAGGGATATAGAGGGACGGTTGTGAAACCAGTGCTGTTAGAGCTGATAGTGAATCCCAGCTCCTAATGCACCAGGAGCTGTGTGATTCTCATTTTTCTTTCATTTCCTACTGTGCCCCTTTGGAAGGTGAATTCATGGGGAGTGCTGCCAAGGGTGGATGCTGACAAATTCCTTAAGCATTCTTTCTCCTGTAGCCTTATTGCTTACCTGTTCTCCACAGAATAACCCTGAAAAGGAAGGCTTTGATCTGAAAATGTTTTTCCTAGAATAAATCATAGCCAAATAGAAGACAGATGATTTTTGTGGAGGTTCCTACTTAGCAGTTTTGATGGCAATGGGTCAGGAGCTAAATCTTTTCCTCAGCTCCACTGTAGTTTCTGTATCTTTAGTACGATCTCTGTTTTTCTTACCAAATGGACTATTTTGTTATTTTCATTGTGATGTTTAGGCACTGTTGTTATGGTCCTTGTACAGAAATGGATGTTGATTGGATGAAATCTGTATATGAACGAGTGAGGGATCTAGAAATACAAGTAACTAAATAAGGATAATGTTGGAAGGATTAGTCCTTCAGCAGGTGTAAGAAGAAAGAGGACAAATACTGGCCTTCTTACTGTTAGAAAATTCCAAAAGGAATTTTAATCCACCTGTTATGTCTTCATGGGAGAATATCTATTGCATTTCACTTTTGTACATAAAATTCTATGAACATACACTTCTCCAGAGAAGAAACTCAGATGGCCAACAGGCACATGAAAAGATGGTCCACATTGCTAATCATCAGAGAAATGCAAATTAAAACCACAATGAGATACCACCTCACACCAGTTAGGATGGCCAGTATCAAAAAGACTAAGAAGAACAAATGCTGGCGAGGATGTGGAGAAATGGGAAACCTCCTACACTGCTGCTGGTGGGAATGCAAACTAGTTCAACCATTGTGGAAAGCAGTATGGAGGTTCCTCAAAGAACTAAAAATAGAAATACCATTTGACCCAGGAATTCCACTCCTACAAATTTACCCAAAGAAAGCAAGATCTTAAATTCAAAAAGACATATACACCCCTATGTTTACTGCAGCACTATTTACCATAGCCAAGATTGGAAGCAGCCTAAGTGTCCATCAGTAGATGAATGGATGAAGAAGAGGTGGTACATATAGACAATGGAATATTATTCAGCCATAAAAAGAAAACAAATCCTACCATTTGCAACAACATGGATGGAGCTCAGTGAAATAAGCCAGGTGGAGAAAGACAAGTAGAGCATAAGAACAAAGAAAAAAAAAAACTGAAGGAAAAAAACAGCAGCAGACTCACAGAACCCAAGAATGGACTAATGGTTGCCAAAGGGAAAGGGACTGGGGAAGATGGGTGGGAACAGAGGGATAAGGGGGAAAAAGGGGCATTATGATTAGCCAACATAATGTAGGGGGCCACGGCGAAGGCAGTATAACACACAGAGAAGACAAATAGTGATTCTATAGCATCTTACTACGCTGATGGACAGTGACTGTAACGGGGTATGTGGTGGGGACTTGATAATGGGGGGAGTCTAGTAACCATAATGTTGCTCATGTAATCATACATTACTGATACCAAAATAAAAAAAATTCTATTAGGCCCTCTTGATGATCTCGTAAAGGGTGCTTCTAACATTTTCCCATTTTTCCCACTGTGTTCTCTCAGGTGATGACTGAATAGGAAACTGAGCCATTCATTATTTCTGCTACTGTCTTCAAAAACAAGATGGTCTTCAAAATGTATGGAGACTCTTCTTTCATTTGTTCAGTGGACACTCCTTGCAGATCAGAAAAACTGGACTGAGAAAGCTGATGTATGAAAGTGACATAAAGATTGTCATTGGAGAGAATTTAACCAGGCATGTTAAGTGTTTTATTGTTGCATTAGACTAAATCTCAGGTGCTTGAATGGTGATGATTTATGTCAGGGGTGGTGTAATTGCAAGGCTTCATTCCAGCGTTCCCATAAGTGTATATATTTACATATTTAAAATGATTCATAAAAATACCATCTTTTCAAGATTTCAAGAGACATAAGAATTTCTGAAGTATAGTTTTACTTAAATGCCTTTTTCTTCTAATTCTATTTCCCCAAATTATCTACTATTGGAATTTTTGTGCACATCCTTTTGGTGTGTGTTAGTGAACTGATGTGCAAGTAGTTATTTTTGGCCTGTAAGATACAAATTTCTATTCAGTGAACATGCTTATATCTAAATTACTTTGAATTTGTCCAACTGATTTTTGGAAACCACTCCAGTGAATTGGAACTGCCAGGACTGAGGATATCCAAAATTTATATATTTCAGTCAAAACTACAGGTTTCCCCCTTAATCGTAGAAATGGTCCTCATCAGTCTTGTATCCCAGTGTTTCTGAGAGTTCTGTTTCTTAAAATAGTAGAAATAATTAGATACCAGTGTTTTATTCTTTGACAATGTTACATTACAAAGAAACAGCTTTATTTCTGTTATTGTTCAGCTTACTCATTTTCATATATTCTTAATCCTTACTAGTCATTTGCCGTATTTCATTTTCCTGTTTTGTTATTTTTAGTTACTCTTGCAATATTACAGTCTTTGTTACTGGTTTCTAGGAGCTCCTTTTTAACTTTGGATGTTAACCATTTGTCATACATTGCAAATGAAATACCATGTTTTTTGGTATCATTTTATTGTGTGTTTTATTTTTGGTTGTACAGAAGTTATGTATTGAAATACAGTCATGTTTTGTTTTATGCCTATTGAGTTTTGTGTTTTTCTTCAGAAACGGTAAAATACATTTGTCTGTATTTTCTTCTATTTTTCATCAATTATTTTGTCATATACTTTTTCCATTAATCATCACTGTGATTTTAAAACATTAAAGCATTACATTTTCAAATTACTCACCATGACTTAAGCAGTTACCACTTAATTTTAAATTCTACCACAATACAGAAATTTCCACATATAAAGGGCTGCATTTCAATTTATTTGTTCACCTTACCTTTTATTGATGCATTAAAATTACGGATGTTTTCAGTCTCATCTATTCCATTGAGTTCTATTTTATTTCTCTTCTTTTTCAGGATATTTCCTGTTTATACTTGCATTTTTTTCTCAGTTGATGCTTAAAATTATTTTTCAAGTTGGAAAAAAATGCAGTTTTAATTTCCTTTGCACCAAATTTAATAGATTAATTAGGAGAGAATAGATCTCTTTAAAACTGAGTCTTCTTATCCAACTGCAAGGTATGTTTTCCCATTTTTGATGAAATCGTTAATGTTCAGATATATTATCGGTATACTTAAAAAACATTCATTCCCAGGCATATTATAGTTTTGGTTAATATAATGATGGGTAATACACTTAATTAATTTTTTTATTGATACATGAAAGCCATTTTGTATACTTTTCTAATGACATTTAATTGAAATTACAAAATTGTGGTTTCTTACGTAAAAATTTGTAGTCGGTTCCAGAATATATGCAATCAATACCTTTGGTTATTTGACTGTTATATAATCCTATTAGTTTAAAGTTTCCACTTTCTTACAGGTTATTTAGAAAACTTCCTTTTATTGAGGATTTTTCACCAAATTCAGTGACAGGATTAATAAAATGTTTTGTGAATTACAGTTAATCATATTTGCCATTATAATTATTGATTAGAGTAAAACTTAAAAAATATAAGAACATTCTTGCATCCAGTGGATGGAAGAACTAAATTTTGTATTTTTACTCCCCTACTATAATTGCTTAAATTTTATTTGCAATTTCTGAAAAGATAAAACAGTTTTTTTGTTCTGTTTTTATCTGGGTTTTGCATTTGGTGAACTGGCTCTGCTGAAACTGTTCTGAGTATTTTTGGTATAGGCTGGAAATAAGTATTAGCATTATTTCATTAATTTTTATTTTGAAATAATTTTTGGCTTGCTAAAAGTATTTTAAAAGTTAAAGAGAGTTTATATATTCTCCACTGTCCTCTTACATCAACATCTTTCATATGCATGATACACTTACTTAAACAAGGAAATTACTATTGGCATACTGCTGTTGACTTATCCTTTTATAGGTCCATCGTTTACTTTTTTGTTGAAATATACATAACAGTATTATAATGGTTTTAGATGTATAAAATAGTAAATTGACAATTACATACATTACTAAATGTTCACCACAGTAAGTATAGGTACCATCTCTGAACATAGTTAAAAATTACAATATTACTGGCAATATTTCCTGTGCTGTACTTTTATCCCTGAGACTATTTTATAATTTAATGTTTGTACACTTTATCCCCTTTACCTATTTTGTCCATCATCCCCTCCTCGCCCCCCATATGCAACCACCTTTCTGTTCTTTGTGTTTGAGTCTTTTTCTGTTGTGTTTGTTCATTTGTTTTTTAGACTCCACACATAAGTGAAATCATGGCATTCATCTTTGTCTGACTTAATTCCCTTAGCATAATACCCTTTAGGTCCATCCATGTTGTCTCAAATGGTAAGGTCTCATTCTTTTTAATGGATGAGTAATATTCCATTACATACATGTATCACTCATCTTTATTACTGATGAACGCTTAAGTTGCTTCTATATCTTGGCTGTTGTAAATAATGTTGCAATAATTACAGGAATGTATATATTTTTTGAATTAGTGATTGTTTTCTTCAGATAAATTCCCAGAAGTGGAATTACTGGGTCATAATACTTGTATTCAGTTTTTAGAGGAATTGCCATACTGTTTCTGTAAGTGGCTGCACTATTTTACATTTCCACTAATAGTGTATGAGGGTTACCATTTCTCCATATCATTTGTTGTTTTCATGATACAAGTGTGAGTTGATATCTCATTATGGAATTTTATTTGCATTTCTAATAAGTCTGTCATTTGAAGAGATACCTCACATTGCACATTTGAACTGCATAGGTCCACTTGTGTAGATTTTTTTCAATAAATACATTAGGAAAACAGATTTGCAACAATTTGAGAAAACATTTTCCTTAGCTTATTTTATCATAAGAATACAGTATGTAACATAGAAAATATGTGTTAATTGACTTTATTATTAAGGCTACCAGTCAACAGATTGCAATTAGTATTTAGTTTTTGAGCAGTTGAAACTTGTGCCACATTTCACCACTCAGGTCTCTCTCAAGGTTGGTCTGTGTGTGTTTTTAGTGTGTCACTGTCCTTCCTTGAGCACTTTACTTGGTTTTTGACCACATGGAAGTGTCCAGGTTCTTACTTGCTCCAATTGTGGTCCAGCCATACATATCTCAAAAGGTTCTGTCTTTCCCTATAGGGAATAATACTTACCAGGGTACGTATCAGAACTTTCTTTTTATGGCCAAATAATATTCCATTGTATAATATACATGCCACATTTTATCTGATGGTGAACACTTGGGTGTTTACACTTCTTGACCTTGTGGATAATGTGGATACCAGGCTGTCCACATGTGAATAATGCTTCTGTGAACATTGATGTCCTAGTGCCTGAGTACCTATTTTCATATTATTTGTCATACGTGCCTTGGAATAAAATTGGTAGAAGTCATGGTAATGCTGAGGAACCATCTATTCTTAATGAAAAGTTTTATAGACATAGATGATGAGGTAGTGAACCTTCATATATATTATCTAACTACAACTGTAATAATGATCAATTTTGCAATATTTTGAAAACTACAAATACTGTATTTCAATCCTGAACTTGTTTCTCTGTGTACAAATCATATTTTAAAATAACTACAATGTCATATACCTATTACTATTAACTAGAATACTTTAACATCTTTTAAAATAATTCCTCACTAAATTCATTGTTTCAAACAGTTTGAACAAATCTGGATCCAAGCTGGGACCATGCATGTTTATCTAGGCTATTTTTATCTTAGTCTTGGCTATTTAATTTATTCTCAATCTTAAATATCTTTTAATATAGGACATTTCCCTTTTTTGTTTTATATATATATGTGGGGGGGGTAGTATTTTTAAAGCATTTGATCTTTTGTAACTCACTTGGCAGGGATTTAATTTTCATGCGCATTATATTACTGATTTTACCCACTATTTCTAGTGATTTGAATGCAATTTGGAGTACTAATATGAGCCAGATTATTTCTATGTTGTGATTTTCTATCTTGTCTCTGTCATATTCTGTCATGTGTACATTTACATAAATTATAAACTAAAAATCATTCATATAGATTAACAAAAGTATAGCTCATAATTGAAAATATTTTATGGGTGCTTGGAAAGATGCATTATCTCCAATGTACAGAGCTGTATATCTAACTAATTGTTAGGAGGAAAGGGAACCCTCCTACATCGTTGGTGGGGATGTAAATGGGTACAGCTGTTACAGAAAGCAGTATGGAGGTTCACCAAAAAAACTGAAAATAGAAATACCATTCAACCCAGTAACTCCACTTCAAGGAATTGACAGAAAGTAGACAAAATCTCTGATTGAAAAAGACATGCACCCCCTATATACTGCAGCATTATTTACAGTAGCCAAGATACAGAAGCAATTAAAGTGTCCATTGACAGATGAATGGATAAAAATGTGGCAAGGAATACATGATGGAATATTATTCAGCCATTAAAAACATCCTGCCATTTGTGACAACATGGTGGGACCTAGAGGTTATTATGCTAAGTGACATAAGCCAGGCAGAGAAAGACATACAATATGATTCACCTACATGTGGCATCTAAAAACAAAATGAAGAAAATAGCAATAGACTCACAGGCACTTATAAGTGACTGGTTACTGTGTGAGGAAGGGTTGGTAGGTGGGTGAAATAAGGGGATAAAGAGGCACACAGTCTCAATCATAAGCCATGGGGATGAAAGTACAGCATAGAGAATACAGTCAGTAGTTCTGTACCATCTGTGTTAACATACTACTTGGGGTGGGCATTTAATATATGTAACTGTTGAATCACTATTTTGTATACTTTAAACCAATATAATACTGTATATCAACTATACTTCCAATAAAATAATAAAAATGCAACTATAAAATAATTTTCATCAAACTAAATTCTTAATTCAAAACAAAATGTAGGCTGAATGATTCTCTTTACTGCCAGAATAATTTGATGTCCTATTCTCCAAAAGTATTGCAATTATGAAACCAGTGCATATACAAAGAATGGAGCTATTTTAAGTTTTCTGATTCTTCCAATTTATTCATATATATGTTCAACTTATACACTAGTACAGCTTGTAGTTAGGATATTTTTCTCTCATCCTTCATAAAATTCATTTTATTCCATTCACATATATAGCAAATAATGTTTTTTTAGCTTTTATATATCTTATTTACTATTTCATGTTTCATTATTTCGATTTGTTAACCCTATTTTCACTACATTGTTTTGGAAGAATAAATTTTTTCCTACAGTTCATATCTTTTAAAATAGTCTTAAATATATATTCAGATTTTGAACAATTTGTGGATGCTATTTCTGATATTTTTGTTTGAAGGTTGAAGGCAATAACATTCCATCTTCTATGTAAATATTAGCAAAGAACATGGTTTTAACAGTCAAAATTGAGTGCATAACTTTAAGTGCCAGGCTCTGTTAGTTTTACACACTTTGTTTTATAGCTTTGTAGGTCCCTTATGAGATGGGTAATTTTACTCCTTTTATAGATGTGTCTCAGTTTCCTTACGAGTGAAGTGAGGACAATGTGTTTCTCAAAGAATTTCTGAGTGTAAAGTGAATTAAACACAAACAGCTAAGAATAGGTCTTCTGACTCATCACAGTACTCTTTCCTGGCTGTAGTAACACTGGTGGTAACAGCAGTGGTAATGGTGTTAGCAAGTTATTCAGGTAGGATCTCTGAACCTTGGTGTGTGTCCTTTTAATTTCCATGTCTGTAACTTTAATGCAGAAGTGCCCTGTACTCGTTGTATAACAATGGACAGAGAATATGGAAGAACATTCATATTCTTTATCTTTTATATATTTTTTACTGAAGTATAGTTGATTACAGTATTACATTGGCTTCGAGAATACAGTATAGTTTCAACAGTTATATACATTATTAAATGATTGCCCCAACTAGTGCAGTTACCCTCTGTCAACACAGAAGGGTGTTCAGAGCTATTGATCTATCCTCTGCTGTACTTTCATCCCTGTGACTAAATTATTATGTTTGAGATTTTCTGCCTCTTTGTTTAGCCTTTGAAATAAGTAACAGTGCCATCCCTTTGCTTATTCTTTCCCTCTCTCCCTTCCCCCACCTGCTTGCCTTACCTCTCTGACTTGTCTGGTCCAAGCCACATATTTTGATATTTAGGTGAGACGAAAGTCAGAAGTTTTATTTATGAAATTCACTATAGCCCAGTACTTCAAATAAAAGACTCTTCTGAGCTAAGGATGACATTGTTTGCAAGAATGTGGACAAAACACCAGACTATCTAGTTCTCCTAGGCGTACTCATAGATTTACATGTGTAATACATATGTCACAGAAGAGTCTTGTTCCTTATGTCTTTGCTTCATGTCTGTCACTGCATACATATTTTTCATAGCTGATATCTTAAAATTAGCAGTCATATGGGTACCATCTAAGTTTATCTTCACTTTAGATTCATCATGAAGTCATATGAGTCAATTTAAAAGTTAATTTTTTTTATTAAGATGTCATTGACATACACTCTTATGAAGGTCTCACATAAAAAACAATGTGGTCACTACATTCACCCATATCATAGAGTCCCCCCGCCCCATACTCCATTGCAGTCACTGTCCATCAGTGTAGCAAGATGCCACAGTCACTACCCGTCCTCTGTGCCCCACTGTCTTCCCCATGATCCCCCCAAACCATGTGTACTAATCAAAATACCCCTCAATCCCCTTCTCTCTTCCCACCACCCACCCTCCCCAACTCCTCCCCTTTGGTAACCACTAGTCCCTTCTTGGAGTCTGAGTCTGCTACTGTTTTTTTCCTTCAGTTTTGCTTCATCATTATACTCCACAAATCAAATATTCTGTACTAAATCATTTGGTACTTGTCTTTCTCTGCCTAACTTACTTCACTGAGCATAATACTCTAGCTCCATCCATGTTGTTGCAAATGGTAGGATTTGTTTTCTTCTTATGGCTGAATAATATTCCATTGTGTATATGTACCACATCTTCATCCATTCATCTACTGATGGATACTTAGGTTGCTTCCATATCTTGGCTATTGTAAATAGTGCTGCCTTAAACATAGGGGTGCATATGTTTTTTGAATCTGAGAACTTGTCAAACTTAAAAAAATTTTGTTAGACATTTTGATTATGAATGAGGAGTAAATATGTAAGGTTAGGAAACCATTGTACAGTGTAGGAATGGAAGATTAGTTGGCTAGTGATGTAATTAGCATTTTATTGACATATAGATGCACAGAATAATGTAATAGAAGGGGACACTTGCATGAGAAATAATAAATGCAGCAAACTTATCAGCAATCACTGGGGGAAATTATTAACCAAATGGAGAAAGATAAAATTTGATCCATTCCTCATGGTATGCAGCAGGAAGAATTTTAAGTGAATCAGAGGTTTAAATGAAAACTAAAGAAATTACAGAATTACAGAACACTGTGAATTTCTATTTAATCAGAGAGGAAAATTGTATTTCCTGTAATTCCAGAATCAAGAAACTAAAATGATAAATTTGATATTAAAATTAATTAATTGGCAAGGTAAATACCACATGACAATTGGGAAAAGGTATTTGTAATATCAAGAAGGTTGAAATTCTTAAGGAGATCCTAAAATAGGAAAATTACCAGTAAACCTAAGGAAAATGATTTGAACAAAGGGTTCACAGAAGAAACATAAATTGCTCATATTAAAGGATCATTGAATTTGCTTATAGTAAAAATTGCAATGGAAAATACAATCCAGATATAATGAACTGCTGAACTATCAGATTAGCAGTAAATCCGGATATGTGATAATATTTGTCTTTCAGAAGCTGAGCAAAACACATGGGAGTGTAAAATGGAAAACCTTAATGGATAGGAATTAAGTATCTAGTGAATTTAATTAACTGTGGCAAATGCATAGTACCTCTTGTAGTATTCAGCCCTGTCAAGGACTGGTGAATATATGTTACTATGGAATAATTTTGGGGATACAAGTTACAGTGAGTTGGGGTTCAGGATATGATGACAGCAAAGTGGTATTTTGGTATTTTTATCACCATAACTATAACTCTTTGTTTCTGCTGTTGTGGGTGGTAACTGAAACAGTACAGAGCTTTCAACAGAGTTTTGTCAAATAGGATATTGGATAAGAGAATTAGCTGTGGAATGAATGTGAATTTTTATGGATTAAGAAATAAAAGGAAGGGATGAATTTCAATTTATGAAGGTGTTCAAGGGACTGGTGATTTGGTCAGTGTCTTAGAGAAAAGATTAGGTATTTGGAAATTTAAGTAAATGTAAAGCTAGCCTTTTTTAAAATTATTATTGTACTGGGTGTAGTGAAGGGAGCTGTCTCTAGCACAGTAATGGCAGTTTCCAAAATAAATCCTAAGCTCTCACCCAGAATGATTTGAGGAAGCTCTTAAAGGATGTTATCAATATTGCAAATTCATAATAAAGATAACTGAGATTCTGTATAAAGATTTTAAAGTCAGACATTAAGAAGGTCATTTGAAATTAGCCCTGCGGCCAGGCTGACTTGATTGCCATTAGTAAAAAATAAGTTTATTTAAACAAATGATTTAGGACTATTTTGAACTCTCCTCTGTACTGCGCTCAGCCTACCCAGGTGGTTCACTAACAAATGTAAAGTTGCCTCAGTGGATGACTTGATAAATGAAAGATTGGATAAATAATTTAATGGATGCAGGAATGGCTATATTGATGGCTGTTATGTCATCTTAGGAAGATGGATGGAATCAAGGTAGATGATTCTCAAATGGATGGTTGCATGCATGGACTGATGGGTGGATGAGTAAGTGTATGAATGTATCCAGAAATGCATTCTGGATGGAATTAATAAGTATAGGTAATTTGATATGTACAGGTAGAATACATGTATGAATGTATAAATGTATATATAGGTTGATGCAAGAGTGGAAGGGCCTGTGGATAAAAATATGTGTGCACATAGATATATTGAGTATGTTAATGAACAAAGTGACATAAGAGTGGATGAATTGATGGCTATAATCCTGACAGACTATATAGATTGATTGATTTAGGGAAGGCTAGTTCCTAAATCTCAATGAGTTTAAATTACAAAGGTGTATTTCCCATGGCGACTCCCTAGTGGGGATTTTCAAGGGTCCTGTGCTCATGGCAGTCAGTGGTAAGCTGAATGTCACAAAGGCGGTAATATCTCATGTTACTCCCGCTGCAACATAAGGTTTTAGGGTTAATTATTGCTGGGGAAGAGTACATGGAAAATTGCACAGTATCACAAGTGAACTTTTTTAGAAGTGACACATTATGTTGGGTAAAACAAATCAATCACATGGACATTTGTAACTTTAGGGATTTAGTGTATTTATTCCATGGTTTCAAAAGGAGAAAAGAAAGGACACACTAAAAATAGTAGTATCTACCATAGGACATGTCTCTGGTTTCAAATACTGAATTCACTTTCTACGTGCATAGTAAACTTTGCCCCCTCCTCAGTGGGAGCAAAGAAAAGCTGCATTCAGCTCTTTCAGTTCTGCACTGGGATCATTAGGGAGGTGATTAGCAGTGATCTGTTCATCAGGTCTCCATGAGCCTACTCTTGGCCCAAAGACATATGAACTTGAAGTTATCTTGCACCCCACTTCCAAGTATACAAGTATGGACCAAGGACAAGGCAATTATGATAATAACTACAAAATGTAAGGTGTGGAATATAAGATACATAATAATCATAATTTTATAGAAATCTAAAAATCCCCCTGGGAGACATTGTGAGCACTGTTTGGGGATGGTGAATGTTTTATTAGGCCCTGGGAGATACTCACTTGTCCTTTGTTCTTCCTGGCCCTTAGCTAGGCTCTCTGATGCATTGTTCAATTCCCATTATCCTGCTTAATCATTCTTAACACAGGCCTTGTGAGATATATTCTCCAGGGGAGCTACAGAGTGCTCTCTATTCAGAAAGAGTTGGGACCTAAAGATAATTTTAAGTCGTACAGATACTCAGTTCCTTGAGCAGTACAACCCACTCAGAACTGTAGAATGCCTAACATGCCATGGGCAGAAGACTTAGTAGCCTGTATGTGATTCTTAATCTCTTGTCATCATTGAACTATGTGTGGAAGCAGAGGTGCCACAGAAGAACAGCTGGAATAATCTGCTGTCATATGGAGCAAAGCTACTGGGGAGAGCCATTGGATGAGACCCACAGAGGTCTCTTCATGAGTGAGAAGTAAACGTGTTAAGCCAGTGAGATTCTGAAGTTGCTGTGACTTTAAACTGACTAATATAAATTGATAAATTGCATGCAAAATTTCAAGGATTGGTGGATGAATACATAGAATGGAGAGTTGGATTGATGGCTTAAAATGGTTGTAGAAGTGGATAGATGGAAGGAAGGATGGAAAAATGGTGAATGAAATATTTTACACAATGTAAGATTATGTGGATTTAAGAATAAGTGGATGAAGGAATGCAAGATTGAGTATTTTGAGAAGTCTGGAAAGATGAATGCAAGAATATTGCTTTGGAAATTAGGGTTCATAATGGGTGAATTTATGCAAAATTAGGTGGATATAAGAATGATATAAGTATATAAATGGATGGCTGGATGCAAGAATTAATGAGTGTTTTGAAGTAAAATGGAGGTATGTATGGATTGATAACTCAATATTCATTGAAGGTATAGATGGTTAGATACCTAGATGTCAGTGTTAATGGACTGCATAATGGGATGTTGAATGCATGGATCATGTATAGCTACATTGGTATTTAGATTGATAGGTACAATTATGGCTGGCTAGAATAATGAATTAATGTAGGGATCAATGCACAGATAAATTATATGTGTGATAGCATCATTGATGGTTTCAGGTTGACTTGATAGAGGGATTGATAACATAGATGGATTGATTCAAGAAATGATGGTCATATGTGGAGCATAAGAGCAAAGAAAAACACTGAAAGAAAAAAAACAGCAGCAGACTCACAGAACCCAAGAATGGACTAACAGTTACTAAAGGGAAAGGGACTGGGGAGGCTGGGTGGGAAGGGAGGGACAAGGGGGAAACGGGGCATTACAATTAGCAGATGTAATGTTGGGGAGGGCACGGGGAGGGCTATACAACTCAGAGAAGACAAGCAATGATTCTATAGCATCTCACTATGCTGATGGACAGTGACTGTAATGGGGTAAGTGGGGGGGGACCTGATGAAGTGGGGAGTTTAGTAACCATAATGTTGCACATGTAACTGTAGATTAATCATACCTAAATAAAATAAAATAAAATAAAATAAAATAAAAGTTAAAAAAAAAGAAATGGTGCAGGAATTTCATCACTGGGGAGATAGGCTGATATAAAATCAAAATGAGTAGAAAGATTAGAGGGACTATTTAGGGATATTAGGATAATTTGTTATTTAAAAAATAAGGAAAATTTAGCAATTGGATTCTCAAACCATTGTGATAGTAAGAAAATAAAAACCAAATCGTACTGAGTTCACAAGAGTAGTTTTCTCTAATAATGAGTTTTCATATTTTAATAATTTGGGGACTTTTAGATTTATCAAAGAGTCAACTTTTTACCTGTTGTACTTTATGTCAGTCATGGTATGTATCACAATTTTCCCATATTTTCCACAGTTTTAACTGAGGTGTTACCAGTTTAAGAAGTGAGACCTTTTAGATGCTTCACTGCCTGACATTTCTGTTACAATCCAAATTCTTGTACTTGTTTATAATTTCTGTGGACTTCATCATTCTTCAAAAGTGCTGGTAAGAATCAGTAACACTGGTGTACTGTTTGTTTATTTCTTGACTAATTTCATGTGGAATCCAATTTGTTTATAATATTTTATTAAAGTCCAAAACCATAGATGAATTACATAATTATAAAGTGATTGCCAATTAAATGCAAAAGAGGTAAATATGCTCTTAAATTTTGATGTAGTGTTAATATATCCACTATATATATAGATAGATTTTGACTTATTATTACCTATTCATCATGGAAAATAATGTTATCTAGACAAAGACTATAGTCTCTGTGCACTCAGTGTACTTTAAATTCATTAAATATTAAATGTTCGGAAAAAATACATTAAAGGTGGATAGAGGGAGAAAAGGAAGTTAGGTGGGGAAAAAAGTGAAAGGGTTTTGAAAAGACCAGAAAGCAAAGCCATTTGGAAGTAGAATTTGCTGCAGATAATATATGGGTCTTAATAACAGGAGGAGGTTGAATATGATTTCCAGATGCATAATTGTGGGTATTGGTAATATTATCATTGGCTAGGTAAAGTGGTGGATAGACAGAAGTTGAGAAATATTCCAATATTAGCATGGTGGAATTAGGTTCTTAATACCCTTCTATTTGATTGACGAATGAATGAATGAAGATTCTTCAAATATCTTCAAGTATTCCTTCTTTCTTTCTTTCACAAGCATCTTTCATAAGCAAGGACTAAAGAGATTTTGGCTGCAGGTAAGAGCATTAAAGCCTGTATCCTGGTTTTTAAGAGATCCTTTTGGCTATAGATGATAGTTTAGATTCTTTTCTGAATTGTTTGACACTACGTTTCTTTCTCATGAAACCTATTATGTGGCCTGTGATTATTTTGAGGTTATAGTTTTACCCAGGATTTTAGAGTTCTTTTGTTACTAAAAAATAACAACAACAACAAAAAAATCACTTAATGAAGTCACAAGTTGAAATACAAAAAGTTTTCTTCCAGGTAAGACCATCGTAAGTTGCACAAGAAGCATCCAGGAAAGCAAGGAGAATATGGATGTTGTGATAATGTGTTTTGGATTTGGGAAAGATTTCAATGAAATACTATAGAATTTAGAAATTTTTAGTATTTCCTTGTACCGTTGTCTTTTTATTTATTTCTAAAACCCTGAACTGGTATCTATATTAGCACTAAGAAATTGCACAGGGAATGGCAGTTTTCTCACAAAATAGGCAGGCTTTCTCACAAGCTGAGATTAAATGGCATGGAAATAATTTGGAATAGAAGATGGGTACTCAAATCATAGTAAATGGGCCAAAGAAGTAAAATTGTGGTTTCACCATTTTCCTACAGCAAGGGTACCTGGTTTTTGTAGCTTGATGATACCTCAGGATCATAGGATTTGTTTTCCGTGGAGTACCAGTAAAATCCTTGAGGATGATACCCACCTGTCACGAGCCATGGCTATGTGATAACCTGTTTATTTCCGTTTGCAATCTCTCCCTCTGTACTCTCCCAGGTGGCGAATATGTGGACAAGAGGATCCTAGATATCTTCTGCAGTGGTTCCATCCACAGCATAACTCAAATGCTGTCATTATTTCCCCTTTCTGGAAGCTTCTTGCATCTTTGTATCTCAAAGGGCACAATTTTATATATGTATTCCCAAGAATAGAAGTGACCTGCTTTTTGGCAAGTGATTGCCTGAAATGTTGTTAAATATTTCTCCGTGCTCTGAATATATCTTGTGCTTTCTTTTTGTTATTGTATTTACCACATTGCCTTTTTATACCCATGTTTTACTAGGAAATAGGAGATTTTTACATGGTAAAATGAATTAATGCAACCCCATGGACACCTTATCATGTACTAGATGAGAGGCAGGCTGTCTCACAAGCTGAGTGCCTCCCCATATACCAGTTTTGGTACCATTTGTAAGATACTTTGTTTCTCATTTGAATTATGAGCCCACAGTTTATAGAGAGGTTCCTAACAAGATCTTCTTAAAATATTCGTGTCAACTGTAATAGAACATCTGTATTCCTCCTTTTTATTGAACGTAGTTAGGTCTCATTCTAGTACAGGATCTGGGTCTGACTGTAGCTGACCTCTTCTCCAATGCTTGAATGTAAGACTTGGATGTCATCACTACTATGCTTGTGAAAGGGAGAGATGGCTTTGCACTGACATTTTGAGCCATCTTGTAGGATACATGTTCCATCATTTTCTTGGTATCACCAGAATTTTCTTTGGGATTGGAGTAAAAAACTTAAGGTACCAAAGAGACTTCACTTTTATCCATATTGTTTTCATTTGTTTTCTGTTTAACCTAAGTGGGCTTAACATAGATGGCTGTGTTTATTGGAGGTTTAATTGTCTATTTCCAACATAAATTACATTGTCATCATGGAGCTACTAACGGCATTGCCTAACCTGTCTTTGATAGACAGCCTTGCCACCTAGTACAATGAAATGGGACCAGCAAGACTGAATGGGTTATTAAACATTTTAAATCAAACTGTGGTTAATTTATCCTCCCATCTTCCATGCCTACTTTCTAGGGGTGACAAAGAGTTAACCATTTGTGGTATAGTGGTCAACAACTTTTCCAAGCTTACATAAGTTGATGTGGCATTTATTTTACAAATATACCATCATTATGGTATATGTTGTTTAGAAACTTTATGTTTTTGTAATATATTGTGGACAAATTTCTAGACATATTTCTAAACCAATAAATACAGCTTACCTATGGTGACTTTTGATATGTATTGTAATGCATTTATCTGCTTCTCAGTTTTGGGAAATGTAGGTTAACTATTTTTACTGCTGCATATAACTTTGTAATGTGTATATGTCTATATTAATGCACTTGGATTCCTAATTTTATTAGATTTCTAGGTATGGTGTTGTTGGATCATCAGTTATGCATACTTCTGATTTTAGTAGCTATTGTGAAGTTGTCCTTGAAATATTTCCCAGTCCAGCGTGTAGCTGTGGTGTAATGGCAGTGCTGATTTTCACTGAAACTTGTACATGATGGATATTATCAATCCTTTAAAATTTTAGCCAATCTAATAGGTGAAAATAATATTTATAACTTAAGTCTAATTAAAATAGTAATGGCCATGAATAAAAAAGACCAAATAATGATGGGTTATGTATTTTAAAAAGTGCATAGCCCACATTTCCTCTAACCACAGGAGTCATCTTGGGAGTTACAGGTAGAAATATTAACGTTTTCTAAATGTAGTGCTTCTTGGAGGTTGATAAACTTCCTAGGCATAACTTAGTGGGTTTTTTTTCTTTTTCTATTTATTTACTTATTTATTCTAACAGAAAGATATCATGGCCAGATTTTAATATCAAAGAAAGAATTCCAGACTTAGAGCACACAGGATAGGGACAGTTGGGTGAGTATCTGCTTCCAGTGCATCACGACAAACTTGTTTCTTACTCTTCTTCTCTCTTCTCTAAGCCTTTCCAACTCATCTTCTCCTATTGTTTCTTCAGGGTCCAGCTCTAAGAGGCGTGTCCTCTCTTTAAGCCCATGCTCAGGTTGAGTCAGCCCGCCTTTATGTTTTCCTTCTGCCTCCTGGCTTGCATCTACTTTGCAAGGTGGAAGATTTCCTTCTGCCTCTGTGTTTGCTCTTCCAAAGGACTGTTTTCCTCTGCCTTTGGCATGTTCTGTGGTTTCCCTTCATTTTCTTCACAAGACCTTTCCATGTCGAGTATTATCCTATTATTTCCTTTTTGAATAATCTGGAAGGATTTCTCATACTTTTCTCCTCCAGTAATAAGGGGCTGCTGCAGGGAAACAGCTGAAACAATTTTAGAATTGCAAGAATCACATAGTGAACCCCTATATTCTCTTCACCCAGATTTTCCCCCACATTTTTGTGTTATCTTTCTCTTATTTTCTCTTTCTTCCTCATCCTTCCTTCCCTCTTTGTGTCTCTCTGTCTCTCCTCTACATTGTTATTTTATGAACTATTTCTTGAGTAAGTTGCAGATACTCTGTCTCTTTAAACCAAAATATTTTTCAGCATTCACTTTCAAAGAGCCTGGATATTCCTCATCATTAACCTAGGTACAGTTTTAAAATCATTAAATTTATCAGTAGAATGAATAGATTACATTAATATACAGTCTGTAGATTTCTCCAATTGTCCAAACAATGTTCTTTATGGCAATTTATCCCTTTATTCAGGACCCAAAAAAGGATCCTGTATTCATTCAGGTGATATGTTTCTTTAGTCTTATTTAATCTGGAACAGTTTCTCATTCCTTTTTTTGTCTTCAATAGCATTGGTATTCTTGAAAGTTAGTGGCTAGTATTTTGTAAAAGGATCCCTCAAATTTTGAATTTTTTGCTATTTCCTTATGAACAGGTTTAGGTTATACATTTTTGGCAGGAATACTTCATAACTGATGCATGTCTGCCTCTGATTCATATCAGGTGGCAAATGATGTCACTTTATCTTGTTGTCAGGAGCATAAACTTTGATCATTTGGTTCAATTAATATCCACTAGGTTTCTCCACTTTAAAGTTAACAATCCTTTATAATGAATATTCTGTGGGAAGATCATTTGAAACTATCTAAATGTCCTGTAATCAAACTTTTACACCATAGCTTTAGCAGTCACAGGTAATTCTTAGCAGAACCAATGGTAATTTTTAAAAATATCTGTTACTGGTTATGCGTATTGGTTGGTGTTCTGCTCCGAGAAGTTTGTGTTTCATGGCTTGTGAGCAATGTTCAACAAATAATTTTATAACTGAAAATACCGAGTGAAAGAATGAGATGTGATCCACAGAACAAAGCAGGAAAAGGGTTATCTAAAGGGTTTAAATGGGTTTAATATCTAACTGTGGAGAGAAATCCAAGTGGTACACTGAGCTCTTTAAGGGGTGGTTGATGAAATACACATGCTTAGCAAGGGAGATGAGTATGTTTTTAAAGGTAATAAGTTCCAGCCAGGGACATAGCAATGCCATAATTGGCAAGGAGTTCCGTACTTCTCTTGAGCTGACTGTAAGCCATGGCAGAGGACTACAGTGTTAGATGCATCTGAAATTCTGTGTAGATGGTAAATCACTGGTGTTCCTCCTTAGTATTCTTTTTTTTAAATTTTATTTTGGTATCGTTAATCTACAATTACATGTACAATATTATGGTTACTAGACTCCCCATATCATCAAGTCCCCCCATATACCCCATTACAGTCACTGTCCATCAGCATAGTGAGATGCTATAGAATCACTACTGTCTTCTCTGAGTTGTATAGCCCTCCCCGTGACCCCCCCCCACATTGGGTCTGCTAATCGTAATGCCACTTTTTCCCCCTTATCCCTGCCTTCCCACCCATCCTCCCCAGTCCCTTTCCCTTTGATATCTGTTAGTCCATTCTTGGATTCTGTGAGTCTGCTGCTGTTTTGTTCCTTCAGTTTTTTTTCTTTGTTCTTATACTTCACATATGAGTGAAATCATTTGTTACTTGTCTTTTTCGGCTTGGCTTATTTCACTGAGCATAATACCCTCTAGCTCCATCCATGTTGTTGCAAATGGTAGGATTTGTTTTCTTATGACTGAATAATATTCTACTGTGTGTATGTACCACATCTTCTTTATCCATTCATCTACTGATGGGCACTTAGGTTGCTTCCATATCTTGGCTATGGTAAATAGTGCTGCAATAAACATAGGGGTGCATATCTCTTTTTCAAACTGGGCTACTGCATTCTTAGGGTAAATTCCTAGGAGTGGGATCCCTGGGTCAAATGGTATTTCTATTTTGAGTTTTTTGAGGAACCTCCATACTGCTTTCCACAATGGTTGAACTAGTTTGCATTCCCACCAGCAGTGTAGCCTCCTTAGTATTCTTTTGTCATTGCTTTGGTAAGTTTCCATAACCCTTTAGAGTGTCTGAGGTCGACAGTGAAGGAGCTGTATTTGATGCGCTATCAAAGATAAACTCAGCTCTCTCAGTTTTTATTCATGTCTCACCTTTCACTGTCCCTCCAACCAACCCTCTGTGGTGACGTCTGTGTAGCTGATGCAGACTTGCTGCAGTGGTTGTTTCTAAAATCTATACAATTCTCAGTTCTGTTCCATGTTCTCTCTAATCAGAAAACTATAAGCAGTCTACTAATTGTAACTCCTCACATTGTATGCTAGTTAAATAAGGTTTCCCGAATAAAGGTATTTAACTTTTGGAAAATGACTTGGTTGAACTGCTAGAATGTTCTTAAACATCCTGAATATGAGGAGTTTCAAAATCTAGCTTGTTGCTCAGGTTCAGGCCACCTGTTATGAATACATATGTCATACCAGTTCATAAATTGTAAATCAGTGCAGTGTATTTACAGAGGAACGGACATGACCTAAGTCTTTAGTTCAAATGGTGATCTGAATATTCCCTGTATCTAACTTTGTACTTAGTCTTTAATGGAAGGCTTAATAAATATTGTCATTAAATCCAAGTAGCAGAAAATAGAAGTGCCAAAATTACTGATTATAATGAAATACCAATTAAATGAATGTGCAGTGAATGAACTTGTCATTTGGGGAAGGGGAAATCATTGAAGAGGCATTAAGAGACCAAAGGAAGTCTCTTGCCATTTTCATGTAAATAATGTTGAGTTCTATGTAATACTAAAGCATATCTTGGAAAATTTGAAAACTGCCTGGCTAAAACATATCTTCCTTTCTTCCATGAGGCCACATAAATACCAGATTGCTGTTTTGGTGTTGATATTATTAAGACAGTTTTATTACCAGATTAATAAATCCTGCCTCAATCTGGCAAATCTTTAAAATTTTCATGAATAAAGGGAGTTTTTTAAAAAATACATAGGAAATCACAACAGGAAGCCGTGTTACTCTTTATTCTCTAGGATGGTAATAGAAATTGTGGTGCCAAACACTTTTTGACACAGGAAGAAATACAGAGTAGTCCCAAAGAGAGCTCAACCTCTCTAATTTCAAATATAAATGGAATCCGTGTGTCCTTACCCTGGAGAAGAGGGGGGGGGGGCAACGTGGCTGAGTCTTTTTCATGAAGAAAAGCACTTTCAAGTGGTATGAAGTTGAAATGAGGATGTAAAGGGGGGTAAACATACGGATGATCACAGAACACAGTGACTTCCCATTAGAGGCCCAATAATTACTGTGAACAATCTCCAGTCACGGAGGAGCCTCTTCCTGCCAGTGGGCGCTCAGTGAGGTAGACCAAGGAAAAGTTTATGGAGAAGAGTGTGATGTTATTTCTCCCTATATCTTTGGAGATTCACTAGTCTCTGTTAAATCATTTGCACAGATTCCAGGCCTGTAGCTTTTCTGGTAATTGGGTTAACTAGTACAGGACATTAATTCTAAGGCAAAACTATACAAATGGTTAAAAATACTATCCATATTTATTTCACAGTTTGAAATAATTCTTTTCTACAATGTTCTACCTACTTGCCCTGTTCAATGGCTGTATTGTATTCATAATTAACATGCCAATTGTTTTGTTTTTCAAAATTTCCAGAATTTGATTTCTATGGTAGTAAAGTTTTCTATGTATTCAAAGAAATTAGGTAAAGATCACTGTGGACAAAATACTGGTAAGTTAGAAAAAGTGGGAAGGCAAGTTACATTGTTATTTCAACAGTCAAATGTTTACTAGATGGTGTTTACTAGATGGGTTGACATGGAAATGTTGAGAAGTACTAGGATTTAGGACTTATTTTGAAAGTATTGTCAGTCCTACTTGATAAAATATTAAATGGTGGGATGAGGAGAGAATTCAAATAGGACAATTATGATCAGGGCCTGAACAACTGAGTAAATGATGATACCATTTACTGTGCTAGGGAAGGTTGGGTTTCTCAGACTGTATAAGAAAGAGATCTGTTTTGCCAGTTTTATATTCATATTAAAACAATGAGTTAAGATGTTGATTTTTAAGGAAGAGATGGGACTCTGGAGTGCACGGAGATGTTGGGGCTTGAGATATTACTGGAGATTAACCAGTAAAGGTTTGTTACTTATGGCCACGGGAAAGGATGAGACCTAGAGATGGAATATATGTGGAAGCAGGAATATATAAGATCTTGGATCTATCATTTAGATATAGAGTAAATGAGGATCCATTAAAGGAGACTGTTAATGATGGATAGATTCAGTTAGTGAAAACTAAAGGGTTATATTATCCCTGAAGGGAAATAAAGAATGAGTTTCAAGAAAGAAAGGGGCAACAGGTAGCTTTCATATGGCATTGAAAGGCACAATTAAGTTTGGAAGTAAAGAAAGGAAATATCATTGAATTTACGTAAAAGTGCTGTATGGAGAGGGAGGGTAGGTGGTACTTTTATTATTGGCTAGGCCAAAGCAAAGGATCCTCCTAAGATGACAGTTGGTCCTGTAATGATGTTACCAGTGTCAGCCTGGCACAGATACGTGCTGACACCTTGTGAATTGCTTGCACGAATCCTATAAAATGAAGATGCCTCTCAGTTGTACAATTTGAGATAGTATTCAGTATTTCACATTACACGCATATAGGACAGAACTGGCTGTCTTCATTTCAACTCCTCAGTCTTTCAAAAATAACATAAGTGTGATTTTTTTCTTGTGTTCCCACTTGTTTTTGTCTCTATGCTATTGCATGCATTTGACCACAGTAGACTATCTCATTAAGGTAAAATTGCTCAATAGTTCCAGACATCTTGGCATTGGGAAATGATGAGCAAGAGAGAAGAATGGGTGAGGAACCAAGTGAAAGTGAAAGAAAAAGTAACAACCTAATCCAGAAGTGAAAAAGGAGTAAAGAAAAGATGGTCCTAGGAATCAAGGGAGTGAAGAAAGACAATGTACAGAAGGTAGAGTTTTGAAGGAAAGAGCTATAAGGGCAAGGCCAAAGTGTTATTTTTTTTATATATAATTTATTTTGGTATCATTAATCTACAATTACATGTGCAATTTTATGGTTATTAAACTACCCCCTTCATCAGGTCCCCCCCACCAACCCCATTACAGTCACTGTCCATCAGCGTAGTGAGATGCTATAGAATCACTACTTGTCTTCTTTGAGTTGTACAGCCCTCCCCGTGCCCCCCCAACATTACATCTGCTAATCGTAATGCCCCTTTTTCCCCCTTATCCCTCCCTTCCCACCCATCCTCCCCAGTCCCTCTCCCTTTGGTAACTATTAGTCCATTCTTGGCCAAAGTGTTCTTAACCTACATTTTAGATACCAGTTCTAGAGGACAGTAAATGTCAAAAACACCACTGAGATCAAAGAAAATATGACGGTGGAAGATAATTTTTCCCACTTGAGTATGGAATATTTCCAAAAATTTATTGTACATTGTCTTTCCTAACTAATGATTTAGAAATGAGTCTGGGCATTTTTGGTCTAACCTCTCTAAAAGCCACCATTTAATTTCTCACTTTATGTCCGCCACTTCAGTTGCCAAATTTTGTTTTACTTTTGTGTCTGTTTAACAGACTAGAAAAATGAGCTCCTTTGACAGGGATATTTTCCTATTTCTATTTAACTTCCCATTATCTTACAGAGCCTAGCATGTAGCAGACACATAATATTGTAACTGTGTTGACTATGGTGGTTATTTAATGTGTGGATGAGTGAGATTTTTATGAATTATTCAGCCACTTAAAAGGCAAGAAAAGTAAAAGTTTATAGAGACCCAGCATGGGAGCAGCTCTTTGAGGATATTTTTTTAGGCGTGTTACGGCCATGACTGAGGAAATCATATAGGTTTTGTAGAGTATGCTGAGTTGGAATGTGTAAACATAGATTGTAGTATTGGGAATTGATCATCTGCTGTATTAGACATTCTATGCTAAAAATTATGAGAAGTCCCATTGATACTTGTGGAGAAGTAGAAGGCAACCTTTGTTTTCTTTCTACTTATATGGCATATACCATTAGTGTCCTTTTTCCCTACAGTGTTGCCTCAAACTGAAACAATCTAAAGAGGAAGATTTGTAGACTTGTCCCTCGATAGAATCAATATACTTAGTTGCATTGCTCCTTTTATGTGCAGTTTGTCCCTAGAAAATACTAATTTTCTCTATATTATCTACTCTACTTTTAAAATTGCCTTGAAGGAGAAAATTTGTTGAGACTGTGGGTGGGTCAATGATAATACATTAAGTTGTCAAATATAGTCACTTACTAATGGCTTTCAATTATGAGAAGGAACAATATATTACAGCTGTATGGATGACTTGAGTGAGACCATTCAGTGTCCCCATAATACTGTATGTTGCTGTTGAACTTTCTAACTTCTAAAATCCTTCCTTTGTGTATCTGTTTTCCATCCTACTATGCTGAGTATGATGGGTGTTTCCCAAAAGTGTGATAGTTATATTCATCTGTGTGAACCCAGTTCACTTAATTAACACCGGAATTCAAAGAATGCTGAAGAAATGTCTAATGATGGATGGGGGAGTATGTGTTCCAAATAAGAGACAGAGAGACAATAGGGGGAAAAAAAAAGGCAGTTGTGCCTTTTATATTACTCTTAGGTTCAGAAAGTCCAGGAGAGTGAGACTGCTCGCCTTTCTGGAGATTGTGAAAAGTGACAAATGGCCTATCAGCAGAGAGCTTGCCAAGTTTCAGAGGGTGTTGATTTCTAGGATATTGAAACATTTAGGTGGATAGTAGATAGACCTCCTCTTTTTGCTTTCCTCTGGCTTTTAGTCAGCTGTTTTGGGTATACGTTTAAGACTTTATTACCTTTAGAAAAAGTACTTATGTTAGTTCAGTTTGGAGTAGTGATAGATTCAACCAAAGCACTGCTGCATTGTCTAGTTAACTCATGGTTATCCTAGTTCATGGTACTGCAAGGGATTCCCACCCACAACCCCTTCTCTTCCCCTTCTCTTAGAAAAGAAAGTTCTGACTTGGAGAGAGCATCTGAATGCATCCATTGTAAAATGGTAAATTGTTGGATGGCACTCAGATGTGCAGTGTCTCAGGATCGGTGAATGTGCCTTCATGTAAATAGCTGCATGCCTTGAATCCTGTTTGCTTCGTTTCTTTGTCCACTTCAAACTCATATGTTATATTTATACCTTATCAATATGCATACCAATTTTGATTCACTTTCTTTAACTCTCCTTTTCCCAAAATATATATATAATGAGCTCCTATTGACAGGGATTTTGTCTTTCTATTATTTTGTCTTATGCTGCAATGTCAGAAATTAAAAACTTCATTAAAGCATGATAAATAAAAAAATGTGTAAAGGAATAAGTGAGAGGACACAACATTAAGAGAATATAACAAAAAAGGAGTGATCATGTCATTCAAATAGATGTGATGTTATTTGAGTACTTTGGGAATCTCATGTTTGTTGAAAGAGAAAAACAAAATTTAGTGAATTTTTTCAGTGGTGTAGAAATGTAAATAGTTTAGAGTTCTTGCTTGACTTATTGGATTACATCCTGATAAACCCATTGTATACTGAAAATATAAGTCGAAAATTTATTTAATACAACTAAACTACCGAAAATTATAGCTTAGCCTGGCCTATCTTAAGTGAACTCAGAACATTTAGATTAGCCTATAGTTGGGTAAAAATCCTCTAACACAAAGTCTGTTTTATGATGAAATGTTAAATATCTCACATAGTTTATTGAATACTGCACTGAACGTGAAAAACAAAATGGTTATATGACTACAGAATGTTGTCAGTGTATCAGTTGTTTCTCCTGATGACACATGGCAAACTGGGAGCCTCGGCCTGCTTTTGGCTGCTGGAGCAAGTGTATTTTACCTCATTGCTAGCCTGGAAAAAGATCAAAATTCAAAATTTGAAGTGTCACTTTTACTAAATGTGTATTGCTTTCACACTATTGTAAAGTCAGAAAATTGTAATATGAACCATCACAAGTAAGGAACTGTATATTTTAAAAATAAATAATTGATATTTTCCATAAAAATATCTGAATTTGGGAAATTAGAAAAGGATCACTCTCTGGGGCCTCCTTTGGCTGTTCCGTGTGAATGTTACATACTTGTCACTTTGCTATGGCTCCCAGTTTGCTGACCCTTTTGACTTTCTGCAGAAAAGAGACAAGACCACCACTAACAGTCTGGGTCTGTTTTCAGATTATTGGGATACAAGGGAAATGAGCTTCATTGAACTAAAAACACTCTGTTGCCCATGGAAATATAAGGGCTTCATTGTTGTGCCAATTACTACTACTTTTGTTTGATACTGCTTAAGAAATCTGTATTCCTTAAGATTTTCCCCAGCATTATTGAAGTATAATTGACAAATAAAATTGTAAAATCTTTAAAGTATGATATAAAATTGTAAGGTATATAAAATAATATTTAAAGATGATTTGATTTGATATATGTATACACTGTGGAAGAAGTGCTCTAGTTCAGTTAATTAAAACATGTCATCTCATATATTTACATTTTTCTTGTGAGAAAATTTAAGTTCTAAGAAAATTTCAATTGCATAGTACAGTGCTACCAATTATAGTCACCATATTATACATTAACTCCTCAGTCCTTCTTCATCTTATAACTGAAAGTTTGTACCATTTTTCCAACCCCTCCCTATTTCCTATACCTCATTGCCCCTGGCAACCACTTTCTATTCTGTTTCTGTGAGTTTGACTTTGATTTTTTTTTTTAGATTTCATATGCAAATGATACCATGCAGTATTTGGTTGCTCTTTATATCTGGCTTATATTGGTATATAATGTTCTCCAGGTACACCCATGTTGTCACAAATGACAATATTTCCTTTTTTAAGAGTTAGTAATATTCCTGTGTGTGTGTGTGTGTGTGTGTGTGTGTGTGTGTGTGTGTGTGTGT
>JAQQAC010017683.1:3952213-4060216 GCA_029783875.1 Phataginus tricuspis | reverse complement strand
ATGGTATTTCTATTTTGAGTTTTTTGAGGAACCTCCATACTGCTTTCCACAATGGTTGAACTAATTTGCATTCCCACCAGCAATGTAGGAGGGTTCCCCTCTCTCCACATCCTCGCCAACATTTGTTGTTGTTTGTGTTTTGGATGTTGGCCATCCTCACTGGTGTGAGGTGATATCTCATTGTGGTTTTAATTTGCATTTCTCTGATGATTAGTGATGTGGAGCATTTTTTCATGTGCCTGTTGCTCTGCCCATTTCTTAATTGGATTATTTACTTTTTGTTTGTTGAAGTGCATGAGTTCTTCATATATTTTGGATGTCAACCCCTTATCGGATATGTCATTTATGAATATATTTTCCCATACTGTAGGATGCCTTTTTGTTCTACTGATGGTGGGTGTCCTTTGCTGTACAGAAGCTTTTCATCTTGAAATAGTCCCACTTGTTCATTTTTGCTTTTGTTTCTCTTGCCCGGGGAGATATGTTCATGAAGAAATCACTCATGTTTATGTCCAAGAGATTTTTGCCTATGTTATTTTCTATGAGTTTTATGGTTTCATGACTTACATTCAGGTCTTTGATCCATTTTTAGTTTACTATTGTTTATGGTGTTAGACAGTAGTCCAGTTTCATTCTCTTACATGTAGCTGTCCAGTTTTGCCAAGACCAGCTGCCAAAGAGGCTTTCATGTCCCCATTGTATATCCAAGGCTCCTTTATCATATACTAATTGACTGCATATGTTTGGGTTAATGTTTGGATTTTCTATTCTGTTCCACTGGTCTGTGGGTCTGTTTTTGTGCCAATACCAAATTGTCTTGATTACTGTGGCTTTGTAGTAGAGCATGAAGTCAGGGAGCGTAATTCCCCTGTTTTATTCCTCCTTCTCAGGATTACTTTGGCTATTCAGGGACTTTTGTGGTTCCATATGAATTTTAGAACTATTTGTTCCAGTTCATTGAAGAAAGCTGTTGGTATTTTGATAGGGATTGCGTTGAATCTGTAGATTGCTTTAGGTAGTATAGCCATTTTGACAATATTTATTCTTCCTAGCCAAGAGCATGGGATGCATTTCCATTTGTTAGTGTCCTCTTTAATTTCTCTTAGGAGTGTCTTGTAGTTTTCAGGGTATAGGTCTTTCACTTCCTTCGTTAGGTTTATTCCTAGGTATCTTATTCTTTTTGATGCAATTGTGAATGGAATTCTTTTCCTGATTTCTCTTTGTGTTGGCTCATCATTAGTGTATAGGAAAGCAACAGATTTCTGTGTGTTAATTTTGTATCCTGCAACTTTGCTGAATTCAGATATTAGTTCAAGTAGTTTTAGAGTGGAGTCTTTAGGATTTTTTATGTACAATATCGTGTCAACTGCAAATAGTGACAATTTGACTTCTTTACCAATCTGGATGCCTTGTATTTCTTTGTTTTGTATGACTGCCATGGCTAGGACCTCCAGTACTATGTTAAATAACAGAGGAGAGAGTGGGCATCCCTGTCTTGTTCCCGATCTTATATGAAAAGCTTTCAGCTTGTCACTGTTAGTATGATGTTAGCTGTGGGTTTGTCATATATGGCCTTTATGATGTTGAGGTACTTGCCCTCTATACCCATTTTGTAGAGAGCTTTTATCATGAATAGAGGCTGAATTTTGTCAAATGCTTTTTCAGCATCTATGGAGATGATCATGTGGTTTTTGTTCTTCTTTTTGTTGATGTGCTGGATAATGTTGATGGATTTTCGAATGTTGTACCATCCTTGCATCCCTGAGATGAATCCCACTTGATCATGGTGTATGATCCTCTTGATGTATTTCATTAGGGATATTGGTCTGTAATTTTCTTGTTTGGTGAGGTCTTTGCCAGGTTTTGGTTTTAGAGTGATGTTGGCTTCATAGAATGAGTTTGGAAGTATTCCCTCCTCTTCTATTTTTTGGAAAACTTTAAGGTCAATGGGTATTATTTTTTCTCTATATGTCTGGTAGAATTCAGAGGTGAATGCATCTGGCCCCGGGGTTTTGTTCTTGGGTAGTTTTTTGATTACGGATTCAATTTCCTTGCTGGTGATTGATCTGTTTAGGTTTTCTGTTTCTTGCTTGGTCAGTCTTGGAAGGTTGTATTTTTCTAAGAAGTTGTCCATTTCTTCTAGGTTTTCCAGCTTGTTAGCATATAGATTCTCATAATATTCTCTTATAATTCTTTGTATTTCTGTGGGGTCCATCGTGATTTTTCCTTTCTCATTTCTGATTCTGTTTATGTGTGTAGATTCTCTTTTTCTCTTAATAAGTCTGGCTAGGGGTTATCTATTTTGTTTATTTTTTTCAAAGAACCAGCTCTTGGTTTTATTGATTTTTTTCTATTTTATTCTTCTCAATTTTATTTATTTCTTCTCTGATCTTTATTATGTCCCTCCTTCTGGTGACTTTGGGCCTCATTTGTTCTTCTTTTCCCGATTTCAGTAATTGTGTCTTTAGGCTATTCATTTGGGATTGTTCTTCCTTCTTTAAATAGGCCTGTATTGCAATATACTTTCCTCTTAGAACTGCCTTTGCTGCATCCCACAGAAGTTGTGGCTTTCTGTTATTGTTGTCATTAGTATCCATATATTGTTTGATCTCTTTTTTAATTTGGTCATTTACCCATTGATTATTTAGGAGCATGTTATTAAGCCTCCATGTATTTGTGAGCCTTTTTGTTTTCTTTGTACAATTTATTTCTAGTTTTATACCTTTGTGATCTGAGACATTGGTTGGTAGAATTTCAATGTTTTTCAATTTACTGAGGTTCTTTTTGTGGCCTACTATGTGGTCTATTCTTGAAAATGTTCCATGTGCACTTGAGAAGAATGTGTATCCTGCTGCTTTTGGGTGCAGAGTTCTGTAGATGTCTGTTAGGTCCATCTGTTCTAGTGTGTTGTTCAGTGCCTCTGTGTCTTTACTTATTTTCTGTCTGGTTGATCTGTCCTTTGGAGTGAGTGGTGTGTTGAAGTCTCCTAAAATGAATGCATTGTTTTCTATTTCCTCCTTTAATTCTGTTAGTATTTGTCTCACATATGTCGGTGCTTCTGTGTTGGGTGCATATATATTTAGAATGGTTATATCCTCTTGTTGGACTGACCTCTTTATCATTATGTAATGTCCTTCTTTATCTCTTGCTACTTTCTTCGTTTTGCAGTCTATTGTGTCTGATACAAGTACTGCAACACCTGCTTTTTTCTCTTTGTTGTTTGCATGAAATATCTTTTTCCATCCCTTCACCTTCAGTATATCTTTGTTTTTGAGGTGAGTCTCTTGTAAGCAGCATATAGATGGGTCTTGATTTTTTCTCCATTCTATTACTCTGTGTCTTTTGATTGGTGCATTCTGTCCCTTTACATTCAGGGTGATTATCGATAGATATGTACTTATTGCCATTGCTGGCTTTAGATTCGTGGTTACCAAAGGTTCAAGGGTAGCTTCTCTACTAACAGTCTAACTTAACTTTCTTGTTAAGTTATTGTAAACACAGTCTGATGATTCTTTATTTGTCTCCCTTCTTATTCTTCCTCCTCCATTCTTTATATACTAGGTGTTTTATTCTTTGCCTTTAGTTAATATTTGGGTGGTCTGCTTTCTTTGCTATGATTTTATTTTCTCTGGTGACATCTTTTTAGCCTTAAGAGTGCTTCCATCTAGAGCCGTCCCTTTAAGATATCCTGTAGAGGTGGTTTATGGGAGGCAAACTCCCTCAGCTTTCACTTTTCTGGGAATTGTTTAATCCCTCCTTCAAATTTAAATGATAATCATCTTTGATTTCTTCGTTTCTTCCTTTCTCACTCCATTCCTTTGTGATTTTATGTAGTAATATGCTCTGATTCCTCCTCCTTCATTTTTGTTATATCTAGTATAGGCTTTTGCTTTGTGGTTACCTTGAAGCTTTCATAAAACTGTTTATAACAGTTTATTTTTAGCTGATAACTTCAGATGAATACCATCAGTCTTCTACCCTTACATATTATGTTTTTGTTATCACAATTTGCATCTTTTTATACCGTATAGACATTAACAAATTACTGTAATTAGTTATTTTTAATACTTTTGCCTTTTAACTTTTGTTCTAGAGTTATAACTGATTTATCCATCACCATTACAACATTAGAGTATTCTGAATTTAACTATATATTTTCCTTTACCAATAAGTTTAATACTTTCATATGGTTTCCTCTTTCCAATTAACATCTTTTTTTTTTTCATCTTGAAGAATATAACATCTTTTAACATTTCTTGTAAGGCTGGTGTAGTAATGATAAACTCTCAGTTTTTTGTTTACTTGAAACGTTCTCTATCTCCCTTTTAATTCTGAAGAACCACTTTGCTGGGTATCATGTTCTCAGTTAGTAGTATTTTTCTTTCAGCATTTTGAATATGTCATCCTGCTCCCTTCCGGGCTGCATGGTTTCTGTTGAGAAAATCTTGATAGCCTTATGTGATTTCCCTTGTACATAACTCTTTGCCTTTATTTTGCTGCCTTTAGGATTCTCTCCTAATCTTTAACTTTTGACAAGTTAAATATAATGTTCCTTGATATGAGTCACTTTGGGTTCTTTGTATTTAGTATTCCCTGGTATTCTTTGATGTGGATGTCTGTTCTTTTTCCCATGTTAGGAACATTTTCAGCCATTATTCCTTTGAATAAGCCTTCTACTTTTTCTCACTCTCCTCTGCTTCTGGGACCTTTATAGTGTATATTTTACCCTGTTTGATGGTGTCCATAAGTTCCTTAAGCTGTCTTCACTTTTTCAGTCTTCCGTTTTGTTTTGTTTGGGCTTATGTGGATGGATTCTAATGCCCTGTCTTCAGTTTCACTGATCCTGTCTTCTACTTGATCTAATTTACTTTTGAACCCCTTTATTGAAATTTTCAGTTCATTTATTGTATTCTTTAAGTTCGTGTTTTATATTTGGTACTTTAAAATTTTTTCTCTTTGTTGAAATTCTCACTTTGTTCATGCATTGTTCTCCTGACCTCAGCATCTTTATCACCGTTATTTTGAACTCTTTATCAGCTAAATCACTTGTCTTTATTCTATTAAGATCTGTTTCTAGATGCTTGTCTTTTTGTTTGTTTGTTTGGAACATATTCTTCTGTTTCTTCATTCTCCTTGCCTCTTTGTGTTTCTGTGCATTAGCTAAAACAGCCACCTCTCCCCATCGTGACAGAATGGTCTTATGTAGGAGACGAAACTGGTTGATCAGCCTGTCCAAGCTTCTAGTTGTCTCTCAAACTTCTGTGATTATCTCATCCTCCTTCTTTGTTCTTGTGGCTCCAGTAAGTGTGGTTGTGCCAAGATCCAGTAATGTCCCAAAGAAGAGGATCACAGCTGTCACTTAGATGCAGGATGATTAGAAGTTTATTCCTCGGGAGGCAGCTGGGAAAGTATATAGTTAAGACCCTTCCAGGTAGAAACTGGGAAATGGATGTTTTGGCTGCTCCCTGTGTTTTGAGCCTGGGTGTTTAGCCATGCCATAAGGGGTTCTTCTGTACCTTCCAAGAGATATTTCTTTATCTGCTGTAGTCCCATAAGACTGTAATGCAAGCTCCCTTGGCTGTTAGAGCCAGGAGATGTTGGGGTTGTTCCTCAATGGCCATCACAAAGGCTAGGGCACCACATATGTGTTGTAAAACCTTCTTCCAGAAATACTGGTAACTTGGTTTTATTATTGGAGTGGGCTGGAAGGAGAAGCTGTGAGACATGTGTGTCTGCTTCCCCTGTGTCTGAGGAAGATTGCAGTGAGTCCTTAGATGCCTCCTAAATTAGAAGACTGGCCTTTAGACAGCAGCTTTTAAAGTACACAAATAAATCTCTCTCAGGCAAGGACTGGGAGATAGATAGGCAGTTTTGCATTTCCTCTGTGCATCCCTGGGACCACAGAATTTGTGAATGTTTGCACACCAGTTTTGAGAATTGCTTTATTTGCTATACCCTTGTGAGTCTCATGGACACACGCTCCATTGGCTTTTAGAGCTCTGGGTTTTGTGAGCTCATCCCTTTTTATAGGAATCTTAAAAGTTGGGTGCTAGATGTGGGATCCAAGCCTTTTGCTCTTCAGGGAGAAGCTAGAAGTTGGGGATTTCCTCCATTATATGGTGCTCTGCTGGGTGTGAAGTTTATGGTAAGACTGTGTCTTAGCCTTTCCTGTTGGTCTCCTTGTGGGTATTTTCTTACTTGTCTGGCATGCAGGAGTCTCTTAACTAGTTTCTAGATGTCTTCCAGTGGAAATTGTTCCATGTGTAGGTGTACCTTTGGCGTGCCCATGGAGAAAGGTAGCTTCTTATGTCATCATCTTGGTTTACTCCCAACTCTAAAAATTTTTAATCTTATTCCTCAGTCAAAATTTTTACCTTTGCTCTGACATTGTTTTCCCAAGTTTTAAGTGTTTTTTTAATAATACTTAAATCTGGTTTTCTTAGCCTTGGATCAAGTACCCTACTTTAATAACAGTAAAAATGCTTCTACCAGATCTCTTCCTGAGGTTGGAACCATCATTCTAAGGTTACATTTTAGTCCTGTGCTGACATTCTTTCAAATAAGGATGCTTAAGTTTAAAACTTAAGTAAGAACATATAATTGTGGAAAATTAGAGAAACTTTCATTAGCTACATGAATGTATAAATCCTTCACTATTTACTTTTTTTTCTTTAAAGACATTTTATTATATGGATTTCTAATTTTTCTCATGGTCAGTGAATATATTTTATATCAGTTGAATGACCTTAAGGCTGGTTTTTGGCTAATTATGGTTTATCTTAATGAATGCACTATAGCCACTTAAGAAAAATACATTAATTCTGAAGTTGTTTGCTATAGTGTTTTATAAATGTCTGTTAGGTTGAGATGGTTGAGAGCATGATTCATATCCTCTCTTACTGTTATTCTGTCTTGTTCTATAAATTACTCAAATAGAGTTTAAATCACCAACTGTGATCTGGATTTGTCTCTTACTCCTTTCATTTCTGCTGGTTTCATTTCATGTAATTTGAAACTCTTTGAGTCACATGAGTATTCATGGTTCTTATGTTTTCCTTAAATTAACCATCTTATATTATTAAATGTCTCCTTCTCTGGTAATACACTGTCTTGAAGTTGGTATTATCTGATGTCTATAGCCATTCTAGTCTTCTTATACTTACTGATTGCAAGGAGGATTTAAGTCTATCATTTTTATTGTTTGTTCCTTCATAAATGTGAACTCCATTCCAGTGTCTGGTTTTTTTCTATCCCTTCTTATTGCCTTCTTCTTTTTTTTTTTAACATCAACGTTTTTTAAACTTTAATTTCATTTAAATATTTACCAAATGCTTGATTTGTGCTTAGGGATGCATAACAGAGAGAAGAATCAGGACAGTGTTATTGCCTTCTTTTTGATTGTTTGAAATTTTTTTGAAGAATTCTATTTTCCTCTGTCCTTTAAATTCTACCACTTTGAATATTTTTAGTGGTTGTTGTAATGATTTAAAAATACGTATTAATTTTTTCAATCTTTTAAGAGTAAATATTATATCACTTCATATATGCCCATTTCCATAGTCCCTGCCTCCTTTTATGCTAGAGTTGTCAAATATGTCTACATGTACTATAAACCCAATAGCCAATGGTATAATTGTTTTAAGTATAATTTATTTTAAATAATTTAAATGGGAAAATAATATTTCATATTTACTGAATATTAACCAGTTTCAATGTTCTTAATTGTATCCTGAAGATCCATGTTTTCTTATGCTATCATTATCTACCTTCCCAAAGAACTTCTTTAGCACCAGTTCTACTGGTAATAATTTTTCTTAGTTTTCTTTTATCTGACAGTATCATTTTTTTAGTCCTCTTTTTTTGAGGGACATTATTACTGAATATAGATTATGGTTTGGCTTTTTTCCCTAGTACTTTAAAGATACTACTTCACAATTTTCTGGCCTTCACTGAAAATAACCATTTCCTTATTTGGGTATGAGTATAGAAAACAGAAATTTTGGCTAGTAAGGTAGAATGCGATAAATACTTTAACAAAGCATATTTATGAAGAACTCTTAACTAAACAGTTTGTTTTATATTTTCACTCTCTGTGTCTTTTTCACAGTTTTGATAAAATGAGCCCTTTATGACAGGGCTACTGGTTTTGTTTGTATTCTTGTCTTACCTAGAAAGTCATTTAGGAAATAGTAAGTCCATATTTTTAAATGGTTGGTTTTGCTTCAATGGTTTTTATAGTGAAATAATAAGTTAGTTAGAAGTGAATGGGTAACTATGTTAAAGAGAAAAAACAAGGCAAAAAGATTGTTGGTGAATTGATGATAAATATATAACTTGTTTAATTGATAACTACCATTGTTATCAAACAATAAAAATATGGAATATTTTGTGAATTGTATTGTGAAGTAAACATTTGATCTGAGTTCTCGTAACACGGTATTGATCCAGATTTTGAAACACCATATTTTTATTGAAGATAAGTAGAACATAGGGACTTTACAGCTTCTAAATTTGGGAAAGATTAATTTATCTTCCAATTGTGTCTGTTTAATGTGAATGACATAGTTTTCACTTTGACATAACCCCCACGTATCAACTCTCTTTAAAATCATACAAGAAAGGGGAGCTGTTTTAGTTTTTGCAGTGTATACTATCACCAAAATATACTGTGCTTCTATGATTTTTTAAGAACTTTAGAAGTAGTATTCCAATAGACATGTAAGATAAATAACTTTCTGTGGAAACAGAAGTGCTCAGTTTTGAGAAATACTTTAAGTGATGCCATTATGTCTTTATCAATTCTGCCCATATTCTACACTTACCTAATTTCTATTTATATATCTATTGACTTATCTTCTGTAATTTCTATATATCTTATCTACCTATAAGTCATCTATCTACTTATCTATCAGTCATCCATCTTATTGTCTGTGAGTATTTCAGTCATTTATCTGTTCTGCCATCATAAGAGGCAGAAGAGCATAGCAGTGGAGAACCGAGGGAGTTACCTCCCATATGAAAGGACAGTGGTCTTTGAGGTGATGATGTATAAAGGAGGAAGCAAGAAGAGAGCATGAGGACTGAGGGTCATTAACTCAGGGACCCACCCAAACAGGAACTCTGGCCTTATTACTGTGCTTGCCTTCAAAAGTGCAAAATAGAGCTTACATCCTGAGTCATTTTAACATGAGAAAATTTAAACTAAATATGACTACTCTTTTTTAGTGTTCCTATACAGCCATATTTTAAAACTCAGTTTTAATCACTTGGAGTTATCATCTGAGTCTTTGTTAAACTGAAATGACAAACATTTTCTATAAAGGGCCAAATAACGAAGTTTCAGTTTTTCAAGCCTTATCACCTCTATGCAGCTAAACTACTCTGCTGTTGGATGGAAGCAGAAAACACAACATATAATTGAGTGAGTGTTACTGTGTTCCAGTAAAACTTTATTTACAATAACAAGGTGTGGTTTTGAGATTACCAATCCCTGAACTAGAGCATTGGTTTAACTAGAACCTGAAAAACTGGGTTAACTCAGCCACATGGTGAAAATATTTGAGAATTATTTCCCCATTTTATTTTCATGAAAATTACTTTTGCTCCTTTGCTAATTCTCATTCATTAGAAGTGACATAAAGGAGTACTGTATAACATCATAACCAAAACAATGTAAAACTTGCATTGTATAAGGGATTGGAGTGATACGCACACCTTTCCAGTATAACCAATAAATTATATTTCGAAATTGAATGTATTTCTCCCACATTCCATCTATAAAGTTCCCAAGGAAATGGTGTCCAGATTATTGTGTCCAGATTATTGTCTTCCTCCTTTTCCTCTTTAGCACAGTTCAAACCAAAACATTGTTTCTTAGCTTCCCTGGTAGTATCCACCTTCCCAGTGCAATGACTTCTGTCTATTTTGACTTCATTTGAGCAGTTGTAATTGTTTTAACATCTCAGAATAGGATTCCTGTATTCCAAGGCTGTTGCTATTTAAACTAGTTTTAAAAAAATGAGTCAACAATATACATAGCCAATGGATAAAATATTTAATCCAATGAAACTGTACTCCAAGTTTGCTCTTGTTTGTCCCTGTTATCTACATTGCAGGGTTTAGAAAAGAGGAAAAGAAAATCTAAAACCTGCTAAATTAAAACTAAATTTGGGCTATTTCTTATTTTGTAGTCAATTAAAAATATATATGTATGCTTACTTGAAACCTATATGACCAATTTAGTGTTAATATTCTATAAAAGACTCACTCAAATTAATTAGAAAAAGACAAGCATCCCAGTATAAAAGTGGGAAAGCACATACATGAACAAGTCATAAAAGAAAAACATTGTGAATGGCCAAGAGCATATACAAATATGCTAAACTGTACCAAACTATAATTCAATAAATATATATGAAATAATTTTATATTATTATAATTATATAATGAAATAATTAAATATGTGTGTATATGCAAATATACACACAATAAATAAATCAACAATTACTTGTCTTTTTTCACCTATCAGATTAGCAGGTATATTTGTGAACAAAGTTTGGGGAATTTGGGACTCCAGGTGTGTTATAGTCTTTCCAGAAGACAGTGGAAAATATTTATCAAATGGAAATCAGCACATTTTAACTGACAATGTTATTTTTAGAAATTTATCTTTGGGATATAATAGGAAGAGTTCAGAGATGTATGTAAACTCAAGGGTACTCATTGTAACATTAGTTATACTTGTAAAATTGTGAATAACCTGTTTATCAAGTCATAGTGCTAAGGAAATTAGTGATGATACATTTATCCATTTGGATTGTATTCAGTTATATATGGTAATGTATATATGATAATAGTAATACATATTCAAATTACTTGATATGAAAGTCTAGGTTTTGCCAAAGTTCATTTATCCACCAGTTGAATACCAACTATGTCTGTGACATTAATATTCTATTTCATTCATGTAAAATGATATACGTATGTGCTTGTTTGTATATAGTCAATAAACCAGTTTTATAGGAGAAGTTTTTAAACGTTGATAGTTCTGGTCATTATTGTACTGTTTCATTTGTGTGTGTGTGGTCATACATGTAGTTTCAAATATATATATATTTCAATTATATATAGCATTTACTGAGTTCTCAGGATATGGACACATGCTGAGATAAACACTAGTTCATGGATTATCTCAGTGCTCATAATAACCATACAGAGTAGGATATGTATTCCTTTTTTGAAGATAAGGAAATAGATATTGTTTGATTTTGTAATCCATCCTATTATTCACAACTTAAAAAAATAAAAACAGAACCCTATGGTGTAACAATTTTTGGAAGTTAGTTAAAATATTTATAGTTTGCTAAATACATTGAACAAAACCATGTTTTGGGGAAAAATGTACCTTTTTGAGGTCATGTTCATTTTCCCTCTGTCTTTAAGGTCAGAGCCATGAGAATTTTCAAGTACTGTTCCTCAAGCTAAAAAATGTAAGTGTTCAGATACTACAGGAACTGGAGAAAATGATGAACAGGACATTGGTTTGTGGAGAATCCCATGGTATAAAGCTACAAAGAATGACCTCTAGAAAAATGGGGTACCAGTGCTTAGGAGATGGGACACTGTGTGCTCAGCAGGAACTGTTTCATAGATAGAGCACTGGAATGCCATGGAGGCACAGATCAAAGTCCAAAGAGAAATGGCAAATAAGACGAGGGCCACTGAATGGAAGAAATCAACTTTGGAATAGACCTGATGATAGGTAATACCAAGACATAAATACTGCAGATATTCAGAAGTCCAATTAGTATCTCTGAGTGATGAAGAACTCCCCACCTGATACAGATTTAAATGTCATAATCTCCTGTTAGAATATTACTTTCCAATTATAATTTATGACAATATGGTCTATATTCTAAACTATCTACCTCCTTTGAATATTTATTACATAATCAGTTCACTCTTCCCCAGTTATTTGTATTCATTCTAATTATTTTCTAAAGAAAATATTTTGTCTTGCAAGTGTAATTAAAATGATAAGCAGAGAGAATTGTGACACATTTTGCCTGTCTATGCCACAACAGTGGCTAAAGTATGTTTAGAAATATGACTGGTTTATAATGTGAGTGATCTCTTTCTAACTTTGTCTTTTTATCGCCTGGTATTTTAAGGAGAAATGGACTACATAAGATACTCGCTGCTGGTGCTCTAGAACATTGAAATGCTGAAGGAGGAAGATAAGTACAGAAAGAAAAAAACAGTCATCAATGGGTAAGGCTGAATCTGAGAGATTCATAGCAGTGAGCTACCTCTGGTTTTGATCTTGATACAATTTGGGGATGTTTGGAAATGGCAAATCTCTTTAAGGATGAGGAAACTCATGATGATAAGATGTTTATAATATTAAACTAGTTTGTGAAGGAATGAATGGATAAATAGGGTGCAAAGTAAGGTTCTTTAATAACAATATGTAATAAATGTAGGAATGATAGGCTGTAAATGAACATTTAGCAATAATCATAATTGTTTCAACCAGGAACCATTAAATGATGATGAAACTTTTTGGCAAAAATTTGAGGAAAATGGGATACTTTTATAGTCTGTGATTATCTCCTCCATGGTATACTTGTCAGTTACAAAGAGAAAATAACTTCCTATTTAGAGAACCTGACAGACATCACCTGAGTACTACCAGTAATACGGCCACATGACATCACTGATTAAAAAGCATGGAGAAGAACACAACCTTGTCTCTTTAGTATCTCAGACAAAAATACATAAACCTGAATCTACTCATAAGGAAACATCAGACCAAAATTAAGTGACATTTTATAAAAATAAAACTGGCATTTAGTCTTCAAACATACTCATATCACTTAGAAAATGTTTCAGACTAAATAGATGTGAAAACTGAATACAGCATTGATCAGGATTTCCATAAAAGACATTAAAAAGAAAAATTGGCAAATTCTAAGACGGTCCATCAAATACATTATAGTATTACATAAAGCAAGTATTAATTGCCTAACTTTAACAGTGATTCTGTGGCTATGTAACAGAAAATCCTTATTTTTAAGAAATAAAATAAGATTTAGGGGTTAAGGGTACATCATAGCTGCAATTTCCAAACTGTTTGGATAATAATATGTGAATATACATATTTCAAAAAATAAGTAGAGAAAGTGAAAAAAGGCAAATAAATGTAGTATAAAATGCTAGCAAATACAGAATTCAAGTGAAAATTATCCAGGAATTATGGGTACTCTTGAATCTTCTCTTTAAGTTTGAAAGTAGGTCAAAATTATAATGCAAAAGAATATGTAAGATGAGCATATGGCTTCCAGTGTATATACATGCTCAGGAAATAGGAAAATGTAGAGTAAGTGCATGAATAGTGTGGTACCAGTTGGCCTTATCTGTACCTGCATTTGAACCATTTACATTAGAACAAGTCTTCTTAAAATTCTCAATTCTTTCAAGGAAGGATTTCAAGGTTCAACCATGTTGTACCATTTATCATGAGTACTCCATTCCTTTTTATGAATGATAATATTCCATTATGTGACTGTATCACAGATTGCTTATCCATCCATCAGTCAGTGGGTACTTGGGTTGACTCCACTTTTTGTCTATTATGAATAAACTTGTTATGAGCATTTGTGTAGAGGCTTTTATGTATACAAAATTTTAATTCTTCTAGGGGTGAGAATATGGTAACTGTAACAGTTTGAGCAACTGTCTGATCAGAAATTTTAAGATTATATTTGCTGCATTTGAATACACATACAAGTCTGTGCAGAGTGAATATTCCACTGAATAGTGGTAGAAACTTTTATTGTAGAAATAATTACGTAAATTGAAAAAGCAAGATATGCACAGTTGAAGCCCATTGACTCATGGCTAGTTGATTCAATGGCTATTTATTTTTTATCATTGCACATTTTTGCTTTTGTGTTCTCAGATAGTAGGACTGTTTAGATTGGTAGAACTTTGCCACAGAAATATACTGATTTTCCTCATAATGTTCACATAGAACTACAGTGAAAAACTTTCTCTTATGGTCTTAATACTAATGTAGCCTCCCTTGCTACATCATTGCCATCTTCATTTTCCATGTTTAAATCAAGTGGTTCAGTATGTTTTAGGGTCATGAATGCCTGTGTGATGGGTAACTTCAGGTTCTATCCTTTCTCACAGCCAAGCAAGCAGAAGATGCCCTTTTGAGTGAGTGTACCTGGATCATATAGTCATACATTGTGAAAAAAACTGAAGAAAATAAGAAGCAAAAATCACTGTTATTGAACAGTACAGTGTTAACATTCTAAGCAAATAAGGGTTGATTTACACTTTTTAATTTTAGTGCTAGCCTACAGGTTTGGTAGCTTTGAATCCCACCAGTCTTGCAGGTATTAAGCATTTAATCTCTGAGTATCTAATTCCTTGGTTAAATTGTGTTCTTTTGAGTGCATGCCTGCTAACAAATATACAGGCTTAGTACGTGAGACGGTGGAATGGGTACATGAATGCTAGCCCTAATGTTGTGTCCCTGCCTTTTTTCTAATGTCCTTTTCCAGTAAAAAAAAAAACAATTTCCATTTATATTATGCAGTTTCTCACCTGTTTTTTATCCTTGCCATTATTCCATTATCTCTTATTTCCAGAATATGTCTCACAGCATCCTTGTCATGGGGCCCTTCATTTTACCCAACGCAGCATTTTCATAAAGTCTCTATTTGGTAGAATATAACTTTAGAATTTCTCATTGAGAGTGAAGGTTGCTATGCCACTAATTTATATAGCATGGTACAGAGGATTATTGTCTATTTGCAGAGTGAAGAATTAGGAGAGGAAATAAGTGAAGAAATGAAATAATAAAGATGATAAAGGACAAGCAACTATGATTTGTGTAGCAAGGAATAGAAGTGTTACAGTTGACCTTTTAACAACATGGTTTTGAAATGCATGGGTCCATTTATATGCAGATTTTTTCAATAAATATGTTGGAAAATTTCTTGGAGATTTGTGACAATTTGAAAAAAACATTTTCTTTACTCAATTACTTTATTGTAAGAATATAGTATGTAATACATGTAACATATAAAATATGTAATAATCAACTTTATGTTATCTGTCAGGCTTCTGGTCAACAGTAGGCTATTAGTAGCTAAATCTTTGGGGAGTCAAAAGTTGTATGTGGATTTTTCAACATAGGTGTTACAGAACTACTGACTATATTCTCTGTGTTGTACTTCATCCCCATAACTAATTTATGTTATGATTGAGATTTTGTGCCCCTCTATCCCTGTCACCTATCCCACCCACCCACCCCAACCCCTCCCCCATGGTAACCAACAGTCACTTCTCAGTGTCTATGAGTCTACTGCTGTTTTGTTCATTTTGTTCTGTTTTGTTGTTAGGTTCCACATATCAGTGAAATTATATGGTAGTTGGGGTGAGCATTTAATACTGTATGTAAGTGCCAAATCACTGTGTTGCATACTTTAACCAATATAATATTGTATATCTACTATACTTCAATTAAAAAATGTCAAAAAAAGTTATATGTGGGTTTTTCACTGTGTGGGAGGAGTCCTTGCCCCTAGCCCATGTTATTCAAGGGTCAACTGTACTATAGAACTACTTATTGAACTTTATTTTAAAATGAATTGTATGTGTGTTCTGATCTGATTTATATTCCTTGTGATGTTCTGCTGCAGGTCAAAGGCTAGAACAAGGTACCTTACTTCAAGGAGGAAAGGTGAGAAGCTACTCTGGTGCTTCTGAAATTCTCTGTATGTGTTGTGGCCAGTGATGTTAAGAAGTTCTATGGGCTCATTCTTTCTGAGGACCAAGGGAGATTATTTTTATGATAGATTTTTTCACCCATAGATATGTGCACTTTGTTAAAGGAATCTTCATTATTGTTTCTTTCTGTTATTAAATAAAAATCTTTTTGAAGTAACCTAAATCATTTTTGGGGATCATTGGTATATCTCCTTTTGATACTATTCTATAGTGTATGAAAGCAATCTTGTAATGAAATTTAAATATGCCAAAATATTTAATTATTTTTTATCACTGGCATATTCACAATATAAATATTCCTACTCCTATTTATACTATAATCATACCTTATTTGCTACCTCATTTACAAATGTTACCCCATTATTCCTTGAAATTTTTGACTAATTTTTTCCCAATAGATTTCATTTAATTTTATTAGAACAATCCAAGGTCATATGCCTTTTGTGCAATTTATATAAGAGTTCTATTACTCAGATACAAAACAAAATATCTACTGTACAAATTTTGTTCTTTATTCATAAGGCAGTAGATAAGCCTGAAGAAAATAAGCCTGGCTATAGAAAAGCTTATTTGTTGGGAGGGTGCTTGTCTGGATCAATGATGAGCACAACTGTCTGAGGATGCTGAGGGACTCATTCCAGATGTCAATCTGAGGTCCAGATGAGTGGCCCTCTAACAGGACAAATAAGACTCTCAGAGCCCGGCTCAACTTGGTAACCCCTCAGTGACAACAAAATACTGTTGTGAGCATGCCTCTTCTTTCTTTTGGAGCAAGACATTAGAATCCTACCTCAGGGGGCAATATACAACTTTAGATATGCTGTGACCTAGACTTGCTTCATTTTGCTCACTTTGAACAGAGTTGTACATAGACAATTGCATATTGGAAATATGTTCTTGAGTAATGAATAAGAAAACAAAAGAAAGATTGAATTAGCAACTGATGGGTACTGCAAATCTCATTAGTGTTAAGCTAAAAGAAGGGAACACTGCATGCCTATGTATTAACTCTTGACAATGGGATCAATTTTAATGCTTTTTACTGTTGAGTGTGTTCTAAGACTATATTTTTTCTTGTCTTTCTTTTATGTTTTTCTGAGTTAGAAGGGCTGGAATGAAGTCTTCAGAGAATAGCAGTGAGTAGCTACATTATGATCCTTTAAATTCATGTCATGTGCTTCATGTCATATCCTGAGGACCCAATGTTCATCTTTTCAGTGGATATTACTGGATAATATCTTCACAATGTGTCCTTTTATTTGGTGAGTGTCTCCACCCTCATTTCCAAATTTTAAATTTTATTTAATTTGAGTTTTGGGTGGATTGATGAATACAGAATTTTTAAAAATTATTGATTTGTCTTACAGTTTCATATTGCAATGAAATATCATTTAGTGAAATTAATCTGTTTGTGAATTTCCTTAATAAATGCTTATGATTTCAGAATGCTGACCCTGTAACTAAGTTCTTCATAGTCAGATCATTTTGGTCAGATCCATAAGATCATTATGGATCACTGTTGCTACTCTTCTCAACATTGAGATTTAATTAGGTCTCTCAATTTTTTGACATGGAAAATTATGTTAACTTTCACATCTTTATAAGGCCATGAAGGTTTTACATGATAAGGAATAATGGAGCATTTTATTTTCCTGAAACACAAAAATATTCAATTTTCCATGCTACATTGGCCTCACAAAGGATATTAGGTTGGGTTAATCAAATGGGGAGATAATGAAACTTCATATATTAAATCATTAATCATTATTTGTTGTTAAAGTCAAAACATCTTATTGGTAAGAAAAATATCTTATCTGTGTATTCCTTGGCTTGACTATATAGAAAGTTTTATGCTACCTGGACCTGGTGTTTAATACTTTAGGAATAGATAAACTGTGTTGTTCCCCAAAAAAGTTCCTGTCACAAATGATTTCAAGTAGTAATTACTTTGTGTTCTTTTTCTACTTATTTCTTTATGTATTTTATTGTGTGTATTCATTTAAATGTACTCAATAATAATGAATAAAATAGCCATGAACACTAATAGTTGTAATATCAGGGAGGAAAAGAGCCCTACCAGATACTGAAATGGGCCTTAGATTTCAATCACTAAAAAACATTTGAGAATGAACATGAATGACAGGAACACTAGGACATATTTTGGTCTAATGAATAGTGTTCTACAAATACCTGCTTGTGTATCTGCATGTGTCAGTGTGTAAGTAGATATGTGGCATATGGCTACTGTCTCAATGTAAAGAAGTATATCAACATATAATATTCATGCTATAAATGGCAGGTATTAAAAATGCAGAACCCAGTGCATTTTAAGAAGCGCTTTCTCTCTAAGATTAGGGACAAGACGATGATATATGTCCTATCACTTCTATTTATATTGTTCTGCAAAGTCATAACCCATGCAATAGGTCAAGAAAAAGAAAGAAAAGTACATAAAAGTCAGAATTCAAGAAAAAAGAGCTTTCCTTGCAAACATGATTGTCTGTGTTAGAAAATTCCAAGGAATCTATATTAATACTTCTAAAACTAAAAACTGAGTTTAGCAGGTTTGTAAAATATAAGGTCATATGCAAAAGTCAACCATATTACTATATTCTAGCAGTGAACATCTGGAATTTGAAATGAAAACTATTTATAATAGTACAAAAATGAGTTACCTCAGTATAAATCTAATAAAACATGTGCAGTATCTCTATGATGAAAACTGCAAAACAATGATGAAAGCTATCAAAGAAGACCTAAATAAATGCATTTACCGTGTTCATGGCTCAGAAGTCTAAGCATCTTGTTGGTTACCCCAATTTCATGTGTAGGTTCACTGCATTCCAAATAAAAATCACTGTAGACTTCCTTGTAGATATCAACAAAGAATTCAAAAATTCATATCAAAGGCAAAAAAAACAAAATAGGAAAAGAGATTCTGAGAAAGTTCCAAAGTCAGAGAACTCACACTGTCTTATTTTAAGGCTTTCTATAAAGCTATATTGAAGACAGTATGTTGGTTAAGGAATTGACACATAGATCAAGGAAGATAATGGTATCTGTGGAAGATAGTCATGGAATGGTTTGTTTTGGTGGTTTCTGGAATACTGGTGATGTTTGTTTCTTGATTGGCATGTTGATTAATTGCTGTGTTTGGAAGTTGCCGATTTATTGAACTGTATAATTTAATGCATACACTTTGCTGTATCTATGATGAAATAGATATAGGGATCTTGAATGTTACTTGGCGCCTAGTGATTGATGTCCTTAGGGTAGGTCAAGGGTGTTCTCTTTTTAATGCAGGCATTTCATTAAAACATATCAGGGAGTAATTGTTTATGTATACATATTTCAGTGTTTTTCCATGTATTTATTTACTTATCCATTTTTCTCATGATAATGTGCTAAACAACTCAAAAGTCTTAAATGTTGAAAGTATTTTACTGTAGTTTCCTTTGACATTAAAAATCTTTTTAAAAAGTTACTATATAGTAAATTTTACCTCTTTTTCTTTTGGTGTACATTTATTTGAATTTTAACACGTGTAAATTCATATAGCTATGACCATGACCAAGTTACGGAATTGTCCTTTAATACTCCCAAACTCCCATGTGCCTTCATAGCCATCCACTTCCCCTACCCTTAACCCCTGGTAGTTGCCATTTTTTCTATCCCTATAGTTTGTCTTTAACATTTGGGGAATGTTATATGATAGAAAGTACAGTATGTAACTTTTGAGGCTGTTCCACACAGCATAATTTCCTTGAGATACACTGATGTTTTTGCTTGCATTGGTAATTTCTTTTTTATTGCTGAATAATATTCAATTCTCTAAATGTGCCACTAGTTATTTATCCATTCCTTCTTTGGATGACATTTGCATTGTTTCCAGCTTTTGTTTATAAATAAACCTGCAGTGAAGAATCATCTATAGGTTTCTGTGTGGACCTGTTTTCTCTATAGCCAGATCAACACACTTTTTCTTGACATGCCAAGTAATACACATTTTATATTTGTGGAACATATAGTTTCTGTCATAGGCTACTCATCTTGGCTACTGTAGCACAAATGAATGGGTATGGCCATGTTCCAGTCAAACTACCTACAATAGTGGTGGTCAGCCATTGGGACATATTTAGTCAACCCTTGGTATCGAGTAAGTATTCAGGATTGGGTTTGCTATATTGCACGGTGAGTGTATGTTTAACTTAAAACAAACTGTCATGTTATTTTCCTGAGTATTTGAGCCAGTCTACATTCCATCCAGGGATGAATAGAACATCTTATTGCTCTGCATCCTTATCATAACTTGTGATAGTCATTACTTTTTATTTTAGCCATTCTTATAAGGTATGCATTACCCTAATGACTAATGGTGTTGAACTTCCTTTCCGGTGCTTATTTGTGATTCATATATCTTCTTTGGTGAAGTTTCTGTTTATATCTATATTTGAAAAATCAGTCTCTTTCTTTCCTTTTAGGTTATCTGTCATTGCTTTCATCAACATTTCTTAGTTTTCAGTATAAAAGATTTTCTGTATGTTCTGTAGATTTATATACCTAGTAGCTCATTATTATTGGAGCTTTTTTAAGTGTTGTTTTAAACTTAGATTTCCAATTGTACATTGCTAGTATATATAAATACTTCTGATCTTTGGATTGTGATATCTATCTACATATATGTTAAGGTTATCTGTTTTTCAATATTTTTTACTTTAACTCAGTGAATAAATCTTATTCCAGCTATCCTTCTTCATAATGTAATTGTCTTAAATTGAATATTCCCTCTACATACTTTGTGAACATCGCCAAACAATGATAGAATTTTGCCTTGAGCTATAAAACATTGAAAACCTCACAAAGGGAAGTATATATTGTATTTACCTAGATGTTTTCCCTTGTGGCTGCTCTTCATTCCTGAATATCCACATTTTTTTCTGTTACTATTTCTCTGTTGTCTGAAAAACATTCTTTAGCAATTTATTTACAGCATGTGTACTCGCAAAAAGTTCTCTTTCTTTCATCTGAAAATGTCTTTATTTCCTCTCTATTACTGGAGAATGTTTTCTATGAATATAGAATTTTGGTATGATAGTTATTTTATTTCCACTCTCAAATTACTTTGTCACTTCATTCTGGCATCCACACTTTCCGATAAGAAAAGTACGTGCGCACAGCATCTGATTTAGAGGAGAGTGGTGCCGCCATTGCCTGCGTCAGTGCAGAGTGAACCTGGTCATTAGATGACGTTTGATGGGGAAGGGTCTTGTCACTGCAGGGTGTGCTTGCGAAATGGGGCTCTGCCTACAGTCTTTGCTGGTGTACACGGTGGATGATAGGAGAGATCCATGACCTTTATTCAGAGTAGGGCATGTAGAGTAAGCAGTCTTCTTTCCTACAGGGCTATCCATTTCCCGGGCCTTTGCCTAGAGAGAGCAATTTTCTTCTTCTCTCTTTCATTATCTCTTTGACTTTCTCCATTGACATTTTCAGGTGTGGGATGCTGTAGCTACCAGGGTAGGCTATGTAAGAGGTCTAAAAAATGCACATCTGGGTTGTTCTTCAAGCCCACATCCCTAGTCAATCTGCCTTCTTTCCTCAACCTTTCAAAATGTGTCAGTTGCTTTATATATTTTTTCTAGTTTTTTTTTTTAGTTTTAATTAGAGGGATGAACAGGATGGAGTGCATTTACCACATCCTATCCAGAACTAGAATTGCTTGCCCACATTTTGATAGTTCTTAATTTTTTTTTCATTTATTTGTATTCGTGTGCTTCCTAAAAAAGATAGTTTCTAATGCTTATAGCAAAAATTACAATTTGTTTTGACAACAAAGAAGGTTGTAAAATAAAAATCATTTTGCTCTACTTTCCAGCCGAGTTTCTTAAAAGGAAAACTGTTTGGGATATGCTAGGCTAGACTCAAGTTAATAAATTGTTTATGACGCAGATACTATATTTGAACACACATACAAATACGTATAAACACACATTTTCATAGAGTTGAAAGTTTTCTGGAGGATTGACTTGATTTAAAGTTTGAAATTTTTCTAAAATACTGTATTCGAAAAAATCCCTAAGTCCATATTAATAGATCAGAATTAGTATATTTAAAAAATCAGTATATAGCATAATTATCAGTGCCATAAAAATATATGTCTTATTTTAAGAATGTTTATCTTTATCGTATTTCCTGTTACAAGCAACAACCCTACACAGACACATGCTGTTTCATTACCCTTCACTCGGCTGAGCCTCACAGACACTGCATTTTTCACAAATCAAAGGTTTGTGGCAACACCGCTTTGAACAAGTCTATTGGCGTCATTTTCCAACAGCATTTGCTGAGTTCATGTCTTGGTCACATTTTAGTAATTCTTGCAATATTTCAAACATTTTCATTATTATTATATTTGTTATGGTGATCTGCGATCAGCGATCTTTGACGTTACTATTGTAATTGTTTTGAGACACCACGAAGCATGCCCATATAAGACTGCAAACTTAATTGATAAATGTGTGTGTTCTGACTGCTTCACCACCTGGCTGCTCCCCCGTCTCTCTCCCTCTCCTGGGGCTTCCCTAATCTCTGAGACACCACAATATTGAAATTAGGCCAACTGGTAACTTCAGAGTGGCCTCTAAGTATTCAATAAAAGGAAGAGTTGCATGTCTCTCACTTTAAATCAAAAGCTAGAAATGATTAAGCTTAGTGAGGAAGGCATGTCAAGGGCAAATACTGGCTGAAAGCTAAGCCTCTTGCACCATCCAGCCAAATTCTGAATTCAAAGGAATACATCTTGAAGAAAATTTAAATTGCTACTCCAGTGCACACTCCATGATATTGGGATGGTTGGCAGAGGCATTAGGCTGTGGTGCTGCATTTGGGCTCCTCTGTTTGACCTGACCACACAATCTGCATGGACCTGTGCTTTTGTATCTATTGTTGAAGTCAAGATGTGGTGGATATTTGTCTGGACAGGAATGGAAGGGCAGGTAAAGGACAGATCATAATGTGATTCCATGGGTTTCCATGTGAAGAACTGTTTTATGTTGTCCAACTGCTGTCATTGGCTTTTCCCCAGGAATTTCCCTGGGCTCTGATGGGACAGCCAATGGTAGCTGCCATATAAGGTTTCAGGGTCCATGTATATGGTGCTGTGGTAGTTGAGGTTTATTCAGCTTGTTCATCCTTTCCAGAGAAGTGGTGCTCAATAGTTCTTTTCCTAGTGCACTGGCCCACAGCTACCAGCTGGCAACGCCTGCTCCAGATTGCTTAGGTGAACATTCCCTTTACCCTTTGGCCATCTGGGCATGGAACTTCCAAGGCAAAAGTGTACCCCAAGAGGGCCCACCTTTCCTGGCACAGGTGACTCACATCTACCTCAGAGGGTCTTAGGTACATCCCTGGAAGCCAGAGGTGATGTCAGAGGTAGTGAGGCTGTGATCCCAGGCACGCTGCAATGGCCAGATGTCCACCTCGGAAAACATCCATGGCTCCCTGTGGGAAGATGTGTTCTATTTTTTTTATTAAAGTATTATTGATACACAACATGTTGGTTTCAAAGTCAGGGGTTTATGAACAAGACACGGTTTTTCAGATGGCGAGTTATCTGCATAAAAACACATACACATACTTGCATAGATACCTGCATTCTTGGTGCCTCCCATCAGATATAAATGAGGGATAGAGGCAGAAAACACGCATATGAAAGATTTAACATAAGGAAAACATCGGCATAAATCTTTATACCTGAGAACTGTGTTTCCTTCTCAGAGTGAATTTCAATTCTCTACTCTTCTTAACTGGACTTGGAATTAAGTCTCCTCATTGTAAAGGAAGAGAAGTCCCATTCATTCACAATGATGGGTGGGGTGGGGCATGGGAGTCCCAAAAGGGTGTGGACAAATGAAAAAACTTTTTCTTTGCTAATGACAGTAAGCATGATTTGCATCAAGTTTTCAATTAGATATAAGATTTCATAGAGATAATGTGGTGAACTACATGGTCCACAAATCAACAGTGACATGTGTGGTAATACTACAGTAGTAGATTGACCTGTCAACTGGCTCAGTGGTTTCAGCTGGTTAAGGATAAACAAGGTGGTGGAAGCCAAGAAGACGCTCCTTTAGAAAAAGACACCATGTGTCTGAACATTTCATTGGAGTTCCAGGAACCCAAAGCTGCTGGGTGTGGACGTGCCACATGCCTGGAGAGGAAAGGGTCCTAGTTTCAGTGGAGCTGTTTCCTGGGTCAAGGCGGGTGAAGACCACACCCAGCCAGCTGTCCTCCTTTCGTGCTTGAGGGCCTAGTGGCTTAGTGAGCATGAGCGAGCACCTGACCTGGACCCCCTTGAGGCACTGAAGATGGGGCCAGGCTCTATCAGACCTGGAGCCATTCGCTCAGTGGTCCCAGGCTTTATGTCGGGGATGTCCTTGTTCCTGTGGTCGCCACCTGTTCTTGCAGTGCAGCTCACGTGTGTGTGTGTGTGTGTGTGTGTGTGTGTGAAAGCCTGCAGGGACCCAATGTCCATGCTGACATCACAGGCACAGCCCAAGTAACGTGTGTAGTAGAGTCTGCGTGCTCCTGTGAGAAGGTGCATGTGAGAAAGAGAGTCTGCGGCCTATTGTGGCAGACCCTAGAAGGTAAAAGGTGGCATCCTCCTCTTTGACGTCACCAGTCTCTGGCCTTTGCAGGCAAGGCGAGGGGCCAGGATCTGTGCATAGCCTTCGATTTTTCAAGGCTGGAGGCCCCTGCATTCTCATGCTTATGCTCACACTCACACACGGACCTGAACAGCAACCTCCTCTCTTGGCCTCATGCACACCATCTGTCCTACCTAAGGAACAGAGGGACAGGAATAGCAGATACCAGTCTTCCTGTGCACCTGTCAGCAGCGGATCTTGTGACCTGAGATGCTGGGCAGGTTTCTCAAGTATGCATGTGATTTCTCAACACTTCTTAGGTGGACATGCCACACGAGGCTCACCATTGACAAAGAAGCGAAGTCCTTCCTCTCCATCGAGGACCAGTGGCATGCCAGAGTCTCAGGCAAATCAAGGCCCAGCTCATGAAGGTATGCGTTCCTTTGCCCCAGCTTCTGCCATTGGCACTAGGATTTGATAGAGGTGCCAGAGAGGCTGCTTGCACGCATGTGCCCAGTGGGATGCAGCTGTGGCTGTAAGAGTGGATTGCATGTTCCTCACTCAGCAGCTTTGTTGGGATGATGCAGGCTGCCTTAGGGGTCTGTGTTCACTAACTGACCTGCTGAGCTTCCCTGCCTGGCTTGTTATATTATCCAGTGTCCCTGAATGTGCTCAGATCGATGATGATTCCCTCTTATGCATTCCTTGGAAATCTGAACAAAATGAGTGAGAACCCTCTACCGTCGTTCTCATCGAAACTGAGGTCCGGCACGTTAGCTCTCCCAGGGACCTGAGGAGTCAGGGACAGCTTCCTCCAGGTCACATGCATGCAAGCACCGCCCTGCGGTTCAGTATGGGAGAGAGTGGCATATCTGGGTCAGGGGTTTCACGTTGTTAGCTTGGTGTCCATAAGTCTGTGGACCTTGGTGGAGTGGCCAGTCCTGGCTGGCATGGCATCCAGCTCCCATCTGATTTCTAGGCTAGGCCGCGGGGAGCATGCATTGACATAGTCCTCATGAGCCCGGGGCTTGAAACTGCTGGCCGTGGTCCTGCTGCACACACAGCCCCTGCGGTCTGCATGTGGGAGCAGAAGGACAGAAGCTTCCACTGGTTTTTGATGAAATCCCTGGTTTATTCCAGGAGCAATACCTGTTCTCCCCTTTGCCTCAGTGGGGAAATGGGACTGTGCTGTGCGGTGTGGGGCCATGGGGAATGGATGTGGCAGTGGTGCTTCTGGTGGCCGCTGCCCTCCTTCTGTCCTCTGCTCACCCAGTATAGGGGCCAGGTGCCCAGGCATGGACTGTGCAGGAGACCTAGCACTGAAGTCAAGAGGCTGTTTAGCCTGGTGACCTGGACTGGGAGGGATGCGCACAGACAGGAGAGAGGTCGCAATGTGATCGCATGTGCTCCCGTGGGATGTAAGCTCTCCTGTTGTGTCAACCGCTCTTCAAGGCTTTCCCAACATATCTGTGGACACTGTCGGGCCTGCCTGTGGCTGTGTTCCAGGGAAAGCTTAGGGTCCCTGTGTGTGGCGATGGGTTGATGACCTGTGGTCGCTTGACATTTCATTCCTGAGTAGTGGTACTCAACAGATTTCTTCTTAGTGGCTTGAAATACTGCACTGGTCCTTGAGCACCACCCGGACATGCCTGGTGCTGACCACCTGTTATACTTTGGTCCTGATGCTCAACCGCATTGGCACTTGGATTTCACGATTTCACCTGAAAAGGATTGCTTGAGGACCATCCATTTACCCTGGTTCGTGTAGCTGACATTCTCTCACAGACGGCTTTGCATGCATCCGTGGAAGCCTGTGGGAGTGGCGCAGTGGAGACTGTGAGGGCTGCTGTCCCAGGCTCACTGCCGTGGACAGACGCCTGCCTTAGAAAGTGTCCACGACTTTGGATGTGGGTGAGTTATCTGGTCTTGTTCTTTCACTTGGGTGTGGATGAAGCATTTGTGTCCTGTGAGATCGTTAGTAGTGCCAGCGAGCCAAGGTTGGGGTCATTGGATGCATGCCCTGGGGCCTACTCTTTCAAAGTCACACTTGGTGATGGCAGTGCCTCCTGACAGTCACTGGCCCGCATGGATGCCTAATGTTGAGGCTATGTGGTGGCAGACTTGCATTGCATGCTTGGGGATGCTGCTTTGGTCCATGGAGCCCAGTGGGGGAACGTTTCTTGGCATCTCAGGGCCCCAAAGCAGCTGGCTGAAGGAATGCCAGATCCCTGAAGGAAGGTGCCCTGCTTTCCCTGCATGTCTCCCTGGGGGGGTGTGAATACCTCCCCCGCCAGGTGTCCCAATGGCCCAGTGAGGGCACGAAGGCCTGGTCAGCATGAGCAGGAGCCAGGCCTTCAGTCTGCTGGCCCCCTGTGAGGGACACAGGCTGTTCTCGGGCCCTTGTGCATTCCAAGTGCCATGAGCCTGTATCTCGATGGATTCCTGGTGTCTGTGCTCTCTGGGCTTCCGTGAGGTTCGCCTCCCTGTGATAGGCTGCGGGGCACAGTGTTCACGTTGACCCATCATCCACAGTCAGGGAATGGTGGTGTGTGGCATTGGTGTGCTTTGGTCGGAAGATGTGACTGTGACAGAATCGTGCTGTGTCCTGTGTCAGTAGGAAACAGAGGTCAATGGTGCATCCTCCTGTTAAGAGCGCTGGCCAGTGGCTGATGGTGGCAGACCATGAGGCCTGGCATTTCTGCATGGGGCATGTCACATGTTGGCACAGGAACACGCTCACATGCGCACCCATGCTCACACTGGCCCGCACCCATGATATCACACCTGCCTTCAGATATTCCTAAGGGACAGATGTGCAGACAGGAGTCTCACCCAGGGGAAATGCTGCATGGATGTGGTTCCCTGATGACCTGGGTCACTTTGCCCATGGAGCACATAATGTTTGTTCACTTGGCAGGCACATTGGCCAAGCGAGGTCACAAAGAAGGAAGACCTTCCTCTGCTTCAGTGTGTGTCTGTGTGCAGCAGCCCTGAAGAGTTGTCACCCAGGGTGGGAACCATACCCATCGATATTCACAATGGTAAGCATTCACCTCTGTGCCAGAAGGTTGAGAGGTTGCATTAGGATTTTGTGGAACTCCTAGGAACTGCTTGTTCCCGTGAGCCCTGTGGATGGATGGCAATTCTTCTTGCTCAGGGGAGTGTTTCTGGGTCCTCCAGGCGGCTGTAAGTCTCCCGGGCCATCAGCTTGCCTGATGAGATGCCCAGCCTGCCTTGGGAAGCATCCAGTATCCCAGAAAGTGCTCAGATCGTTGATGACTCCCTCATAATGCATTCCTTGGAAAATCTGAACAAAATGAGTGAGAACTCCCTACCGTCATTCTCATCAGATCTGAGGTCCAGCACTTTGTCTCACCCAGGGCAAGCAGGAGAGAGGGACGGCTTCCCCGCAGTCACAGGTGTGCAGACACCCACCTAGCACATCAGCTTTGGGGAGCCTGTCTTCTTTGGGCCAGTAGTGTTGCAGTATCAGTTGGGTATCCATGGGCCCTGGGGTGAGGCCTTGGTGGAACTGTTTCACGTTGGAAGGCACTGTGGCCAGCTCACACCTTAGATCCAGGAGACAGAGAGTGTGGCCTTGGCAGAGTCCCAGAGAGCGATGGAATGAATGTATGTTGACTGGGTTGCTCTTTGAAATGCACTCCCAGGGTGGCTGTATAGGCACTAAGGGGCAGAATATTCCAATGGCTTCTGATCAGAGCCTCTGTTCGGGCACTGAGCAATCCCTATCCTGGTCTATTGTCCACACAAGGAAATGAGAATGGCCTCTGGGTTTGGAGGCAGAGAACAGACGCATTTGGCAACAGGGCTGCAGCAGATAGACCTCCCGTGTTTCATCCGGCAACCAAATGCATGTGCCAGCTGGGCAAACATGGACTGTGGCATGAATGTGGCACTGCAGCCCTCAGCCCACAGCAGCTGCCATCCTGGGCACAAAGGGCAGAGCGTGGAGTGGACATGTGGAGAGGACAGGTTGCAGTGTGATTGCATGGGCTTCCATGGCATGCAAATTCTGGATTGAACCTGGCACAGTCCTCGGCTTTCCAGGGATGTGTCTGGGCCATGACGGGGATGTCAGATGGTGCCACCCAGGGTGCATGTGTGTGGCCTTACAGGAAATGAGAACTGCTAACTTGGTATCTCCATTCCAGGGTAGTGGTGGACAAATGGTCCTCTTACTAAGGCCTTGAAGAGATGTACTGGCCCACAGCTGCCAGCCAGCCACCCGATCCATAGGACTTAGAGGAACAAGCCCTTTGAGCCTTTGTGACCATGGGACAAGAGCTTCTCAGGTGAAGGTGTAACTCCAGGAGGGTCAGCCTGTCCTGGCATTGGTGGCTCCTCAGTGTGGCATAGGGTTGTGAGAGGACACCTTTAGGCAGGCCAGAGGCTGTGAGTGCTGCAATCCCAGAAGCACAGTGTGGACAGACGTCTCCCAAGGACGAAATCTCATCTCCTTGTCCAGTGGATGTGTTCGCTGGGTTGGCTCCCCTTAGTCATCCTAGATGAAGTGTTCATGCTCCTAGAGGTGGTCCGTGTTATCACCATGTCTTGGGATGGGTGCTTTGTTCAATACCGTGCACTGGGCTCATGCAGCCACCCGATCCGTAATGGCCGTCCTCCCTGATCCTCGGCTCTTCTTGTATGCTGAGCTTTTGAGGCCACTTCTTGGGGAAGATGCCTTATGGACATGAGGGGGCAAGTTTGTGAGAGGCAGCCAGTTGTGTGGGCATTGCCACGGAGGTCAGCAGCCTGAAACATAATTGGGGTGGAGATGCCAGGTCCCCACACGGGAACGTGCCCTTGGGAGAATCGGGTTGTAGCTGGTCAGCGTCGCTCCAGTCTGCCCGTTCCTGCTGGCTATCCTGTCTGCCCTCTGAGGGCTGGACTTGTTGGCTCTGGTAGGGTACATGGGCACCTGGCCCAAAGACACTAAGCCCCTTCAAAAGAGACTGGCTGCTTCTGCCCAGTTGCAGGTTGTCAGGGGTGCCAGCTCTGATGTCCACGGTTGCTTCGATGTGGTGGGCGCTGTCTCTGCCTCAAGTGCAGTTCACCTAGGGCATCTGGCAGGGACACAGAGTGTCTTGGTTGGTTTCAGATCCACCATTAGGAAGAGGATGTACCTAGTGTGGCTGTGCTTTGGTAAGCAGTGGCTGTGAGAGAATGAATGTGTAGCTTATTAGAGCAGCCCCTATATATGAACCTTGGACTTCTTCCCACAAAGGCACAGGTTGGTCTTCTGCCCTTAGGTGGCAGGGTGTGAGGATTGGGATCTGAGCACAGGGCTTGCTTTCTCAGGTTCTCTGGGCTCCTCCCATGACCACCACCCCCCACACACACATGTGCATACCCCCACTCAATGTCTTAGTATCCCTCCAGGCTAAAGTCACTCAAAGGGTCAGCTATACAGGGCAAACAGAGGCATGTATCCATCCCAGGGAAAAGTTGGCATGGATCTTGCCTGAGAACCTGCATACATCTTTCAAGCTAACAGGAAATTTCTCTACACATCTCAGGTGGACTTGCCGTTATGGCCGCTGTGGGCAAAGCAAAGGCGAACGTTTTGTGCAGCATGGCCAGAGGCATGTGGATGTTGGGATGCAGCATGCCCCTGACATGCTGTGGATCGCAAAGGTGGTAAGCATCTCCTGACCCCAAGAACTGCCACGCACTCTTGCAGGACACAGAGCCACCTTAGGGGCTGCTCATGTGCACGTGTGCCACAATGTGCGGTGCTGCCTCCAGAGTGGTTACAGCTCCTCTTGCTCAGTAGTGAGCCTCGGCACTGCCCAGGCTGCTGGAGGACCGGGAGGGGATTGGCGGGCCCACACTGCCTCCCAGCCTGCCTTGATACACTTTCTTGCATCCCAGGTTGTGCTCGGATTGATGAGACTTCGTCATAATGCATTCCTTGGAAAATCTGAACAAAATGAGTGAGAACTCCTTACTGTTGTTCCCACTGAAAATGAGGTCTAGCACGTTTGCTCACCCAGGACAGTTTCCCTGAGGCCACACTCATGCACTCCCCCACCTAGGGAACCAGCCTAGGAGAGCCTCCCATTGTAGGGCTGGTAGTGTCACTGCATCAGTTGGGTGTCTGTTCCCTGGAGGTCGTTGATTCACTGGCCAGGCTGTGATGGCCTGGAGGCCAGTTTGTATCCTTGTCCCAGGACTCAGAGATGGTGGCATTGGCGTAGGCCCAGAAAGACGATGGCCTGGATCTGTGTGGGCTGGCATTGCCACTTCACATAGCACCTGGAGGTCCGTTTGTAGGTGCTGAAGAGCAAAACATTCTGTGGTTTCTGACAGGAGCATTCTACGCAAGGCAAGGCAGAGCACAAGGCCTGTCCTTGCCATAGGTCCCGAGGAGGAGAGCTGGGAGCCCTGTGGGTGGGAGGTTGGAGGCTGAGGGCTTCCTGCACCCGGGTGTGCTCTGTGTGCTGGTTGTTTTTTCCCATGCTCACCCAGCCCACTCATACACTGGCTGGCCCTGCACTGTGCAGATATCCTTGGCACTGACGTGACCGCGCTGTGGTGGCTAACGGCCTCAGTGGGGCAGAAAGAGCACGGAGAGGGCATGTTGTGATGGGATTACATGTGCCTCCTTGGGAACTACCGTGTGGTTTTGAAGCACCTACTGTCATAGTGTGTGGTCTGGACCCTGACGTGGCTGCAATTCACTGCCTACCATACAAGACTTAGGGTCCATGTGTAGGGCACTGCTCTAGTCAACATTGGTTCCCATGCTCCATCCGTTCCAGAGCCAAAGCACTCAAGCATTCTCCTTGCAGTGTGTGTAAGAGACCACTGGCAATGAGTGGCAGCTGGCCTCCCCAGGTCCTGTTGGCAGCCAAGCATTCCCTTTGACCATGCGTCCCCCTGGGTCTTGGTGGGTCCACAGCAAAAGTCTTAATGAAGGAGAGCCTGTGTTTCCTGGCACAGGGGACAACCATCCTTTCAGAGGGCTTGCATTGACTCGCAGAAACTCATGGGTGTGGAAGAGACCTGGAGTTCCGAGGCCCCTGGTGCCCTGCAATAGGCAGACATCTGTCTGTCTAGCATGGTAAACATCGACATCTCCTGGTATAGAATATGGGCTGAATTTCCCTTCTCCCGCTGGTCTTCATGGATGATGGCTGTGTGGGGTTTGCTGTAGGTACCCATGCACAAGGCGGAGTCCTCATTTGAATCCTGAGGGTACAGCCCAAAGAGAAGATGAGCTCCACTGAGCCTTCCGCCCTGATTCCCTCTGCTCCCCTACCCTGCCACATGTAGGTAGAGTTGGATGCAAGGAATCAGGGCTGTGAACTGGCAGGCCACAGGGATGCTCCTTTGGACAAGGCAACCGTGCGTCTTAATGTTTCTTTGGAGGTCAGGGAACCCAAAGCCACTGAGTGTGGACATGTCACATGCCTTGAGAGGAAACAGTCCTAGTTTCAGTGTAGCTGTTCCCCGGGTCATGGTGGGCGAAGACCACACCCAGCCAGCTGTACTCCTGTCTTGCTTGAGAGCCTACTGGCTTAGTGAGCATGAGCAAGCACCTGACCTGGACCCCCTTGAGGCCCTGAAGATGGGGCCAGGCTCTCTCAGGCCTGGAGCCATTCCCTCAGTGGTCCCAGCCTTTATGTTGGAGATGTCCTTGTTCCTGTGGTCACTGGCTGTTCTTCCAGTGCAGCTCACCTGAGTGTGTGTGTGTGTGTGTGTGACAGCCTGCAGTGACCCAACATCCACACTGACATCACATGCACAGCCTGAATAAAGGGAGTAGTAGAGTCTACATGTGAGAAGGTGCATGTGAAAGGGGGAGTCTGCGGCCTATTGCAGCAGCTCCTTGAGGTCAAAGGTGGCATCCTTCTCTTTGAAGGCACCAGTGTCCAGCCTTTGCAGGCACGGCGAGGGGCCAGGATCTGTGCATAGCCTTTGCTTTTTCAAGGGTGGAGGCCCCCTCATTCTCATACTAACGCTCACACTCAGACACAGAGCTGAACAACGACATCCTCTCGTGGCCTCAGGCACACCTTCCATCCTACCTGAGGGACAGAGGGACAGGACAAGCAGATGCCAGTCTTCACTTGGGCACCCGTTAGCAGCGAATCTTGTGACCTGAGATCCTGGGCAGGTTTCTTAAGCGTACATGTGGTTTCTCAACACTTGTCAGGTGGACATGCCATGCGATGCTCCCCGTTGGCAAAGAAGCGAAGTCCTTCCTCTCCTGTGAACAAAATGAGTGAGAACCCTTTTTCATTGATCTCATCGAAACTGAACTCCAGCATGTTAGCTCTCCCAGGGACACAAGGCGTCAGGGACAGCTTCCTCCAGGTCACACTAGTGCAAGCACTGCCCTGCAGTTCAGCGTGTGTGAGAGTGGTGTATCCGGGTCAGGGGTTTCACATTGTTAGTTTGGTGTCCATGAGTCTGTGGACCTTGGTGGAGTGGCCAGTAAGCTCTCCTGTTGTGTCCACCACTCTTTGAGGCTCTCCCGATATATCTGTGGAGCCTGACGGGCCTGCCTGTGGCTGTGTACTAGGGAAGGCTTAGGGTCCCTGTGTGTGGTGATGGGCTGACGAGCTCTGGTGCCTTGACATTTCTTCCAGAGTAGTGGTACTCAATGAATCTCTTCTTAGTGGCTCAAAACAGAGTAATGGCCCTCGAGCGAGACATTCCTGGTGCTGACCACCTGTTGAACTTTGGTCTTGATGCTCATCCATGTTGGCTTTCAGATTGCACATGGAAAAGATTGCTAGAGGAGTGTATGTTTCCTCTTTCTCTTGAGCTGACATTCTCTCATGGAGGGGTTGGCATGCATCCGTGGAAGCTTGTGGGTGTGGGTGTGGGCATGGGTGTGGCAGAGACTGTGAGGGCCACCCTCCCAAGCTCACTGCCAGGAACAGATGCCCGCCTTGGGAAATGTCCACATCATCAGATGCGCATGATTATCTGGTCCTGTTCTCCTGCTTGGATATGTATGAACAGTTTATGTCCTGTTAGATCATTTGTTCTGTTAGCAATCTGAGGGAGGGAACAATGGATGCATACCCCAATGCTGACTCTTATAAAGTCACACTTGGTGATGGCAGTGCCTCCTGACAGTCACTGGCCCCATGGATGCCTAATGTTGAGGCTATGTGGCAGCAGACTTGCCTTGCATGCATGGGGATTCTTCATCCACAGAGCCCAGTAGGGGAACATTTCTTGGCATGTCAGAGCCCCAAAGAGGCTGGCTGAAGGAATGCCAGATCCCTGAAGGAAGGTGTCCTGCTTTCCCTGCATGTCTCCCTGGGTCTAGGTGCATGAATACCTTCCCCCTTCCATGTGTCCCTCTGGCCCCGTGAGAGCAGGAAGGCCAGGTCAGCATGAGCATGAACATGGCCTTCAGTCTATTGGTCTCCTGAGAGGGACACAGGCTGTTCTAGGGCCCTTGTGCATTCCCAGTGCCACGAGCCTGTATGTTGGTGGATTCCTGGTTCCTGTGCTCTCTGGGCTTCCATGAGGTTCACCTGCCTGTGACAGGATGTGGGGCACAGTGTCCATGTTGAACCATCATCTACAGTCGGAGTGGTGGTGCATGGCATTGGTGTGCTTTGGTCCGAAGGTGTGGCTGACACAGAGGTATGTCATGGCTTGTGTCAGTAGCCATGAGAGGTCAACAGTGGCACCCTCCCATTTGGAGCACTGGCCTGTGGCTGCTAGTGGCAGACCGTGAGGCCTGGCATCTGTGTATGGGATATGCCTTGTATGGGCATGTGAACACGTTCACACGTGCACCCACACTCACACTAGCCTGCGCCTGTGATATCACACCTACGTTCAGACATTCTTAAGGGACAGATGTGCAGACAGGAGTCTCACCCAGGGGAAATGCTGCGTGGGCGTAGTTCTCTGAGGAACTGGGTCTCTGCACATGTAGCACTTGATGTTTGTTTGCTTAGCAGATGCATTAGCCAAGCACAGCTCACTGTCACAAAGGAAGACCTTCCTCTCTGCTTTGGTGAGCATCCATACGCAGCATCCCCGAAGACTTGTCGCCCAGGGTGGGAACCATACCCATCGATGTTCACAACGGTAAGCATTCACCTCTGTGCCAGAAGGTTGAGAGGTTGCATTAGGATTTTGCACTAGGATTTTGGAGAACTGCCTAAGAGCTGCTGGTGCCTGTGAGCCCAGGGGAATGAGGGATTCCACTCCAGGGATGGACGGTGGTTCTTCTTGCTCAGAGGCGTGGTTCTGGGTCCTCAGGTGGCTGTAGATCTCCCGGGCCATCAGCTTGCCTGCTGAGATGCCCAGCCTGCCTTGGGAAGGGTTCGGTATCCCAGAAAGTGCTCGGATCGATGATGACTCCCTCATAATGCATTCCTTGGAAAATCTGAACAAAATGAGTGAGAACTCCCTCCTGTCGTTCTCATCGGATCTGAGGTCCAGCACTTTGTCTCACCCAGGGCAAGCATGAGAGAGGGACATCTTCCCTGCAGTCATAGGGGTGCAGACGTCTACCTCGTGCATCAGCTTTGGGGAGTCTCCCTTCTTTTGGCCAGTAGTGTTGCTGTATCAGTTGGGTGTCCGTGGGCCCTGGGGTGGGGCCTTGGTGGAACTGTTCCATGTTGGAAGGCACTGTGGCCAGCTCACACCTTAGATCCAGGAGATGTAGAGTGTGGTCTTGGCAGAGTCCCAGAGAGCTCATGGCATGAATGTATGTTGGCCAGGTTGCTCTTTGAAATGCACTCTCTGGGTGGCTGTGTAGGCACTAAAGGGCAGAAGCTTCCCATGGATTTTCATTAGAGCCTCTGGCCGGGCACTCAGCAATCCCTGTACTTGGCTATTTTCCTGTCGAGGAAATGTGAACAGCCCCTGGGTTTGGAGGCAGAGAACAGATGGTTTAGGCAGTGGGGCTGCAGTGGATAGAGCTCCCATGTTTCACCTGGCCACCAAAAGCCAATGCTAGCTGGGAACATGGATTGTTGCCCAAACCTGGTGTCACAGCCCACAACCAGTAGTAGCTGCCATCCTGAGCATGAAGAGCAGAGCGTGGAGTGGACACGTGGAGAGGATGGGTTACAGTGTGATTGCATGGGCTTCTGTGGCATGCACAGTCTGTATTGAACCGGGTGCAGTCCTTGTCTTCCCAGGGATGTGTCTGGGCCCTGTTGCGGTTGACAGATGGTGCCGCCCAGGGTGCATGTGTGAGGTCTTATGGGAAATGAGCACTGCTCACTCGGTTTCTCCATTCCAGGCTAGTGGCGGACAAACAGTCCTCTTGCTAGGTCCTCAAAGAGATATACTGGCCCACAGCTGCCAGCCAGCCACCCGGATCCAGAGGGGTTAGGGGTACAAGCCCTTTCAGACTTTGTGGCCATGGGAACAAAGCTTTCCAGGTGAAGGTGTAACTCCAGGAGGGTCAGCCTGTCCTGGCATTGGTGGCTCCTCAGTGTGGCATAGGGTTGTGAGAGGACACCTTTGGGCAGGCCAGAGGGTGTGAGTGCTGCAATCTCAGAAGCACAGTGTGGACAGACATCTCCCAAGGGTGAAATCACGACTCCTTGTCCAGTGGATGTGTTCGCTGGGTCGGCTCCCCCTAGTCACCCTGGGTGAGGTGTTTGTGCTCCCAGAGGTGGTCTGTGTTATCACCGTGTCTCGGGAGGGTGCCACATTGAATCCCGTGCACTGGGCTCATGCAGCTGCCCGATCCATGACTGTCCTCCCTGATGCCCTTGGCCCTCCTTGTGTGCTGAGCTTTTGAGCCCACTTCTTGGGGAAGATGCCTGTGAACGTGAGGGGGCAAGTTTGCGAGAGGCAGCCAGTTGCCACGGAGGTCAGCAGCCCAAAACAAAGCCGGGTGGAAATGCCAGGTCCCCACACAGGAATGTGCCCTCACGGTAATCGGGTTGTAGCCGGTCAGGGTGGCTCCAGTCTACCTGTTCCTGTTGGCTGTACTGCCTGGCCTCTGAGGGCTGAGCTTGTTGGCTCTGGTAGGGTACACAGGCACCTGGCCTGAAGTCACTCGGCCCCTTCAGAAGAGATGGGCTGCTTCTGACATTGCTGGTTCCCGGGGTGCCAGCTCTGATTCCCACAGTTGTGTCAGTGTGGTAGGCGCTGTCTCTGCCTCAAGTGCAGTTCACCTGGGGCATCTGGCAGGGACACAGAGTGTCTTGGTTGGTTTCAGATCCACCATCAGGAAGAGGATGTGCCTAGTATGGCTATGCTTTGGTCAGGAGTTGCTTTGAGAGAGGGAATGTGTGGCTTATTAGAGCAGCCCCTAGAGGTGAACCTAGGCCTTCTTCCCACCAAGGCACAGGTCGGTCTTCCACCCTTGAGTGGCAGGGCATGAGGAAAGGGATCTGTGGACAGAGCTTGCTTTCTCAGGTTCTCTGGGCTCCTCCCGTGACCACCCACCCGCACACTCATGCACGTGTGCACACCTCCAGCCACTGCCTTGGTATCCCTCTAGTTCAAAGTCACCCCAGGTTCAGCTGTACAGGGCAAGCAGAGGCACGTGTCCACCCCTGGGAAACTTTGGCATGTATCCTGTGACCTGAGAAACTGCATACATCTTTCCAGCTGACAGGCAATTTCTCTACACTTCTCAGATGGACTTGCCATTATGGCCGCCACAGGCAAAGGAAAGGCAAACGTTTTGAACAGCATGGAGAGAGCCATGTTGGTGTTGGGATGCTGCATGCCCTGCGTGCACCCCATGGCTGTGGATCACCCAAGGAGGTAAGACTCCCCTGGCCCCAAGAACTGCCACGCACTCTTGAAGGACACAGAGCCACCTTAGGGGCTGCTCATGTGCACGTGTGCCACAATGTGCGGTGCTGCCTCCAGAGTGGTTACAGCTCCTCTTGCTCAGTAGTGAGCCTCGGCACTGCCCAGGCTGCTGGAGGACCGGGAGGGGATTGGCGGGCCCACACTGCCTGGCTTGATACACTTTCTTGCATCCCAGGTCGTGCTCAGATCAGTGAGACTCCCTCATAATGCTTTCCTTGGAAAATCTGAAACAAAATTAGTGAGAACTCCTTACCGCTGTTCTCATCAGATCTGAGATCCAGCATGTTTGCTCACCCAGGGGCCAGAGAGGTCAGGGACACTCGTGTACACACCCCACCCAGGGAACAAGCCTAGGAGAACCTCCTGTTGTAGGGCTGATAGTGTCACTGCATCAGTTGGGTGTCTGTTCCCTGGAGGTCGTTGATTCACTGGCCAGGCTGTGATGGCCTGGAGGTCAGTTTGTATCCTTGTCCCAGGACTCAGAGATGGTGGCATTGGCGTAGGCCCAGGAAGACGATGGCATGGATCTGTGTGGGATGGCATTGCCACTTCCTGCATAGCCCCTGGAGGTCCGTCTGTACATGCTGAAGAGCAAAAGTTTCCGTGGTTTCTGACGGGAGTGTTCTATGCGAGGCGAGGCAGAGCACAAGGCCTGTCCTTGCCATGGGTCCCAAGGAGGAGAGCTGGGAGCCCTGTGGGTGGGAGGTTGGAGGCTGAGGGCGTCCTGGGACCCAGCGTGCTCTGTGTGCTGGCTGTTCTGATTCCCATGCTCGCCCAGCCCACTCATAAGGTGGCTGGCCCTGCACTGTGCAGATATCCCTAGCACTTAGGTCAAGGTGCTGTGGTGGTGGCTGATGGCCTCGATTGGGTGGGAAGAGCATGGGGAGGACACGTTATGATGGGGTTACATGTGCTTCATGGGAACTACCATGTGGTTTTGAGGCACCCACTGTCATAGCGTGTGGTCTGGGCCCTGACGTGGCTGCCATTTGCTTCCTACCATGCAAAGCTTAGGGTCCATGTGTAGGGCACTGCTCTAGTCAACATTGGTTCCCATGCCCCGTCCATTCCAGAGCCAAAGCGCTCAAGCATTCTCCATGCAGTGTGTGGAAGAGACCACTGACGATGAGTGGCAGCTGGCCTCCCAGGTCCTGTTGTTTAGGTGAGCATTCCCTTTGACGCTGCGTCCCCCTGGGTCTTAGTGTGTCCAAGGCAAAAGTCTTAATGAAGAAGAGCCTGTGTTTCCTGGCACAGGAGACAACCCTCCTTTCAGAGGGGCTTGTGTTGACTCAAGGAAACTAATGGGCTTGCAAGAAACCTGAAGTTCCAAGGCCCCCAGTGCCCTGCAGTGGACAGGCATCTGTCTAACATGGAAAACGTGCGCCTCTTCTGGTACAAAAATATGGACTGAATTTCCCTTCTCCCTCTGGTCTTCATGGATGATGGCTGTGTGGGGTTTGCTGTAGGTACCCATGCGCAAGGCAGGGTCCTCATTTGAATCCTGAGGGTACAGCCCAAAGAAAAGACGAGCTCCACTGAGCCTTCCATCCCAATTCCCTCTGCTCCCCTCACCCACCACGTGTGGGTAGAGTTGGTTGCAAGGAGTCAGGGCCGCGACCTTGCAGGCAACAGGGATGCTCCTTTTGACAAGGCAACAGAGTATCTGAATGTTTCCTTGGAAGTCAGGGAACTCAAAGCCACTGGGTGTGGACATGTCACATGCCAGGAGAGGAAAGGGTCCTAGGTTCAGTGGAGCTGTTCCCCAGGTAATGGCGGGTGAAGACCATGCCCAGTCGGCTGTCCTCCCATCTTGGTTGAGGGCCTCGTGGCTTAATGATCATGACCGAGCACCTGACCTGGACCCCCTTGGGGCACTGAAGATGTGGCCAAGCTCTCTCAGGCCTGGAGCCATTCCCTCGGTGTTCCCAGGCTTTATGTCAGGGATGTCCTTGTTCCTGTGATCGCAGGCTGTTCTTTCACCTGAGAGAGAGAGAGAGAGAGAGAGAGAGAGAGAGAGAGAGAGAGAGAGTGTGTGTGACAGCTTGCAGGGACCCAACGTCCACACTGACATCACACACATAGCCTGAGTAAAGCATGTGGTACAGTGTGTGTTCATGTGAGAAGGTGCATGTGAGAGAGGGTGTCTATGGCCTATTGCGGCAGCCCCTAGAGGTCAAAAGTGGCATCCTTCTCTTTGAAGGCACCAGTCTAGGGCCTTTGCGGGCAAGGCAAGGGGTAATGAATCTTTGCATAACCTATGCTTTTTCAAGGGTGGAGGCCCCCACATTCTCACATTCATGCTCACGCTCACACACAGACCTGAACAGCGACCTCCTCTCATGGCCTCATACACCCCTCCATCCTACCTGAAGGACAGAGGGACAGGATACACAGATGTCAGTCTTCCCTTGGGCAACAGATCTTGTGACCTCAGATCCTGGGCAGGTTTCTCAAATGTGCATGTGGTTTCTCAACATCTGTCAGGTGGACATGCCATGCGAGGCTCACTGTTGGCAAAGAAGCAAAGTCCTTCCTCTCCTGTGAGTACCAGCAGCACACAGGAGTCCCAGGCAAACCAAAGCCCAGCTCACAAAGGTATGCGTCCCTTTGCCTCAGCTTCTGCCATTGGCACTAGGATTTGGTAGAGGTGCCAGAGAGGCTGCTTGCCCGCATGTGCCTAGGGGGAAGCGGCTGTGGCCGTAAGAGTGGACTGCATGTTTCTCGCTCTCAGTGGCTTCGTTGGGATGCTCCAGGCTGCTGGAGGGGGTCTGAGTTCACTAGCTGTCCTGCTGAGCCACCCAGCCTGGCTTGTTATGTTATCCAGTGTCCCTGAATGTGCTTGGATCGATGATGACTCCCTCTTATGCATTCCTTGGAAATCTGAACAAAATGAGTGAGAACCCTCTACCATTGTTCTCATCGAAACTGAGGTCCAGCGCGTTAGCTCTCCCAGGGACCTGAGGAGTCAGGGACAGCTTCCTCCAGGTCACACGCGTGCAAGCACCGCCCTGCGGTTCAGTATGGGAGAGAGTGGCGTATCCGGGTTAGGGGCTTCATGTTGTTACTTTGGTGTTCATGTGTCCATGGACCTTGGTGGAGTGGCCAGTCCTGGCTGGCATGGCATCCAGCTCCCATCCGATTTCTAGGCTAGGCCATGGGCAGCATGCATTGACATAGTCCTCATGAGTCCAGGGCTTGGAACTGCTGGCTATGGTCCTGCTGCACACACAGCCCCTGCGGTCTGCGTGTCGGAGCAGAAGGACAGAAGCTTCTACCGGTTTTTAATGAGATCCCTGGCTCATTCCAGAAGCGATACCTGTTCTCTCCTTTGCCTCGGTGGGGAAATGGGACTGTGCTGTGCGGTGTGGGGCCATGGGGAATGGACGTGGCAGTGGTGCTTCTGGTGGCAGCTGCCCTCCTTCCGTCCTCTGCTCACCCAGTATAGGGGCCGGGTGCTCAGGCATGGACTGTGCAGGAGACCTAGCACTGAAATCAAAGGCTGTTTAGCCTGGTGACCTGGACTAGGAGGGATGCACACAGACTGAAGAGGTCACTGTGATCACATGTGCACCCATGGGATGTATGCTCTCCTGTTGTGTCCACTGCCGTTTCGAGGCTTTCCCGGCATTTCTATGGATCCTGAAGGGCCTGCCTGTGTCTGTGTACCAGGGAAGGCTTAGGGTCCCTGTGTGTGGAAATGGGCTGATGACCTGTGGTCACTTGACATTTCATTCCAGAGTAGTGGTACTCAATGCATCTCCTCTTAGTAGCTCGAAACGGTGCACTGGCCCTTGAGCACCAGCTGGACATGCCTCGTGCCGAGCACCAGTTGAACTTTGGTCTTGACGCTCAACTGCGTTGGCACTCAGATTTCACATGGAAAGGATTCCTCGAGGAGTCTCCATTTTCCCTTGCTCATTTGGCTCACATTCTCCCGTGGAGGGGTTTGCATGTATCCGAAGAAGCCTGTGGGTGTCGTGGAGACTGTGAAGGCCATTGCCTGAGCCTCACTGCCATGGACAGACACCCACCTTGGAAAATTGGAAAATGTCCACGTCTCTGTACACAGGTGGTGTATCTGGTCTCATTCTTCCACTTGGGTGTGGATGAAGCGTTTGTGACCTGTGAGACTGTGGTGCTAGTGAGCTGAGGGAGGAGTTGCTGGACACAAGACCTGAGGCAAACCCTTGCAGTGTTGCACTTGGTGAAGGCAGTGCCTCCTGACAGTCACTAGCCTCCATAGATGCCTAGTGTTGAGGCTACGTGGCAGAAAACTTGCCTTCCATGCATTGAGATGCTGCTTTGGTTCTCAGAGCCCAGTCGGGGAGCATTTCTGGGCATGTAAGAGCCCCAAAGCGGCTGGCTGAAGGAATGCCGGATCCATGACAGGGAAAGTGCCCTGCTTTCACTGTCCATTTATCTGATGGTTTCTCCCTGGTTCTAGGTACGTGAACACCTCCCCCGCTTTCCAGGTGTCCCGCTGACCCTGTTAGGGAAGGAAGGCCTTGTCATCATGACTGTGAGCACAGCCTTCAGTCTATTGGCCCCCCAAGAGGGACAAGGGCTGTTCCTGGGCCCTTGTGGATTCCCAGTGCCACGAGCCTGTATGTCGGTGGATTCTTGGTTCCTGTGCTCTCTGGTTTCCATGAGGTTTGCCTGCCCTGTGACAGGCCACAGGGCACAGTGTCCATGTTGATCAGTCATCCACAGTCAGGGAGTGGTGGTGTGTGGTGTTGGTGTGCTTTGGTCAGAAGGGGTGGCTGTGACAGAGGTGTGCCGTGTCCTGTGTCTGTAGCCAGGAGAGGTCAAGGGTGACATCCTCCCATTTAGAGCACTGGCCTATGGCTGCTGGTGGCAGGCCGTGAGGCCTGGCATCTGTGCAAGGGGCATGCCTTGTGTCGGCACAAGAGCATGCTCATACATGCACGCACGCTCACTCTGGCCCATGCTCTTGATGTCACACCTCTTTTCAAACATTCCTAAGGGACAGATGTGCAGACAGGGTTCTCACCCAGGGGAAACACTGCATGGGTGTGGTCCCATGAGGATCTGTGTCCTTTTGCCCATGATGTTTGTTCACTCGGCAGGTGCATTGGCCAAGCGAGGCTCACTGTCACAAAGGAAGAAGACCTTCCTCTACTTTGGTGTGCATCCAGCTGCAGCAGCCCCAAACACTTGTCACCCAGAGTGGGAACCATGCCCATCAATGTTCACAACAGTAAGCAATCACATCTGTGCCAGAAGGTTGAGCAGTTGTATTAGGATTTCGCAGAACTGCCTGAGAGCTGCTGCTTCCTGTGAGCCCGGTGGAATGTGGGGTTCCACTCCAGGGATGGATGGTGGTTCTTCTTCTCAGGGGCATGGTTCTGGTTCCTTCAGGCAGCTGTAGGTCTCCTGGGCCATCAGCTTGCCTGCTGAGATGCCCAGCCTGCCTTGCAAAGGCTACAGCATCCCAGAAAGTGCTCGGATCGATGATGACTCCCTCTTATGCATTCCTTGGAAAATCTGAACAAAATGAGTGAGAACTCCCTACCGTCATTCTCATCGGATCTGAAGTCCAGCACTTTGTCTCACCCAGGGAAAGCAGGAGAGGGGACGGCTTCCCTGCACTCACAGGTGTGCCTGACATGCTAGGTTTGGGGAGCCTGTCTTCTTTGGACCAGTAGTGTTGCTGCATCAGTTGGGTGTCCATGGGCTCCGGGTGGGGCCTTGGTGGAACTGGTCCATGTTGGAGGACACAGTTCCCAACTCACACCTTAGATCCAGGAGTCAGAGAGTGTGGCCTTGGCAGAGTCACAGTGAGCTCAAGGCATGGATGAGTGTTGGCCAGGTTGCTCTTTGAAATGCACTCCCTGGGTAGCTGAAGGGCAGAAGCTTTCCATGGCTTCTGATCAGAGACCCTGGCCAGGCACTGAGCAATCCCTGTCCTTGGCTGTTTTCCTTGCTAGGACATGTGAATGACCGCTGGGTTTGTAGTCAGAGAATAGATGCATTTGATGGCAGAGCTGCAGCAGATAGGGCTCCCGTGTTTCAACTGGCCAACAAATGCAGGTGCCAGCTGGGCAAACATGGACTGTGGCCTGAACCTGGTGCTGCAGCCCACAGCCTGTAGTAGTTTCTATCCTGGGCACAAAGGGTAGAGTGTGGAGTGGACACGTGGAGAGGACAGGTTGCAGTGTGATTGCGTGGGCTTCCATGGCATGCACAGTCTGGATTGAACCCGGTGCAATCCTCAGCTTCCCAGGGATGTTTCTGGGCCGTGTTGGGCCTGCCAGATGGTGATGCCCAGGGTGCATGTGTGTGGTCTTTCGGGTAATGAGCCCTGCTCACTCTGTCTCCATCTAGGCTAGTGGTGGACAAAGAGTCCTCTTGCAAGAGCCTCAAAGAGATGTACTGGCCCATGGCTTCCAGCCAGCCACCCCAATCCAGAGGGCTTAGGGGAACAGGCCATTTCAGCCTTTGTGGCCATGGGAACAAAGCTTCCTTGGTGAAGGTGTAACTCCAGGAGGGTCAGCCTCTCCTAGCACTAGTGGCCTCTCAGCGTGGTATAGGGTTGTGAGTGGATGCCTTTGGGCAGGCCAGAGGCTGCAAGTGCTGTAATCCGACAAGCACCACGTGGACAGACATCTCCTGAGGACGAAATCTTGTCTCCTTGTGCTGTGGATGTGTTCACTTGGTCAGTTCCCCCTAGTCATCCTCGGTGAAGTGTTTGTGCTCCTAGAGGAAGGCTGTGTTATCACCACGTCATGGGAGGGGTGCCTCGTTGAATCCCATAATGGCCGTCCTCCCTGATGCCCTCGGCCCTCCTTGTGTGCTGAGCTTTTGAGGCCACTTATTGGGGAAGATGCCTTGTGGACGCGAGGGGGCAAGTTTGTGAGAGGCAGCCAGTTGGGTGGGCATTGCCACGGAGGTCAACTCCCCAAAACAAAGCCAGGGTGGAAATGCCAGGTCCCCACACAGGAATGTGCCCTCAGGGTAATCGGGTTGTAGCCCGTCAGGGTGGCTCCAGCCCACCTAGTCCTGTTGGCTCTCTTGCCTGCCCTCCGATTGCCGGGCATGTTGGCTCTGGTAGGGTACACGGGCACCTGGCTTGTAGTCACTTGGCCCCCTCAGAAGAGATGGACTGCTTCTGCCCAGATGCAGGTGGCCAGGGGTGCCAGCTCTGATGCCCACGGTTGTGTCACTGCAGTGGGCGCTGTCTCAGCCTCAAGTGCAGTTCACCTGGAGCAGCTGGCAGGGACACACAGTCTTGGTTGGCTTCATATCCACTACTGGGGACACACTGTACATAATGTGGCTGTGCTTTGGCCAGGAGTTACTGTGAGAGAGGGAATGTGTGGCTTATTAGAACAGCCCCTAGAGGTGAACCTAGGCCTTCTTCCCACCAAGGCAAAAGTCGGTCTTCCGCCTCGGTTGGCTGGGCATGACTGTAGGGAACGGCACGCAGGGTTTGCTTCCTCAGGTTCTCTGGGCTCCTTGTATGACCACCCATGCATGCGTGCCCATCCCCCCCCCCACTGTCTTGGTATCCATCCAGGTGGAAGTCACCCCAAGGGTCAGCTGTACAGGGCAAGCAGAGGCACGTGCTCGCCCTGTGGAAATGTCGCCATGGATCTTGTTACCTGAGAACCTGTGTACGTCTTTCCAGCTTCAGGTGATTTCTTTACACTTCTCAGGTGGACATGACGTTTTGGCCACCTGGGCAAAGGAAAGGCCAGCGTTCTGTCCAGCATGGCCAGAGGCATGTGGGTGTCAGGACGCACCTTACCATGGGTGCGCCCCGTGGCTGTGGATCGCCTAAGGCGGTAAGCATCCCCTGGCCCCAAGAACAGCCACGCACTCTTGTATGTCACAGAGCCACCTTAGAGGCTGCTCATGTGCACATGTGCCACAATGTACACAGTGTTGCTTTCAGAGTCGTTTGACAGCTTCTCTTAATCAGTAGCCAGCCTCTGCATTGCCCAGGCTGCTGGAGGACTGGGAGGGGATTGCTGGGCCCACACTACCTCCCAGCCTGCCTTGATACACTTTCTTGCATCCCAGGTCATGCTCGGATCTGTGATGACTCCCTCATAATGCATTCCTTGGAAAATATGAACAAAATGAGTGAGAACTCCCTACCATCGTTCCCATCAGATCTGAGGTCCAGCACGTTTGCTCACCCAGGGGCCAGAGAGGTCAGGGACAGTTTCCTCCAGGCCACACTTGTACCCTCCCCACCCAGGGAACCAGCTTTGGAGAACCTCCCATTGTAGGGCTGGTATTTTCACTGCATGAGTTGAGGGTCCATTCCCCAGAGGTCATCGATTCACTGGCCAGGCTGTGATAGCATGGAGGCTAGTTTTCATCCTGGTTCTGGGACTCAGAGATGGTGGCGTTGACCTAGGCCCAGGAAGACAATGGCATGGATCTGTGTGGGCTGGCATTGCCACTTCCTGCATAGCCCCTGGAGGTCTGTCTGTATGTGCTGAAGAGCAAAGGTTTGGTGGTTTCTGACAGGAGTGTTCTATGCAAGGCAAGGCAGAGCACGAGGCCTGTCCTTGCCATGGGTCCCGAGGAGGAGAGCTGGGAGCCCCGTGTGTGGGAGGTTGGAGGCCGAGGGCATCCTGGGACCCGGCGTGCTCATTGTGTGGGCTGTTCTGTTTCCCATGCTCACCCAGCCCACTCATAAGGTGGCCAGCCCTGCACTGTGCAGATATCTCTGGCACTGAGGTCAAGGCATTGTTGTGGTGGCTGATGGCCTCGATGGGGCAGGAAGAGCACGGGGAGGACACGTTATGATGGGATTACATGTGCTTCATGGGAACTACCATGTGGTTTTGAGGCATCCACTGTCATAGGGTGTGGTCTGGGCCCTGACGTGGCTGCCATTTGCTGCCTACCCACAAGGCTGAGAGTCCATGTGTAGGCACTTCTCTTTTCAACATTGGTTCTCATGCCCTGTCCATACCAGAGCCAAAGTGCTCGAGCATTCTCCGTGCAGTGTGTGGAAGAGGCGCACTGGTGATGAGTGGCAGCTGGCCTCCCCAGGTCCTGTTGGTTAGGTGAGCATTCCCTTTGACTCTGTGTCCCCTTGGGTCTTGGTGTGTTCAAGGCAAAGTGTTAATGAAGGAGAGCCTGTGTTTCCTGGCACAGGGGACAACCATCCTTTCAGAGGGGCTTGCGTTGACTTGTGGAAACTCATGGGCATGGGAGAGACTTGGAGTTCTAAGGCCCCCAGTGCCCTGCAATGGACAGACATCTGTCTGTCTGGCATGGTAAATGTCGACATCTCCTGGTATAGAATATGGGCTCAATTTCCCTTCTCCTGCTGGTTTTGATGGATGATGGCTGTGTGGGGTTTGCTGTAGGTACCCATGCGCAAGGCGGGGTCCTCATTTGAATCCTGAGGGTACAGCCCAAAGAGAAGACGAGCTCCACTGAGCCTTCCGCACTGATTCCCTCTGCTCCCCTACCCTGCCACATGTAGGTAGAGTTGGATGCAAGGAATCGGGGCCGTGAACTGGCAGGCCACAGGGATGCTCCTTTGGACAAGGCAACCGTGCATCTTAATGTTTCTTTGGAGGTCAGGGAACCCAAAGCCACTGAATGTGGACATGTCACATGCCTTGAGAGGAAACAGTCCTAGCTTCAGTGGAGCTGTTCCCTGGGTCATGGTGGGCGAAGACCACACCCAGCCAGCTGTCCTGTCTTGCTTGAAGGCCTAGTGGCTTAGTGAGCATGAGCGAGCACCTGACCTGGACTGCCTTGGGGCCCTGAAGATGGGGCCAGGCTCTCTCAGGCCTAGAGCCATTCCCTCAGTGGTCCCAGCCTTTATGTTGGGGATGACCTTGTTCCTGTGGTCACCAGCTGTTCTTCCAGTGCAGCTCACCTGAGTGTGTGTGTGTGTGTGTGTGTGTGACAGTGTGCAAGGACCCAAGTCCATGCTGACATTACACGTGCAGCCCGAGTAAAGTGTATATAGTACAGTCCACATGCTCCTGTGAGAAAGTGCATGTGAGAGAGGGCATCTGCGGCCTATTGTAGTAGCCCATAGAGGTCGAAGGTGGCATCCTTCTCTTTGAAGGCACCAGTCACTGGCCTTTGCCGGCAAAGTGAGGGTGCAGGGATCTATGCATAGCCTACACTTTTTCAAGGGTGGAGGCCCCCGCATTCTCACACTCACACTCACGCTCATACACAGACCTGAACAGCCACCTCCTCTCGTGGCCTCGTACACCCCTCCGTCCTACCTGATGGACAGAGGGACAGGATAAGCATATGCCAGTCTTCCTTTGGGTACCCGTCAGCAGCAGGTCTTGTGACCTGAGATCCTGGGCAGGTTTCCCAAGCACGCATGTGGTTTCTCAACACTTGTCAGGTGGACATGCCATGCAAGACTCACTGTTGGCAAAGAAGTGAAGTCCTTCCTCTCCATCAAGGACCAGTGGCGTGTGGGAGTCCCAGACAAACCGAGGCCCAGCTCATGAAGGTACGCATCCCTTTGCCCCAGCTTCTGCCATTGGCACTAGGATTTGGTAGAGGTGCCAGAGAGGCTGCTTGCCCACACATGCCCAGTATCATGTGACTGTGGCCATAAGAGCGGACTGCATGTTCCTCTCTCTCAGTGGCTTCATTAGGATGATCCAAGCTGCTGGAGGGGGTCTGAGTTCACCAGCTGACCTGCTGAACCACCCAACCTGGCTTGTTATATTATCCAGTGTCCCAGAATGTGCTCGGATCGATGATGACTCCCTCTTATGCATTCCTTGGAAATCTGAACAAAATGAGTGAGAACCTCTACCGTCGTTCTCATCGAAACTGAGGTCCAGCACGTTAGCTCTCCCAGGGACCCGAGGAGCCAGGGACAGCTTCCTCCAGGTCACATGCATGCAAGCACCGCCCTGTGGTTCAGCATGGGAGAGAGTGGTGTATCTGGGTCAGGGGCTTCACGTTGTTAGTGTGGTGTCCATTAGTCCGTGGACCTTGGTAGAGTGGCCAGGCCTGGCTGGCATGGCGGCCAGTTCGCATCCGATTTCTAGTCCACGGAGAGCATGCATTGGCATAGTACTCATGAACCCGGGGCTTGGAACTGCTGGCCATGGCTCTGCTGCACACACAGCTCCTGCAGTCTGCATGTGGGAGCAGAAGGACAGAAGCTTCCACCGGTTTTTGATGAGAGCCCCGGCTCATTCCAGGAGCGATACTTGTTCTCCCCTTTGCCTCGGTGGGGAAATAGGAGTGTGCTGTGGGCTGTGGGGCTGTGGCAAACGGACGTGGCAGTGGTGCTTTTGGTGGCAGCTGCCCTCCTTCCGTCCTCTCCTCACCCAATCTAGGGGCTGGGAGTTCTGGTGTGGACTATGCATCAGACAGGAGAGGTCACGGTGTGATCGTATTGGCTTCTGTGGGTAATTAGCCCTCCTGTTGCATCGACCACTCTTTGAGGCACTCCTGACATGTCTGTGGACCCTGACAGGCCTGCCTGTGGCTGTGTACCAGGGAAGCTTATGGTCCCTGTGTGTGGCTCGATGGGCAGATGACCTCTCGTCACTTGGTATTTCATTCCCGATTAGTGATACTCAACGGATCTCTTCTTAGTGGCTCAAAACAGTGCACTGGCCCTCAAGCACAAGCCGAACATGCCTGGTGCCGACAACCGGTTGAACTTTGGTCTTGACGCTCAACCACATTGGCACTCAAATTTCACTTAAAAGGATTGCTCGAGGAGTGTCTGTTTTCCCTGGCTCACATGGCTGACGTTCTCTTGCAGAGGGGTCTGCTTGCATCCATGAAAGCCTGTGGTCTGGGCTTGGATGTGGCTTATACTGTGAAGGCCGCCATCCAGGCTCACTTCTGTCGACAGACACCTGTCTTGGAAACTGTCCACATCTCTGGATGCAGGTGATGTATCTGGTCTCATTCTTCCGCTTGGGTGTGGTTGATACGTTTGTGTCCTGTGAGATTGTTTGTGGTGCTAGTGAGGCGAGGATGGGGTCATTGGACACATGCCCCAAGCCTAACTTGCAAAGTCACACTTGGTGATAGCAGTGCCTCCTGACAGTCACTGGCCCCCATAGATACCTAGTGTTGAGGGTACGTGGTGGTAGACTTGCTTGCATGCATGAAATGCTGCTTAGGTCCACGGAGCCCAGTAGGGGAACATCTGTTGGCATGTCAGGGCCCCAAAGTGGCTGGCTGAAGGAATGCCAGATCCTGGATAGGGAAGGTGCCCTGCTTTCACTGCCTGTCTCCCTTGCGTGAACACCTCCCCCCACTTCAAGGGGTCCCACTGGCCCAGTCATGGTGGGAAGGCCTGGTCAGCATGAGTGTAAGCACAGCCTTCGGTCTATTGGCCCCCCAAGAAGGCCACGGGCTGTTCCCGGGCCCTTTTGTTTTCCCAGTGCCATGAGCCTGTATGTTGGTGGATTCCTGGTTCCTGTGCTCTCTGGGCTTTCATGAGGTGTGCCTGCCCTGTGACAGGCCACGGGGCACAGTGTCCATGTTGACCGGGAGTGGTGGCGCATGATGTGGGTGTGCTTTGGTCGGAAGTTGTGACTGTGACAGAGGCATGCCATGGCCTGGGTCAGTAGCCACGAGAGGTCAACGGTGGCACCCTCCTGTTAAGAGCACTGGACTGTGGCTCCTGGTGGCACACCATGAGGTCTGTCATCTGCACAGGGCATGCTTTGTGTTGGCACATAAACACACACATGTGCGCACACACGCTCACACTGGCCTGCACCCGTTATATCACACCTGCCTTCAGACATTCCTAAGGGACAGATGTGCAGACAGGAGTCTCCCCCAGGGGAAACACTGCGTGGTTGTGGTTCCCTGAGGACCTGGGTCTCTCTGCCCATGGAGCACATGATGTTTGTTCACTTGGCAGGCTCATTGGCCAAGCAAGGCTCGCTGTCACGAAGGAAGAAGACCTTCCTCTACTTCGGTGAATGTCCGTGTGCAGCAGCCCCGAAGAGTTGTCACCCAGGGTGGGAACCATGCCCATCAATGTCTTGTGATGGTAAGCATTCACTTCTGTGCCAGAAGGTTGAGAGGTTGCATTAGGCTTTTGGGTATTGCCTAAGGGCTGCAGGTTCCCGTGAGTCCGGTGGAATGTGGGGTTCCACTCCAAGGATGGACAGCGGATATTCTTGCATGTTTCTGGGTCCTCCAGGCAGCTGTAGGTCTGGTGGGCCATCAGCTTGCCTGTTGAGATGCCCAGCCTGCCTTGTGATGGCTGTAGCATCCCAGAAAGTGCTCGGATCGATGATGACTCCCTCTTATGCATTCCTTGGAAAATCTGAACAAAATGAGTGAGAACTCCCTACTGTCGTTCTCATCGGATCTGAGGTCCAGCACAGTGTCTCACCCAGGGCAAGCAGGAGAGAGGGATGGCTTCCCCGTGGTCACAGGGGTGCAGATGGCACCTAGCATATCAGCTTTGGGAGCCTCCTTCTTTGCGCCAGTAGTGTTGCTGCATCAGATGGGTGTCCATGGGCCCCAGTGTGGGGCCTTGGTGGAACTGGTCCATGCTGGAGGGCACTTTGGCCAGGTCACAGCTTAGATCCAGGAGTCGGAGGGTGTGGCCTTGGCAGGGTCCCAGAGAGCTTGTGGCATGGGTGAGTGTTGGCTGGGTTGCTCTTTGAAATGCACTCTGTGGGTAGCTGAAGGGCAGAATCTTCCAATGGCTTCTGATCAGAGCCCCTGTCCGGGCACTGAGCAATCCCCGTCCTTGGCTATTGTCCATGCAAGGAAATGTGAACAGCACCTATAGAGACAGAGAATAGACGCATTTGGTGGTGGGGTTGCTGGGGATAGAGCTCCCATATTTCACCTGGCCACCAAATGCTGATGCCAGCTGGGCAAACATGGACTGTGGCCCAAACCTAGCACTGTAGCCCTCAGGCTGTAGCAGCTGCCATACTGGGCATGAAGTTCAGAGCATGAAAGGCGCACATGGAGAGTATGGGTTGCAGTGTTATTGCATGGGCTTTCGTGGAATGCACAGTCTGAATTGAACCCTGCCCAGTCCTTGGTTTCCCAGGTCTGTGTCTGGGCCATGACGGGGCTGCCAGATGGTGCTACCCGGGGTGCATGTGTCTGACCTTATGGGAAATGAGCACTGCTCACTCGGTGTTTCCATTCCAGGCTAGTGGTGGACAAACGGTCCTCTTGATAGGCCCTCAAAGAGATATGCTGGCCCATTGCTGCCATCCAGCCACCCCACCACCCTGATCTAGAGGGCTTAGGAGTATAGGCCCTTTGTGCCTTTGTGCCCATGGGATGAGAGCTTCCCAGGTGTAGGTATAACTTCAGGAGGGTCAGCCTGGCACTGGTGGCTCCTCAGTGTGGCATAGGTTTGTGAGTGGACACCTTTGGGCAGGCCAGATGCTGTGGATTGCTGCAATCTCAGAAGAACATATGGACAGATGCCTCACAAAGACGAAATCTCATCTCCTTGTGCTGTGGATGTGTTTTCTCGGTCATCTCCCCCTAGTCATCCTGGGTGAAGTGTTTGTGCTAATAGAGGTGGTCTGTTTTATCACCACATCACGGGAGGGGTGCCACGTTGAATCCCGTGCACTGGGCTAATGCAGCCTCCCAATCCATAATAGCTGTCCTTCCTGATGCCCTCGGCTCTCCTTGTGTGCTGAGCTTTTGAGGCCACTTCTGGGGTAAGTTGCCTTGTGGACATGAGGGTGCAAGTTTGCGAGAGGCAGCCAGTTGTGTGGGCATTGCCATAGAGGTCAGCATCCCCAAACACAGCAGGGGTAGAAATGCCAGGTCTCCACACAGGAACATACCCTCAGGAGAACTGGGCTGTAGCCGTTCAGGGTGGCTCCAGCCCACCCATTCCTGTTGGCTGTCCTGCCTGCCCTCTGAGGGCCATGCATGTTAGCTCTGGTAGTGTACATGGGCAACTAGCCTGAAGTCATTTGGCCCCTTCAGAAGACACAGGCTGCTTCTGTACAGTTGAAGCCAGAGGTGCCAGCTCTGATTCCCACGGTTGCGTTGCTGTGGTAGGCGCTGTCTCTGCCTCAAGTGCAGTTCACCTGGGACATCTGGAAGGGACATACATTGTCCTGGTTGGCTTTGGATCCACCATCGGGAAAAGACTGTACCTAGCATGGCTGTGATTTGTTCAGGAGTGTTTTTGAGAAAGGGAACATGTGGCTTATTAGAGCAGAACCAGAGGTGAACCTCAGCCTTCTTCCCCCAAAGGCACAGGTCAGTCTTTTGCTCTTGGTTGGCAGGGTGTGAGGATAGGGATCTGCACGAAGAGCTTGCTTTCTCAGGTTCCCTGGGTTCCTCCCATGACCACCCACACCCCCACCCATGCATGCATGCACACCCCCACCCACTGCCTTGGTATCCCTCTAGTCCAAGGTCACCTCAAGGTTCAGCTGTACATGGCAAGCAGAGGCACATGTCCACCCCTGGGAAACTTTGGCATGGATCCTGTTACCTGAGAACCTGTGTATGTCTTTCCAGCTGATAAGCGATTTCTCTACACTTCTCAGGTGGACTTGCCGTTATGGCCACTGTGGGCAAAGGAAAGGCCACCGTTTTGTCCAAGATGGCCAGAGTCGTGCGGGTGTCAGGATGCAGCATGGCCCTGGGTGTGCCCCGTGGTTGTGTATCATCCAAGGCGATAAGCATCCCCTGGTCCCAAGAACTGCCACGCACTCTTGGAGGTCACAAAGCCACCTTAGAGGCTGCTCATGTGCACGTGTGTCATGATATGTGAGGTGTTTCTTCCAGAGTGGTTACAGCTCCTCTTGATCAGCATTGCATGGGCTGCTGTAGGACCGGGAGGTATTTGGTGGGCCCACACTGCCTCCCAGCCTGCCTTGATACACTTTCCTGCATCCCAGCTCATGTTAGGATCGATGATGACTCCCTCATAATGCATTCCTTGGAAAATCTGAACAGAATGAGTGAGAACCCTCTACCATCATTCTCATCGAAACTGAGGTCCAGTGCGTTAGCTCTCCCAGGGACCTGAGGAGTCAGGGACAGCTTCCTCCAGGTTACACTCATGTAAGCACCGCCCTGCGGGTGGTTCAGCATGGGTGAGAGTTGCATATCCGGGTCAAGGGTTCCATGTTGTTAGTTTGGTGTCCATGTGTCCATGGACCTTGGTGGAGTGGCCAGTCCTGGCTGGTGTGGAGGCCAGCTAGAAACTGATTTCTAGGCTGCAGGGAGCATCGATTGACATAGTCCTCATGAGCCTGGGGCTTGGAACTGTGCTGGCTAGGGCCCTGCTTCACACACAGCCCCTGTCCTGTGGTCTGCGGGTGGAAGCAGAAGGACAGAGCTTCCACAAGTTTTTGATGAGAACCTTGGCTCATTCCAGGAGCGATACATGTTCTCCTTTTGCCTTGGTGGGGAAACGGGAGTGTGCTGTGTGGTGTGGAGCCGTGGGCAATAAACGTGGCGGTGGCACTTCTGGTGGAAGCTGCCTTTCTTCTGTCCCCTGCTCACCCAGTCTAGGGGCCAGGTGCCCATGTGTGGACTATGAAGTGGACATAGCGCTGAAGTCAGGCTGTGCAGCCTGGTGACCTGGACTGGGAGGGATGAGCACAGACAGGGGAGGTCACGATGTGATCACATAGGCAACCATGGGATGTAAGCTCTCCTGTTGTGTCCACCCTCTTCGAGGCTTTTCCGACATATCTGTGGACCCTGACGGCCTGCCTGTGGCTGTGTACAAGGGAAGACTTAGGGTCCCTGTGTGTGGTGATGCGCTGATGACCTGTGGTCGCTTGACATTTCATTCCAGAGTAGTGGTACTCAACGGATCTTCTCTTAGTGGCTCGAAACGGTGTACTGGCCCTCGAGCACCAGCCAGACATGCCTGGTACCAACCACCGGTCGAACTTTGGTTTTGACACTCAACCGCGTTGCTACTCAGATTTCATGATTTCACATGGAAAGGATTGCTCAAGGAGCATCCATTTTCCCTGGCTCGTGTTTCTGACGTTCTCTTGTGGAGGGGTTTGCACGCATCCGTGGAAACCTGTGGCTGTGGTGGAGACTATGAAGGCTGCTGTAGAAGGCTCACTGCCATGGACAGACACCCACCTTGGAAAATTTGAAACTGTCCACGTATCTGGACACGGGTGTTGTATCTTGTCTTGTTCTTCCGCTTGGGTGTGGATGAAACGTTTGTGATCTGTGAGACTGTGGTGCTAGTGAGCCAAGGGAGGAGTCGTTAGACACAGGTCCCGAGGTAGACCCTTGCAGTGTTCCACTTGGTGATGGGAGTGCCTCCTGAGAGTCACTGGCCCCCATGGATGCCTAGTGCTAAGGATACGTGGCAGAAGACTTGCATTCAATGCATGGGGATGTTGCTTTGGTACACAGATCCCAGTAGGGGAATGTTTCTTTGTATTCCTGGACCCCAAAGCAGCTGGCCTAAGGAATGCCAGATCCCTGAAGGGAAGGTGCCCTGCTTTCTGTGTGTTTCTCCCTGGGTCTAAAAGCGTGAAAACCTCCCCCAATTTTCAGGTTTCCCACTGGCTCAATGAGGGCAAGAAGGCCTGTTCAGTGTGAGCGTGAGTGCAGCCTTCAGTCTATTGGGCCCCTGTGAAGTACACAGGCTGTTACGGGGCCCGTATTGATTCCCAGTGTCATGAATCTGTATGTCAGTGAGTTCTTGGTTCCTGTGCTCTCTGGTGTCCATGAGGTTCACCTGCCCTGTGACCGGGCAGGGGGAACAGTGTCCATGTTGAACCATCATCCACAGTCAGGGTGTGGTGGTGCATGGTGTTGGGTGTGCTTTGGTGGAAGGTGTGGCTGTGACAGAGGTGTGCCATGGCCCGTGTCAGTATCCATGAGATTTCAAAGGTTAATATCCTCCCATTTAGAGCACTGTCCTGATGAGGCCTGGCATCTGTGCACAGGGCACGCCTGTGTTGGCTCCCACTGGCCCATGCCCATGATGTCACACCCACGTTCAGACATTCCTATGGGACAGATGTGCAGACAGGAGTCTCACCCAGGGGAAATGCTGCATGGTTGTGGTTCCCTGATGACCTCTGTCCCTTTGCCCATGGACTACATGATGTTTGTTCACTTGGCAGGTGCATTGGCCAGCGAGTCTCGCAGTCACAAAGGAAGACCTTCCTCTGCTTCGGTGAGCATCTGTATGCAGCAGCCCCGAAGAGTTGCCACCCAGGTGGGAACCACCCCCATCGATGTCTCACGATGGTAAGCATTCACTTCTATGCCAGAAGGTTGAGAGGTTGCATTAGGATTTTGGGTACTGCCTAAGAGCTGCTTTTTTCCATGAGCCTGGTGGAATGTGGGATTCCACTCCAGTAATGGGTGGTGGTTCTTCTTGCTCAGGGGCATGGTGCTGGGTCTTCAGGTGGCTGTAGGTCTCCTGGGCCATTGGCTTGCCTCCTGAGACCCCCAGCCTGCCTTGCGAAGGCTTCAGCATCCCAGAAAGTGCTCGGATCAATGATGACTCCCTCATAATGCATTCCTTGGAAAATCTGAACAAAATGAGTGAGAACTCCCTACCGTCGTTCTCATCGGATCTGAGGTCCAGCACTTTGTCTCACCCAGGGCAAGCAGGAGGGAGGGACGGCTTCCCCATGGCCACAGGTGTGCAGACGCCCACCTAGCACATCATCTTTGGGGAGCCTGTCTTCTTTGGGCCAGTAGTGTTGCTGCATCAAATGGTGTCCATGGGCCCCAGTATGGGGCCTTGGTGGAACTGCTCCATGTTGGGGGCACTGTGGCCAGCTCACACCTTAGATCCAGGAGTCAGAGTCTGTGGGTTTGGCAGAGTCCCAGAGAGCTCAAGGTATGGATATGTGTTGGCCAGGTTGCTCTTTGAAATGCATTCCCTGGATGTCTATGTAGGCACTGAAGGGCAGAAGCTTCCAATGGCTTCTGATCAGAGCCTCTGGCTGGGCACTGAGCAATCCCTGTCCTTGGCTATTGTCCTGTTGAGGAAATGTGAGCGGCCCCTGGGTTTGGAGGTAGAGAACAGACACATTTGTTGGCAGGGCTGCAACAGATAGAGCTCCTGTGTTTCGCCTGCCCACCAAATGCCAGTGCTAGCTGGGCAAATATGGACTGTGTCCCAAAAATGGTGCCACAACCCACAGCCCGTAGTAGCTGCCATCCTGGGCACAAAGGGCTGAGTGTGGAGGGAACATGTGGAGAAGACTGGTTGCAGTGTGATTGCATGGGCTTTCATGGCATACACAGTCTGGATTGAACCCGGTGCAGTCCTCAGCTTCCCAGGGATGTGTCTGGGCCCTGTTGGGGCTGCCAGATGGTGCAGCGCAGGGTGCATGTGTGTGGCTTTATGGGAAATGAGCACTGCTCACTCAGTGTTTCCAGTCCAGGCTAGTGGTGGATAAACGTCCTCTTGCTAGGGCCTCGAACAGATGTACTGTCCCATGGCTGCCAGCCAGCCACCCCGCCACCCCAATCCAGAGGACTTAGAGTAAAAGACCCTTTGAGCCTTTGCAACCATGGAAACGAAGCTTCCAAGGTGAAGGTGTCACTCCAGGAGCATTGGTGGCTCCTCAGTGTGGCATAGGTTCATGGGTGAATGCCTTTGGGCAGGCCAGACGCTGTGAGTGCTGCAGTCTCCCGAGGATGAAATCTCGTCTCCTTATGCTGTGGATGTGTTCGCTGGGTCGGCACCCCGTAGTCATCCTTGGTGAAGTGTTTGTGCTTCTAGAGGTGGTCTGTGTTGTCATCGCGTCTCGGGAGGGTGCCATGCTGAATCCCGTGCACTAGGCCATTGCAGCCACCCGATCCATAATGGCTGCCCTCCCTGATGCCCTTGACCCTCCTTGTGTGCTGAGCTTTTGAGGCCACTTCTTGGTGAAGATTCCTTCTGGGCGTGAGGGGCCAGTTTTGCGAGAGGCAGACAGTTGTGTGGGCATTGCCATGGATGTCAGCAGCCCGAAACATAGTGGGTAGAAATGCCAGGTCCCCACACGGGAATGTGCCCTTGGGAGAATCGGCTTATAGCCAGTCAGGGTGGCTTCAGGTCACCTGTTCCTGTTGGCTGTCTTGCCTGCCCTCTGAGGGCCAGGCGTGTTCTCTCTGGTATGGTACATGGGCACCTGGCCTAAAGTCACTTGGCCCCTCACAACGGATGGGCTGCTTCTGCCCAGTTGCAGGTTGCCAGAGGTGCCAGCTCTGATGCCCACAGTGCTTCGCTGCAGTGGGCGCTGTCTCTGCCTCAAGTGCAGTTCACCTGGGACGTCTGGCAGGGACACACAAAGAATCTTGGTTGGTTTCAGATCCACCATCGGGAAGAGGCTGTACCTAGCATGGCTTTGGTTTGGTCAGGAGTGGCTTTGAGAGAGGGAACGCGTGGCTTGTTAGAGCAGCCCCTAGAGGTTAACCTTGGCATTGTTCCCACAAAGGCACAGGTTGGTGTTCTGTCCTTGGGTGGCAGGGTGTGAGATAGGGATTTGTGTGCAGGGCTTGTGCTCTCAGGTTCTCCAGACTCCTCCCATGACCACCCACCCACCCACCCACGAATGCATGCACACCCCCACCCACTGTCCCGCTGTCCCTCCAGGCTGAAGTCAGTGATCCCAAGGGTCAGCTGTACAGGGCAAGCAGCAGCAGGTGTCCGTCCTGGGGAAACATTGGCATGGGTCTTGTTATCTGAGAACCTGTGTATGTCTTTCCAGCTGACAGGTGATTTCTCCACAGTTCTTAGGTGGACTTGCTGTTATGGCTGCCACAGGCAAAGGACAGGCAAATGTTTTGTCCAGCATGGCCAGAGGCACGTGGTGTCAGGATGAAGCATGCCCTGGGTGCACCCTGCGGCTGAGGATCGCCCAAGGAAGTGCGCATCCCCTGGCCCCAAGAACAGCCACGCACTCTTGGATGTCACAGAGCCACCTTAGGGGCTGCTCATGTGCACGTGTGCCACAATGTGCGGTGCTGCCTCCAGAGTGGTTACAGCTCCTCTTGCTCAGTAGTGAGCCTCGGCACTGCCCAGGCTGCTGGAGGACCGGGAGGGGATTGGCGGGCCCACACTGCCTCCCAGCCTGCCTTGATACACTTTCTTGCATCCCACGTCATGCTCAGATCGATGATGATGACTCCTTTGTAATGCATTCCTTGGAAAATATGAACAAAATGAGTGAGAACTCCTTACCATCATTCCCATCAGATCTGAGGTTCAGCACGTTTGCTCACCCAGGGGCCAGAGAGGTCAGGGACAGTTTCCCTCAGGCCACACTCGTACACCCCCCACCCAGGGACCCAGCCTTGGAGAGCCTCTTGTTGTAGGGCAAGTAGTGTCACCTCATCAGTTGGGTGTCTGTTCCCTGGAGGTTGTCGATTCACTAGCCAGGCTGTGATGGCCTGGAGGCCAGTTTGCATCCTGGTCCCAGGAGTCAGAGGTGGTGGCATTGGCATAGGCCCAGGAAGACGATGGCCTGGATCTATGTGGGATGGCATTGCCACTTCCTGCATAGCCCCTGGAGGTGTCTGTAGGTGCTGAAGAGCAAAAGGTTCCGTGGTTTCTGATGGGAGTGTTCTATGCAAGGTGAGACAGAGCACGAGGCCTGTCCTTGCCATGGGTCCCAAGGAGGAGAACTGAGAGCCCCGTGGGGTGGGAGGTTGGAGGCCGACAGCTTCCTAGGCCCCGGCGTGCTTTGTGTGCTGGCTGTTCAGTTTCCCATGCGCACCCAGACCACTTGTAAGGTGGCTGGCCCTGCACTGTGCAGATATCCCTGGCACTGACATCAAGACGCTGTGGTGGATGACAGCCTCAATGGGATGGGAAGAGCACATGGAGGACACGTTATGATGGGATTACATGTGCTTCCATGGTACTTACCATGTGGTTTTGAGGCATCCACTGTCATAGCATGTGGTCTGGGCCCTGACATGGTTGCCATTTGCTTCCTACCATGCACAGCTTAGAGTCCATGTGTAGGGCACTGCTCTAGTCGACATTGGTTCCCATGCCCCCTCCATTCCAGAGCCAAAGCGCTCAAGCATTCTCCATGCAGTGTGTGTAAGAGACCACTGGTGATGAATGGCAGCTGGCCTCCCCAGGTCCTGTTGGTTTGGCGAGCATTCCCTTTGACTGTGCATCCCCCTGGGTCTTGGTGGGTCCAAGGCAAAAGTAGTAATGAAGGAGAGCCTGTGTTTCCTGGCACAGGAGACAACCATCCTTTCAGAGGGCTTGTGTTGACTCACGGAAACTCATGGGCATGGGAGAGACCTGGAGTTCCAAGGTCCCCAGTGCCCTGCAATGGACCGATGTCTGTCTGTCTAACATTGAAAATGTCAACATCTCCTGGTACAGAATATGGACTCAATTTCCCTTTTCCCACTGGTCTTCATGGATGATGGCTGTGAGGGGTTTGCTCTAGGTACCCATGTGCAAGACGGGGTCCTCAGTTGAATTCCCGAGGGTGCAGCCCAAAGAAAAGTCGATCTCCACTGACCCTTCCGTCCTGATTCCCTCTGCTCCCCTCACCCGCTCTGTGCGGGTAGAGTTGGATGTGAGGAGTTGGGGCTGCATCCTGGCAGGCTACAGGGATGCTCCTTTGGACAAGGCAACCAAGTGTCTGAATGTTTCCTTGGAGGTCAGGGAACCCAAAGCCGCTGAGTGTGGACATGCCACATGCCTGGAGAGGAAACAGTCATAGTTTCAGTGGAGCTGTTCCCCAGGTCATGACAGACAAAGACCACACCCAGCCGGCTGTCTTCCTGTTTTGTTTGAGGGCCTAGTGGCTTAGTGACCATGAGTGGGCACCTGACCTGGACCCCCTTGGGGCACTGAAGATGGGGCCAGGCTCTCTCAGGCCTAGAGCCATTCCCTCAGTGGTCCCAGCCTTTATGTCAGAGATGTTCTTGCTCCTATGGTCACTGGCTGTTCTTCCAGTACAGCTCACCTGTGTGTGTGTGTGTGTGCATGTGTGTCTGTGATAGCCTGCAGGGACCCAATGTCCACACTGACATCACACGCATAGCCCAAGTATAGTGTGTAGTAGAGCCTGTGTGCTTGTGTGAGAATGTGTGTGAGAGAGGGAGTCTGTGGCCTATTGGGGCAGTCCCTAGAGGTCAATGGTGGCATCCTTCTCTTTGAAGTCACCAGTCTCCGGCCTTTGCAGGCAAGGCGAGGGGCCAGGATCTGTGCATAGCCTTCGCTTTTTCAAGGGTGGAGGCCCCTGCATTCTCACGCTTACGCTCACACTCACACACAGACCTGAACAGTGACCTCTTCTCGTGGCCTCATGCACACCTTCTGTCCTACCTGAGGGACAGAGGGAGAGGATAAGCAGATACCAGTTTTCCTTCGGGCACCCATTAGCAGAAGATCTTGTGACCTGAGATCCTGGGCAGGTTTCCCAAGCATGAATGTGGTTTCTCAAAAATTCTCAGGTGGATATGCCATGCGAGGCTCCCCATTGGCACAGAATTGAAGTCCTTCCTCTCCTGTGAGAACCAGCTGCATGCAGGAGTCCCAGGGAAACCGAGGTCCAGCTCACAAAGGTATGTGTCCCTTTGCCCCAGCTTCTGCCATTGGCACTAGGATTTGGTAGAAGTGGCAGAGGGGCTGCTTGCCCGCACATGCCCAGTGACACGCAGCTGTGGCTGTAAGAGTGGACTGCGTATTCCTCTCTCTCAGCAGCTTCGTTGGGATGATGCAGGCTGCCTTAGGGGTCTGAGTTCACTAGCTGACCTGCTGAGCTTCCCTGCCTGGCTTGTTATATGCTCGGATCGATGATGACTCCTTCTTATGCATTCCTTGGAAATCTGAACAAAATGAGTGAGAACCCTCTACCGTCGTTCTCATTGAAACTGAGGTCCGGCACGTTAGCTCTCCCAGGGACTCAAGGAGTCAGGGACAGTTTCCTCCAGGTCTCATGCCTGCAAGCACCGCCCTGCGGTTCAGTATGGGAGAGAGTGGCATATCTGGGCCAGGGGCTTCAGTTGTTAGTTTGGTGTCCATGAGTCTCTGCACCTTAGTGGAGTGGCCAGTCCTGGCTGGTGTGGCGGCGATCTCAAAACCAATTTCTAGGTTAGGCCGCAGGAAGGGTGCACTGGCATAGTCCTCATGAGCCCGGGGCTTGGAACTGCTGGCCAGGGCCCAGCTTCACACACAGCACCTGTGGTCTGCATGTGGGAGCAGAAGGACAGAAGCTTCTACTGGTTTCTGATGAGAGCCCCAGCTCACTCCAGGAGAGATACCTGTTCTCCCCTGTGCCTCGGTGGGGAAATTGGAGTGTGTTTTGTGGTGTGGGGCCTTGGGCAATGGACATGGCAGTGGTGCTTCTGGTGGCAGCTGCCCTCCTTCCTTCCCATACTTACCCAGTCCAGGGGCTGGATGCCCATGTGTGGACTGTGAAGCAGACCTAGCGCTGAAATCAAGAGGCTGTGTAGCCTGATGACCTGGACTGGGAAGGACGTGCACAGACAGGAGAGGTCACGGTGTGATCGCATGTGCTTCCATGGGAAGGTAGCTCTCCTGTTGTGCACACCGCGCTTCGAGGCTTTCCTGGCATGTCTATGGATCCTGATGGGCCTGCCTGTGTCTATGTACCAGGGAAGGCTTAGGGTCCCTGTGTGTGAAAATGGGCTGATGACCTGTGGTCACTTGACGTTTCATTCCAGACTAGTGGTACTCAACGCATCTCCTATAAGTAGCTTGAAACGGTGCACTGGCCCTTGAGCACCAGCCGGACATGTCTGGTGCTGACCACCTGTTGAACTTTGGTCTTGATGCTCAACAGTGTTGGCACTCAGATTTTGCTTGAGGAGCATCTGTTTTCCCTGGCTCATTTGGCTTATGTTCGCTCATGGAAAGGTTTGCATGCATCCTGTGGATGTGGGCGTGGGCATGTGCATGGTGGAGACTGTGAAGACTGCCATCCCAGGCACACTTCCTTGGACAGACACCTGCTTTGGAAACTGTCCACGTCTCTGGGTGTGGATGAAGCACTTGTGTCCTGTGAGATTGTTTGTTATGCCAGCGAGCCTTGGGAGGGGTCATTGGATGCATGCCCCAAGGCCTACTCTTCTAATGTCATACTTGCTGATGGCAGTGCCTCCTGACAGTCACTGGCCCCCATCGCTGCCCAGTATTGAGGCTACATAGGAGCAGAATTGCATTGCATGCCTGGGGATGCTTCTTTGGTCCACAGAGCCCAGTGGAGGAACATTTCTTGGCATCTCAGGGCCCCAAAGCAGCTGGCTGAAGGAATGCCAGATTCCTGAAGGAAGGTGCCCTTCTTTCCCTGCATGTCTCCCTGGGGGGGTGTGAACACCTTCCCCGCCAGGTGTCCCAATGGCCCAATGAGAGCAGGAAGGCCTGGTCAGCATGAGTGTGAGCAAGGCCTTCAGTCTATTCACCCCTGAGAGGGACACAGGTTGTTCCCAGGCCCTTGTTGATTCCCAGTGCCACGAGCCTGTAAGTCAGTAGATTTCTGGTTCCTGTGCTCTCTGGGTTTCCATGAGGTTTGCCTCCCGGTCACAGGCTGTGGTGCACAGTGTCCACGTTGACTGGTCATCCACAGTCAGGGAGTGGTGGCACGTGGCGTCGGTGTGCTTTGGTTGGAAGTTGTGGCTGTGACTGGGGCATGCTGTGGCCTGTGTCAGTAGCCATGAGAAGTCAAAACTGGCACCCCCCCATTTGGAGCACTGGCCTGTGCCTGCTGGTGGTAGACCATGAGACCTGGCATCTGTGCACAGAGCATGCTTTGTGTTGGCACACGAACATGTTCACATGCACACACATGCTCACACTGGCCTGTGCCCGTTATATCACACCTGCCTTCAGACATTCCTAAGGGACGGATGTGCAGACAGGAGTCTTACCCAGGGGAAACGTTGCATGGGTGTGGTTCCCTGATGACCTGGGTCCCTTTGCCCATGGAGCCTGTGATATTTGTTCACTTGGCAGGCACATTGGCCAGGCGAGTCTCGTAGTCACAAAGGAAGACCTTCCTCTGCTTCAGTGTGCATCCGTGTACAGCAGCCCTGAAGAGTCGTCGCCCAGGGTGGGAACAATCCCCGTTGATGTCTCGCAATGGTAAGCATTCCTGTTTGTGCCAGAGGTTGAGAGGCTGCATTAGGATTTCGGGGAACTCCTAAGAACTGCTGGTTTCCATGAGCCTGGTCGAATGTGGGATTCCACTCCAGTTATGGATGGTGATTCTTGTTGCTCGGGGGCATGGTTCTGGGTCCTCCAGGTGGCTGTAGGTCTCCTGGGCCATCAGCTTGCCTGCTGAGACATCTAGCCTGTCTTTGGAAGGGTCCAGCTTCCCAGGTTGTGCTCGGATCGATGATGACTCCCTCATAATGCATTCCTTGGAAAATCTGAACAAAATGAGTGAGAACTCCCTACCGTCGTTCTCATCGGATCTGAGGTCCAGCACGTTTGCTCACCCAGGGGACAGAGAGGTCAGGAACAATTTCCCCAAGGCACATTCATGCCTACTGTGGTGGCCCCTAGAGGTCAAAGGTGGCATCCTTCTCTTTGAAGGCGCCAGTCTCTGGCCTTTGCGGGCAAGGCGAGGGGCCAGGGATCTGTGCATAGCCTATGCTTTTTCAAGGGTGGAGGCCCCCACATTCTCACACTCTCACTCACACACAGACCTGAGCCACCCCCTCTTGTGGCCTCAGGCACACCTTCCATTCCTACCTGAGGGACAGAGGGACAGGATAAGCAGATGCCAGTCTTCCCTCTGGCACCCATCAGCAGTGGATCTTGTGACCTGACATCCTTGGCAGGTTTCTCAAGCATGCATGTGGTTTCTCAACACTTCTCAGGTGGACATGCTATGTGAGGCTCACTGTTGGCAAAGAAGCGAAATCCCTCCTCTCCTGTGAGGACCAGTGGCGCACAAGAGTCCCAGGCAAACCAAGGCCCAGCTCATGAAGGTATGTGTCCCTTTGCCCTTGTTTCTGCCATCAGCACTATGGTTTTGTAGAGGTGCCACAGAGGCTGCTTGTCCGCATGTGCCCAGTGGCTCGCAGCTGTGGCCGTAAGAGCGCACTTCATGTTCCTGTCTCTCAGTGGCTTCATTGGGATGGTCCAGGATACTGGAGGGGTCTGAGTTCACTAGCTGACCTGCTGAACTGCCCAGGTCTTGTTGTATTTTCCAGTGTCCCGGAATGTGCTTGGATTGATGATGATTCTCTCTTATGTATTCTTTGGAAATCTGAACAAAATAATTTATGAGTTTTACAATCATCCTTTTTGTTGTCTCATTCTGTATGTGATCCAATTGTATCAGGGATGATCATTTTCCATTTGTTTGCCCTTTTTAGCAGCATCAAATATGTAAAAGTAGGAAATTATCCTACTTTTGAGGAAGTGTCACTGGGAATTATATGTGTCCTGTGTACACGGAATCCTCTTTGGAAGTGCACATTCTGAGTTCAGATAGCCAGATACTTTCTCAGTTCCCTGTTCATGAGATGCACATGACTTATGAATCCCAACTTGATGCTGGCCTCTTTGCTTCCATTGAACCCATTAGGCATACCTCTTAGTTCCTTTGTCCCCTAAAGGGAAAAGATTTCCTTATCGTTAGGTTCATGGCATAGATTGTGATGAGGCATTTCTTTTTTCTCTTATTCTCAATTGAAGAGGCAACATGGATTCTCGTATTTATTGAATCAGTGGGTTAGTCCTTGCTGGAATTTAGCACCTTTTGTATCTGAGGCTATGCTCACTTGCAAAGACACTTTGGTCTGTGGCTTTAATGCCCTTGTGTTTGAATTCATGTGTGCATTAGCATTTCAGTCTATAGGTGGGTTTTCCAGTTGTGCACCAGTGCATGACACTTTGGTCTAGATGGACTTATGATTCTTATTTTTTGAAGGCACAGCATTGAAGGAACTTGTTTATTACAATGCACAAGTCTAAGGTGAGTGATCTTTTTCTAATAAGATTTTTACCCTGTAATTTTTGACACTGGAATTTTCTAATCTGTTAGAATTTTCTTTGTTCAAATGTAGGAATTTTGCCTTGACTGTGAGAGAGAAGCGTGCCTGTGAATCCTAGTGGTCAATTACAGTGAGCATCTTCTGTCCTTCCCTGAGGAGCCACTTTTGGTGGCAGCAGCCTCATGTTCTGGTGGTCTTTGTTTCTCAGACAAGTGCATTTCTTTTGTGAATGCTTCCTGATATAGTGTCCATATTTTATGAAATCTGTTGGGAGGAAGGGTATATGGAAAGAGTCATTCAGTTTTCATTGCAGGTATTCTCTTTTACTGATGACACATCTGTGTTAGTTACATACCCCATGGTGTCACAGTTACATTTCTGTTTTTAGTCATTGTTTTGCCGAAGTGTGATTATCCAGTGTAAATTCAGGAAGGTTTACATAACTAAAGAATTTTAAATTGATGAATTCTACCCATATATAGCTGCCTGCATACACACATATATCTTCTTGTTTTGATTTCCTATGCCACATTTTTCCAAAAAGGTATAATTAAATTGGACATTGCTATGTTCTATTTGGCATACCAATGGACACACTTACTTTTCTTCTTTCCACTTTTTACTTTATTCCCATGGGCATCGTGGATCAAGTACTAGGCTTCATATGAAAGAGAGTTTCATTTTTTTTTAGCTATCAAAAATTTTTAAGTTTATTTGATTTGGAAAAGGTTTTGGGGGCTGACAGCTTAAATGCTTTTCATGTGTCTCAGAAAGGCTGGGTGTTTACCACATGGTTTGCTTCAAAGGAAGTTAAGTAAACATTCATTAAAAAATATTTGAGATGCGTGTGCTGCTGAGAACACATCTACTCTCTGGAGATGGACACAACTGTAGGGAAAGAATATTAGAAACAAGTCAGCATTCCCATCATTAAGGCTTTCAAATTGGTAAGTATCTTGTCCTGAAAATACTGACGTCCTTCTTAGGGGTAATGTAATATGCCAATAACACTAAGTCTCTAACTAAGTCAGCCTTGGAACCTTGGGAATTGAATGCTGTGTCTGGTCTCTGTGACTAAATAGGGTGGGTCAGTGTATCTAAGTGCCTTTTTTCATGTGCCATCATTGTATTTCAAATGTGTTTAAAAGAGATACTAGTTGTAATTCATGGTTTTGAGATGTGTATGCTGGGAACTTGGAGATTAATGTCTTAAAAAATTAATTTGTATACCATCATGTTCCAAGGAGTGAATGTAACTTTTCTGGTGATACAGGTTGTCCAGTGAGTATCCAGTAAATGTTATATAAGCTTTTAACACTTCACCTTCCATTAGATTATTTTTCTCAACATCCCTAATTTCTCCTTGTACTTTGTAGATTGGAAGGGATGTTGAATAAGGTACATTGGCTTCATGGACTTCTCACCACCAAAGAAGTGATGTGCTGTCATTGGTAACAGCTTTCTCTTTTGCAAAGGATAATAATGATTTTACTCCACAGATAACATCCCAATTTTCAATACATTTTTGCAGGATTATTTTTATTATCATTTTAAAGAAGTTAGGGATTCACATAGTTTTTCAAAGGCTCTGTTAATCTAAATTCCGTGAGGCATTAGTAATCTGATGAGTTGTTCATGCTGTCTTCTTTTTTCCAGCATTTTAATTCTTTCTCTACTTGGAATAATATTTTAAACATCTAAGTAAATAATTAATGTAGTTCAATTCAGATAAACAATGAACCCTGCCATCTTTTCTTGGTTGATAAATGGACATCACTACTTCTCATGTACATATATTTGTTCTATTACTGCAGTTTGAGGTGGACCAAGAACTGGGTTTATATGAAAGAGTTTATTCCCTCTTTTTGAACAGTGAAAGTACATTTCAGGAATAAGTCTGCCAAAACATTTGAAAGGGCCAGTGGTAATGCTCACATAGGTGAGCATTCTGTTGAAGATACTGACTTAGCACAGTGATTCCTTTTAGCATATTATATCATTTCTCTGACAGTGAGACTCTGCTTATGCTAGGCACCCATGGGACTGAATCACTATCTATAATGCTGGTCTCCATGATTAAGTAGAGTGGATTTCTGAATGCTCAGTGGCTGCCACAGCTCAGGATCAAGGTCCCTTTTACAAAAGTGCCTGGATTGATGATGACTTCAAAAATGGATCTCATTGGAATCTGAACAAAATGAGTGACAAAATCACTTCTGTGAGGGACAGGGACCATGCCAAGTAATAATGTGGAGTGGGTTCAGTTGGTCAGGTAGTACTATAGCCAAGACTGGGGTATCTAAAAACTACTCTGATTGTATACATTAAGGGAAATGAATTGTATAGGTGTCTATAAACATCTAATTTAGGGATAACATGGAAACTCTTTGAGTGGTGGCTGGCAGCATCCACACAGTCATAGTAACCAGACCCTGGAGAACCAGCACATGAATAGAGAGACCAGTGGTGCATGGTTATACCTACCCTTGAGCCATTTACACATTTTTCTGAGCTGCCAGAATCCTCAGAGAAGCAGTGTATTGAAGTCAATTAGGTAATCAAAGCTAAAGATATGAGTGTTTTCTTATTTATCTCTTAAGTGAAAGAAACATGGCAATTGAAGAGTAGTTCCCATTTGTCAAATGTCTTAAATGACATTTCATTTCCTTGCCTTTCAAGTCCCAAGAATTGGAGCAGTTCTGTTTTTTCTCTTACCAAGAGAGGAACTTTCTGGACATTTTAGTCATGAAATCATTAAACACTTTAAATTATAAAATGATTATATTTCCAATTCTTGGTGTTCTAGGTTGATTTGTTGCCTAATATTCATATTTTGTTTGTGGGTTTCATAGTTAGTGATGAAAGGGAGACCCTAGTTTAAATGCCTGCTGCTGAGGGATACATTTGGGGAAACTTCAAGACCAAGATCATGTGATGTTCACTGCTACCTTGTTCCAAGTAGTGAACACAATCTTTCTTATTGTACAGTCAAGTAAATACTATGGCTTATTCCTTATAGTATGTTATTAGAAAACTTTGAATAATGATGTCTTTGTCAAATTCCCCAATGTATTTTGTAGATTCAAGATGATACATTGCTCCAGTGAGCAGCTGAGTTTGTCACTTGTACCAGCTTCCTTCTATGGGAATGACCATAATAATGAACTCTAGAGGTAATACTGCAACTTTTAATAAGTATATTTCCCTGGGTTGTTTCTTTTATTCATTTTTAGCAAACAAGATTACAAAGATTTTGAAAGGAGTCTGTTAATCCAATATGAGACTTTAATAATTTGGGTGATCTGAGACTACTATTTATTTTATCCCCAATAGTTTTATGCTTCCTTTCTTTCAAATAACATCAGATTATACTAGAGAAATAGTATTTTTGTATATGTGTACATAGTAAACCTCTTATGTGTGTGTGGATAACAGATGGACATGTATACTCCTCCTCTTTCAATAATTTTACTCATTGCAAGCATATCAACCTGGACCAAGATCTTGGTTTCATATAAAAGGTTTTATTTCTTCCCCTTGAAACACAAAATGAACAAAAGTATTGGTAATAATTCTGCCTCCCATTTTCAAGGGCCAGTGGGAGTTTTCATTTCAGGTAAACATTTTTTCCGGAAGATACTGACATTCCTTTCAGGGAATCTTAACGCTTTAATGGCAAGACTTGGGCTAAGCTATTCAGCCATAAGACTGGGTCACCGACTGTACCGGCTGGTCTCTGTGACTGAGTGTTGGTTTGTGTGTCTCGGCGAGATGAAATCCTGAGTGCCCAGTGTCTACCACATATCTCAGTATAAAAGTCCCTTTTACAAATGCATCTAGATCTGTGTGATTTCAAAAATGACCTTGTTGGAATCTGAACAAAATAAGTGACAAAATCACTTTCGTGAACTGAGGTCCAGCACAGGGACTGTGCTAGGCAACAATGTGGAAAGAGTTTCAGTTTGGTTAGCAAGTAGTACAAAAAAAAAAAAAAAAAAAGGACTATGGCATTAGAAAACTAACATGCTGGCTTATGCTAGAGGAAATGAATTGTACAGAGGCTATAAATACTGTGGAATGACATGGTGACACTTTTTTCTTTTTTCCTGTTGCTCAAGGAGAAATTTTCTATATATTTGATGATGGATTAAATTAGTACATCATTCAACATGAAATGATTGCATTTGCAGTTGTTAGAATTTTATGTGGATATCATTAGCGAATATTCATATTCTTTCAGTGGGCTTATGGGTTTTTAAAGAGAAGTTATAATTTTAGTGAGTAATACTCAGGGGGGGCTTTGGGTCAACTTTGAGACCAAGGTCTTAGAAAAATGGATTTTCTCTTCTACCCTTTTCAAAGGAACAAACATAATTTTATAGTTACATAGACAGTCAAATAAGTAGTTGTTGTTAATTCCTTATTATCTCATATCAGTAAATGTTCATTTGGGAAGGTTTTGTTTCGCAACTTCCTTAATTTCTTCTTTGCTTTGTAAATGGAAGTGATTTTGGAATTGCATGGAATACTCACCACCACAGCAAAGAAGTGCTAACGTCCCTTCTACCTGTTACCTTTTCTGGGATGGGGCAAAACAATGCATTCTAAAAATAATAAGTTTTAAATAAATTTTCTTCTTATGGCTTTTTTTATTAGATTTTCTGTAATCAGGTAGGTAATTAGTTTTGTGAAGTATCTGTTAATCCAAGTAATGTGAGTTATTAATTTCCTGGTGAGACATCCAATATTTTGTCTTTTTTACTTCTAAGGCTTTTGTGCTTTCTCCTTTTGAATAACATCAGAAATATCCTAGTAAAATAATATGGGCACATTTGATATGAAGATACATAATAAACCCTCCTGTCCTATGCATGTTTGATAAATGGACATGTATACATCTCATCTTCCCATATTTTTACTGTATTTCCACAGGTTGATATGGAGCACTGGCTGGGTTTCATATGAAAGAGTTCATACCTTCTTCTTGACATGAAAGAAACTACTAAAAATATTCCTACCACTTCATCCTCAAAAGCCAGTAGGAATTTTGCATTGTAAGCATTTTGTCCTGAAAATACTGACATTCTTCTTATGACACAGTAACACTCAGATAATAATAACATTATGGCTGTGCTAGTCAGTTATGAGGCTGGTCATTGACTGAAGTGGCTGTTCTCCATGATAGAACAGTGTGAGTTAGTGTGTCCCAGGAAGATGGACTCCTTAGTGTTCAGTGTCTGCCACATAGCTCAGGATTGAGGTCCCGTTTACAAAAGTGCCTAGATCAATGATGACTTCATAAAACTTGGGAATCTGAACAAAGTGAATGACAAAATCACTTCTGTGAGCTGAGGTCCAGGACAGGGACCATGCTAAGTAACAATGTGGAGGGGGTTCAGTTGGTCAGGTAGTACTGTAGCCAGGACTGGGGTATCTGAAAGCTGCTCTGATTGTATACATTAAGGAAAATAAACTGTACAGATGTCTATAAACATCTGATTTAGGGATAACATGGAAACTCTGTGAGTGCTGTCTGGCAGCCACCACACACTCATAGTAACCAGACCCTAGAGAACCAGCACATGAGTAGTGAGACCCAAGGGATATATTTAGTTCAATTAGATAGTTCAAAAGATATCAGTCTTTACTTATCAATTATTATTCTTTTGATATAAAATATTTTGTTAGTTACAGGTGTACAACATAGTGATTAGACATTAATGTGCATTATGAAATACTCACCATAAGTGTAGTTACCATCTATTGCCATACAACGTTATTGCAATATTATTCAATTATATTTTAGATAAAGGAAATATATGGAAATTGAAGAATGGATTCTATGTGTGGGAGTGTTTTAGAGTATGTTTTAATTTGCTTGTTAGACCAGTCACAAGAATTAGTATAGTTCTTTCTTCCTGTTACTAGTGAGAAATTTTCTAGACGTTTGAGTGATGGACACAAGTATATGCTGCATTAAATATGTTTAATTGTAAAAATTATTGTATTTTTAATTCTTTTCGTTAATATTCATTTTATTGGTTAATATTCATATTCCTCCAGTTAGTTTCGTATGTGTTCTAAGGTAGATGCCAGTTTTAATGAGTGATGCTGAGGGTTCATTGGAGAGACTTTTACCAGATCTTTCTACACACTCTCCTGTTCCATGAAACAATTGTATTTTTTTTATTATTATCATATAGGTGATCAGAAAATGTATATAATTAATTATTTATAATATCTTAGCAAAAAAACATTCAATTCAGAAGTTTTCCTTTCTCATCTCCTCTAACTTCCCCTGTGTTTTACAGGTTGGAAAAACACTGGAATTGCATGGAATTCTTACCACCTCACCAAAGAAGAGCTAATTTTGTTGTCTGTCATCTCCCTTATCTAAGAAGCAACACAATACTGGATTCTCAAGGTGACATCCAATTTTTTATAAAATTTTTACTTGCTTATTTTTATTGTTTTTATAAATAATCTGAGCAGACTGATTACCAGTAAAGAAAACTGAATTGATAATCAGACAACTCCCAAAAAACAAAATTCCATGACCGAATAGCTTCACAGGTAAATTCTACCAAACATTTAAAGAAGAGTTAATCCCGTCCATCTTAAAGTATTCCAAAAAATAGAAGAGGGTATGCTTCCAAACTCATTCTATGAGGCCAGCATCACTCTAATACAAAAAAGAAAGACAAAGAAAATTTAAAAAAAGAAAATTACAGACCAATATCCCTAGTGAACATAGATGCAAAAATCCTCAACAAAATATTAGCAAACCAAATTCAAAAATAGATCAAAAGGATCATCTATCATGACCAAGTGGGATTTATTCCAGGGATGGTACAATATTTGTATCAATGTGGCACACAATACATTAAAAAAAGGAAAGATAAAAACCATATGATCTTAATTTGACAAAATGCAACATTGATTAATGTTAAAAACTCTCAACAAAATGGGTATAGAGGGTATGTACCTCGACATAATAAAAGCCATATATGACAACCCCACACCATACTCAATGGTGAAAAGCTGAAAGCTTTTCCTCTAAGATGAGGAACAAGACAAGGATGCCACTTTTTACCACTTTTATGCAACATAGTACTGGAAGTCCTAGCCATGGCAATTAGACAAAAAAAGAGATAAAAGTCATCCAAGTTGGTAAAGAGGGAGTAAAACTGTCATTATTTGCAGATGACTTGATACTGTATATAGAAAACCCTGAAGACTCCACCAAAAATCTATTAGAACTAATAACTGAATTCAGCAAAGTTGCAACTACAAAATCAATATACAGAAATGTGTTGCATTCCTACATACTAACAACAAACTAGCCAAAAGAGAAATCATGAAAACAATTACATTTACAATTGCATCAAAAAGAATAAAAGACCTAGGAATAAACCTAACCAAGGAGGTGAAAAACCTGTACTCTGAAAACTATAAGACACCAATGAAAGAAATTAAAGAAGACAAAATAAATAGAACTCTATCCCATGCTCATGGATAGGAAAATTAATATTGTCAAAATGTTCATCCTGCCCAAAGCAATTAACAGATTCAGTGCAATCCCTATCAAAATACCAATGGCATTTTTCAATGATCTAGAGCAAATAATCCTAAAATTATATGGAACCACAAAATACCCCATATGTATTTTGTTTAGAGTGGGTATCTGTGCTGGACCTCAGTTTCACAGAAGTAATATGTAACTTATTTTGTTCAGATTTTTTCAACAAGACTATTTATTATAGTAGCACTGTGTTCCTCAGAAAGTGAAAGAAACTGAGCCTTCTGGAGTTCATCACTCTGGAACATAGTTTTTCACCCTATGAAGTTATGGATACCAGCCCCCATGTCAGTGATCCACAGCTTACTGTTAGGGAAAAATGCTTACCAACCTGAGAATTTCCACTGGCCCTTGAGGATGGGCCTTTCCTTATTATTTCAAGGGGAAGTAATAAACATTTTCTTACGAAACCTGAATTCTGTCCTTGTCAGCCTCTGTGAATAAAGTTGTGGAAGGATTAGAAGTAAACATGTCTATTGGTATGCCAGGCACAAGTTGGTAGAGTTCAATAATGGACCCACCTATTAAATAAGCTATGTATTGCTCTCCTAGGTTGCTTCTGATGTTATGCAAACAATATGAATTGTGTTAGTGTTTAGCCTCCAAAGAGCAAATATTATCCAACATTTTCTCAGACAAATTAAAATGTGCAACCAGACTATCTGAGTATACTTGAAGTTCCAGGAAAATATTGACTGAACAATTTAGTTATAAGATAGTCATATGTATTTCTGTAAATTCAACCTCAGAATCATTTTACCTTCAAAAATAATCCAATGGTTTAGGAAGAAGGAAATCACAAAAAGCCGTGATAGGGGAATAAAGAACAATCATCTATAAATCAGAGTACTTAACCTGCTTGAGCTCAAGAACCTGGCAACTTGCAAAGGATACACAAGTTTATCCTACATGTGATTCCACACAGTATGGTCACAGCAATGCAGGAAGGACTCACACAGGCACAAGAGCCATGGACATGTGACTAGAGGGGTTGGGAGTGTGCAAAGAGGAAGAGTAGGACATGGAGCCATGAAGTATTTCCCATCCTACTTCCAAGGTGATGGTCTCCAGGCCACATTGTTGGGGACTCAGTGGCATTCAGGAATACACACTTCTCAGGAGAAACAAGTTTCTGTAGCCACACTGTGAGGAACAGCCATTATCTCCATGCGTACTCTCCTACATGAGGCATCAGCAGGAAAACTGAGAAAGTGAAAAAATTCTGGAAAAGAACAAATGCCTTAAGGAAGACCTCATACTGTTGAATTGACAGGCTCTACACAACACCAATGAAATTCTTTTCTTTAATTGAAGTATAGTTGATACACAGTATTATAATGGTTTCAAGTATACAACATAGTGATTAGCAGTTACATACATTATTAAATCCTCACCCAGCTAGTGTCAACATAGAAATATGTTACAGAACTGTTGACTATATCCTCTGTGCTCTACTCTTCCCCATGACTAATTTATATTATGATTGAGATTTTGTGCTTCTTTATCTCCTTCACCTATTTCTCCCACCCACTCCAACCCCACCCCATGGTAACATCCAGTCACTTCTCAGTGTCTATGAGTCTACTGCTGTTTTGTTCATTTTGCTTTGTTTTGTTTTTAGATTCCACAAGTAAGTGAAATCATATGGTATTTGTCTTTGTCCACCTGGCTTATTTTACTTAGCATAATGCCCTCTATTTCCCTCCATGTTGTTGCAAATGGCAGGATTTCTTTCTTTTCTTAATGTCTGAATAATATTCCATTGTGTATATGTACCACATCATCTTTATCCATCATCTATTGACAGACACTCTGGTTGCTTCCATGTCTTGGCTATTGTAAATAATGTTGCAATAAACAAAGAGGTACACATATCTTTTTGAATCATGGATTTTTTTTTGGGTAAATTCTGAGATGTGGAATTAGTGAGTCGTATGGTATTTCTATTTTTGAGAAACCTCCATACTGCTTTCCACAGTGACTGCGCCAATTTACATTCCCGCCAACAGTGTAGGAGGGTGATAGTGGCCATTCTAACTGGTGTGAGAAAATATATCATTGTGGTTTTGATGTGCATTTCCCTGATGATTAATGATGTGCAGCATCTTTTCATGTGTCTGTTGATCAACTGTATTGCTTCTTTGGAAAAATTTCTGTTAGGTCCTCTGCCCATTTTTTAATGAGGTTTTATTCAGGGGGTTTGATGTTGAGGCATATGAGTTCTTTATATATTTTGGATGTTAACCCCTTATCAGATAGATCATTTACAAATATATTCCCCCACACACTAGGTTGCCTTTTTGTTTTGCTGATGGTCTCATTTACTGTAGAGAAGATTTTAGTTTAATATAGTCCCCCTTGTGAGAGATGTGTCCAGAAAAAAATTGCTTATGCTTATGTTCAAGAAATTTTTGCCTATGTTTTCTTCTAAGAGTTTTATGGTTTCATTTCCTATATTTGGGTCTTTAATTCAGTCCTTAAGAGACTGTTCCCTACTGTACATTCATGGCTCCTTTGTCATATATTAATAGAACATATATGTGTGGGTTTATTTCTGGGCTCTCTATTCTGTTCCATTGATGTATGGGTCTGTTCTTATGCCAGTACCATGTTGTTTTGTTTACTGTACCTTTGTAGTATACCTTGAAGTCATGGAGCATGATAACCCCAGCTTTGCTCTTCTTTCTTAGCATTGCTTTGGCTATCTGAGTTTTTTGTGGTTGCATACAAATTTTGGAATTATTTGCTCCAGTTCATTGAAAAATGCCATTGGTATTTTAATAGGGATTGCATTGGGCATGATAGCCATTTTGACAAGATTACTTCTTCCTATCCATGAGTGTGGGATAGATTTACCAGTTAAATTTTTTTACTGGTAATCAGTCTGTTCGGATTTTCTGTGTATTTTTGGGTCAGTCTTGGAAGGTTGTACATTTCTAGGAGTTTGTCTTTTTCTTTTAGGTTGTCCAATTTATTTGTATAAAGTTTTATGTACAATTCTTTTATAATTCTTTCAATTGATATGGTGTCAGTTATAACCTCTCCTTTTTCATTTCTGATTTTGTTTATTTGTTTCCTCTATTTTTTCAGGATAAGTCTGGCTAGGGGTTTTTCTATTTTGTTTGTAAGCAACCAGCTCTTGGTTTCAATAATTTTTTTATATTGTTTTAGTCTTCTTTATTTATTTCTTCTCTGATCTTTATTATGTCCCTCCTTCTAATGTTGGGCTTTGTTTGTTACTATTTTTATAGTTTCTTTAGGTGCGAGTTCAGATTGTTTATTTGGTGGTGTTCTTGCTTCTTGAGGTAGGCTTACTTCTTATCTTGCCACACATTTATTCTCTTCCCACAGGTTGATGTGGACCAGAACTGTGTTTCATTTGAAAGAGTTTATTCCTTCCCCTTGAGATGTGACTTGAAGGAAAGTGTTGGGAATAGTTCTGCCCCCCATTTTCAAGGGCCTGTGTAAATTCTCACAAAGATAAATATTTTATCCTGAGAATACTGATACTCTTTTAGGTACTTACAATGCTGTGGTAACAGTGAGTCTTTCTATGGTAGTCCATCATAGCTGGGTCACTGATTATTTTTGCTGGTCTCTATGACTTAATAACATGGTCATTGTGTCAAATGGTGATGGAATCCTATTGTTTAGTGCCTGTCACCTATCTAAGGTTCATAGTTCCTTTTATAAACAAGCCTGGATCAGTGATGACTTCAATAGTTGATCTCTCAGAAAGTCTGGACAAAAAGATTGATAGAGTCACTTCTCTGAAATTGAGTTCAAAGTATATATATCTGGCCATATAACGAAGTTGGTGTTAATATGAAGTAGATTGTGATAATTTGTTTCATTTTATAATCCCTAGGACCAGTACTGAGCAAATGATTTTTAAAATACCAAAATAACGACCAAAGAACTTAAATTGTATAATAGAAAAATATCTACCTAATACAAAAGAAGGCAGCCATGAATAAACAGAGGAACTAAAAAAATGTAAGATCTAGATAACAGATAGGAAATTGGCAGACATAATCCAACCATGTGATAATTATATTTAATTTAAAAAAGAGAAACTGGGTGAGTCCATTAAAATATTAACAACTATACACTGTTTATAAGAGATGCACTTTACAACCAAATACACAAATAGTTTGAAAATAAAAGGATGGGGAAACTACATCATGTAAAAAATGCTCAGAAGAGAGCTGGAGTGTCAGTTCAGTATAAGAACATCAAAGAATATAGATTTTAAGGTAAAATATTACTATAAATGAAGAAGGATATAATGATAGAAGTTTTAATTAATCTGGAATGTATAGTAAACATAGTCACCTAATCACAGTGTCTCAAAGTATATAAAACAAAAACTGACATGACTGAAGACATAAATGGGCAATTAAGTGGTAATAACTGGACTCTTAAGACTTTCTTCTTAGTAACTGATAGACCAGTTAGCCAGAAATCCAGTGTGGTTATAGCATACTTGAGCAATCTTATCAACCACTTGACCTGATATATATATAAAATTCTAATCAATAGAAGAACACAAATTATTTTTAAACACACCTGGAACACTCTGCAGCATAGATCATTTGCTAAATCATAAAACTAGTCTCAATTTTTAAAAGATTGAAATAATATAGAATATATGACCACAGGAAAGTTAAATTAGAAATCAAAGCAGAAATAAATCTGTAAAATTGCTTAATATTTGGAAATTAACATAGTTTACAGAACCCATGGGTCAAGGACAAAATAATAAAAGAAACCAGAAAACATTTAGAATTGAACAGGATGCAGCTAAAGAATGACTAAAGGAAAATTGATAGTTTTAAATGACTACATCAGAAAAGAGGAAATACATCAAATAAATAACCTATGCTTCTACCTTAAGAACAAGAAAAAGACTAAACTACAAATTGAACCAAATAAACTGCAAGGAAGTAAGTAATAAAGGTTTGAGCAAAAATCAATGTCATAAAAATAAAACCCAGGATAACTATAAAGAAAAGCCATGAAATGAAAAGTTGAATTTCTACAAAGATTAGTGATATTGACAAGCCTTTAGTTAGACTTACCAAGAAACAAAATGAGAAGACATATATCACGAAAATTAGGAATGAAAGAGGAGACATCACTACTGACTCTCCAGATTCCATCAGGAATGTTGTTTGTCTCATTGTGTTTTCTCAAGGGGACGTGACTATGGAGGAATGCAAGGTTCTAGTTGCACTTAAAACTCAACACACCATTACTATTTAGATTCTCAATGGCATCAATACTTATCTCTGTGAAGTTTCCAGAAGATCCCTTGGAAATATAATACCAATCATTCAAATTTATCTGTTTCTAGCCAGTTTTTTTTGAAGTATAGGCATCAATACTTATCTCTGTGAAGTTTCCAGAAGATCCCTTGGAAATATAATACCAATCATTCAAATTTATCTGTTTCTAGCCAGTTTTTTTTTGAAGTATGGTTGATATACAGTATATTGGTTTCAAGTATACAACACAGTGATTCATCAGTTACACTCATTATTAAATTCTCACCCCAACTAGTGCTGTTACTATCTGTCAACATAGCAAGATGTTAAAGAACCACTGACTATATTCTTCATGCTGCCCTTCCATCCCCATGACCAACTTATATTATGATTGAGATTTGTGCCTCTTTATCCCCCTCACACTCTCTGCCCACCCACCTCAACCCCTCCACCATGGTAACCACCAGTTGCTTCTCAGTGTCTATGAGTCTACTGCTGTTTTCTTCATTTTATTTTGTTTTGTTTTTAGATTCCACATGTAAGTGAAAACATATGGTACTTGTCTTTCCCCACCTGCCTTATTTCACTGAGCATAATGCCCTCTAGATCCATCCATGTTGTCACAAGTGTCAGGATTTCTTTATTTTTTTATGGCTTAATAATAGTCCATTGTGTATATGTAGCACATCTTCTTGATCCATTCATCTATTGATAGACACTTTGGTTCCTTGTCAATAATTTAATCTATTTTCAGAGGCCTCGTGTAGTCACATCAGATATATACATTAATAATATAGTAAATCCTCCATGGTTTCCATTCCTGTAGAATCTAGGATTTTTGATATTTCTGTGCTTATCTCAGAGCATACAGGCATAATTCCTTGAATAGTTATTTCCTTTTCAGGAATGAAGATATTGGCCAAAATGAGGTAGGTGATCAAAAGAATGTCCCTGGTGCCTCAGCATGTGTGTCCTGTTGAGTAAGAGCATTAGAGGAGAATGAGAAACAGCCCCCAAATGCAGTTTGTGACAGGCTAGAAAACTATGCACTCCTTACCTGTGTAGTTATTTTTCTCAAATTACTGCACACCATGATTGAGATTGGCTTTTTTGTTTTTTTAATTAAAATATAGTTGACACACAATATTATATTGGTTTCAGATGTACAACATAGTGATTTGACAATTATATACATTACTAAGTGCTCACCATAAGTACAGTTAACATCTGTCAACATACAAAGAAATTATAATATTATTAGCTATATTCCCTATGCTGTTATTTCAATTCCCATGACTGATTTATCTTATAATTTGAAGTTGGTACCTCTTTACCCACTTCACCTATTTCACCCAGCCCTAGCCCCCACACCTATAGCCAGATACTCTCTGTGTCTGCTGGACCTCAGAGGGAAGGGAGAGCTGTGCATGTTTGAAGGTTGTACACATGACACACAATGGAATTAGTAACACCCAGTCTGTATATCACAAACACCCCTGATTCATGATATTTTCTTGTTAAATTAAAAATTTTCACGTGTTTGTGTATATTTTATATGTAATATAGATGTATTTATATTTCTATCTGCATATTTTTTTCTTAAAATGTTCTTTTTCTTTTTTTTTCTTCCTATCAGGTGTTGATAGAGCCTAGAAAGGCTCTCTGCCTTTGCCTTATCTCTTGGATGTTGGCTCCATAGAATGAGCTCACAGCTTCTCAGCCAGTGGTTTTCCATCTCTACCTGTGGCCTTTTGGACACCCTTTCAGGTATGACTGTATGAGCATGTTTATATGAAAAAGGCCTAGAATGAATACGAGTTGATAGATCTTGCTCTTCTTAAGCTTTATGTCATTTGGTTGTAGCTAAATAACATTAAAAATCTATCCAAGAGCCAGATGAGATTGGGCACAGAAATTGGGAGTTATAGCTGTGGGTAATAACAGGTCTTCCTAAATGGTGGTATTTCCTCAACAATCCTATCCTAAAACTAAATTTACCTCTATCAGACCATTTACAAAGTTACTTTTCAGTTCTTTATTTGTATGATTGGGCTTTTAATGTCTTATGTTCTGATGTTTCTGTGTGATTTTTGTGACACACGCACCTTATGGATTGCCAGGCATGGGATAGGTTCTCCACAAATTTTTATCAAGAATAGATACGTGAGTAGATTATTTTGAGTAATTTTGTAAATAACCCTGTCTAAGGACCAAAAAAAATGATGTAAAAAGAGAGGTGTAATTTTCAGTAGTATTCAGGCGATCCAGCTGGGTTTGGAGATGTGCAAGAGGGAGGGCGCTGACGCAATGTGCTGATAGTAAACTGGGTAGTGTCGTGGAGCAGCTGACCACAGTTTCAGAGCTGTATAACAGAATAAGAAGCAGGTTCCAAGAGAAATTAATATGAAAGAGTATAAAGAGTATCTTCCCAGCTTCCAGCTGCATTGCCTTTTTCACTGGAAGTGGTATTTCTCATTTGTTTTTCCCTCAGAAGATGACTTCTTGGGAACTCTGGAGCAAATTATACCAATAAATCACTGAAACAAGACTTTTCAAACAAAAAGCGTGTTACCCAAGGGGCATCTTCTGAAGGTAAGGTTTTTGTCAGAATAGTCCTTGCTTTCAAATATCTGGATAGAAAATTGGATGTTAATTTTCTGAAGATTGATGATTTTTTTTGCCATCTAATTGACTCCAAGGGTCATATTGCATAATGAGTTAAGTGATAGTTTTTCTTATATACCTTCATAGCTTTTCTCACTTTAACTAGTACATTTACTGTTAATGCTTAACTTTTATTATCTAATAAACTAAGCTCCTTCTTGGCTGGATCCATTATGTTACCAGAGAATTGTGTGCCTGAGATATAGTAGTACTCAAAAACTATTAGACTGGAGGGCAGTCAAATAGTTTTGTCTGAAATAATTCATCAAATGAATGAGTGATCTAGACTTTAAAGGAGCCGAATACAGAAGTGAAGAGACAGATTAAGATCTGAGATAGTAGGAGATGTCCATAACTTTTTATCCAGTGAAGGAGAAAGTGCAGTACCAATGTTTGGCATCTTTGATTTTAGGAAGTTTTAAAGTCATTTTTCTGGCCACAGCATGGCCCCAGGTGCTGAAAATGTGGCTTTCTCTGTAAACTCCGGGTAGATGGTTCAAGTACATATAGAATAGGAGTGCATGAGGATTTCATTTCCCCTGACAGTCTCCTTAAAAAACGCGTTCTTCTCCATTGCCAATTTTCCCCACTGTGTCCTCACAGGTGATGACTGCAAAGGCGAGGTGGATTTGGTGCTGTGGTGCCATTCCTTCTACCACAAGCTTCACCCAAACAATGATACAGTCTTCCTTATGCATGGAGACTCCTCTCTGTCCTGTGTTGCAGTGGACACCTCCTGCAGATAAGAAATGCTTAACTGAGAAATGCTCATGTCGGGATATCATCGATGAGACTTTAATTTGGGCAATGGTGACTGTTTCCCTTGCTGCCACTTGACTCAATCCCAGGAGCCTCAGTAGAGGAAATATTATTGCACAAGAAACTCAAAATAATGGAATTGCTTAGTGATCCCATAACTATACATTTATAATTTTCATTTGCCATGTGGTAAATTTCAAAAATAGGCTATATTAAAAATTTTTTCAAAAATTCAAAGCATATCTAAATATCTAATATATAATTAAGTACTTTCCTCATTTGCAGTCTGTCCCCCAGTTTTCTTCTGTTAAGGGAGTTGTGTGCATTTTTTAAGTGTATAGATATGCACACACACATGTACATAAAAGCTATTTTGGGGGGTTCTGGAAGTGGGGCCCTATTGTACACATTTTTCTGAAAATTGCCTTTCCTTTAGCAGTTTTTTCAATGCCATTTTTCTATTTCAGTAATACACTTCTGTGTCATTTTGTTGAATGACTGCATGACCATTTTGTAGATCAAATATTGTTTTAAGCATTTCTCATTCATAGATATTTATGTTAGCACCAAATTTCTGTGCAGTGAGCCGCCCTTTATATCAATAATTTTGCATTTGTCTATTATGCCGTAATAAATTACTTAGCAGTTGAAATACTGGGAATAAGGATATGCACATTTCAAATTTTGAAAATTATTACAAGATTTCCTTAAAACTGTGGTAAGAACTTTTCCCTCATATGGCAATGAATGAGATCGCCAGCTTTCCCACACCTCACAGATAATGGATTTTATAAATACTTAAAATCTTTGCCAGTGTGATAGCCCAAACTATTGTCTTAAATTGTATTTCTTTTGTTTTTGAGTTCAATCATTTTTTCATATGTTTACTAGCCATCTGTATTTTTTAATTTCCTCTTTATGTCCAGTTTTGAGGGTGGAGGGAGGTCTTAGTCTCTTCATGATTTTGAAGAGCTCATTTATTATTGGGGGAATAAGCTTTGGATTGTCAAGTATTACAGATATTTTTTACACAGTTTTAAACACCGTTTTTGTTATAAGAATGTGTATGAATGTTATATGTCCAAGTTAACCATGTTTGCTTCTATGGCTTCTGAGTTTCATGTCATTTTGGAAAGATATTTATATTGATTCCATAAAACCCTTCACCTATGTTAACTTATAATTCTTTTGTGTTTTTTTAAATTCAAATTATTTAATCATGAGAAATTTTTTTTATTTGAAATCTTAAAGTTGCCAAGTTATTTGCCATTAGTTGCGATTATTTGCCAATAATTGCCCATTTATCTGTAATGCCACATCTTTGCACATATGCTGTATTCTCATCTGTGACGGGCTCCATTTTTGTTCTGTGGATCTGTGTCTCTTCTTCTGCCTCCTGTCTCATGTGTCTTCCCATTGGTGGAAATTACAGTTTAGACTGCAATTTCATCAACTTTAATAAATAATTTAGGGGGAGAATTGGCTTTTAAAAATATAAGTCTTCCTACACAAGGACAAGGTATGTCTTTTCTTATCTTTTATTCAATAACTTTAATTACTGTTAATATTTTCACTTTGTGGTGGGGTATTTTCTTTCAGTTTATTTTCTTCCTTGATAATTTTTACGTATCTGAAAGTTTTGTTTTGTTTTTGTGGGTAAGTGGTCAACTCACTCTTTCCCATTACTTCTGATTTTTTCAAAGTATGTACTAAATCCTTTGTAAATACTGATAGTTTTGATTCTTCCCTTCCAAATGATCTGGGGTTTAGTTATATTGATAAAGTTTACTGACTGCTACTTTCACAGCACTTAAAATTACCCACCCTTGATATAATCAGGTTTTGATGGAATGGTTGGATTTGACCAGCACAGTGTTGCTGGTCTAGTATCCAAAAGACTCCCAGAAAGAGCGATAATCAAGCAAAGCTGAGTTTATAAACCTACTCTAGCAATGGGAAACACCACTTTGACAAGGGTCGGTAGTGTTTTAAAACTAGGAAATTAGAGTTTTGGGTCTGGGATGATATGGTTTAAGGTGGGCTTTTCAAGTCAGGGATCTGGGTAGGAGTGGGCAGTTTGCCATGCATAGTTTAAGTGAAAAAGGAATGTGAGGCTAGATAGGCTAGATAATGAAGTTTTTGTCTGATAAATTAGATGTTTGCCAATGTGTGTAAGATGTTACCAATGACAAAAGAGTGATTTGCTTAGATGAGCAAACTGTGAATTTATTTGTTTACAGTTCTATCTTGTTTATAGGACTCTGCTGGGGGTAGTATCAGAACTTAGTCCCAATAGGTAAGTTATTTTGATAGAGGTGGTCTCAATCATCAATATAAGATGCTAATTGTAAATCTGAGATATTTTTGAGTATCATATTAGAAAGTCTCCTATGTTTTATATATTTCTAAGGACTTTTCATCAAAACCAGGTGGTAGATATAATCAAATGCTTTTTGCCTAAACTGTATTAATTTTTAATTAAACTTTTATCAGTGTGAAATAATTTATTTTCTACTACTGCACTTTTGTTTTATTCCTTGAATGAGCAAACACTATTTGGTGATAAAAATAATGTTTTACTCTTTAAATTTACTACTAAATTATTAGTATATTAATTTGATTTGGAATTTTTACAAGCATACTATTAAATTAATCTGCAATTTTCTATTTTTGTCATGCTTTGGTATCAGATTTTCTGATTGTGTTAAATAGTTTTGAGGATTTTCTTCTTTGTGTTCTAGAATGCCTTGAAAACTCTGGGGTTAACAGTGAAGTAAATGCATCAGTTCAGTCTCTGAGCTCTCCTTTGTTTTTGGTGGTTTTGAGTAGAACTGAGACTATTTAGAAAAATCTTCTTATTTATTTCTATGGTTATTGTTTGTTTCTTAGTTTATATCATATTTAATTTGTTTTCTCCTAGAAAATCACAACCCAGGCAAATTTTCAAACACAGTATCATGAAGCTATACAATATGTCCTTTCATTTCTCTTTTATGTTCTTTTTTCAATTGATATCCATGTCCATTCCAGTTTTGGTTATTTTTACTATGCCTATTTTAGTGAAATAAGAATGATTCATGAATGTTTAGCATCACCAGTTCCCCTTCCTGTCTCCCCCAAACAGCTCTTTGGTGTAATTTGTCTGTGTGTGTGTGTGTGATGTTCTGATTTATTTATGTTTTTTTTCTGTATTCCTTTATGAATTTTTAAAATAAATTCTTAGATATGTAATCCACTTATTTTCACTTGTTCTTAGTAATGAAAGATTTACTCTGTTGTGAATTTTATAACACTTTTCATTATGAATACAGTGGAAACATTCAGAGTATAAGGAAAAAAGAACAGTGAGCTTGCAGATAAAAGGAACCCAAATTCCACCATTATCAGCATTTTGCCATATTCAATTCATGTTTTCTTAAAGTATTTTCAAATAAAGTTAGGAAAATAATAACACTTCTTTCCCCCCAGATGCCTTTATAAAATTTTATTTTTAAGTCATAATATACGTTATAAAATTCAGAATTTCCAAAAGAATATTCAGTGAAAAATAATTAATTTCTCAATTCTATCCTCTATAACCACCACTGCAATTTCTTCTTCCTGAAGACAATTAAGTGTTACAGATTCTTGTTTTCCTTTCAGACATATACACATAAACACACACATACACATCCCAAAATGCCTATGTATGGATAGATACATATGTACACACACTTTTATAATGTTCTGTAACTTCTTTTATGTATTTATATAATGTATAAATATTTTAAAATTCCTAGCAAATCATTTCATATCAGCATATGAAGTGTTTCCTTACTATCTTTAATACTTATGTTTATACACAGATAAATGCATGGACTTTAATTGTTTAATTCAATACGTTTTCTTAAAAGTATATAACCATGTAACCCATGTAAATACTAACATATTCAGGAAATGGAATCTTTTTATTACTTAAGAAACTTCACTACTTCCTCCTTCCATCCAAGCCTAATTCTCATAGGGAACAGTGTCCTGATTTCTATCAGCATTTGCCTGTTTTTGAAATTAATCTAAATGGAATCACATAGTATGTGTCTGGCTTCTTCCATTCATCATAATGATATTGAGATTCATCCATGTCACTTCCTATATTAGTAGGCTTAAATTTCTTTTTTTAGTTGCAGAGTAACATTCCATTGAATGGTCATATTACAGTTTATCCATTTGCCTGTTAATGGACATCTGGGTTGCTTCTAGTTTTTAGTTATTTTAAATGTGTTAGCAGATCTCTTATGTAACATAAAAATGGAATTTGCTTGATCATAAGATGGACTTTGCTTAACTTTATAAGAAACTGCCAACGAGTCTTAAAGAGGTGGACACTTTTTACCCTTTCAGCCAATAATATATCCTTGTACTACCCATCATTACCAACATTGCAAGTTGTTATTCTTTTAAATCTGACTTGTTTGGGTGTGAAGTGGTGGCTTCTTGTGACTTCAATTTATAAGTTGTTCACTTGAGAAGCTAAACAGTGTTTCATGAGGTTAGCTGCCAGCTATAAACCTTCTTTAGTAAAATTTATATTTAATTTTTCTCAACATTTTATATTTTATTTTGAAGTAATTTTAGACTTACAGAAAATTTTCAAAAACAGTACATAGATTTCCTATATATTCTTTACTCTGTTTTAATGTTAACATCTTCTATACTATTATTATAACATAAATACACAGAAAAATTATTGAAAACTGGGAACTAATATTGATATAATATTATTAACTAGTCTGAAGATCATATTTGAATTTTGCCGATTTTCCCAATAATATCCTTTTTCTAGTTCAGATGCACCTTTTTTCTAGTTCAGTCCAATGCAAGATCCCATATTAGATTCAGTTGTCCTAGTTTCTTGTCTCTATATCCAGCCCCCGTTCTTGGAGTGTTCTTCTGTCATTCTTTGTATATTTCACAACCTTTTGGGCACTTTTGAGGATTGTTAGAATAATTTTGTATAATAGACCTTAATTTGGATTTGTTTGACATTTTCTCGTGATGAGATTGGGTTATGCACTTTTAGTAAAAATAACACAGTGATAATGGTGTGTGCTGTTCAGTGGATCATTCAGGAGTGCATGATGTCAGTATGTCTTATTTTTACTGTATTAAATATGACCACACGGTTAAGGTGGTGTATGCCAGGCTTCTCTACTGCAAAGTTAGTATTTTTCTCTTTGTAATTAATAAATACTCTGTAAAGAGGTACTTTGAGGCATTCAAATATTTTATCTCATTCAATTCATTCACTCATGAATTTTAGCCGCCATTGATGAATCTTGCCTACAGTAATTATTATTATGGTGTTTGCCAAATGCTGATTTTCTATTTCCATGATACTTTCTACACTTATTCACTAGATCTTGACTGCAAGGAAAAACTGTCCTTTCCCCCATTTATTTATGTATGGTTGTGTATCAGTGTGGATGTATACTATTTATTGTATTCTATGGGTTTTCATTTATTGCAAAAATTAATTTTTATTGCTAAAAGTTTCCAATATTTGACCATTGGGAGCTTTTTAAGTTGGTCCCTGTGTTCTTTCAACACTCCCACACAATTTTTTTGAGCACTTCCTTCTTTTCTGATTCATTCTATGCTCATCTTATGCTTTCCTTCCCCAAACCCAGAATCAGCTATGTCCTCAAGGAGCTCTGGTTCTTTGTATTAGAATACAGTATTTAGAAACCAAGATCTGAGTGTTACATATGTTCATTACTATTAGAATATCATTTTATCTAAGCCCTACTAGTGTACAGAGTTGGGAAATACATATGTTTACTAATGCACATATTCATTTCTTTCTCTGTCCATCTGTGTGTGTATAGCTCCATACTGTTATTTCTGATTACTACCCAAAATCACAAGGCTCATTTTATCCTCCCCTCCTTCATTACTGGTAACTCCTTTCTCCAACAGCAAGAAACCTACCTTTCATTATCCACAATATATTTTCTTGTTTCCTAAATCCTGTATATACACAAGTAGTTTCACAATTGCTATACCTTACCCTTTTAAAAAGAAAATCACTAACTAAATTACAATATGTAAATATAATTTTTTTCTTTACCTTTTATAGTATTCAGGTGAACACAATTTCCCAAACTTAGATTAATATATTTCTCCTGATCCACTACCTGTTTATCATAGAGTCATGTACTTTCTCACTGTTTATGTTCTATTTTGAGTTCCCCCACCTCATGGTTGATTTTAACTATTTTTGCATTTATGAAACATCACACTGGTTCCAAGAATTAGAATAGTGAGAATTGTCACTCTTCCCTCACTACACCGATCCCATCCCTCCCCTCTATCCACTCCATAGACACTCCGCCTCTGGAGGTAACTATTCTCACTAGTTTCTGGTTTAACTTTTCTGTTTTCCTTTGTTCACAAGTGGGCAAATGCATGTATATTCTCATAGCCCCTTCCATCTTAATGTGAATGGTAGTACACCATAGATGCCCTTTTTATAGTTTGCCTTTTCCACATGAAAATCATTCCATCAGTATGGAGATGTGGAGAGATCTTTCTACATCTGTTTTGGTGGATACTTAGTTCTGTACCACAGTTTATTCAGTCATTCTGCTGTATGAGAATCATTTGTAATATTTAAAAATTGCACTTAAAGTGAGTTTTTTATTCACTCTACATTTTTAAGTGTTCTTTATATTATCATGATACACATTTCTTTCCCAATATGTATATGGCAAATGTCTCCCCTATTAAATAGTTTACATTTTCTTTCTTTATCTTTTTTTTAAGTGCCCATGTGGCCTATAAATTTGCCCAGTTTTCTAATCATTCATCTCTAAATGCTACTTATTCTCATTCTCTTTCTTTTTTCTTTCTTTTTTTATTGAGATTAAATTCACATAACACAAAATTGAACATTTTAAAGTATACTACTCAATGGCATTTAATGCAGTCACAATGTTGTACAACCATCTTTATTTCACAACATTTTTAGCACCCCAAAAGAAAACCCATATCCATTAAACAGTCGGTCTCCACTCTCCCCTACCTTTTTGTGTTTTTGATAAGCAGACATTTTTAATTTTGATGAGTTTCAGTGTATCAGTTTGATTATTTTTAGTGCTCTTTAGGACCTCACTATTAAATCTTTGCTTACACCGTGTTTGCAAATATACTCTTCTAAGTTTTCTTCTAGAAGCTTTATATTCACAGCTTCTAAATATAGTATCTATCTGAAGTCATGTTCAAGTGTGGTGTGATGTCTGGGTAGAGGTTCATTTTTTTCATGTGTTCCTCCAGTTCCAAAACGATTTGCTAAAAAGACTTCTTTTTCTATTGAATCATCTGATACCTTCGTTGAAAATAAATTGGTTCTACATTACGCATCTCTTTTGAACTCTGTTTTTCCCTTTTTATGTCATTCTTTCTCATTGAAGCTTCATAGTAAATCCTGAAATAATACAGGGTACGTCCAAAACTTTGTTCTTCTATTTCAAGGATTCTTGTAGGGGAGGGAGCTGACTATACTGGGTCCTTGGCATTTTCACTTAAATTTTAAAATGACATTGTCAAGTTCTTAAAAGAGAAACTCTGGTGAGACATTGATTTTGATGACACTGAACTCGATCAATTTAGGGAGAATTGACTTAACAAAATTGAGTCATCTGATCCATGAAACTAGCATATTTTCCATTAGGTCATCTTTAATTTCTCACAGAAAGATTTTATAGTTTTACTTCTAGTTTTCCGTAGAGAAACATATATCATTAAATGTATCCCTTTGATTTGTGTTTTGTGATAATATTTTAAATAAGTACTTTTCCAGGTTTTGTTACTATTATGTAAAAATAATACTGATTTTTTTTTATATTAAGCCTCTAACCTTTGGCCCTAGCAAGTTAACTTGTTAGTTCTTGGAATTATTGTTTATATTCTTTAGGATTTTCTACATATATAGTCTTGTCCTCTGTTCATAAAGTTTTATTACTTTTGAATTTTAATGTCTTCCCTTCCTTTTTTTGCATTATTAAACTGCCAGGGGTATCTAGAATAATAATGAACAGAAGTTATGTGACTGGACATCTTTCTTTTTCTCACCGTATGTAGATTCTCACTGTTAAGGGAGATATTGGCTGTAAGGTTTTTGGAGATGGCCTTTACCTTATTGAACAACTTTTCTTCTAGTTTGCTGATACTTTTACATTAAATGGACATTAAATTTAGTGAATGTCTTTCTACACTTATTGGTATAATCATTTTTTCTCCTTTATTCTCTCAGGGGTCATTACGATTACATTGATCGCTTTTTTGGTGTTAATCCAACATTGCTTTCCTGATTCAAACTTCATCTGATCACTATTATCCTATATATGTATTTCTATATTCAGTTTCCTGCTAGTTCTTTAAGGATTTTTCATCGGTATTCTTGATGGTCTATTGCCCTGTGATTTTCTTTCATTTATTATTTTTGTCAAATTTTCTATATCTTTAATGATTATTTTCTTGTTCTATCAGTTACTAAGAAAGCAGATATTTTTCTGCCTGTGATTGCAAATTTCTCTCATATGCTTTTCATGTACTTGAAGATTTTTAATTATTTATACTGTTATGACTATCATGACTTCTTCATGAATTTTCTCTTTTCCTAATTTGCTATGTCTCCCTTTATCTTAGATATATTTGTTGTCTTGAAGTCTACTTTGTATGATACTGGGAGAGTAATACCAGCTTTCTCATGCTTACTGTTTGTTTGATATATCTTTTTCCATCTTTTTCCTTTCAATATATCTGGGTCTTTATATTCATTGTGTTTCTACTGTAGACAGCATTTAGAGATGGGTGTTTTATTTTATCATTTAACCACCAGTACCTAAGTTTTTAGAGTCTTTTGATTCATCTATATTAGATATACATATTGACATAATTGTATTTATACCTATTTAGCTATATTTTTCCTATTTGTCCCTTTTAGTTCACTCCTCTCCCCTGCTTTGCCTCATGCTTTTGGCAAAGAATTGACTAACTGATAAATTATTGAATATTGAATTAATGGAATATATTGTAGTATTCTATATTAACTTTTCTATTTACATTTTAGCTCTACTTTTATGTATTTTTGTTTCAGGTTCCCATACAGATTATAATAGGTTCCTTTAATTTATGACGTCTTACAGTTAATATTGTACACTCCACTTAAAGGGTAAAAGACTTGCAGCAAAATAGTTACATTTAGTCTTCCTTTATCCTTTGTTCTCATTTTATATCTACATATGGTATAAAATATATATTACAATTTTCTTTCTACAATCAATTTTTTAAATAAATTGAGAGGGTATTTATTTGTATTTATCCATATATTTGTCCTTTCTACTTTTATTCCTTCTTGTTTCCATATTTTGTTCTTTCCCTTCAGCCTGAAGAACTTCAACATTCTTGCAGTGGAGGTATTTAACAACAGATTCCCTCACCTTTCATGTATCCAAAAATATATTTTACCTTCACTTTTGATGAATATAAAAATTATGGGTTACAGTTTTTCTTCTTTCAGCACCTTGACTATGTATTTCATTTTTTCTGACCTCTGTTGTTTTTATAAGAATTCAGTCACATCCCTTGTATCATCACTTATGTATATCTAATGTATCTCGTATCCTCTGCCTACCTTCAAGATTTTCTCTGTATTTTCTGTATGTGAGTGTGGATTTCTTGGTATTTATCTTATTTGGTGCCCACTGAACATCTTGATGTGTAGACTGGTGTTTTTCATGAAATTGGGGCTATTTGCAAACCTCATGTCCAGTACTTTCTCTCCTTACCCGATCCCCTTCTCACTGGGAATGCGACTATAGCTATGTTGGGGCACTTTCTATATTTACAGAGATTACTGATGCTCTGCTCATTTTTTTAATCTTTCTTTCTTTTTTTTTTTTTTTTACTTTGGTAATTTCTACTGAGCCAGCCTCTAGTTCACAGACTATGTCTTCTTATCCTATGAATTTTATTTAAAAATTTTCACTTTTATTCATGTCCTTTTTAGTTCTAGAATTTTCGTTTGGTTCACTTTTATCATTTCTATTTCTCTGTTAATATTACCTTCTATTTATTCATTCTGAGCGTCTTTTCCTTTAATTATTTCAAACATATTTTAGTGAGTTCTTTAGCCTCATTTGTTGATTCTACGTCTGTGTCATCTTCGGATAAGTGTCTATTCACATGCATGTGATTGGAGCCTTGGAAACAGAGAGAGAGAACGTGGGCAGGAAAACGAATTTAAGAAATATCTTAGTTAATATAAGATGTTTTTATCTTTTCTTTCAATACGTGAAAGACAAATTATATTAAAATATAAAATACTGGGTTGTGAGTATTGCACATATGTAAAAATAATCTGTATTGCAACAATTGTACACAGGATGGGGTGAGGATGAATATAACCATGATAGTGCATGGCTCTTACATTTTACATGAAGCTATATTAATTCCAAGTAGACTCTGATGATTTCAGTATGCATACTGTAACCATACAACAATCACTAAATATGCAGAGGACTATAGCTAAAAGTCAATAGCGGAATTAAAATATAATAATTTTTAAAAATTTGATTAACTCAAAATAATGCAAGAAAGAGTAATAAAAAGGAACAAAAAAAATAGGTATATATAGAAAACCAATAGCAAAGTGATAGACCTAAAGCCAGCCATCTTGAAAAATAACTACACTCTTGTTTTTCACTGCACTGATTGATCAAATACTGGATAATGTGTGTTAGAGTGCCTTTGTAGTTTTCTTTTTATCTCATGGATTTTGTGCAATTTGCTTTATAAAATTTGATGCTATGATAATTACCCTTAATGGGATCAATTCAATTTTGTCTTCTTGTGGATTGTACTTTTGATAGGGACTATATTTCTTTTGAAAGCCCTTTTTAGTCTCAGATATGTCTTTTTTAAATATTTTATTGTGTTATATTTTAATGTAATATGACTTTTTAAACTAGATACTCTAATATAGGAGACAGTGCTGTTTTTATTTTCCTTTGCCATTTTATAATTTTCCCTTTTTCTTAAGTGACTTATGGTGTTGAATTTGACTTCAAACTTTTTAAACATAACTTGTGTTTCCTCCATTCTACTCATTTAAAATATATGTTGCATGTATGTTTTGATTAGTTAGGCTACTTACATATCTTTAAATTATATGGTGAAAGAAACATTTTTTATTTGATAACTTAATAGGGACTTCCTTGTTTGAAAGAAGAAAATAACACACATCTACAAATTCCTTATTCATGTAATAAAATAATGACTATGATAAGTGTTTTTTTATTGAGTGCACACTCAAAAATGATAGATTCTGGTCTGAAATGTTTGTAAATTTTGTATTTTTAAAAGTTTCCAATTACCCCATGAAATATATATTAGAATGTTACAAATTTGACACACAGTATATATGTGCCTAAATAATGAGGCTATCCATACTGCCTCCTTAGAATGCTCTTTTGATTATTAAATGACTTCAGATAGATAAAGCATCTTCGAAAGATTTAGAACATAATGCTTCAGAATAGCATTATAGTGATTGCAATATTTGGACCTGGATATATCTTAATTGCAGAACCGTTTGCTTAATCATTACACCTTTACACTATCCATGCCCTTGCTTCACTTTTTTTGCATCTGAAATTTTAATCCCATGGTTGCATATTACATTTGCACGATTATACTCAATTACAGTATATCTGTACAGATAATTTACACAAATGTTTAATTATTTCATCGTAGCATTCTGCTCTGCAGCACAGCATACCATATGACCAACAATTGTTTGTATGTGGCAGAGAATATGGTTGTCACCTCTGACTCCTTGATACTGCCTTCACATCACTCTTCATCTCTTCTCTTGCTTTGGCAGTATCATGTGTCCAACAAGAATTGGTCAAGAAGCACTCTGGAAATACTGTAATTCCTCAATCTTGAAATAGTAGCCCTTCTTTGCTTTCCCTCATAATTGTCTTGATCAGTCATATCTCTCAGTTATCAATAAAGGTATAAACACAAAACGTTAAAGAGGAAAAAGAGAATTTTTAAGCTTCTAGAACTATGATAGGTCTAGCTTCAGTCTCAGTGGAGTCCATGAGTTCAGGATCTAAAGAAGAATATGTCCTTATATTCCCTTACCATCTGTTAGGTCTATGTTTCTTGGCTTTGCTTAATTTGGAAGTCAGTTTTCTTTTTATGTGATTGGCAAAAAGGCCATTTGAAGCCTTAACTTCAGTTACGTGCTTTGTAATCTTAGTTAAATGTGAACTTTCCTCTCCCCTTGTCTATGTAGAATTCCAAGGATGGTGAGTTGGGCCTGACTTGAGTCTCTTAAGATAGTCACTGACCCAATAATGGGAACTCTGGGTGGTCTGGTTATATCCCCAGTGAAGATATGGTTCCCCATAATTATGAGTTCTGGAAAACTGATAAGAATGTTGCCTAAGAAAAAAGACAATGAGAATTAGTTGCAAATAAAGCCAGGTAGCTGTAACGTGTGCCACCACCCACCACTAGTGTGCCAAGTACTCTAATGTAAGTCCTTGTGACCATATATTTCATTTTAACAATTACTGCCACTTACATTATCAACTAACCACACATACCATCAAATATGCATTATAGCCTGATGGACAACAGGAAATACTTCCTACTGGAGTGAGTTCAATGTTCATTCAATCCAGCTGTTTCTCTCTTGAATTTGTGGAAGAAATCAGTTTTCTAGAAGCCTTGGAAGCTATGTGATGATAGCGGTGGAGAGTTCCTTCTTTGTGGACTATTGTGATTTAGGAACTGCTTTTTATTGGTTAGGCTCTAGGATTCTAATTTGTATATACAATTTCCTTGACACACCAGGCTAACAGGCAGTTTGAGGAAACTCCTTAATCAAATGAGTATGAAACATAATCAGTCACCATTTCTAGTGATGATACTTAACTTTTACTCCACCTTTGGAAAATAGGTTCTTTCAAACTGCAGAAGTGGGTAATAGAGCATCTCTTGATATGTACCTGTAAAGGCACGTATAGCTGGAGGTGTTAGTAAAGATTTTTCATCTCATTCTGGCTTAGGAAGAACATGGCTATTGCACATTTCCATTTTAGCCTCAGTCTTTTTACATTTTATAGACATAAATGTCTATTCCCTGCTTTTAGAGGATAGCTTGGAATGGCACTTAATTCTGTATGGAAGCACCATCATGAATAGCTACCATATCCTTAACATCATTATATTTTTTATAGACCCTAAGATGCCAGGGCATGATTAGTCAAAAGGCTATAGTAATATTTAAAAACGGAATAGTTTCATTCATAGATAAATGAAACTACCCATTGAAGGAAAATATTGGAGGTCGTCCATTCTCTAATTGCAGTAGGAATACAGATTTTTACATTTTAGTCACAGGCATATAAATATAAACACTCAACTTGAAAAGCAGTTACTGGTGACCTGGGTAGACCACAGGAGAAATGGTACCAACTGCCTGTTATATTTACACATTTAAAAATGGCAGTGCTTGGTATTTTCTGTCTCTAGTTCCTCTCCTAAAAATTCTGCTTCTGATGGCCATATCTCAAGTAAGATCATAGAAAACTCTCTTTAGCATGTTCCATACTGTTCTGGGGAAGACTGACCTTCCTCTGCTCTGGTTTGGAGGACAATTAGATTCATCAGTAACACAATTAAAGGCATATAATGGGAAAAAAATAGAAAATTGCTATTCTAAATAAAGCTTCAGGAAAAAGTTGTATCATTATTCTTAAACATGTTTGTAATTTTATCCAGTTATTTTTATTTTAATTACTGTCAATGTTTGTTTCACCTTTGAAAAACTATAAACTTTTTGAGATTGCCCTTTTCATATTCTGATATCAGTACTTTCCATACTTTCTGATCATAGTATGTGCTTAATAAATGCAACCTCAATATTTTGAATGACTTATTGAATAATTGAAGTGTTGCCAGGCAATCCAGTCCAGGGAGATCTCCCTGTGTGCTTGGTGAGACCTCAACCTGAGAGAGGGTTTTGACTTTGATTGAGAAAGAATTCATGAACAGGTAGGACAAATACAGGTAAGGAAGGCATTCATTAAAGTGAGAGTAGTAATGAATGGCAGTTTTGTGCAGGCAGCAGAGAACAAGAAAGAGCAGAGGGAGGGAAGGGAAGGGAAGCTCACTGGACTCCCACTTGGCATTGGGCATGTCCCTTGCCAACTCCTAAAGCTAGGGTCACTTGGCATCTAGTGTCTGCTTGGATCTACACAGTGTGGGGACTAAGCCCCTACTACCTAGTATTGGAGGAGCTGCAGAGCACTGGATGGAGTGACTGTGTTCTGAGAACTTCCCAAAGGCAAAGAAAGGAGATTTTCAGGAAGGCTACCAAAGAGCAAGGTTTAACAGCTGCAGTTCTGTCTGGGTCACCCAGGTGACAGGAACTTCCAAGCCCAAATCAGAGATCTCAGTAGCCCCTCCCTGCTTATCTGGAGTAGAACAGAGACAGAGTGAAGACTTGTGCTTAAGTCTGGGAAACAGAATGAAATAACAAAGAGACAAAAACATCACTGGAAGAGCGCAGAGACAAAGTGCAATAAATCAAGCAGTGAGAAGGCTTTATTTAAAAGTATACACTTGAAGAAAGGGGAGTGTGGGCAACCTCAGAGAGGAGGCACACTTAAAAAGCTGGGGATTCTGCCTTTTAAATATATTCAGGAATGGGATAAAGGGCCAGGGGGTGCGTAGGCTTTTCATGTAGTCTCAGGGTGTCTATCTGCAGTGAGAAACACTATGTCATTCTCCATAATCAGTCCTCCAGATAATTCTGTAAGATAAATTAACACAAGGAATTTATTGATCGGTTCCTCTCCAGGATAGTGGCTTCCCTCAAGCCCTGGAACATATCAGTTAGGACTGCTTGTTTTGCTTTACGACAGGTTGTTGGCCGATTACCAAGGAATATGTTAGGAATCTTGGTTTTCAAGTCTGCTTTTTAAAATGGAATATTAGCCTTAAGATGGAGTCCCTCCTGTTCTTACTATGCTATTTATATCTCAGCTTTTTTGGAAAATTAATCATGTTGCTTGTCCCATGTGTCTGCCCTACCTCAGAAGGAACGGGCAATTATATATATTATATATACAGTCACATGTATGTAATACATACACATATAAAAAGCGGTATATATGCTAAGTATGATATTCAGGAGTGTTCAATTGCATACATAAATACACTCACACATATATATATACATATATATGTGCCAGCCATTCTTTCAATCTGGTGTGAGTTTTAATGAGTATAAACGAATATGTAAAGGTCAAAGTATAGAATAATGAAAACTTACTTGGGGTGAGTATCAGAGATGCAGGTGGATATGATATTTAGGGCAAAAGAGCATCGACAACTTCACGTTAGCCGTCAGCACTATACTGAGTTCCATGAAAGCAGCCAGAGGAAGGGCTGTACTCTTCTTATGTCTGGTACAATACCTGGCATAAAGGAGATGCTAAGCATTTGTCTATGAAGTGAATCGACAAAAATATGAATGAATGAGTGAATGAATGAATGAATGGGAAAAAGGATTTTTTCCCTGCCTGCTGTGGGAAGTTTCTTTAGTTATTACCTCCAATAAAGAGAGGTGGATCTGGAGGGAGCTCATAGTTAAAATCATGAGATCTAATTTTTGAGGTCATGATGGATACCATGAATGAAGGTTACAAACATAATGCTGTATGTGCTTAAACTGACACAATTCTTTCCTTTTGAGGGATTATTTCTTTGATTTATATTCTGTATTGAAGGAGCAAATAGATGCAGAAGTAAATGTGACAGTACTAACTATCCTATTGTTACCACTTGTTATCTGTATCAATATCTCTTTCTTATATACATCTATACTTAACTGAGGAGAAATTTCAGTGTTTAAACATAAAGAAAGTGCTTTGGGACATACATTGACTTAGTGGTGGAACAGCTTACCTCCACAGCATTTGAGCAAAATCCCTATTATAATAAAAATACAAGCTTACTCCTTCACACATTTGCTACTCTTCCTGTCCCCTTTTAATTCCTATTTCTGGGTGGGATGTGTTGTGCATTAAATAGGAATGATCCCCTTTCATATGTAGTCTCCAGACATTCAGATAGAAAACTCCAAAATTAAGAAAAAGAAACAAAACTATAAAACAGCTTCTTTTACTTACTAAATAACCAGAGACAGGCTGAAGTGTAACAAAGTAAGGTAATAGACCACTTATATTTAGGGACAAAAAATACTGAGGTGAAAATTATAAGAATGTTAATCATCATCATCTAATAGACATTTTTAATACACACAATCTATTCTAACCCCTGTGGTTGATGCTTTATATAATTCTACTGTATAATTTTTAGAGCAAACCTAGATATAATTTCTTCCATTACAATGATAAGAAAGCCAAAATAAATAATTGCTAAGTAGCATAGTATTAGTCTAATTTTAAATGTCTGGATTTAGAGCCCAAGTTCTAGGATACTATTCTGTGAACCAGCATGGAATATGTTTTAAGTTCATCTCTCCACCCTAAAAAATACCTGAAGCATGTAGTATGAGACAGGAACTGTTCTAGGCAGTGGGGAAATAGATATGAGCAAGGAAGTAAGGGTCCCTGAAATCATAGTAAAAGAATATACTAGTAGGTACAACTGCATACTCATTAAGGAAATGGATGTTGGAATATATTGCCTGGATTCAAATTCTTATTCACCATGTTTCTTAGTTGTCTCTGTGGTGAGAAGAGGTGAGATGTACCAGCCATTATCAAAATTAAATGAGATAATGTTGGAGAAAGTTTTACTTAGTGTTCAATAAATATTACCTGTGACTCATTGAGAAAACATATTTAAAATTTATTGACCATGTTACATAGGTCAGATGCTGGCTCCCAAAAATATCACCAAAACTACCCTACTCTACAATAACAAGAGAGAGCCCACCTTGGCAGAGTCTCAACAGTATGTAAGAGAGGGGAAGGCATTTTGAAGTTCATTTAAGGTGGGTCTTCCATTGGGGGAGCTTGAGGAAAGAAGATAGAATCCCCATTGAGGTTTAGAAATTCAGTTCTAACATCAAGGCCCAGTTTTTCTTCTTTTAGAATCTTTAGATATGAGGATCTCTTCTTCTTAAAGGAGAAATTAATGAGCCAAAACAGAACCTGGGAGATGATGACACTATACTGAAGGAAGAATTTACCAAGGTAACAAGTTCCTGTCCAGTGTACAGGATGCAGCCAGTAGACTTGTTTCATTGATACAATATGAGTCTTTCAGAGCTACCCAATGATATATTCAAAGCCAAAATACCCCTATGAGATTGTCACATAGTGTTGTAATGTTTCAATGTTACTCATCAAGAACAATTTAGTGGCAGACAGTGAATTTTGTAGTACCAATATCATTGGCAGGGTCTAAAGCAAAAAAGAAGCTGTGGGTCTTATTAGACCCATGAAAGTTAGACACCTACTATCTGCTCTCTATTACTAGCTAATAGAACTAACTCATGCAAGTTGTATTCCTGTGAACATGCAGTTACAAAATCTGACCTCCACAAAATATCCTTCAGTGTTGTTTTGGTAGACATGGGAAACTCCTTTTCCAGATATGACAGGATACGGGTTTTAGATTTCTGGATGTCTTCCATGTTGTTGAGTTTGCCTTATCATCTATTGGTTGAGTCTCAGTTACTGATGCATTTCAAGGAATCTGAACCAAGGGAAATTGGATGGCTCACAAGGGAATATGGGTGCAAACCCAATAGTCAGTTTGACTGTATTTTTTAACCACCTCGCACACAAATTGTAATCAGGTATTAGGTTCATACTAAAGGGTGATTAAAATGTTCAGTAAATATATAAGGCAGTATAATAAATGCCTTATAAATAACATAGTTAAATGTAACCTTAAACCAGAGAGGTAAGAAAATAAATAATAAAGGAATACAGGTGAAAACATGACAATTTATGGTATTGTTCTGTGCATCATGAGTGGAAGCCACCTAACGTCATGTACTTGCTTAGATGGTGTTGGGTGGAAGTCATTTCCTTCTAAAGACCACCTGCTTCTAATGGGTTCTTAAAATTCCTCAGCTTGAAGTTCCCAGTAATGACCTAAGATGATTTATGCCTCTTTGGTTGAAAGATACCTCTCTATTATGTCAACCTCATAGAATTTTATTTCTGTATAATTTTAACAGTGCAAGTTTTAGGGTCATTTAAAAGTATGAAGGCTGTCTTTGTCTCCCAAATTTTAGACCAGTTCTCCAAAATATAATGGTTGTTTAGGAGGATATTGAGAAAAGACTATTTATACTTCTTTATTTAAGGGAGGCCCTGCTCTAAAACAAATTCAGCAGAAGTTTCCACTAGTTTAGCTGGGCCCAGAAAAATACTTTAGTAAGCTGGTCTCTGAGGATACTAGTAAAGTTGAGTAAGAACTCTAAGAGCCTGTCCACATTACTGTAGTAAAAACTGGCAGAAGTTTTTATAATTACAACTGGATGAACTGCCTGAGTCACCTGAAATATTTAGTCCTGACTGTGTATAGTAGTGTAGGGTATAGAAGCAGAGGTGATAATCCTAGACTTACAGGTTGTCATTTTACTAACTCAAAAGGAAAAATTCAATGAATCCTAAAAGGAGTTGAGCTCATTGTTATTAAAACAAACGTTACTCATAAGAGTTTGAGAATCTCTGAGAATGTTACTAATACAAGTTTAAGATTTTCTCTTTCTTGAAGATTGGAGCAATATGGACAATAGAGTTACTATGTAACTGTAGGAACTGTGCAAAGTTCTTTAATTACAGTCTTGTAAAATGGTTATGCCTAGTACTATAGAGATAGTTTGGAAACACAAAATCATGTAATATATTGCCACTGGCAGAGCTGGAAGTTGCCAAGAAGGCCTAGTCCATCCCCAAAAAAGCAATTGCAATATATATTTAAAACTCTTATAGAAGGTATTTATGAAATCTGTTGGGAAGTGTTCACAGGAGCCCTGAAGTTTGGGCTTTTGTCCATGCCCCATCTTTAAAGTTTAAGAATGGCAAATGACAAATGAGACATACACCACAGATACCCTCAGTAATCTTAGCAAAGTTTCTCCACCAATATCAATTGAGTAGAATAGCCAATTTGTCCTTACTGCTGTGGATAATTTCATGTTAGATTTTCCAATTTTCCATCTGAAGTCCTCTGGCTCTACTAAATGCCCATCCTGGGAACTGGAAATACCAGAGATTATTCTCATGTAATTTACCTGAAGATTTCACTCAGTAACCTTTGCTGACTCTGGAGCAGTATCTGGTGCTCTATAACAACCCATCTGAACCTCTCAAAAGATCTATTCCTGAGGGACCGGATCTCAGTAAGGGCTGCCCGCTGCAGCATTTTCTTCAGCTTCCATGATATCCCCTTTTCTTTGTTTACTTTTATAATAGACACCTTTTTAGGAAACTTCAGAGCACTCAAAAATTATTTGATTTGCTGACCATTCTTAACTGAGGCTCCCAATGAAATCAAGAACCCTGTTTATTCACAAAGCATTTAAAATTCATGGACTACTCTCAAAGTACTCTTAATATCAGTGTGCATAATCACTCTCTGGTCTCTGCCCGGTCTGTGGAGTGCAATACATTCTGCCATCTGGTCAGATTTTGCCTTGGGACAAAGTCCTTGTATCCTGTTGATTTTCCTGGGTGGATAAACATGTATAGACTATTTTGATCCAACGGGACACTAACAAAAAAGTAGAACATAAATAATTTACCATTATAAAATATACAGCCTCAAGTACTCACTGATAATAAAATATTTGGGTATGGTATGACAGGAAAAAAGGGAAACATAAATTCTATTTGTGGCTCTGAGCTCCTGAGCAAATCCTTCTCTGCCAAGTGAGTTTTGGGAATAGGAGAGTAAAAGTATTATAAGAACTGGTTCAGGTTTTTGGCTTTTGTTTTTAGTCCTTTTCAGCTCTGCTTTTAGAAGATACAGTGCAAGTTTGCGTAGCAGTTTAGATGTATAAATATAAAAATTACTATATCCCAAACGATCCTACCTATATTCATAGAAATTTCTGTGCACAAAAATGTCAAGCACTTCCTTGAGATCTTCGATGTGGGCTTGATTTAGATACAAGGTATTAGCAAATCGATGTCCAAATTATGCGTGGACTCTATGAGGAGAGGAGTCCTCAGGTACATGAGGTCTAGACCCTCCAGACAGTGTTTAATTTGCAATTCCATTTGTATAATAAATCCCTGCATATCAAGTGAGTAAATATGGTATTACAACGGAAGAAAGTAATGTAGTTGAAGTTTGAGGGTGATTTGTGATAGTCTGGAAGTGGGAAACATTGAAGATTGTTGGAGAAACATACCACCTGAATTCTTTCTCCTTACTGAGGAAAAGGTTGTGTGATAGTGGTAGTTTAAAAGTGATGTTGTAACATCCATATCAATGTTTTAAATTGCAGGTTTATCCTTTAGTATTTAAAGGAAGTTTTTCTTCTGACTTGAAGGGTAAAATAGGTGATTTGGTACAAGAGAACTTTCAACTTCTTGCTACTTTAAGACAGAAACAAAATTATATAGAACTTTGAGAAAAGGTGGAATTTAGGTTAAACTTATAATAAGCAGTATTTTGGTTATATCACAGCAAAAATGGAGGTGATTGGATGGGGCTGGTCTGCTCAAAGCCAGAAAGAGAGCAGGTCAGTTCAAGGAGTGGTTGCTGATTGTGGGGAGTTAGCTAAAAATGTTTGGACCACTTTTGCAGCTTACTGAGTATGGGTAATCCTGTCTGTCTTTCAGGATAGAGCGGAATTTGCAGCTGCTTTAGTACATGTAGATGATGTCCCTCAGGCAAGGGTGTCATTTTTCATCTCAGCATTAAAACCTGGAAAAAAACAAGGGACATAAAGGTGGGAATATAGAACAGTGTTCATAGTCATCTGGATACTTTTTTTGCCTTTGTAGATAATTGCAATTTTTCCTAACTTAAAATTTAAAAAATATAAAGAACACTTAAAGAGTAACTTTTTTGTCAATTATTTAAAAAATATTGATGAAATGGGAAAATTTCTTAAAAAGACAAGTGAAAAAGATCACAAAAAGAAATAGAAAATATAAATTGTTCTATATCTGTTAAAGACATTGAATCCTTAATGAAATCTTTCCAAAAAACAATACTCCAAGCATAAATATTCTCATTAGTGGATTTTTATACATATTTAAGGAAACATATATCATTTAATTCTCATTTTCTCAGAATAGCTTAATTCTAATAACCTGAAAATGACAGTATAAAAAACTAATTTACAGAATATGGCTACTATAAATACAGATACAAACATCCTAAATGCAATAATGGTAAATTGAAATTTACATGAACTATTTTGTAAAAGCATCAGAACCATTTGGGGTTTATTTGGAATAAGGAAGGTTTTCTTTTACATTGAAGAAATCACTCAAGATTTTGGTCTCAACTCTGACTTGTGAAGATCTTTAAAATCATGGTTTCTGTCCTTACAACAAAATAAAAGTAGACAAACTAAAAAAAAAATCAATGATATGCTTGGATCCATCAGGCACACTTGAGGCTAGACTCCAAAACCTAGAGAGATAGATTCCTCCACTGACATATGAGTGAGATCTGCTTAGCTGAAACAGAAGCCACAAATTGGTGGGAACACTTAAATGAAAATTTAGGTAAACTGCTGGACTGAACGTGGACTAGAGTGAGAGGGAGAAACTCCCGGGAGCTCCTGCACTTCAGTCGGCTTCAGAAGTGTTGGCTACAAGAACCTCACAAGTTTCTCATGGTAAAGATTTGAGAAAGACCCCCCTCCTGCCTCAGGAAGAAGGAAAAAGTAACCATTGTGAAATATACCCAGAGAACTTTCCATAACAAAGACCTAATATCCAGGGGAAAGACTTAAGCAAAGGCTTAGCCCAGTTGGGAGAAGGGATTCCTCTCACTTCAGCCTTCCCTAGCCATCCCATATTACCAATCAGAAAATGCATACACAAACACACACAATTATTAATAGAGGTTAGGCCTTAGAGGAAACAGATTGGGACACTATACAGAAAAAAGGAGCAAGGTGAAAACTAGTTATGCTCCTGGAGAAATGCTTGTGAAAGTCATAACCCCAAGACACAGACACACAGAAACAGACTTATTTAAAAAGTTATCATTTACTCAACTTCCCCACAACTTACCATCCCACCAATAAGCTTCAGTGCAACAGACAATTATAGTTGAAGGAGCTGCAAGACACCAACTCTCTCAGAGGAACAGTAGTTAGGGAAGCCCAGAGCCAAGCAATGAGACAAAAGCAAACATACTAAATAATTTGACACCTCTGATACCTCTAGCAACAGAAAACATTAAACAGAATGCAATTCCTACTCAGATTACCATAAATTTCACACTAAAGGCCTATTTATCTCAATTCCTAATACCAAAAGCGACTCAAACAAAAAAATGATAGTGCGTGGCATGTGGCAAGAAGAAAACACTCAAGAGACAAGGCAGTTCGAGGAATCAGACTCAGGGCACAGATGTTGGAATTGCCAAATGTGGAATTTTAAATAACTATGATTAATATATTAAGGTCTCTTATGGAAAACCAAGACATCATGCAGGAACAGAAGAATTATTTAAGCAGAGAGATGAAAAGTATAAGAACAAAAAGGAAATGCTAAGAATCAAAAACACAGTCACCTAAATGAAGATGACCATTGAAGGTTGTGCTGGTGACCTTCAGCAGAGTCGTCATTGGACTCAACACAGTAGAGGGAAAAACCAGTGAGCTTGAGGATAGTTCAATAGAAATTTCACTGAATGAAGTTCAAAGAGAAAAAAAAAAAGGAAAACCAGAACAGAACATCCACGGACTCGAACAATTTAAAAAAGTGTAATAGACATGATTGAAATACTAGAATGACAAGAGAGAGAGAATACAGCATAGAAGAAATATTCTAAGTAATAATGGCCTAAGATGTTCCAAAATGAAGGACAGCACCAGATCGCAGATGCGGGGAACTCAGAAAACACAAAGCAGGAAAAGCGTAAAAAAAGAAAAAGAAAAAGCAACAATAAAGCCTAGGCATATCACCTTCAACTGCAAGAAACCAAACATGAAGAGAAAATCTTGAAAGAAGTTAGGAAAAACAACAACAATGCCTTACCTATAGAGAATAACAATGAATTATAGTAAGCTTCTCATCAGAAATCATGAAAGTAAGAAAAGAGTGAAATATTTAAAATGTTGCAGAAAAAAAATCTACCTAGTTATCTGTATCTGGGGAAATTCTCCTTCAAAAGTAAAGAAGAAATTAAGACTCTTAGACAAACCAGAAAAGAGGGAATTCTTGCTAACAGACCTGCCCTCCAAGAAATGTTAGAAGTTCTTCAGGTAGAAGAACAATTATTCAGGTCAAAAGCTTGTATCTTCATTAAGAAAAGATATGGGAGAATGAATAGATGAGGTAAAATGAAATTATTTCCATTATTCTTAAGTAATCTAAAAAAATTTCTGAAGTAATGATAATAGCAATGAATATGACATATAAACAATGAAATAAACGACAGCAATGTCACAAGAGGAATGTTTCTAGGGTAACCAGTAGAAAAATAAAGAAGTGATATGCTAAGAAAGGAGATCAAGTGAAACCAGGTTAAAGCATCAACTAAAAGCAGAGAAGGCAGTAAAACGGGGTAAAGAAACAGTAATGTGATGACTAGAAAGCAGTTATAAACATGGAAGATATTAGTTCAATGATATCAATAATTTTAAATGTGAATGGCTTAAAAGACAGATATTGTCAGAATGGATAAAGAAAACAAGGATAAACTAAATGTCCACAAGAAACCTACTTTAAAATTAAATATTTAGATAAGATAAATGTAAAGGAATTGAGAAAGATATATACCATATACCTTTACCAATGTATCCATATATCTATACCTCTGATCAGACTATAGCTGGAGAAAGCTATATTGATTTCAGATGAGGCAGACTTCAGATTAACAAAGATTATCAGGCATAAAGAGTGGCATTACATAATGATAAAGGGCCAATTCATTAAAAAGACATAATTAGTCATAAACATGTATGCTCTTAAAAACAATGTCAAGATACATGAGGTAAAAGTTGAAATAACTAAATGAAGAAATGGACAAATCCACCATTATTGTTGGAGACTTCAGCACCACTCTGGCAACAATTGATCAAATAGGCAGAAAACAGTAAGGATACAGGTGGTATAAACAGCACTACCTATTAGTTCATCTGGCTGATGCTTCTGTAGTGATCCATCCAGCAACAGAATGCACATTCTTCTAAACCTCGCATGAAACATTCACCAAAAATAGATATTATGTGCCATAAAACAGACCTTAACAAATTTAAAATAGACATACAAAGAAAATTCTTAGATGATAATAAAACTGGAAATAAGGAAAGAAAGATGTAGCTGGGAAATCCATATGTATTAAATAATACACTTACAACTAATAGATACATCAAAGAACAAGTTTGGAGAAATGCAAATTTATTTTGAAGTAAGTCCAAATGAGAATGCCACTTATAATCTGTGGGATGCAGTTAAAGCATCGATCACAGGAAAATTTTTAACGTTAAATTCATACATTAGAAGAAAAAAGAATCTAAAACCCACAGTCTAAACTACTACCTTCAAAAAATAAAGAAAAGAACACTTTAAGCTAAAGCAAATAAAAGAAGATAAATAACAATAATTAGGATAGAAAAAATTAAGAATAGGAAAACATTAAAAATAAGCAAAAACAAGAGCTAGTTCTTTTAAAAGATAAATAAAATTGCTAAACTGTAGCCAGGATAAGCAAAGAATAAGAGAAGACACAAACAACCAATCTCAGGAAAAAAAGAAGAGTCATTGGTTCTGATCTCATGGATATTAAAAGGACAATTACAGAATACTTAAGACAACTCTATGTCCCCCAAATAGGTAACTTAGACAAAATGGACCAGTTGCTTGAAACACACAAACTAACAAAAGTCACATAAGGAGAAATACATATCCTGAATAGCCCTAAAGAACTTTAATTAATAAATAATTCCAAAAAGAAAGCATCAAGCCCAGATAGTTTTACTGAAGCAAGAAATAATACCAATTCTCCACCACTACTTTCAGAAAATAGACACACTTGCTAACTCAGTTAATTAAATTATTACCCTAAAACCATAATCAGATAAAGATATCACAAGAAAGGAAAACTAAAGATGACTGTCATGAGACTTGACATAAAAATCCTCAATAAAATTATTAGCAAATTGAATCCAACAACATATAGGAAAAAATTATGTGCCATGACCAAGTGGAATTTATTCCAGGTATGCAAGTCTTTTTCAACATTAACAAAATCAATCAGTGTAATCCATCACATCAAAGGGGTACAGAAGAAAAATCATATGATCATATTGACAGATGCTGTAAAACATTTGACAAAATTTATCATTCATGATTAAAAACTCTCAGCAGACTAGAAATACAGGAAGAATTTCTCAATTTGATAAGGAACAAAAAAGCCTTACAGCTAACATTATAATTACTGGTGAGAGACTTTATGGTAATTTCAGGAAAAAGGCAAACATGTCTTCTTGCACTGTTCCTATGCAACATCACACTAGAAGTCCAACTGGTACAATAAGACAAGAAAAAGGAATAAGAGGCATGCGGTTTGAAAATGGGAGAAAGAAAACTTGTCTTTATTCAGAAATGACATGATTGTCTATGTAGAAAATCCCAAATAATCTGCAAAGCAAAGTAAAACAAAAACTTTCTGGAGATAAATGAGTGTACAAAGTTAAAGGATACATGGTTAATATAAAAAACTCAATTGCTTTTTATATACCATTTATGAACAATTGGAATTGAAATAAATTTTTAAAAATGCCATGTACAATTGCACCAAAAAAATAAAGTATAAATCTAAATACATATGTTAGTATACATACATACACATATGTGTGTGTATATATATATATATAACATCTAAGTACAGAAAGTACAAAATTCTAATGAAAGGAATCAAAAAAGATGTAAATAATGGACAGATATGTTGTATTCATGAATTGGAAGACTCAATATTGTTAAATAGTCAGTTCTTCCTAACTTGATCTACAGATTCAGTAAAATTCTATTCAAAATCTCACAAGTGATATCAAGAAACAGATTCTAAAGTTTATGTGGAAATATAAAAGAATTAAAGTGAACCAACACAATATTGAAGAAGAACAAATTTGGAGGATACATACTACCTTTTTTCAAGACTTTGACAATAAATCTACATTAATCAAGACAGCATGGTATTGGCAAATGAATAAACACATAGATCAATAGTGAGAGAACCCAGAAGTACATACACACAGATATTATCTTTGATGTAAAAATGCAATCTCTGTCAATGGATTAAGAAGATGTGGTACATATACACAATGGAATATTATTCAGCCATAAGAAGAAAACAAATCCTACCATTTGCAACAACA
>JAQQAC010017683.1:3906145-3952113 GCA_029783875.1 Phataginus tricuspis | reverse complement strand
ATAGTTTTTTTCGGTAAATGATGCTAGAACATGGGAATGTCCATATGCAAAAAGAGACTAGACCTTACATGTTTCACAGAAATTAAAATAGACCATAGCAACTAAATGTGACATGCAAAACCATAAAACTTATAGAAAAAACAGGAGAAAATCTATGTGACCTTGGGTTTTGTGGTGAGTATTTAGATACAACACCCAGAGTACAAATCATGAAGAAAAGTTAGGTTAGACTTTATTAAAATTAAAAGCTCTGCTGTGGCAAAAGATAATGTTAAGTTAATGAAAAGACAAGACGGAATGGGAGAAAATATTTTCAAAACATATCTGATAAAGGGCTTCTATCCAAACATATAAAGAACTCTTAAAATTCAGCAATAAGAAAATAACTCATTTAAAAATGAGCAAAAGACCTGAATAGACACCTCACCACAGAAATATATAAGTGACAAATAGCTATAAGTAAAGGCACTCTACATTTTGTTACTAGGGAAATACAAATTATACAAAAAAAACATCTAAGAGAATGGCTAGAATCCAAAGAACTGACAGTGCCAATTGTTGGTAAAGATGCAAGCAACAGACACTATCGTTCATCCCTGGTGAGATTAAAAAATGGTATAGCCACATTAGAAGACAGTGCGGCAGTTTCATACAAAGCTAAATGTCCTACAATATATCCAGCCACTGAGCTCCTAGGTATTTACCCAAGTGAATTAAAAATTTACATCCAAACAAAAACCAGCACATGAATATTTATAACAGCTTTATTCATAATTGCCAAAAATTGGCACTCCCTAAGATATAGGTGAACGGGTAAAAATGCTGTGGTGCATCCTATCTGCAAAAGACACAAATTAATCATAAATGTATTTTACTAAGAGAAAGAAGCCAGTCTGAAAAAGATATAAGCACTATGTTCCCATTTATATGAAAATCTGCAAAAGACAAAACTAAAGATACAATAAACACATCAGTGGTTGGCAGCTGGAAGGCAAGGACTGAATAGACAAAGCACAATGAATTAATTCTTCATGATCCTATAATGGTGTATATATGACACTATGCATTTGCCAAAACCCATAGAACTTTACAGCACAGAGAGTGAACCTTGATATACATGAATTAAAAAAAAATCATTTAGGCAGTTGGGGGATCCCAGGATGGAATACAGAATGTGAAACAATCTACTGTTACAAACGTATGAAACAACCTCACTGTGAGATTGGGAGGAGAGGGTGTTGATTTAAGTAGAATCTGTAAGACTAAAGGCAAAGTGACTGGACATAGCCCTGTACTCAAAGTTGTTTATCGTGGGTTTATATAGGTTAACAGCTCTGAAGCCACCATATGTGATACTGGAATTGAACAATTAAGTAAATGGCAGATGTTATGAGATTTTTCATTGTTGAAGTAGAAGATTACAGACAAGCAAGGAAAGGTTAGAATGATCCATGTGTTAATTGATGAGGGTTGTAATCATTAGCGTGAACTCATGTTTAATGTGTGTGTGTGGAGTTATAAACATTTATGGATATGTGTATGTACATTTATTATACACATACAGATTTCCTTAACAACTTTGGTAGCAGAAAAAGCCCAGAAGCACTGATGATCTAGTAGTAACAGACACACCTAGAACCCATAACTTGTTTTCCTAATACCCATCTCCAAAAAAAGCCAAAACAGGGGTCCTTTCAAACTTGGCTGATTCTATGAATGGGCAAGGAAAAAAGATGGCCTGGAGCATCTTGTAGTGCCAGAATGTAATGAAGTACTAGACCCACACGCATACATTAATGACAGTATGTCAGAGTGGTACAGGAGCCAGACAGAAGAGCTTTCAGTGGTCAAAGCTGGAAAAACTTGAAAATAAGTAGCATAACAGTGGATTATAAACCATCATGAATCCATGCCAAGATGAAAATGGAATACATACACTGGGAAGAATAGACATATTTCTCGTGCAGAAGAATTCAAAATAATCTTTGTAGATACTTTGGCTCCAAGGAAGTGCAAGCTAGCTCCTAGGGTGTGTCCAAGTGTGGACAATATGTGGACTGTGCATACTGACTTCCCTCCAAAGAGCACAGTATGAAAATAGCAAATGATAGGAAAAGTAACATTACAGTAGATAAATCTGGCAAAAATTTCCATGGTCAAAGTAATCAAGGTTAAAATAAATACTGGGAAATCATGTTGATAGTATATATCCTTGATCTGATGAAAATAGTACTTTACCTCTAGGGTCTTCCTTTCCAAAACCCATAACCCTACTATAATCATGAGAAAATAATTAAACAAATCTACTTGAGAAACACTTTATATTTGACCAGTTCTCACCAAAACTGGGAAGATCATCAAAACAAAGAAAATCTGGGAAAATGTCACAGTCGAGAGGATCCTAAGTAGATCTGCCAGTCAAATGTAATATGTCATCTTGTATGGGATCCTAGAAGAGTAGGAGGACATTAGGTAAAAACAACAGAAATCTGAATAAAGTGTAGATTTTAATGTATCAGTATTGACTCATGTGACAAGCTATATTAATATAAGATGTTATTAATAGGTGAAATGGGATATGGGGTATTTGGGAACTATGCCATTTTCACAACTTTTAAAAATAAATCTAAAACTATTCTAAAGTGTGTTTTTAAAAGGAATTAAAAATCACACAATATAGCTGATCATAGTAACACAAGAGAGGGGAAATATGTGATCATTTCAAACATAAAGAAATAGCACTTGATAAAATATAAAACCTACTTTTCATAAACTTCAGGGAGCTAGAACAAAATCCTTTAATGAGATAAAGGGATATTTATAAAATATATCAACTGCAAAATATTGGATAATGGATATATTGAAAATTTTCCTCCTGAGACTGGGAATAAAACCAGAATTTTCTGTTATCTTTTCTAAACACCATACTGGATGTCCTAGTGCATTTAAGTCATGGAAAAAGAATAAAAATGTGTAAATACTAAAATTGGAAAAATGCTACTGTTGCATGATGAGGAAAGAATGATTTGTTCAGTAGTTGGTGCTAGGTGTACTGTATATCAAAAAGGAAAAAAACTGTCCCTTTTCAAACCAGAGAAATAATTTCTGGGTGTAACATAGATTTATATATTGTCAACCAAGAAAAGGCAAAGCTACAACATAATAAGTTGCATTTATTTGGGGCCTTAGGGCTTGCAACCTGGGTACACAGATCTTGGAGGAACCCCAAATATATGTCTGAAGAGGAGAAAGGGCTTCAGGTTTTTAAAGGTAAACAGAGATCTACCAGGGGACTTACATGAATTGTTTTGAAAGAATTATAATTGGCTAAAGCTATTGTAACCTACATTTACTATAGGTAATTGGTTGCTAAGGCTATCACTAAGCAAAAAGTCCACTTGGTTGCTTGGAGCAGATGTTGTTCAGGATGTTTGTGGTTAGGCAGAATGCAAAGTTTAACATTCTCTCAAGAACAGCAGTGTCAAAGAGGATGTGCATAGACCCTATTTCATTAATGGCTTCTTAATCCTTTTCCGTTTGCTTTCTGTGTCAATGCTAACTCCCTTTTGTCTATATCTATGATACGAAAGGCAAAACAATAAAGCTTTTTGAATGTAACATAGGAGAGTGGTATCATGATTTTGGTGAAGGGAAATAATTAAAATTAAATACTAATAAGGAAACCATACAGGAAAACCAATAAAGGAAAAATATTGATGAATTGTTGGCATCAAAATTAAAACTTTTGTTTATCAAATGTATATTCAATGAAAAGCCATTATACAAGAGAAAGTAAACTTCTCCTTGTCAAAAAGTGAGAAAGAAGACATTTAAACAGGTGCATCACAAAGGAGGATATCTACATGGCTAATAAGCATATGAAATGGTACTCAAGGTCATTAGCCATGACAGAAGAGAATATTCAAACAAACACTCACCAGGATACATAAATTTAAGAAAATCTAACTACATATGTGTTTAGAATACTCTTAGTGTCCACTAACAGACTCCAGATACATAGCAAGCAAAAATTCATGCATGGATGCCCTGAAATATATGTACATGAATGCTTATAATGGCATCATTCCTAATAGTGAAAAAAATTCATAACAAGTGCCCATCAAGAGTTGGAATATGCACATGGTGAAAAGCAGATAGTTCCTGGGGAAATGAAAATGGAGGGGCTAACAGAGCAGATGGGGGAAAGCCTCAATAAGGGAGTGAACATCAGTAGTTTCTCTTGCTCTGAAATATTAAATGATCCCAGTATTGCAGGGGACTGAGTATATAAGCTTTGCCTGTACAGGAGACTTCTGAGGAAAAGATGAATGACCATACACAGAATAACCGCATTGGTTGGGGCTGTACCAATAAGCACAATACTACTTTACCAAATTCTAGGTAGCACAGGGCTAGATAATAAATACCTAAACAGTGTGGGATAAGAAGCTAAAGAGCTGAGCTAAACAATTCTTTAACACAAGAATGAATCATCCACAGTTTTCACAGCCGGGTTGAAAAAGGAATCTGCAGTGGCAACATATATGAAACATAGATAGAATGAGAATTATCAAAAATGAAAGTTAATTTAGACCCCCCTCAATGCTTATAGAGAGATATAATTCCAAATAGAACTATGGGCTAATAAAGACTAACCTCTAGCATTTTTAGTTTCATTCTTTAGGGAAACAAGGATATTATTATGCTAATTCTTCTCCATGATTGACTCACACAGATGATATGATCCTCATGAAACTTTATTTCATACCTAGCTGTGCTTTCATTGATGTTGAGAAATCTTCTGATTCATTGGTATTATTTCTATGGTGTATTATTCAGCTGGGCCTAAATTGATATATAAGCTAATACATTCCTGTTAGATTACTTTGATTTTTCTAAGATTTTTTTGTGATATTTTGTGGATCATGAATGAACTATTCACAGTTGAAGGACCTTGATGATTGTAGCCAGAGGTTTGAGATTCAGGTGTATGCTTTGCCCATGATATGTGAAATTGAATAAAATTATGAGCAGCTGAACCTGATGTATAGCTTCTGCAAATTATGCCTCACTTATTTTTTTACATAGTGTATTGCAATAAATTTGGCTGGCAGGATTTGCACCATTACATAGGTTAAGTCTGCCTTTGGTAACTGAGAAATTCCAAATAGACCTTTGAACTAAGTGAAGACTTGCTTCTAGGGAATTTAGGCTCATTCTTTCAGACAACATGAATATTGTTATGGGTTCTTCTTCTTCATGAGTGATGTATATAATGGGATGCTCATTAGAAGAATTTCACTTTTTACCTGTGCTTGTTTTAACTGGAAGTTGAGAAAGCTTTGTGATTCATCAGTATCATTTCTATGGTGCAATATTTGCTTGTTTCTAAATGCCCAAGGAAACAAATTCAACCCTGTTATTTTATATTTTCAACGTTTTATTTGTGGATCATTTTGGGACTATGAGTATTCATGTATCATGGCAATTGCAGCCAGAGGATTGAAATCCAGATATTTGTTTGCCCATAGATGTAAAAATCAATTAGGAGCTTCCTGGCATCTTATATACTTTTTAGGAGTAGCATCCATGAGATACAGTTTTCGTCTTTAACTACTGCCCTACTCCTGTCCTCTTAGATAAAAACCACTGAAGAAGAGGCCTTTCTAGCCTCCTACACCAGGGACACATGAAAACTACCCAGACTAACTCTCCTGAATCTGCCCAAACGCCAGTACAGTTAAGCATGCCAACCCTGGTTAGAATTTTCAAGATCAAACAGATGTACATGGGGCGTGCAATGGCTTAGGTCCTGAGGAGATATGATGACATAAAATTCATGTGCTGACACCCAGTATATGTGCCATTCTTGGGAGGGGATAGGAGAGTGTTCTAGCTGTGCAAAGCACCGTGATGGAAGGAGGTATATAGTTAAAAGAACAAGCAGTCATTGAAAATTTTGATGAAAGACTAAGTCAGAACGAAAGCATCAGACTGGCCTAGTAAATTGCTAGAAAGGGAATAAAAAGAATAGGCACAATGGAGGCAAAATGGTAACCCCCACATCAGGGAATGCAGAGTCCTCAGGGATCCAAACACACCCATCCTATTCTTTGTACCTTGGGACTCAGCATGAGGGACCGCTGACAGGAGTCCTTGAAACTTTTCTGCAGAAGGTGAAGTGGAAGAAGCTAAATGCTGCAATCAGAAGCCGAGTGAGTCCTCCATTGAACTGCACCACGGTTCACTGAGGCATTTTCTAATTTATAGATATAAATCCATGTGCAGACCAGAATAGATCCTTGAGCCTTTTCACTTTTATGGCACTTTTGTTGCCATAAATTCAAATACAAGTAAAAGAAAAGGTAGGGTGATGGCAAAGATGGATAGCGTCTCAGATATCCATGGCAGCAACCCAGCTTTGGGAAAATATGTAGAAAGATAAGACAAAAAGACAATGACTGTAATTTTCACTGCCTAGTTATAATTATTCACAAGGGAACACACCCTTATCTGGGGTCACCAGCAGATAAAAAGGCATATCCTAATGGAAAGCCTGTAAGTGACTCTTGAAAAGTCAGTATGTTGGAAAAAAGAATGCTGGGAGAGAATGAGAACACTGCAAGATATACAATCTAACTGAAACGTTAGCACCTCCTCCACAAGATCTTCCCCACCCCCAGGAAATCAGGAAATAATTGGCAAATTGTGCAAACGAATAGGCAGAGGGAAATAGGCAAAAATGAGGGAATCTCAGAACTTGAAATAGGATAAATTTATGTCTGCTTCTTTTTCCCATCTTAATACTTTCCTGTTCTTTCTCATGGATGCTGGAGTCATGAATAACGCAATGTACTGACCTGTCTTGTTTTACCCTAACCCCAGAAAAATATCTGAAGTGTGCATGTTTTTGAATGATCTTCTTTCTGTTCTTTCTCCTCTGAAGTCCCCATGCAAACAGATCCTCCCTTAGAAGAATATGCCTTTCTCCCAATGTGCTTGTGAATCTCTTAGTAAGGGACCTGCTGTGTAAATGAAGGGCTATTGATATTCCCTACTGTGGATGTAATGTTTTTAGAGCACCTGAGATGCAAGGCATCTAGGCTGGTAAATTTTTGCTTTCTGAAACAAAAAGGGTCATTGGAGAGAAGCAGTCTCATTCAATACTGAAGAAGCACACCCAAATCATAGGAAATAGATCTATCTTTATGGGTCCTCAGAACAAATTATAGCAATTTAATAAAAGGGATTAAACCCATTGTTATAGCTTACAGTAAAGAAAAACCATGGGTATGTATTGAACATATTCTCTATGTTTAGCTCAAATACAATGTATAAAACCAGTAATTAGAGAACTATAAAAACAGGACATAATAAATAAGGGATATTTACCTCCATTCACCCATATTACCTGTGAGAAAGAAAGGAAAATTTTACAAGGATGTTCAACTTGTTCACAGATTTGTACATGACCTCTGAGAAATAAGTTGTGATTCCTCTGACACCCGTGATACCCAACCTTATACTACCTTTACTTCTATGTCTGAGTCCGCTAAATATTCTTCTGTAATAGATTTATTTATGTTTAGCTTTCTTTTCTTCACCTTTAGGTAAGAAGACACAGGTTCCTGTTTGAGTTTACACATGGAGGCTTTCAATTTTTGTAGCAATTGATTACCCAGGAATTCAGAGATTTACCTACTGTAAATTCTAGGCATTTATGAGAAAAATTAAAGAATTTTCTCCACCTTGAGTTTTCATACTAATTCAGTATTGGTTGATTTACTGATGGTTGTGAATACCTTTCACACTAGCAAAGAAGATACGTTAAGTTTTACTAACTTTCTTAGTCTCCCAGGACATAAAGCCTTCCTGGATAAGTTGCAATATTATCAGACTGAAGTCAAATATTTGAAATAGGTATTGTTGGCCAACAGAGGGAATAGGGTTGCATCTTGAATTCAGCTTAGTATACAAATGAAACATACAACAAAACAATAAGAGCAGCCACAACTCCCATCAATTCTGAGGATTGTGAATACCTAACTTTTATGAAAAGGCTAAGTCTCTCCCGAGATGTTTCACAAAGTATCAAAATTGTAGTCAAAATAAGCTGAAGAAACCTTTGATACTCTTAAAATAGCGATTGTTTCCTCATCTGTATTAGATTTTAAGTTTAATAAACCTTCCATATTTTCTCTCATGAGATTAAGGGTGCTTCTAATAGTGTGCTTATTCAAAAATTCGGCCCTGATTATAGGCAAATGCTTACATTTCTGTGTTACTGGATTTTGTTGCTCTGGGAATGCAAGGGTAGCACCCACTTTCCTGACTGAAAAGTCTCAGGCTTGGACCTTGTGACTGACTTACAGATACCTCATGCCTTTGCCATTTTACAACTGCCTAAAACTCATTCATTTCTCAATGTGCTTCCAGACTAGCTATAAATGAATTTTATTGTCTAATCTTAATTCTATTCTGGGCAACTGTAATCTTTTGATGCAGATGCTAAGTTTGCCGATCCTCAAAAAATAGGTTGAATATGATTGTCTCACAGTTATTGACTGTGATACTAGGCCTTGATCTGATTTAACTAATTCTTTTATTGAAGAATAGTTGACATAAAATATTATATTAGTTTCAGGTATGCAACATAGTGATTTGACGATTATACACATTATGAAATGCTTACCATTTGCCACCATACAAAGTTATTACAATATTATTGACTATATCCCCTATACTGTACTTTTCATCCCTGTGACTTATTTATTTTTTAACTGGAAGTTTTTACCTCTTTATCCCCTTCACCTGTTTTTCCCATCCCTGTACCTTCTTCCTGTTAGCAAACACCAGTTTGTTCTTTGTATTTATGAGTCTAGTTTTGTTTTGTTTCTTCATTTGTTTTGCTTTTTAGATTCCACATATAAGTGGAATCATATGTTGTTTGTCTTTTTCTTTGTATTTCACTTGGCATAATACCTTTTAGGTCCCTCCACGTTGTTGCAAATGGCAAGATTTTATTCATTTTTATGGCTGAGTAATAGTTTATTGTGTATATACATACACCGTATCTTGTTTATCCATTCATTTAATGATGGACACTTAGGTTACTTCCCTATCTTGGTTAGTGTAAATAATGTAGTGATAAACATAGGGGCACATATATCTTTTTAATTTGATTTTTTGTTTTTTTTTTATTAAATGCCCAGAAAAGGAATTATTGAGTTGTATAGTATTTCTGTTTTTCATATTTTGAAGAACCTCCATACTGTTTTCTATAGTGGCTGTACCATCTTACATTCCCACCAACTGTACACAGGGTTCCCTTTTCTCCACATCCTCTCCAACCCCTGTTACTTCTTGTCTTTTTGATAATACCCATTCTAACTATTGTGAGGAAAACGGTATCTCACTGTTTTTCTTTAATTTCCCTGATGATTAGTGATGTTGAGCATCTTTTCATAAGTCTGTTAGCCACCTGTATGTCCTTAGAAAACAGTCTATTAAGTTCCTTTGCCCATTTTTAAATTTCATTATCTGGTTTTCCTTCTGGTGTTGAGTTGTATGAATTCTTTATATATTTTGGATATTAACCCTTTATTGGATACATCACTTGCAAATATGGTTTTCTATTTATATTATCTTTTCATTTTGCTATTGGTTTTCTTTGTTATTCAAAAGTCTTTTAGTTTGATGTAGTCTCATTTGTCTATTTTTACTTTTGTTTCCTTGGCCTCAGGAGACATATCCAGAAAAAAATTGCTAAGGCCAACGTCTGAGTTTACTGCCTATGTTTTCTTTTAGGAGTTTTGTTACTTCAAGTCCTCCATATAGGTCTTTAATCCTTCCCAAGTTTTTGTGTGTGGTATAAAAAGTGGTCCAGTTTTATTCTTTTTCATATAGTTGTTCTGTTCTCCCAACACCATTTATTGAAGAGACTGTCTTTTCCCCATTGTATATTCTTACCTCCTATGTCATAAATCAATTGACATATGTTTGGGCTTATTTCTTATCTCTGTACTCTGTTCAGCTGATCTATGTGTCTACTTTTGTGCCATACTGTACTGTTTGGTTACTGTAGATTTGTAGTATAGTTTGAAATCAGCATGATAGCTCCAGCTTTTTTCTTTTTCAAGATTGCTTTGGATTTTCAGGATCTCTGAGGTTCCAAACAAAATTTAGCATTATTCTAGTTCTGTTAAAAATGGCATTGACATGCACTTTGCTTTGGGCAGTATGGACATTTTAACAATCTCAATTCTTCCAAACCATGATCATGGTATATCTTTCCGTTTATTTTTGTTTTCTTCAACATATTTCATCATTTTCATACAGCTTTCAGAATACTGGTCTTCTACCATCTTGGTTAAGTTTATTCTTAGCTATTTTATTCTTTTTCATGCAATTGTAAATGGGATTGTTTTCTTAATTTCTCTTTCTGCTAGTTCCTTATTAGTATGTGGAAATGCAATGGATTTCTGTGTATTGACTTTGTATCATGTGACTACTCAATTTATTTATTAGTTCTAATTGTTTTTTTTCTTGGTGATTTTTCTTTAGGGTTTCCTGTATATATAATATCATGTTATCCACAGCTAGAGACCATTTTACTTCTTCTTTACCAATTTGGATGCTTTTTATTTCATTTTATTATCTCAGTGCTATGGCTAGGACTTCCATTACTAGGTTGAATAAAAGTGGTGAAAGTAGACATCCTTATCTTGTTCCTTATTTAAGAAAAGGCTTTCAGCTTTTCAACATTGAAGATGATGCTAGATGTTGGTTTGTTGTAGATGAACTTTATTACGTTGAGGCATGATCCCTCTATAACCACTTTAAGTTTTTCTTATGAATGGATATTGAGTTTCATCAAGTGCTTTTTCTGCTTCTATTGAAATAATCATATGGTTTTTATCCTTCCTTTTGTTAATGTGATGTATTTCCTTAGTTTGCAGATGTTGATCCATGCTTGCATCTCTTGAATAAATCCCACTTGATCATGGTGAATGATCATTTTAATGTATTTTTTATTTTGCTTTGCTAATATTTTGTTAAGGATTTTTGAATCTATGTTCATCAAGGATATTGGTCTGAAATTTTCTTTTACTGTAGTGTCTTTGTCTATTTTGCTATCAGTGTAATGCTGGTCTCATAAAATGAATTTGGAAGCATTTGTACCTCTTTTATTTTTTGAAATAGGTTAAGAAGGATAAGAAGTAGCTATATATTTTTTTAATGTATGGTATATTCACCTGTGAAGCCATCTGGTTCTGGACTTTTGTTTCTTGGGAGTTTTTTGACTACCAATTTGTTACCGGTAATTGGCCTGCTCAGATTTTCTGTTTCTTACTAATTCAGTCTTGGAAGGTTGCATGTTTCTAGGAGTCTATCCACTTCTATATTGTTCAATTTGTTGGCATATAATTTTTCATGGAATTATTTTATAATCCTTTAAATTTCTGTGGAGTTAGTTGTAATTTCTCTGTTAGTTCATTTTTAGTATATAAAAACACAAAGTTCTGTACATTGAATTTGTGTACTGCAACTTTATAGACTTCATTTATCAGTTTGAATAATACTAATATTTTTAGTAGTTCTAATAATTTTTTCTGATTTTACTTATATGAATCCTTTTTTTCTCAATGAGTAGACTTAAAGTGTATCAATTGTTTACCTTATTCAATCTTGGTTTCATTGATATTTTCTATTGTTTTATTAGTCTCTGTTTCATTTGTTTCTGCTCTGATTTTTATTATTTCCTTCCTTCTATTAATTTTGGGCTTTGTTTGTTCTTTTTCTAGTTCCTCTAGTTCTAAGTTTAGATTGTTCTTGTTTCTTGAGGTATGCCTGTATCACTATAAACTTCCCTCCTAGAATTTATTTTGCTGAGTCCCAGACATTTTGAAAAATTATTTGTTTTCATTTGTCTTCATATCTTTTTTTATTTCTTCTGATTTCTTCATTGATCCACTTTTTTGTTCAGGAGCATGTCATTTCCTCTGCATGTGTTTGTGTTTTTTCCAGTTTTATTCTTGTAACTGATTTCTGGTTTAATACCATTATAGACAGAAAAGGTGTTTGATACAATTTCAATCTTCTTAAACTTAATGAGGCTTGTTTTGTGGCCTAACGTGTGATCTATCCTGGAGAATGTTCCATGGGCACTTGAAAAGAATGTGTATTCTGCTGCTGTGGGATGGGATGTTATATATATATATATCTGTTAAGTCCATCTGGTCTAATGTGTCTTTCATGAAGTTACTGTTTCCTTATTAATTTTCTGCCTGTATTATCTATCCACTGATATAAGTTGGGTGTTAAAATCCTGTACTATCGTTGTAATACTGTCAATTTTTCTCTTTATGTTTTTAAATATTTGTTTTGATGCTCCTCGGGTGAATAGATATTATTTACAACTGTTAAAACCACTTGTTGGATTGATCCCTTTATCATTATGTAATGCCTTTCTTAGTCTCCTGTTACATTCTTTGTTTTGAATTCTATTTTGTCTGATATAAGGTTTGCTTCTCCAGCTTTTGTTTGCTTCCATCTGCGTGGAATATCTTTTTCCATTCCTTCACTTTCAGTTTGTATGTGTCTTTAGATCTGAAGGGATTTTCTTGTAAACAGCATATGCATGGGTCTCGTTTTTTCTCCATTCATCCATGCCTATGTCTTTTGATTAGAGCATTTAAACCATTTACGTTTAAATAACTATTGATAGTTATGTGCTTATTGCTATTTTGTGAATTGTTTTCTAGTTCTTTTTGTAATTCCCTGTTCCTTTCTTCCTTTGCTCTCTTTCTTTGTGATTTAAAGACCTTCTTTAGTGTTATGCTTGGATTACTTTCTTTTCACTTCTTGTGTATCTATTATAGGTTTTTGGTTTGTGTTTACCATGAGGTTCATATATATTGTCCCATATATATATATATGTATATGGCTGTGTATATTATTACACTGATGGTTGCTTGATTTCAAACACATTCAAATGCACTCTTTTTTATTATTCCCCCCCTTCATTTTCTGTAAATGATGTCATATACATATTTTTATTTTGTGCATCCCTGGACTAATTTTTGTGTATATCATTGATTTTATTAATTTTTGTCTTTTGAACTTCATACTAGCTTTTTAAGTGATTGATCTGCTACTTGTACTATGTTTGTTTTTACCAGTGAAATTTTGTTTTCCTATCCTAGTTTTCTTATTTCTAGTTTTGGTGTTTTCTTTCCCACCTAAAGAAGTTGTTTTAAAATTTCCCATAAGGCCCATTTAGGGCTGATGAGCTCCTTTAACCTTTGTGTGGGACATTCTCTCTCTCTCAGTTCTGAGTACCCTGCCCGGTAGGTAATTCTTGGTCATAGTTTGGTTTTTTTTTTCCCCTTTCAACACTTTGAAAGGAAAATCATGCCACTCCCTCTGGCCTGTAAAGTTCCTGCTGAAAATGAGCTGGTAGCCTTATAGGATTTCCCTTTTATATAAGTGTCTTCTTTTCCCTTGCTGCTTTTATGATTCTCTCTTTATCTTTAATCTTTGACATTTAATTATTATGTGTCTTGGTGTGGACTTCCTAGATCTTCCTTAGGTTCAGTTTGTTTGGGGCTTTCCTTCACTCCTGGACCTGGATGTCTGCTCCCCAGTTAGGGGAGATTTTAGCTATTTATGTCTTCAAATAATTTTTCTGTCCCTTTCTCTCTCTCTTTTCTTTTTGCGATCTCTATATGCAAATGTTATTTCACTTGAAATTGTCACAGATATGTCTTAACATCTTGTTTTTTAAAATTATTTTTTCTTTATGCTGCCTATCTTGGTTGATTTCCACTACCCTGTCTTCTTGAATACTGATCCATTATTTTTTATCCTCGAATCTGCCGTTGATTCCCTCCTGTGTATTTTTCATTATGTTCATTTTGTTGATGTTCTCTCTGAGTTTATCCACTCTTTTCTCCGGTCCCATTAGTATGTTTATGACCATTACTTTGAGCTCCTTATCAGGAAGATTGCTCATCTCAGTTTCATTTAGCAATTTTTCTGGCATTTTATATTGTTCTTTCATTTAGAACATATCCTTCTCCTTCCTAATTTTGTCTGGCTGTCTGTGTTGATTTCTATGTATTAGGTATATCAGCTGTGTCTCCTGATCTTGAAAGCAGTGGCCTTACGTATTAGGCATCCTGTGGTACCCAGAAGTGCAGCACCTCCTGGTCACCAGAACCAAGCATTCCAGGGTTTCCACTTGTGGGCTGCATGCACCTCCCTGTTGTGGCTGAGCTGTGACTCCTGCAGGCAGCCCGGTGGCTGAGGCCAGCACTCTGGCCAGGTGTTAGCCACACAGATGGAAGTACTATTGTGTGTTGTTGGGTGGAGCTAGCTCTTCCTTTCCCTGGGACAGCACTCGTCCCTTGGGAGGGACACCTGCATGGTGGGCAGGTTACATGGTGCGAGTCTGCAGGGGAATGTTTTGGCAGGGCAAGCAGTGCTGGCACAGTAGATGGAAAGCTTCAGAACTGGCTCCTGCAGGTGTCTGAACAGCTAGGCTGAAGGAGGGCAAGAAAAATGGTGAGTGCCAGTGCCTCCTCCTCCAGAGAAAGCTCCAGCAGGTCCCTACCCCCAGCACATGTCCCAAAATTAATCCAGAAAACTCCTTCGTGTATAGCTCATGGGCTTTTCAAACTGCTGCTTCTGCATTGGGCCTCAGACCAATTGATACAGAATGTCAGCCCTTTAAGAGCAGAGACTAAGCCTCCCATGCCCTCCAGCTCTTCTGGAGTTAAGCCCTACTGATGTTTTTCAAAGCCTCCAAAGTAAAGCCCCACTGATTTTCAAAGACAAATGCTATGAGAACTTATCTTCCCAGTGTAGGCCCCCAAGGGCCAGGCTTGGCCAGTGTGGGCCTTTATCCCCTCACCCCTCTGTACCTCCCTCCCTCCCACTTATGGGCTGGGTGGGGGAAGGGTTTGGACCCCAGTCATGACTCTGCCCCTTTTATAATTCTTGATATAGCCTTCTCTTTGTCATCAATTGTGGAAGGTCTGTTCTGCTAGTCTTCAGGTCATTTCCAGAATAAGTTGCTGCCTTGTTTTTAATGTGGGAGGAGATTTTCACAATGACCTCTTATTCTATCATATTCCCAGCATCCTTCCCTAAAAGCTTTACACTTTTATTAACCCCACACACACTTTATATTATTTGTGTCAGAGTTTTTAAAATTGTGAATCCATTAAATAGTTTTTGTGGTTATAGTTATTCTTAACACTTTTGAGTTTTAATTTTTATACTTGGGTTAAAGTGATTTATGTGGCAGTATTCAGTATTATGATATTCTGTTTGTATATTTACCTTCATGAGTGGGATTTATACTTTCATTTGCTTTTTTGTTTCTGTTTAGTGTTTATTCATTTCTACTTGAAGAACTCCATTAAGCACTTCTTATAAGACAGGTCTGGTGGTGACAAACACCCTCATTTTTTGTGTTACTCCTTCATTCTGCGTTTATTTGAGAATCTTTATCTCTCCTTCATTTCTAAAGAGCAGTTTTGCCAGGTTTAATATTCTTGGTTGGAGAGGGTTTTCTTTCAGTTTTTTAAATATACCATCCCTTTCTCTCCTGCTCTGCAAGATTTATGCTGAGAAACCCACTCGTAGTCTTGTGGGAGTTCCTTTGGGGGTGAGGAGTTGCCTATACCTTGCTGCTTGCAGAATTCTGCCTTTGACTCTGACAATTTGATTATATTTTGTCCTAGTGTAGACCTTTTTATGTTCTATATATATGAGACCTTTTGGGTTTCATGAATTCCATTTCTCTCCTCAAATTTTGGAAGTTTTAAGCCGTTACTTCTTTGAATAGACTTTCTGCCTCTTTCTTTCTCTTCTCCTCTGGGACTCCTGTAATGTGCCTGTTGTTTCACTCAATGGTGTCAGTCACCACTGACTGGCGGTGACTATGGCTGGTCTCCTAGGTTAGATGGGACCCCTGGATAAGCTCTGTTTGGTAGAGCTACTGGCTGGGCTCTGTGTTTCAAAGGGGCTGCTTACTAGTCACCCTGCCTGAACAGGGCTGCTGGCTGGACTATGTAGTTAGGTGGCCTACTGGTTAGCTCCCCAGGCAGCTGGAGGTGCTGATGGCCCTATGGCTGGGTGACTACAGGCTGGGCTACCTGGTTGGGTAGAGTAGGTTGAGGGAACTCTTGTCCTATCAATACTGCTGGCAAGCTCCGTCGTTGGGTAAGTCTGCTGGTGGAGGCACAAGTCTTCTGCCAAGATCTGCAGCATCAATCACTATGAGCCCATCTCCTTTTCCCTGTTTCCAGCTGTCCCCAAGTACTTTACCAATGCCAATTCCCCCAGGGTTCCATGGGAGGCAAGAGATAAGTGCTTCTCTAAATGTCCCAAAACACCGGGGAAGTAGAATGTATGTTGTAGTCTCTCCACCCCCTAGAGAACTTAGGGGCCAAAGAGCTCCTTCTCTGTTTGGCGTAGAGCCAACTTGGGGGAGGGGTAACATGCATAAAGTGAAGCATTTTCTCTAACCCTTCTTGATGTGTTTTTTCTTGTTTTTTTTTCTCCACCATTGTGCTGAAACCTTACCCCTGAGGTCTGGGATTCTCATAAAGGCATTTTCATCTGCGTATAGTTGCTCAATGGTTTTCTGTGAGGAACTAGGGCCAGGGTCCTTCTATTCTGCCATCTTACTGATGTCACTCCAGATTTGCCTTCAGTCTTAAAGTGAAGCTGATAATACATGTTTGTGGATCTGTTATGCAACTAGACAACTGGAAAATAGAGTTTTTTTGAATATTGATAGAAAGTATAATATTACATGAGAAATAATCACTAATTATTATTAGAGTCATTGAAAATTCTCTAACAGATATAGACAGTTTTTATTATACAACTCATACTGGAAAACAGTGTGAACTACTTAAAGATAATTTCAAACCAAGCTGTGAAAACAGCTACTAAGTTTTGTACTGGGGAAATTAAATGCCTGTTTCTCCTATCCAAGAACTCCTATTCATACTTTCAGAAAAATATAACTCTCTGATTAGAAAGTACAAAATCAAGGGATGCTAAGAAGAATAGTGTGGGAAAATGGGAATTACATGATGGGATTTTTCCTGTATCCCAATCATATGCTTGGGGGCTTATCTCATGCCACCAACAAACTGTCAAACAGAAGGAATATCCTGAAAATGTTGGAATCTTGCAATACTTGTATAGGAATAAATAAATCAGGAAAAATACAAAGATGTGCTGTTAGAAAAATTCTTTACAGGGAACACCTAAGATAAGTCAAGGAAGCCCTTTAAGGCTGGTGTTACCTGGGAAATGGTGGCAAACAGACTTTATTTGCTTCCATCTTTAGAAGGTATTAAATATGTTTGGCAATGCTGTGTATGATGTCTAGATGGCCGGACATGGTTCCATAAGTGAAAGCTGATGCTCATACGGTGAACAACACCTTGCTAAATTATATCATTTCAACGTTTGGAATTCCTTAACACCTAGAATCCAACAGGGGAAGTCATCAAATCTCTGAGGTAACTCAAGAGCTTTTTAATATCCTATGAACACTCAAAAATTTCCTACTTTTTATCATCTCCAATCTTCTGGACAAGTTAAATGAATGGACCATACCATAGGAAATTATTTGGCTGAATTACATCAAGCCACTGGCTTACACTGGCCCAAAACCTAATCATTGGTTTTAGTACAAATAAGGTTAACATACTCTAGTAAGTATGGTATTTCTTCTTTTGAAGTTGGAAGATCTATGAAATTAAGATTTAAGCTTCACCTGTTATCTGATATGATGAAAACCAGTCATGATCAATATAATACTCAAAGAATTTGTGGCTTTCCCTGAGCTAATTTTGCCATCAAGTGGCCAAGCAGTAAAAAATCCCCCCACAGAGGTGTGTTATCAATAGTGAGCAGGTGCCCTGATACGCATCTATATCAAAGTGTTCCGTGACAGACTGGTGGTCACTACAGTAGACAAGAGTCCTCCTGGCTGCTGCTGATAACACACTACCTTCAAGGTGAAGAATAAACCCAAGTGAATGGATTCTTCACATGTGAGACCAACACCTATGACTGAGTAGGCTATGATGCCCATTAAGGACCTTGAGGTTAAATTCTCCAGATAGTAACTTAGAGTAATAGACAAGCTGAAGAGGAAGTTCCTCTAATGGACAGATAGAAGGAGAAAGAGACTATTTTATTACATTCATCTCAATTATCTTGACCATTATAATTTTGATACTTATTCTATTTCATATCAGTTGATCATGAAGCTTATAGTATTAGCCCTTTGTAAAAATGAGTATCTTAACCTCCAGGAATGTTGAGTTGATTACAAAATGCCAAAAATATGGGAAAAGGGCTCATGATATCCCTATTTTTGTCATAATACAGACCCAGCAACTAGATGTTTTAAATTGAGAAGAAATGGAAAACATCAAGTCCCAGAGACTGATCAATATTACCCAAATAAAACAATCTTAAATATCACCCTTTGGTTATTGAATTTACTGGTGGGAGGAAATTGTTAGCCAATCAAGCTGAATACAATTATATTCAAATTGAGAGTCCCTAAACAATAACACAAACTCCAACTGCTATTTTATACTGACATTGGGGTCCAGGTTAACAAAACCAAAATGGATGTACAGTTGAAGAAGAACTATCTATCCCAACCCAAATGATGAGGGTTAGTTTCCTCAAAAGTCCCCAAATATATTACCCATAAAAAATGAGTATACTATTCAGAACTTGGAAATCTCCAGACACCATATTTAAGGTTTCTAAGGATCATTAAATGGACTGTGTTATTAAATATTACTATTTTTGTAATATGAGTAAATTCAACTCTACTTCTGCGTAATAGGGTTTTTACCACTATGAAAAATTTTTATAAGGGGATTAAAATGGTGCTATCATCAAACCAAAAGAGATTTATTAAATAGCATGTTTATATGTAAATAGAAACTGAAACCACAACGGCAAGCTCTCTTAAAATAGAAATACTGAAGAATATATTTAGTTCGTTGGTACAACTATAGAAACATGTAATTCAGATGCAAGCAGGATGGAATAAAAACCAAATACAGGATATAGTAATAGAGATAAGTGAGAATAGAATTGAGGAAGAATTTGGAATTGGATATCTGGGAACAAAATCCTGTTGCAACAAAATATATAGCTAAGCAATTTACACAAGTCTTCACTTGTAAAATTGAACAACATCTAGTTATTCGACAACTATAGCATATACTTACTAGTACTGACCTACATGATTGCACCTACTTGGGGAAACAAATAGATGTTGGGCATGTCAGTATCTATGGAAAGATTAAATGAGATAAAAAGATAAATCATATTATAAATAGAAGAGCTGAGAGTTAGCAATTACAAATTGAAACTTCTGAAAAGCAAACTAATAAAACTAATTTCACTAAAAATAAAGTTTTGTCCTGTACATATGTGAAACTAATATGTCAGATATGTGCCTGTCCTTCAAGGAAATAGACTTGAGACAATGGAACCTAGAGAGAAACTTTTGTGGCTCAGCCAATCTATGTGCTTATAAGTGAAGGATAAATGCTCATCCTTTAAACTTTGTTTAAATAATTTATAATTTCAATAGAGTTGCACATTTTGGTTCTATTCCTGGCTTTTCTTCTTTGTGTCTTAGAGTAAGATGTAATGGCTAAGAGTTTCACCTTTGTGTTGATAAGAGGTGAGTGACTTCATTTTGTCAGATTCATCCCAAATAATCACTGGACTAGTGAAGATTCACCCCAAAGCAGTTAGGTTTACTCATTTAGTCAACCTGAATATTAGGTTCAGAGTGTTCTTCTTATTGAATGACTGGCCTACTTGTTGTAGAGCTAAAATATTTGCTTATTACCTGAATTTGATATGATTAACATTTAAGGAAATTTTGATTCATCAGTATTCAGATCAATGTTCATTACTCATCTGAGTCTCTGTATATGAAAAAATCAATCTCTCTACAAACTTAAAAGGGAATCTAATGGTGCCATGCTGCTTTAGGGTCACTGAACAACATTCAATGAATGAAGGACCCCACAACAAAGATGAGATTGTAAGGTTCAGTAATTTTCTATCCCTATTAAACCAAAATTGATTATATTAATGAGGAACATCATATGAGCATGAGCTCCTGAATATCATGTAAATGCATTATTTTCAGTATAATAAAGTGCATGCTGTGAATTATGGAAGCTGATTAGAAATGAATATTATTACCAGTGGTCTGATACTTGATTTATAAATCCTGAGTTTCATGTGGCTTTAGTTGTGTCATTTTAGGAGAGTTCATATGCACTGTACCATTCCAAATCTTACTAGTATGGAATCCTTTGATATTTAGAAAATGGATGATAAATGGGATGCTCTTGTGTTTGCCTGACATCTGAGTGGTTTAGCAAAGAAACTTGTTTTGTATAGGGTGTGTGTTATTCTTGTATAGGCTGAAAAATAGTCTACAACCTCCATGATATGTCATTTATTTTGAGTGGTGAGCATATTGCTCCATTAAGGAAAATAACTGAGCCATACTCCATTACAGACTTATTTCTATGTTTTGATACCTGTCTTATACCTGTATGCCTATATAATGACTATGGGGGAAGAACACAATTTAGTTTGGCATAGAGCCTTGAAGAATTAATGTGAATCAGGTGCTAAGCACTAAATATATCAAAACTACTGTCTGTGATAGTAGCATAGTTGCCTGGAAATTGTATTCAGGTTCAAGGGTATGTGTCCTTGAGGAATGCTACATCTTGGGTCAATAATGAGACCTTATTGTCTTGAAGAGAGATGATAACCTGAAAATCATAATCAATAGGATCATGATGAAGATAAACCTAGGTAACAATCTGGACAGTATATAGAGAATCATTATTTCCTTTCTAGGCATTTTATTTTGGGCTTGAGACAAGGACTTTAAAAGAAACTCATGTGAAACAATCCTGTCTATGTGATAAAAAGTGAAAAACAAATTATAATTCTATAAGCTTTATTTCAGGGATTTAGATTTTTTACTAGTAAGGCACATTCAGGGCTCAGCCCTTCACTGTTTTGCTCTCAATGTGTCTTTGAGTAAGACAATCAATGAAGGCTTGCGACCCTGCATTTATATTAGGTTTGTTTTACTTTGGTCACAGTTACATTCCAAATAGACAATTGACTGGGGAAGATGCACTGCTAAGGCAAATCTGCATAGGGCTGCAGGATTTTCTTCTGAACAAGTGACTGACTTACATGGTGTGATCTTATGACAAAGACTTTCATTTGAACTTGAAATTAATTGAAGTCGAGAAAAATTTAGATTCACCGGTTCCTAGTACAATGCTTAATATTCATTCCATTCTACATAAATGATGAGATCAATATTTCTGTAATTTTAGGGTATTCTGCTTTGGGCTACTTTAGGGTCACTGAATAATTTTGATGATTATATTAAGAAACATTCCACTGAAGAAGAGATTTGAAATTTAGTAGTTTTATTTGTTATAGGACTAATATTTGAAACTTACAACTGAGAATATTCATGAAGAAACACATATCAGAATTCCATTTCCTGCTGTGGCTCCATTATTTCATATAACAAAGACTATGTTATGAATGATGTTAGAAGTTCCTGGTTTACACTTTGAATTGGCTAGTCATCAAAAGTCACCAAATCAGCATTATGAATTCTTAATAAATGACTGACTTACAAGCAGGCATTCTCATTAGGAAAACATTACTTTTTTCTTAAATTTCAATGAAGTGATGTGAGACATTTTTCTGAGTTACTCATAATGTGATTTTCTTTGGCCAAAATATATGAGTAGACATGTTTACACTGATTACTGAATTCTTGTTTTCTCTGTTTTGTCAAGTTTGTGAGACATTGAAGAAAACTCACAACATAATACAATGGATTACTGGCCATAATCTGGGATGTCCTTTATATGGCCTAAGAAGATTCAGAAAAATAATCACAATTGCAAGTGACCTGGCATCTGTTTTCTAGATCCAGAGTTTCATGTGCTTAAAGAGAATGATTTAGCAATTGGCCATATCAAAGCCTATGGTATTACGCTTTGACTAGATAAAAAAAGAATGGCCAATGAAATGCTATCATGTATGCAAACACCTCATGCATGTTTATCCAAAGTTAAGAAGCCTTTGTACACTGTCCTTCTGCTCAGTGAATGGGGGCTACACGAACTCTGTACAGAGTCATTTGAAAGAATGGTCCTATTGTCACTGAAAGAGCATGGATGAACCACAAGCCCGTAAGAGATGTAGTAACGCATCTTAGAAGCAATGCACCCAGACTATGGTTCTGAGGAAGAACATTGTTTGGCTGCTGCCATAGGACCGATCTATGACACCCAAGAGTTCACAGGAGTCTATGATGAAACTCATGTAAACATTGGCATAAAAAATTCCAAAATCAGACTCTGGCGAGATTGAGTCTAAGTGCATGCATGAGTGGGTATTGTCCTTGTAGAGTCAAAGAAGAGACTTTACATTGTAAGTCACAGTGTAGGTGACAATCATGGGACACGAAGTTGCAGCTCCTCATCCCCACTGTAAAGCAAGGAAGCAACCAATCCCTTGAGGGAATCCCTTGAGGATCTACTAGATCTGTGGGGTTCCAAATAGCCAAGATGTGTTCATTTCTTAGGCTTTCATTTAAGATAGATGTGTCTTCACAGGGCCGTTCCTTCGCTATTCCTCTCCCTCGTGTCCTTCATTTGGATGTTGTATGAAAGGGAATGTCATTTTCTGAGCAATCCCAAGTGAGTAGATGTTTTCTTTGTAGATATGGGGCCTCAACATTAGTTACATGGGGAGAACTGCCTAAGCAACACATGAGTTTGAGACATTTTGTAAACCTAAAAAATGATTGAAAGTTGATTCTTCATGAGTGTCACCCAAGGGAAATAAAAAAGTTTTGTTTTGCCCTCAAATAGCAGACTGGAAATGGAGGAAATTTTTCCTTCACAGAACTTGGACTATGTTCACATCTGTCTATGCACAGGATGAAGCAAATGACTAAAAGATCCTAAAGAAACAGTGCTAGGGTCTGCATTGGAAGTCCAAAAGCACCACTCCAGGGAAAAACCATGCACATGGCCTTGGGAGGGACAGATATAGGGAGTCCCTCATCCCATGAGGAATTTAGAACTAGGAAGATGGAGGACACTGGAGAGTGTTGAGGGGAAGAATGGCCCCTGAGTAAGGAGAGGGATTCAACATGTCAAATTAAGGAAGGGTGGGCTCAAGCTAATGTCCACTGTTTCTCATTGAGCCATGAATCCATATGCATTCCCCACATAGTGCCTTTACCATCCCATTTGGTGTTCTCCGTCTCTAGGAACATTGCCTTAAATGTTGGCACATTCAAGAGGAAAAGACATTTTGCAATGTACTGTTGAAAAATCCTCAGAGCACTGAAATCATGTCCATCATGGCATCATATTTGCCCAAATTAGAGGAGTAGGCCTGTATATCCCAGAAAATGTGTATATGGGTGACTGGGGTTATTAACAGAACAGGAAAAAGAATTTTACGGTGATGGTCTTGGGCTTGCCTTCAATTTCCCATTCATTGGGAATTCACTGGAAAACAGGTGCTGAGCACATATAAAGGCCTCCAGGTATCTGTTTTCTACAAAGTAATTTACATGGGAATCCCTAGTGTCATTTTCCATGTTTTCATGAGCAATAACTCAAGGCCAATCTAGCAGACATGGTTCCCCATAATGAGGAAGGAGAGTAGATAGTTATCTATTCAATAAACCACAAGCTGAGGTTGTAACGTGATAAAAGACATGTACATACTAGGCCCTGCATGTGGAGATCAATTATTGCTGCTCAGTATACCTGTAGTCCCGGGGGTTAAAAAGGCACTGTATGTTTTAATCATTTATTCAAGTATGTCTGTCCTTGTACCATCATCTATTTCTTCATTTATAATTTTCATTAAAAGTTTATTTATTTATTCATGCATTGAATCATTTGGTTAGTTCAAAAGTAGGATGAATAAGCCACATGCTCAAATATGATGGAAGGAATATGACGTTTAGACACTGGTCCTGTGTCTGTCCTCTGAGAAATTGTCACGAGAGAAGATCCCACATAGGCCTGCTGCCACTGAGGCAATGCATGTTGCCCTCTGGGATTCGTACCCCTGGCATAAGCAGAAACTGAAGTCCAACTTGATATACTCTTTGTCAGAAAAACTCTACTGAAAGCATTGTCAGGAGCAAGTACTGTTTGGCAAGGTGCTTGGGTTGATGATGAGGTTCATGTCTCCAAGAGAAGGTGACCTGAAGATCCAGAAGACTAGGATTACACTGAGGGATAATGAGGGTGACACCTGTTACAGGAGATAGCAGAACATTCTTGTCCATGTAGAGAAAAGGGTAAGAGGGTCAAGGCACCCGATAACTGGAGTAGATATTATATGATTGGACGATGCCTATTGATTCCACAGGTCAAGGACATACTACTGTTTCAGGCTTTCTTTAGTGATCCAACTTGTCCACACGACAGATGCTCATTAGTGACATTTGATACAACCTGTCTCTCAATGATGCATATGCATAGAGGTAATGGAAAAGAATACCACTGTCACAGCCATTACAGATGACTAGTTGCCTTGGCACTTGATAGGGTGACACAGGAACATGGACTAGTGAACAATTACGATAGAAAGAATACCTTTGAGATATTTTGGAAACAGAAGAAAAGAAAAAAGGTAGAAATCCCAATAAGTATCAAACAGAGGGATGAGATTTCCCGAAATGGTGAAATGACATTAACAGCTGAATAAGAAAGGAGGAAAAACACCTACCTGAATGACAGAAAGGAGGAAAAACACCTACCTGAATGACAGATCAATTGCCAACCAGAAGTGAATTTGTTCAGAGAAAACACTCCAATTGGCTGAAGGGATGATGTGGGAAGAGTTCAAACTAAAGTCTCAAAAATCACACTGGGGGAAGCGAGCAAGCCCGGGTCTCAGGCAGGCAGGTGGGGGAGGCTCCCGACCCGCGGCATCGTTGCAAGCCATGCGGCAGAAGGCAGCCTTGAGGTTCTGCTAGGGGAATGGCGGCCCCTGGGGGCGGAGAGACCAGACATTCAGCCTGGGCCTGGGGTAAGGGCGGGCTCCATTTGATGCCTGGCGCCCCTCGCTGGCCCTTGAATCCCTCTCGCTCGGCCACGGGTCACCTCCCTTGCCGCACTGGCCATGCTCCTCGGCTGGGAGCAACCGCCCTGCACCCTGGCAGCCTGGGAGGGAGAAGTCCGTTGCAATGTCCTCTCCTCAGGGCCCCGCCAGCCTGTCCCTCCTGAGGTGGGGCTTGCCCAGGTTTCAGGACTGGGCATGTGTATGGTGGTGATGGCTGTCCACGGTGGACCTCTGGGAAGGTTGAAGGGCCAGGAAGGGGCGCCCTGCGGCGGGCAAGAGGATGCCCTTGAGCCCCGGCCCGAGAGCCCCCACGCATGAGCGTAGCTCTGGACGCCTTGCGGCGGGCATACTTCCGGGCCCCAGGCATGTTTCCACACCACGATTTCCAGGGGGCCTGCCGGCCTCGTTTCCCGCGCTGGCCCGTGCCTTGCCGGAAGCTGCACGTTCACTGTGGCAGCGCCGCCACACGGAGGGCACCGTGAGCAGCCCTCCCTTCCGTGCAGGCCAACCTGTGGGGCTCCGCGGACAAGGCCACCGTGCCTGCTGGGCCGGGCACATGCGGGCCGATGTGGTGCCGCGTCTTTGCATCACCGGCCAAGGACGTAGGTCTGCCTTCCGCTGTGTCTGGGCCCCTCATTGGGCGTGCCCTTCCCGCCTTCTGACGTGGCCTGCGTGAGCCCCGTGCCTAGAGCGAGGGAGCGAGCCGGCGGTTCTCACAGGCCCCCTACCCCTCTCCCCTCAGGCGTGGGGCCCGGAGGAAGGTCGCCGCTGCAACCCCCACCCCCCACCTCTGGGCTCCCGGCGTCCCCCTCCGCCAGCCGCCGGGCCGCCGGGCTCTGCAGAGACCCCGCACCCTGGGTCTCCCGAGGACCGAAACCCTCTCCGGTAGCGTGGTCCGGGGCGAGCGTATGGGTGCTTGGCGAGCCCCTTGGTTGGGACGAGAACAATATGACGAGAACTCATATTGTCTTGAAGAGAGATGATGACCTAAAATCCGTGCTCAAAAGGATTATACCGAGGCCCAGTGGAGGTGAAGGTCCCGGGGCGGGATGTGGCGGACCCTTGTGGACCTCGGGGCGGCAGCACATGGGCCTGGAGGGGATCCCCGGGGGCCCGGACCTGCCCCTGTCCTGGGTTCCACGCGGCACTCCTTTCTTCAGGCCGACCCTTACTGCTTCCTCTCTTCCGGGCCCCCAGGTGCCCGTTTTCTGCACCATGATATCCAAGAGGCTTGCCGGGGCCCATTTTCTTTGTCGGCCGGGTCCGCCCTCCAAGTCTGGGGTTCCAGGTGGCCGCCACAGTGTGCAGTGCCCTCGAGGGTGTTGTGGTAAGCTTATCCTTCTGGAGAGGCCGTCCCGGGGCTTTTCTGTTTACTAGTCAAATGTGCCTGCTATGCCTTGTGTGCAGCATTCTACTTTTTTATTTTCTCACCTTTTGTTTTTTCTGTTATTCCTGTCTTCATTGGTATTTCCATGCTTAGGAAATTTCATGGATGAGTTAACATTCTCAAGAGTATGAAATGAGTAAGTCATTTTGACAGCTCTCTTTGTTCCTCTTCTCATACATGTGCCCCCATGAAGATCTCCACTAGGCCAGGTACCCTTTTGTTCAATTTTTGTCCACCTGTCATATTTCCCATTGGTATATGCAGAACTCAGGTATACCTGAGGATTCTCATGGTCAGAAATCTTTTGTATTTAGCAAATTTGAGCAGGTGAAGATATTTTACCATGGTGTCACAATCTTGTAGCTAGATTGCCAATCTCTAACACTGCAATTTTTTCTTTCGTATTATTAATGTACAATTACATGAGCAACATTATGGTTACTAGACTCCCCCTATTATCAAGTCCCCCCCACATACCCCATTATGGTCACTGTCCCATCACTGTAGTGAGATGCTATAGAATCACTGCTTGTCTTCTCTGTGTTACACTGCCTTTCCCGTGTCCCCCCCACCCCCGGCTACATTATGTCTGCTAATTGTAACACCCCCTTTTTCCCCTTATCCCTCCCTTCCCACCCATCTTCCCCAGTCCCTTTCCCTTTCCCTTTGGTAACTATTAGTTCATTCTTGGGTTCTGTGAGTCTGCTGCTGTTTTGTTCCTTCAGTTTTTTCTTTGTTCTTATACTCCACAGATGAGTGAAATCATTTGATACTTGTTTTTCTCCACCTGGCTTATTTCACTGAGCATAATACCATCTAGCTCCATCCATGTTGTTGCAAATGGTAGGATTTGTTTTCTTCTTATGGCTGAATAATATTCCATTGTGTATATGTACCACCTCTTATTTATCCATTCATCTACTGATGGACACTTAGGTTGCTTCCATTTCTTGGCTATTGTAAATAGTGCTGCAATAAACATAGGAATGCATATGTCTTTTGCAAACTGGGCTGCTGCATTCTTAGGGTAAATTCCTAGGAGTGGAATTCCTGGGTCAAATGGTATTTCTGTTTTGAGTTTTTTGAGGAACCTCCATACTGCTTTCCACAATGCTTGAACTAAGTTTACATTCCCACCAGCAGTGTAGGAGGGTTCCCCTTTCTCCACCTCCTCTCCAACATTTGTTGTTTGTCTTTTGGATGGTGGCCATTGTAACTGGTGTGAGGTGATATCTCATTGTGGTTTTAATTTGCATTCATACTGCAATTTTTAATTCATGGATTGCTCTTAGTTCATTGTTTTATGGGGGCACAAATGCTAGAATTCCTAATTGTTCTTTATTATAATTTTTTGTGTGATCTCCCACATATTAACACACTTTTTCCATCTGTTCCTATGCATTCTTTTAATGAGATTTAAAAATTTACTCCAAAAATGTGGGTCATCTGCTGTACAATTATATGCTACCTTTTCTTGTTTCATCTTGTCACATTCTCATATATATATATATATATATATATAGTGCTTTTATTTTGTTGTATTATTATCTTGTGTCTAGGGAAAGGAATTATTCAAATTTCAGCATAAGTCCAGTTCTGGGAGTGAATAGTGAATTTTATATTATACTATTTACTTAGCCTCATATGTACATCTTTATTCCTCTCCCTGTTTATAAATACATATCATAATTTTTATCTGGACTCTTCAGATATCTTGGTGTCTTTAGAAATATGTATTTTATATTTAATAACTTTCTAAATGAATTTTGAGTCTTTATCTCCCCAATAATAATTGCTGATAATTAGTTCATTTAGCAGATGTAGTTGTTTATATTTTATATTTATTAATCAGTTATGTGTATTATATCTATTTCTTATTTTCAATTATTTGCTGTTAACACTTATTTTTTTCAGTAATTGTGCTTTAAATAGAACTCAAGTGTTGAGAAGTCTCTAGATCAAGAAATTGACAAATGCTTTCTTTTTCTAAGAGACTTTACATGGCTTCCAAAATTAAAGATATTTTGTACAATAGCAATGAGGAATGGGTTTCATAAAAATCCAGATAATTGGGAATATTTTCATGTTAATGAAGTCAAGAATTCGTGAAATAGAATTGGCTTGTACTTACATATTGAAATAAAGTTGCTCCTAGTCAGATAAACTGAGAATGGTGTAAGAAGATGATCCTATGACTCCCCATTGACATATATCTAGTTAAGGAGTATAGACTGATCAGACGAAAGGAATATCACATTGCATAGATTTGTCAGATGGATCTTAACATACTTTAATAATCTTTTAAATGATATAACCGAAGTTCACCATTAACTCCTGATTCTTTGGTTCTGTCATATTGTATAAATATATCATCATTGAAAACTATCCCACTGCAGTATCACATTATGCAGAGAGGAGGGCCTTGGGCCACTTCTGGAATCACCATTATACCCAGATTCCTGAAAGTCAAGTCAAATATATCCACCTGTGCTGTTTTGCACCGTAAGTTGAATACAAGTGGCAAGTCATTAAGAGCATCAATACAATGTGAGGAATGCTTATTGGTTGGTTGCGGTCCTGTCTGAATCAAGGGTAGGATAAGTACCTGAGATTGCTAAGGTCCAACCCAGTGGCCTTCTCATAGGATGCTTGACACTTAGAACTGGCCTAATTGATGACCTCCTTAATGATCTCACAGTACCCCTACCATGTGCCTTGCTGTTTCACATCACAAGGAATCTTTTACAAGATATTTTCATAGCCTTTACTGGGTGAAATACCGCCTTAGAATTTTCTGTTAAGGAGACAACTGCTGTGTCACTTAATGAAGCATAGCTTGATAGGATTACTGGCTCTTTGCAAAGTATTCAGAAAGGAACAAATGAATAAACGAACTGACAAAGGTGACAAAGGATTGAGCAGATGTAATGTTTGTGGCAAAGGATGCTTATACAATTAATTAGGATGGAACCAATGTTATGCTTTATTTTTATTAAATTAATACATTGTATGATCTAATCTATTTTCCTTGTGATGTTTTGCTGCAGGTCAAAAGCTAGAACAAGTTACTGTTCTTCTAAGTGAACGAGTTATTTTCAGGGAAGAAAGGTGAGCGGCTACCCTGGTGCTTTTGAAATTGTTGGTGTGTTTTATGATCAACAATGTCAGTACTTCAAAGTCTTTGAGTTTAATCTCCAAAGACTCAAGGAAGAATATTTTTATAATAGATATTCTTTCCTGTGAGTGTCCCTATATGACTCAAGGAATCCTCATTATTGTTCCTTCCCTTTTTAAAATCTCTTTTTTAAGTAACCTGAATAATTTGGGCCAATCATTGCCATATTTACTTTTCTCACTATTTTTATTGGATGAAAATAATCTTGTAGTAAAATCTGAGTGTGCTATTGATTTTTTAATCTTTATTGGAAACATTCACAACACAAATGTTTCTACTTATATTTATAATCATGCTTTGCATTATTTTTGCTACTTTATATATTGTTTAAAAATTTGGGTTGATTAAGGGATTTCTTTACTTTCCCAACAGATTTTATCTTATTTTATTAGAACAAGCAAAGGTCACATTTTTAATGCTATGTGTGTATAAGAGTTCCATTATTCGGATACTAAATAAAATGTGTCTTTCTTTTTTTTAAACTGTTCTTTACTGAAGCCTGCCCAAAGTTAAGCCTGGCTATAGAAAAGCTTATTTGTTGGGAGGGTGCTTGTCTGGATCAATGATGAGCACAACTGTCTGAGGATGCTGAGGGACTCATTCCAGATGTCAATCTGAGGTCCAGATGAGTGGCCCTCTAACAGGACAAATAAGACTCTCAGAGCCCGGCTCAACTTGGTGACCCCTCAGTGACATAATAACATATTGCCTCTGTTAGCATGCTTTTTCCCTCTCAGAACAGGGTATTAGTGTTTTATCTTATAAGGCAGTATGTACCTTTAGATACGACCAGTGATCCAAGCCTTGCTTCATTTTGCTCACTTTGAACAAATAGTTGTAGGCAGATACTTGTATACCGGAAATATATTTCTGAGCAATGAAGGAAGAAATGAAAAAGATTGAATTAAGGGGACAATCAATTGTGATGAGTACTGAAATTTTCATTCATGTTAGACTTAAATTAATATTGCATGTCTATATTAACAATGCAACTAAATTTAGTTCTTTGTTATTTTTACTTTGGAATATTTTCTGAGACTCTGTCTTTGCTTTTCTTTTTCTGTCATGTTTTGCTGAGATAGAAGGGCTGGAGCACAGTGGTGAGTAGCTACACCAAGAACCTTTGAAATTCATGTCATATCCTCTGTGCCAGGTGCTCAGGTCTCTATGTTCATCTTTTCAGAGGCTTATTTAAGAATATTTTCACAACGTGTTAGTTTCCTCACTGAGACTCTCACCAGGGTCACCTACATTATTGAATCCTTATAGTTTCTTATTTTATTTTAATTCTTTTCTGCTTTGGTGGAAAAATGTAGGTTCTTAGAGGATTATTTTTTGGCAATTTCATATTGGATCAAAAAATTATTGTAGTGAAATCCAAATGTGTCAAATATCAGATTTTCCTCATCTGTTTAATTATTGGGATTTCAGCATACAGATTCCATGATTAATAAGGTCTTTGTGCTCGCATTATATTCCTGCGTCTACTTTAATCTTTGCAACATGGGAAGATATATGTAAAATAGTGTTAAATCTCTCTAAGACTATGAAGTTTTTGTATGATAAAATTTGCAATATTTCTTTTGAAACACAAAATAGTTCAATTTTTCTGTGTTAGGCTAAAATGGATATTATGCTTGAGGTATCAAATGGAGAGATATAGAAATACCACATATGATGTCATTATTTATTACTAAAACTTAAAATATGTATCACTAAAATGAGTGGTCCATATATTTCCCAGCAAGCTATGTTTAAAATTTTGCATGACCGGGGACCTAGTGATTAATGCCATCAGGCTAGGTAAACTTTTCCTTGACAAAGTTCTGGCACAGATCCTATCAAATAATATTTACTTTTGTACTCATTTATTACATATTGTTTATTTCTTCATTTTTATTCTCTAGAACCATAGAAGATAACTCTAAAGAGTTGAGTAATAACTAAAAGTAGTCATAAATCAAAGAGGAAATTACCTCTGCTAGTTACTGAGATGACCCCTGGAACTTCAATCATTAACAAACCTTTAATGGCATGTGGATAGCAGGAACAATGAGGCATGTTTTTACTTAAAAAGTATATTCTCACAAACCCTACTTGTATATTTGTTATCATGCAATAGGGACTACTCTCTCACTCAGCAGTATAACAGCACATTGATGTAGCATATATGTAGGAAATTGCCCATATTACTATACTACAATAGTGCCTGACTCAGACATAGAAGCAGAATATGACTAGCATAATAGAGCCCTCCCTTATGATGAGCCTTTTTCACCCAAAAGCTGCTCCTTCTGAAAATGTATTTCATTTTTCACTTGACTTTTTTTGTTTACAAAAGTGGAATTATATCATTTTGTTCTCTTCATAACTGCATCGGTTACTCAAGACTTTTTCTAGTCAGATGAATATTTTTTTTGAAACATCAAATTCATTGTAAATTTCTTAGTAATATGCTCTTCTTATTTTTATGTCTTTTAGATATTAATACTTTCTGTTATCTTTCATTCTTGATTAATCTTGCTGGGAAGGTGTCAACCATTATTTCAAGTTACTATTTTTTGTTGTTTTTCTCTATCGTCTGTCTGCCTCTATTTTGCTGATTTCTGCTCTTAACCTCATTGATTTTTCCTTGAAATCTTCTGCATTTTGACTTTTTAAATCTAGCTTCTTATGAAATATAATTTATTGATTTTCATCCTTCTTCCATTTTAATATATTGGTTTACACTTTAAATTTCCCTGCAAGCTTTTCAGTTGCATGGGCACAAGTTTGGCATTTTGCATCTTTTCTCTTACTCATATAAATATGTTTTCTAATTTCCATGTTGATATATTTTTGAGTTATGAATTATTTAGAAAGACATTGTTTATTTTCCAAACAGTTGGGCTTTTTCTATTTGTTTTTATTACTGACTTCTAACTTAATTTCATATGATGAGAAGACATACTTTGAATTGATCTCATTACTTTGGAATAATTTTCTATCTCTGTAATGGCCCAGGGTATGGTAGAATTTAGTAAATACTCCATTTGTGCTTTTAATTACATTAGCATTATATCATTGGTAAATATATCATTGTGGATTCAATGTTCTATACATGCCAGTTAGTTCCGTTTTGAAATTGCCTCATCCATATCTGCTGTATATTTACTAACCTATGATCTGAATATAGATTTAGTGATAGAAAACCATGTGGGAGAGAGTCATGGAAATAAGACACCTAGGTGGTTTCTGGAATGCTTGTAATATTTTTATATTGATCCATGTGTTGATTAGTCACTGTGATTGGATGGTGCTAGTTTATTAAGCTGTGCAATTTTAATACATGCACTTTTCTACACATTATATTTCAAAAGAAAGTTTTAAATGCGCCATAAAATTAGTCCAAATATTAACTAGTAATTTCCTAGGTATGTTGCCTAGTAGAGAACGTGTTACTTGGGGTCTAATGATTGATGTCTTCAGGATAGGTTAAGAGTGTTCTCTTTTAAATACAGACATTTTCAGTAAATCAGACATTATAGTAGCATTTAACAATGACAGCTATACAAGATTAGCCTTTCATTTCAATTACTTCAATACTAATATGAATTGCAAAGGAAAATTTGTATACTGATATTCAGATACTCTAAAAATGTCACTGGGTAAATCATGTAGGCTTCAATTTTATTGAATATAATGATTTATATTCTGATAATTAAACCTAGGATAACAATGATAGGACAAAGTCGATTACGCTGATTTTAAAAAGTGTTAACAAATGATGGACAGTGACTGTAATAGGGTTGGTGGGGGGGACCTGATGAAGGGGGTAGTTTAATCATCACAATATTGCTCATGTAATTGTAGGTTAATGATACTAAAATAAAATAAATTGTAAAAAAAAAAATAGTGTTAACAAAAAGAAAATGTGTTAACATGATGAAATTAATCAGGATAGCTTCCACAGTAGGAATTTTTAAGATTCTAATGTTATGTGTGTTTCTTTCCAGATAATTTGAGCAGATTTATATTTAGTATATGATGTTTTCTTTGTCCTTAGCTCTGACAAAACATGTTTGAAGGTAAACAAATAAGAAAATAAATGTAACATTATAAGTTATGGCACCAAGTTGAGGGAGTAGATTAATCACACAGGATACAAAGAATTTAATCTAGCATAATTTTTACTTAGCTTTATAGAAGTGTTTAGAATGGGATATACAGCATGGACATTATTACCATCTCATTGAAGGGTCTAATAGCTACTTATATACACAATTTTATTTTGCATCAACTACCCTATGAGCAATTTAAGACTTATTCAGATGAGAGCCTAGGTGTGTGTTTGTGTGTGTGCATGAGTGTGTTTGTGAACTTGACAAAGAGAAACAAGAACATCTGGTTGCCAGTGTGCTTTGTGTGTATATGATTTGGGTCATGTTGACTCAGCTCTACATATCAAACATGGCACACCCAACTGCACAGGTAAGCAATCCTGATACACATAACAGGCTAAGGTCTCTTTGCACACAGTATTTCATGATTTATCTTATGTCATATTTTCTAAGTATACTGTCTGCATGAAGATAAATCCAAGGTCATTTCTCCAGGCCAGCCTAAGTATGTGGTCAATTATTTACTTACAAAAAAATGATAATTAGATTGAAAGACTACGGTAAAGTAGGCATAATGGAATAGAGATTGAAGTGTAAGTTCATGATGCTTTTGGTTGGGTTAAGACATCCCAGGAGAACATTGGAAAAAACATACAGCAAGATATGTAAAACATACAAGCATTGATGACTCCTTTATATAGGGAGTTTAGCTATATTTTTTGCAGACTAGAAATATGGGTGTTGTCTCTACATAGAGAAGTTAAAAGTTCTTAAATATTAATGGAAACAGAAAATTAAAGAAGTGAAATGTAAGTGCAGATTGAGTGAAAATATACAGTTAGATCTGGTGACACAATCAGTAGATGGGCACTGGCAGTACTATTGTTGTTCCAATGTGGGAAAATATTGCTTAAGATACTGAGGAGAGACAAAGTTGTTGAAAGAAGTTTATATGGGGTGTTGTTTTGTTGTTAACTGCTTCTTACTCCAGTAATCTAAGTGGTAAATCGTAAAGATCAATTCCTGTCACATTATTATATTCTGATTTTTGTGCATGTCAACACTGTCATATCCTAAACTGTGCCACCCCCCTAGAGAGAAGTGGTTCTGTAGAAGCTTATGAGGTTGCCATATTGCCAGTTTTAAAAAACTAAAGCTGAAGTGTTAACTGTATTCTTAGTAAAAATAACAACTCTGTAGAAAAGTACCCCGGTGATAGAAATACTCGTTTGTCAAGAGCTTCCTCATGAAGATCAATGGTAAGCATAATTGTCTGAGGATTCTGGAGAATTATTTCCAGATAGCAATCAGAGATACAACTAAATGTCTTTTGATAGGAAGGGAAGACTTTCAAAGTAGTTTTATGAGGTGACCTTCACAGTTATTTCTCACGCCTCTATGCACATGCTTTTCCATTCTCTCATTAAATTGCATTGTCATGATAGTTTCCTTAGGCAGACTTCATAGTTTGAGTTTCACATTAAAGAGAGGTCTGGTCTTATTTTGAACTACTTATTTACTATGAATAAGTATTTGCGTGAAAACTTGAATACAGAAACACATACAGAAAGAAATTAAAAAGTGGCCAAATGACTATAAAGTGGGTTATCAATGTCAACAATATTTGGAGATTATAAGGGAATACAGGACACTTAGGTGTTACATAATGACAATGGGACCAAATTGTGGTGCTTTGTTATGATTGTTATTTATGCATTCTTTCAACTGATACGTATTTTTCTTTCTGTGAAATTTTTTTGCAAATAGAATAGCTTTAATAACAGCACATCAGAGAATAGAAATAAGCAACCCCTTGTGCCTTTGGAATTCTTCATATGATGAATTGTGTCTCATACATTTAAAATGATTAAATTAAGATAAACCATGTTAATTTAATTCCACAATGGGATGAAATTAAAAATCAATAAAAGGAATATCTCTTAAAAATCCTCCAAATACTTAGAAATTGAAATAAGCATTTCTAACTTATTCACTGGTCAAAGAAGATGTAAGAAGAAAATTAAATGGTATTTTTAACTGAATAAAGATAAAAACATAGCATATCAAAATGTATGGGATGCTGCTAAAGCTATTTAGGAGAAAACTTATAGCACTAAAATATCTATGTTAGACGAGAAGAAAGATCTCAAAGATCAATGACTTTATTTTCTACCTTAAGAAACTTTAAAAAGAGCAAATTAAACCCAAAATAAGAGAAAGAAAAACAATAAAGCTAAGAGCAAAAATCATAAAATAGAGAGAATGAAATTGAATACTGGTCAATTGAGAAGATGAATAATATTGATAAAATTCTAGCCATACTGATAGTAAAGAGAAATACCAGTACCTGGAAATATACTAAGACATCATTAGAGAGTCTATGTATATCAAAATGATAATAAGGGAAGTTTATGAAAAAAATGTATGCCAATAAATGTGAAAACTTAAATGAAATGGAAAAATTCCTTGAAGGATACAAACTACCAAAATTCAATCAAGAAGTAGATAATTTGAATAACCCTATTTAAATGAAATAAACTCAATTTATAGTTAAAATCCTTCCCACAAAAAGAGCTCCAGGCCTCTGTAGCTTCACATGAAATAAAAAATAATACAATTCTGCAGAACTGTCTAGAAAATTTAACAGAAGGAAATACTTTCCAACTCATTCTACATGAACAACATTACCATGATAGGAAAAAATAGACAAATTTTCAAAAGAAAATTAAACAGCAATATCCCTCATGAACATAAATACAAAAAATTCTCATCAAAATTTTAGTAAATGAAATCTAGCAATATATAGAAATACTTCATAGCCAAGTGGGGCTTATCTATGCACTTCAAGTTTACTTTAACACTTAAAGATTAATCAATGTAGGGAAAGAACTTTTGGAAGTCAGAGTAAAACCTCCAAAAATGTGATCCTCCATAAAATTAACAAAAAAATAACTAACAAAATGGTATGGATTAATTTTTCAGAACTTTGGAGATTAGACAATGGCTTATGATATTCCAATGATAATTCATTCAAGAAAAATGGCTGGCTCTCAGTAAGAACAGCAAAAGCTCTGTTGCATTTTACCATGCCTACTTCCAACACTCCTCTCCCATGCAGTGCCGCAGTCCTGAAAAGAGCAGGTTAGCAGCCACTGAAGGAGGAAGAGCAAGTCTGGAATTCTGCAAAAAGCCTCCTCTCCGGAGAATTATCTCCAGATGACCTCTCTGGAAGCTCCCTGGAAAAGCCCCATTCACAGGATTTGTATTTATTTGGACTAACTCAGAGATCACTCAGTAGAGCAAGTCCAATCCCAAGGCATTAGTCAAAAAAAAAAAAAATCCATGAAAATTGTTGAGTATGACATGTCCCTGAAGTGTTGATAGCAGCTGGGTCCAACAAGACTGAAAGAGGCTGGTCAAAAAAACTAAAAAGGAAGATCATAGGAATGAGATGTCCAATGGATGCTTTGATAAGCTCTGACATATTCTTTTGGATATAGAAGGCTATGTACAAGAGCAGAGCTGTGTGCCTGCACGGGAAGTGCCTGACAAGGTCCTAATTGGTTACCTCTGACTTTTCCTGAGGCTCTGTAAAGGCAGGAAGTGAAGGCTAAGGAAGAGTTGTAAACTACCTGAGTAGCCCCCATCCCCCACACACAGACACACACACACACTGGTATATTGTTCAGCCATAAAAAGGAAGGACATCCTGCCATTTGTGATAACATGGATGAATCTAGAGGACATTAAGTGAAATGAGCTAGACTGGGAAAGACAAATACTGTATGATCTTACTTACCTATGGAATCTAAAAAGTCAAATTCATAGAACCAGAGAGTGGAACAGTGGTTACCAGGTGCTAAGGGGTGGTAGAAGTGGGCAAATGTTGGTCAAAGGGTATTAACTTTCACTTATAAAATGAATAAGTTCTGGGACTCTAATGTACAACTTGATGACTATAATTAATACTGTATTGTGAACTTGAAATTTGCTAAGACAGTAGGTCTTAAGTATTCTTACCACAGGAGGAAAAAGGTATATGAGGTAATGGATGTATTAATTAACTTGGCTGTGGTAATTATTTCACACTGTATACATATATCACACCATCATGTTGTAAACCTTAAATATACAAAAATCTTGCTTGTCAATTATACTTGTATAAAATCTGAAAGAAAAGATAGATTAACAAGGAAAGATTAAGAAGGAAATAGAAATTTAACACCACCTAACAGACTGCAGGATACACCACCCAACAATTCTAGAATACATATTCTTCTCCAGTGCACTAGGAACATTCTCCAGGATGGCCATATATTAGGCCATAAAACCCCCCTCAATAAATTTAAAAGAATTGAATTCATACAATTGATATTCTCTGACCACATAGATATTATATTAGAAATCAATAACAAAAGGAAATATGGGAAATTCAGTGATGTAGAAATTAAACAATACATTTCTAGTTCCTAAATATTTTCATCACCCAAATAAGGAAACCTCATACCCATCAAATAGTCAATCCCAATTTCTCCTTCCCCTCAGCCCCTGACAATGACTTATTGGCTTCCTGTCTATAGATTCATCTATTCTGGCTGTTTCGTGTAAACTGAATCATATAATAATGACCTTTGTATCTGACTTCATTCACTTAGCAGAATGTTTTTGAGGTTCAATCATGTTATAGTATATAGCAGTACTTTATCTCTTTGTATGGCTCAACAAAATTCCATTAAATGCTACATGACATTTTCTTTATCCATTTGTCAGCTGATGGACATTTGGGCTGTTTCCAGTATTGGCTATTGTCAGTATTGCTTTATGAGCAATTTTGTACAACTTGTGTTTGAACACAATCTCAATCTCAATTTTTAAAATACATACCTATTGGTGGAATTGCTGGGTACATGGTAATTCTATGTTTGGTTTATTGAAGAACTACCAAACTGCTTTCCCTAATTAATACATCATTTTACTTTCCCACCAGCAATGGATTAGGGTTCCCATTTCTTCACATAGTCACCAACACTTGTTGCTTCTAATTTTTTTATTACAGCCATCTACAGAATGTGAAGTGGCATGCCATTGTGGCTTTGAGTTGCATTTCCCTAATGACTAATAATTTTGAGTATCTTTTAATGTGCTTGTTGACCAATTTGTATATCTTATTTGGAGAAAGGTCTATTCAAGTCTTTTACCCATTTAAAAAATTAGGTTACATGTCTTTTTTGTTACTGAATTAAAAGCTCTTAATATAATCTGGACACAAACTCTTATCAGACATACGATTTGCAAGTATCGTCTCCCAGTCTATTGGATGTCTTTTCACTTTTGTGATATTGTCCTTTGATGAAGAAAACATTTCAGTTTTTATGAGTTCAATTTGTTTTATCTTTTGCTGCTTATGCACCTTCCCATTTCAGTGTCATAACAAATCTCTCCTGTTTTCTTCTGAGAATTTTATAATATCACATTAATTACTGTAGCTTTAAAATAAGTTTTGAAATTGAGAAGTGCTTATCCTCTAACTTTGTTTTCATTTTCTAGATTTTTTTTTGCCTATTTGGAGTCTTTTGTGATTTGTGATTCCATATAAATTTCACAATTGGCTTTTCTATTTATACAAAAATGGTAGGGCTTTCATAGCAATTAGGTTGACTCTATAGATCACTGGTTAGTATGGATAGCTAAACAATATTAAGTCCTTTCATGAACATGGGATATCTTTATTTAGGTCTTCTTTGCTGTCTTTCAGCAATATTTCATAATATTCAGTGTACAAGTCATGTACTCCCTTGGTTACATCTAGTCCTAGGTATTTCATCCTGTTTGATGTTATTTAAATGGAAATGTTCCATTAATTTCACTTTTCGATTGTTTATTGCAGATATATAAATACATAGTATTTATTGTAGATGTATAAATAACTGTGTGTTGTCTAGTCTGCAACTTTGTTGAATTCATTTGTTTTCATTATCATTTAGGATTATCTATATATAAGTTCATGCCATCTGTGAATAATATTATTCTACTTCTTGTTTTCCAATGTGGATATCTTTATTTCTTTTTCTTGCCTAATTGTTGTAGCTAGAACTTACAATAGAGAATAGAAGGGGTACAAGCAGCCATCCTTGTCTTCTTTCTCAACTTAAGGGAATAACTTTGGAGTCTTTCACCACTGAATTAATGGTGGCTGTTGATTTTAATTAAATGTCTTTAATGTGTTAAGTAAATTCCCTATTTCTTGTTTGTTGAATGTTGTTATCATGAATGGGGTTAGATATTATAAAATTATTTTGTGCAACAGTTGAGATTATCATGTATTTTCCCTTTTATTCCATTAATGTGGTATATTGCATGATTGGTTTTCATGTTGATCAGCCTTTGCAATCCTGGGATAAATCCCATATGATTAAAATGAACACAGTCTCAGGTTCTGTTCACTTTCTGCACTTTTCTTTTTGTGCCTCTCAGACTGAGTAATCTCAATTGACCTATTTTCAAGTTCACTTATTCTTTCTTCTGTTGCTCAAATCTGCTTGACTCCCTCTAGTGAATTTTTATTTCAGTTATTGTACTTCACAGCTCCAGAATTTCTCTTTAGTTCTTTTTTATAATATCCATCTCTTTACTGATGTTCTGTGTTTGAAGAGATATCATCCTCCTGGTTTTCTTTAATTATTTGTCTATAGTTTCCTTAGCTCTTTGAGCATATTTAAGACATTTGATTAGAAGTATCTGTCTACTATGTCCAGTGGCTGGGCTTTCTCAAAGATACTTTCTGTTAATTATTTTGCTGTGAATAGCCCATGTAATATTTCTTGAAAACTGGACTTTTAGAGATTTATAATGTGGCCATTCTGGAAATCAGATGTTCCCCAACTCCAGTGTTTGTTGTTAATGTGTGTTGTCATTTGCTTATTTAGTGACTTTTCTAAACCACTTTTAAGTCCATATACTTTGTCATGTGTGGCCACAGTACTCTGTGTCGTGTTAACTTTGTAGTAAGCTAGTGTTACAAAAATTCCCTCAAATTCTTGGAGCAAAAGTAAACTTTAATTTTATTTAAAAAGAAAATGATAAAAAAGGAAAAAAGAGCTTTTAAAAATACCTCTCCCAGTGGAGATAGGCATAGCAGCCAGGAACAAGGAAACAGCTTTTTCCTCCCCCCAGGCACCTACACCACTCCCCTTCAACCCCCGACATTGCTCCAGGGGCTGAGGAGCTCCAGAGAGTAGACCTTCTGAGCACTGGAAGGAGCCACATTCAAATATGAAACGTCAAAGGAACCTGGTTCAAAGCAAAATTATAAATACACCAGAGAAAGAGTCAAGTGAAATAGACCTCATGAATCTTCCTGAAAGAGATTCCAAAATAAAAATCATAAATGTGCTCACAGAAGTACAGAAAAATATTCAAGAACTCAGGAACGAATTCCGTTCAGAGATCCAATCGTTGAAGAGCACAATGGAGGGTATAAAAAGCAGATTGGATATGGTGGAGTAGACGGTAAGTGAAATAGAAACTAGAGAAGAGGAATACAAAGAAGCTGAGGCACAGAGAGAAAAAAGGATCTCTAAGAATGAAAGAATATTGAGAGAACTGTGTGACCAATCCAAACGGAACAATATTCGCATTATAGGGGTACCAGAAGAAGAAGAGAGAGAAAAAGGGATAGAAAGTGACTTTGAGGAGGTAATTGCTGAAAACATCCCTAATCTAGGGAAGGAGATAGTCTCTCAGGCCATGGAGGTGAACAGATCTCCCAACACAGGGCACCCAAGGAAGACAACATCAACACATATATTAATTAAAATAGCAATGATCAAGGATAAGGACACACTAGTAAAAGCAGCCAGAGAGAGAAATAAGATCACACACAAAGGAAAGCCCATCAGGCTATCATCAAACTTCTCAGCAGAAACCTTACAGGCCAGAAGAGAGTGGCATGATATATTCAGTGCAAGGAAGCAGAAGGGCCATGAGCCAAGAATACTTTGTCCAGCAAGATTATCATTTAAATTTGAAGGAGGGATTAAACAATTTCCAGATAAGCAAAAGCTGAGAGAATTTACCTTCCACAAACCATCTCTACAGTGTATTTTGGAGGGACTGCTATAGATGGAAGTATTCCTACGGTTTAATAGCTGTCACCAGAGGTAATAAAACCATAGTAAAGAAAGTAGAACACTTAATTACTAAACAAATGCAAAATTAAATCAACTACCCCTAAAGTCAGTCAAGGGATAGACAAAGTACAGAATATGATACCTAATATATAAAGAATGGAGGAGGAAAAAAAGGAGGAGAAATAAAGAATCTTTAGATTGTGTTTGTAATAGCATACTGAGTTAAGTTGGAAGTTAACCTTGAACCTTTGGTAACAACAAATCTAAAGCCTGCAATGGCAGTAAGCACATACCTATCGATAATCACCCAAAATGTAAATGGTCTGAATGTACCAATCAAAAGAAAAGAGTCAATGAATGGATAAAAAAACAAGACCCGTCTATATGCTGCCTACAAGAGACTCACTTTAAACCCAAAGACATACACAGACTAAAAGTGAATGGATGGAAAAAGATAATTCATGCAACTAATAGGGAGAAAAAAGCAGGAGTTGCTGTATCAGACAAAATAGACTTCAAAACAAAGAAAGTCACAAGAGACAAAGAAGGACATTACATAATGATAAAGGGGTCAATCTCACAAGAAGATAAAACCATTATAAATATCTATGCACCCAACACAGGAGCACCTACATATGTGAAACAAATTCTAACAGAATTAAAAGGGGAAATGGAATGCAATGCATTCACTTTAGGAGACTTGAACACACCACTCACGCCAAAGGACAGATCAACCAGACAGAAAATAAGTAAAGACACAGAGGCACTGAACAACACATTGTAACAGATGGACCTAACAGACATCTACAGAACTCTGCACCCAAAAGCAGCAGAATACACATTCTTCTTAAGTACACATGGAACATTTTCAAGAATAGATCATATACTAGGCCACAAAAAGAGCCTCAGTAAATTCAAAAAGATTGAAATTGTACCAACCAGTTTCTCAGACCAAAAGGTATGAAACTAGAAATAAATTATGCAAAGAAAATGAAAAATCCCACAAACACATGGAGGCTTCACAACATGCTACTAAATAACCAATGGATCATTGACCAGATAAAAGCAGATATCAAGCAATATATGGAGACAAATGACAACAATAATTCAAAACAGCAAAATCTGTGGGACGCAGCAAAGGCTGTGCTAAGAGGAAAGTATATACAGGCCTACCTTAGGAAAGAACAATCCCATATGAACAGTCTAAACTCACAATTAACAAAACTAGAAAAAGAAGAACAAATGAGGCCCAAAGTCAGTAGAAGGAGGGGCATAATAAAGATTAGAGCAGAAATAAATAAAATCAAGAAGAATAAAACAATAGAAAGAATTAATGAAAGCAGGAGCTGGTTCTTCGAGAAAACAAACAAAATAGATAAACCCCTAGGCAGACTTATCAAGAAAAAAAAGTCTAACACATATAAACAGAATCAGAAATGAGAAAGGAAAAAGCACTACGGACACCACAGAAATACAAAGAATTATTAGAGAATACTATGATGTGAGAATACTATTAGAGAATTATTAGAGAAATATTAGAGAATACTACTATGAAAAATTATATGGTAACAAACTGGATAACCAAGAAGAAATGGACAACTTTCTAGAAAAATACAACCTGCCAAGGCTGACCCAGAAAAGTTGCTGAACCAATTAGCAGCAATGAAATTGAATTGGTAATCAAAAAACTACCTAAGAACAAAACTACTGTACCAGATGGCTTCACCACTGAATTTTATCAAACATTTAATGAAGACCTAATACCCATCCTCCTTAAAGTTTTTCAAAAAGTAGGAGAGGAAGGAGTACTTCCAAACTCATTCTACAAGACCAGCATCACTCTAATACCAAAGCCAGGCATAGACACAAAAAAATCAAATTACAGGCCAATATCCCTGATGAACATGGATGAAAAAATACTCAACAAAATATTAGCAAACTGAATTTAAAAATATATCCAAAAATTCATCCACCATGATCAAGTAGGATTTATTCCAGGGATGCAAGGATGGTACAATATTAGAAAATCCATCAACATCATCCACCACATCAACAAAAAGGACAAAAACCACATGATCATCTCCATAGATGCTGAAAAAGCATTTGACAAAATTCAACATCCATTCATAATAAAAACTCTCAACAAAACGGGTATAGAGGATAAGTACCTCAACATAATAAAGGCTATATATGACAAACCCACAGCCAACATTATACTTAACAAACAGAAGCTGAAAGCTTTTACTTTAAGATTGGGAACAAGATAAGGATGCCCACTCTCCCCACTTTTATTCAATATAGTTCTGGAGGTCCTAGCCACAGCAATCAGACAACACAAAGAAATAAAAGGCATCCAGACTGGCAAGGAAGAAGTCAAACTGTCCCTGTTTGCAGGTGACATGATACTGTACATAAAAAACCCTAAAGAATCTGCTCCAAACTACTAGATCTAATATCTGAATTCAGTAAAGTTGCAGGATACAAAATTAATACACAGAAATCTGTTGCATTCCTATACACTAACGATGAACTAGCAAAAAGAAAAATCAGGAAAACAGTCCCATTCACAATTGCATCCAAAAGAATAAAATACCTAGGAATAAACCTAAAAAAAACCAAAAAAAAAAACCAACCTCTCCCAGTCTTTGCATATTGGCCCTTTATTTTTTCAACACTTAGCCAGGCCATTTGCAACTCTGCCTTAACCTTTGCTTCCTACTTGTATGGTGCCTGAAGTCCATCTAGACATGAAAGCTTAACATCTTCTCAGGTCTTTTCTGAGCACGAGTTTTCCCCTGGGCATATGCATGGTCTTTTTAATTCCCTAGGATATGCAGGAGTTTTAAAACCCTTATTTGTCTATGTATCTCTTTTCTTGATCTCTTCCTTTCCATCATCTCCAGCTGTTGTACTCCCATGTTGCTATAGCAAATATTTGAGTCTTTAAATGTTTTTAGCAAAACCACCTGGGAGCTTCCTAAGCCATGTGGCTGCTGCTTTGGGTGAAACAAAGGCAAGTCTGTGCACCAGACTTTCAGACAGGCACAAGAGAACCACAATTATTTGAGAATAAGGTCTGTGTTGGTCTCTCTGGCCCTAGTAACTTGCACTATGAGTTTGGAGCCCCTAGTCTGCTAGGGTTATATAGCGAAATACCATAGATTGGGTGGCCTAAGCAGCAGTAATTTGTTTTCTTAGTTTCAGAGGCTGGAAGTCCAAGATCAAGAAACCAAAGTAGGAAATATCCTGAGGCCTCTCTCCTTGGCTTTTAGATGGCCATCTTTTTACTTTGCCCTTAAATGGCCCTTTCTCTGTGAATGCACAACCCTGGTGTGCCCAAATTCCACCCACTTATAAATATACCGGTCAGATTAGATTAGGAGCCACTAATATGACCTCAGTGAACCTAATTACATTTTTAAAGGCCTTCAAATTCAGTCATATTCTGAGATACTAGGGCTTAGGACTTCAACATGTTAATTTTGTGGGTACACAATTCAATCTATAATATTGCACCCTCTGGACCCCCAAAATTCATGTCCTTCTAACATGGAAATACATCCATCCATCCCAAATGGCCTCAAAAGTTTTAACCCATTTTGACATCAACTCTAGGTCCCAACTCTCACCTCAGTATTATCTAAATCAAGTATGAGTGGGATGAGTTATGATTCATCCTGAGGCAAAATTTCTCTCCAGCTGTGAAGCTGTGAAACAAGTCATCTACTTCCAAAATACAAAGATGGGACAGCCATAGAATAGACATTCTCTGTCCAAACAAGAGATAGAAAGAAGACAGCAGGAGTCCCAAGAAGTCCAAAACCTAGCAGAGTAAACTCCATTGTATTTTTTTTTCAAGCTGTACACTAAGATGAATGCATTTTATTGTATATACCTCAATATAAAAGAAAGGGACTGGGGAGATGGGTGGGAAGGGAGGGATAAGAGGG
>JAQQAC010017683.1:3860166-3906045 GCA_029783875.1 Phataginus tricuspis | reverse complement strand
GACCTGATGAAGGGGGTAGTTTAATCATCACAATATTGCTCATGTAATTGTAGGTTAATGATACTAAAATAAAATAAATTGTCCATTGTATTTTAAAGCTCAAGAATATTATCCTCTTTAGCTGAATGCTCTTCCAGACCCATCAGGATTATAGTCCTGGTCCCTAGGTGGCAGGCCTGTTCATCACTGAATCACCTTTTGAGGTCATTCCTCCCTTCTCTTGAAGGCAAATGCATGTTCACAGTTAGACAGCTCTACGATCCCATCCTGTAGAATCCCAGAAGTCCAACAGCTTCCTCTCATTTTGCTCTATCTCTAACCCTTTTAGTTCAACCTGGCAGTGTTTTCACTGATAAAACCCCATCTCTAGCCTTGGCTTCGCTGAGATTGCTGTGGGTCATGTCTGTAATCTCTTTATGGAGTTGTTTTCCTGTGACACTTTGGTGCTCTTGCCAGAACAGAATTTTGCAATACAGACTGAGAAGTTCCCAAATATTCAAGTTCTGGTTCCTTTTTACTTAACAGTTTCTTCAGTTTATCTCTCTCCTCTCAGATTTTACTATAACCAGCAAAGAGAAACTAGGACATGTCTTCAACACTTTGCTTAGAAATCTCCTGAGCTAAATAGCCAATATCATCACCTACACTTTCTACTTTCCACAAGACACTAGAACACAATTTGACCAATTTCTTTTCTTCTTTATAACAAAGATCACCTTTCCTCAAGTTTCCAGTACGTGTTCTTCATTTTCATTTGAGACCTCACTAGCATCATCTTTAATGTCCGTATTCCTACCAGTTTCTTCAAGACAATCTAGGCGTTTTCTAACATGCATCTCCAAATTCTCCCAGCTTCTACCCATAACCCAGCTCCAAAGCTACTTCCACATTTTCAGGTATTTGTTACAAGGGCACCTCACTTTAATGGCACCAAAATTTGTATTATTTTGCTCGGGCTGCCATAACCAAATGCCATAAACTGGGTAGCTTAACATAAATTTATTTTCTCACAGTTCTGAAGGCTAAAAGTTCATGATCAAGCTGTTGGAAAAATTTGGTTCTTCTAAGAACTCTTCCTTGGCTTGCAGACTGTCCCCTTCCTATTGTGTATGCATACACAATAGAATGATGTATGCATATATCCTGGTGTCTCTTTTGCGTATCCAAATCTCCCCTTCTTATATGGATACCAGTTATATTGGGTTAGAGATCACCCATATTACTTCATTTAACCTGAATTACCTCTTTAAGGGCTATATACAAATAGAGGTGCATTCTGAATAACTTGGGGTTTGAGTTTCAACATTTTTGGGGGGAACACAATTCAATCCATAACACCAATACAGGGCTGGCATGTGGTGTGATGGTAGGTAAGTAATTAAAAGTTCCAAAACACTTCTCACCCCAAAACAGTTGCTTCTTTCTTTAAAAAACGTTTCCTTAGATGTTGTGTGTATTTTACTAAACTCCAGAGTTCTACTCAACTTGATTATGACAATGCTTAATTTTGAAACTTTATTTTTTAGATCAGTTTTAGGTTCACAGAAAACCTGAATGGAAAGAACAGATATTTCCCATATATTCCCTGTTGCCACACATGCACAATATTCCCCTCTATTGATATCCTTCACCAGAGCAGTACATTATTACAATCAATGAACTTACATTGACACATCATTATCAGTCAAAGTCCACTGTTTATATTAGAGTTTACCCTTGGTTTTAATATTCTACAGGTTACAACAAATGCATAATGACATGTGAACACCATTGTACTATGATACAGAACACTTTCACTGACAAAGATTTTCTGTGTTCTGCTTCTTCACCTCTTCCTCCTTTTAACCCCTGATGACTACTGATTTTTTAATTTTCTCTATAGTTTTGCCTTTTCTGTCATACAGTATGTATCATTTTCAGGTTGGTTTCTTTCAGTGTAATATGCATTTAATATTCATTCATGTCTTTATGACTTAATGACTTTATTTCTTTTACTAAATAATATTCAATTGTCTGGAGGCACAACAGTCTATGAAGTCACCTACTGAGGGACGTATCGGTTGCTTCCAAGTTTGGCAATTGTAAATAAATTTCTATAAACATTTGTGTAGATATAAGTTTTGAATTCATTTGGTTAAATGCCAGGGAGAATGGTACCTGGATTGTATGATAAGAGTATATTTAGTTTTACAATAAATTGCCAAGCTGTCTTCCCAGGTAGCTGTATAATTTTGCATTCCTACCAGCAAAGAATGAGAGTTCCTATTGCTCCACATTCTCACTGCTGATGCCTCATCTGGGATTGTCAGTGTTTTGGATTTTGGCCATTCTAATAGATATGTACTGGAATCTCATTGTTTTAATTTGCCTTTCCATGATATATGATGTGGAGCATCTTTTCATATGGTTGTTTGCTATAGATATATCCTCTTTGATGAGGTCTCTGTTATCATTGGTCCATTTCTTAATTAGATTAATCATTTTCATTTTGTTGGGTTTTAAGTGTTCTTCCTATATTTTGGATAACAGTCCCTTACCAGAGGTGTCTTTTGAAATACTATCTCCCAGTCTATGGATTATGTCTTCTTTCTTTTGACATTGTCTTTCTTAGAGCAGAAGTTTTTTTTATTAAAAATGTCCAGTTTGTCAATTATCTCTTTCATCGCATATCCCTGGTGTTTCTAAAAAGTTTTTGCAGTGTTTGACATCATCTAAGTTCTATCCTAGGAGTTTTATAGTTTTGAATTTTACCTTCAGATATATGACTCACTGGGCTAATCATAGGGTTAATTTTTATGAAAGGTATAAAGTCTGTGTGGAAACTCATCTTTTTTGCATGTAGATGTTCAGTTGTTCCAGCATAATTTGTTGTACAGACTATCTTTGCTACGTTGTATTGCCTTTGCTCCTTTGTCAAACATCAGCTGACTATATTTATATGGGTCTATTTCTGGGCTCTGTATTCTATTTCATTGATTTGTCTATTCTTTCACTTTCTATTCAATCACTTTTATTGATTACTGTAGCTTTATAGAAAGTCTTGACATGGTTAATATTAAATTTCCAATTGTATTCTTTCTCTTCAATACTGAGTTGGCTATTCTGGGTCTTTTGCCTGTCATATAGATTGTTGAATTATTTTGTCAAAATCTGCAAAATAACTTGTTGGTATTTGTATTAGGATTACATTGAATCTATGTATGAAGTTGGAAAGAACTGACATCTTAACAACACTGAGTCTTCCTACCAATGAACATGAATTATCTTTCCATTTATTAAAAAAGTCCAGTTTGTCAATTATCTCTTTCATGGCATGTACCTTCTTTGATATATTTCATCAGCATTTCTAAGTTTTCTTAATATAGTTCTTGTACACATTCTGTTAGGTTTATACCTAAGTATTTAATTTTGGGGGGATGCTAATGTAAGTGGTAGTGTGTATTTTATTTCAAGGCTTATTTGTCCATTGCTGGTATATTTGAAAGAGATTGACTTTGTATGTTAATCCTGTAAGTATGTTAATTCCCATCATCCAGGAAACTTTGTCAGTTCTTTCACATATTTTACAGTCAATATTGTCACCTCTGAACAGAAAGTTTTATATCTTCCTTCACAATCCGTTTATCTTTTCCTTTTCTTACTGCATTACCTAGGACATCCTGTGTGATGTTGAAGAGCAGTGGTGAGAGAGCACCTCCTTGTCTTGTACCTGATCTTAGGGTGAAAGCTTCAAGTTTCACTATTAAGTATGATGTTAGCTGTAATTTTTGTAGATACTCTTTATCAAGTTGAGGAAATTCCCCTACTATCCCTAGTTCATTGAGAGTTTTTATCATGAATGAGTGTTGGATTTTGTCAAATGCTTTTTTTCTGTATTTGTTGATATGGTCATGTGATATTTTCTTCTTTTGTTTGTTGATTTAATGATTACATTGATGTCAAGTGTTGAACTAGACTTCATATGTGGGATAAATCCTGCTTGGTTGTGACATATAATCATTTTTATATATTGTTGAATTTGATTTGCTAATATTTTGTTGAGGATTTTGCATGTTTTCATGAAGATATTAGTCTGTAGTTTTCTTCTTTTATAATGTCTTTGACTAGATTTGGTGTTAGGTTAATGCTGGCATTGTAGAATGAATTATGCAGTATTTTTTCTGCTTGGTTTTAGAGAATTGGCATTTCTCCCCTAAATGTTTGGTATAATTCACCAGTGAACCCGTCTAGTTCTGGTTCTTTCTTTTGGGGAAGGTTACTATTTATTGATTCAATATTTATCAATTTCTTTAATAGATATAGATGTATTTAGATTATCTATTTATTCTTGTGTGGATTTTGGCAGATTGGGTCTTTCAAGGAATTGGTCCTTTAGATCTAAGTTATCAAATTTGTAGATATAGAGAGTCATATTTTATTATCCTTTTAATGACCATGGGATTGTCATTATGTAGTGATGTCCCCCTTTCATTTCTGATATTAGTAATTTGTGTCCTTTCTCTTTTGTTAGCTTGGCTGGAGGATTATCAATTTTATTGATCTTTTCAAACAACTAGCTTTCCCCCAATTTTATTGAGAAATAATGATATAAATTACTATTTAAGGTAAAGCATAATTGTTTGATTTACATATTTTGTGAAAGGAGTATTGCGAGAGTCAAACAGCCAGTTTGTGATTTTATTGATTTTCTTTATTGATTTCATGATTCCAATTTCATTGATTTCTGCTTTAATTATTATTTCTTTACCTTTGCTTACTTTGGACTTAAGTTGCTCTTCTTTTTCTATTTCTAAAATGGGAACTTGGATTGTTGATTTTAGGTCTTTCTTCTTTTGTAATACTGAAGGCTGTAAATTTCCCTATAAGCAAAGATTTCACTGCATCCCAAAAATTTTAGCAAGTTGTATTTTTATTTTCATTTAGTTTAAATATTTTTAAATCTCTCTTGATATTTCTTCTTTGACCTGTTAATTAGAAATGTGTTGTTAAATATCTATGTATTTTTTGCTTTTCCATCTATTTTTCTGTTATTAATTTCAAGTTCAATTCCATTGTGATCTGAGAACAGATATTGTATAATTTCTATTTTTTAAGATTAAGGTGTATTTTATGGCCCAGAATGTGGTCTATCTTGATGAGTGTTCCATTGTGAGCTTGCAAAGAATGTGTAATTTGCTGTTTGGGGATGAAGTAGTCTATGTCAATTATATCTCACTCATTAATGGTGCTGTTGGACTCCATTATGCCCCTTCTGATTTTCTGCCTGCTAGATATGTCCATTTCTAGAAAGACAAATACCATGTGATTTCAGTTATATGTGGAATCTAAAAACTAGAACAAATGAACAAACATAAAACAAAAATATGAACACAGAGAACATGGTGATTGCCATAGGGGACTGGCATTAATGGGTGAAAGAGGTGAAGGGGATAAAGACATACAAGCTTTCAGTTATATAAAAAAAAATCACATGCTTGAAAGTGTAGCATAGGGAATATGGCCAGTAATATAATATATTTGTATGATTATAGATGGTAATTACATTTATAGTGTTGAGTATTTAGTAATATGTATAATTGTCAAATCGGTATGTTGTATACCTGAAATTAATATAATATTGTATATCAAGTATATTTCAATAAAAAAATTTAAAAATACATATCTTATGTATTTCCTTTACCTATTTTGAGAACCATTCAGATGGTATTATAATTTTTGTTTCCACCACCAAACATATTTAATGACCTTGGGAAAAAAGTCTTGGGATAATCTATTATATTTTTCTTGTATTCACCCATTCCAATATTATTTTTCTTTCTGAAATTCTAAGCTTTTATTCTTTATATTTAAAGACTGTTCTTCAGTCTTTTTTAAATAGTAGGTTCCTTAGAGTTTCTTTGTTTTCCTTCATCAGAGAACTTTATTTCTTTTTTTCAGAAGGGTAGATTTGCTAGGTATGAAATTTTCTTTCAGTACCTGAAAAATGTTGTTTCACAGCTTTTGGTCTTCATGTTCTCAGATGAGGAATCCATTGTCATTTGAATATTTCTTTTCTGTCTAAAACTAGTGTCATTTCTCTCTAGCTTCTTTAGATTTTTTCTTCTTTAATTTTCAGAGTATATATTTTATGTGTTTTGGCATAGATTTTGGGGGGCTTATTTTATTTGTTCAGCTTTTGAAATCTGTAGGTTGTTTTTTCAACTGGATCGGGAGGACGTTAAGCCATTTTTTCTTCAAATATTTTTTAATTCCACTCTCTCTTCTCTCCTCTGATATTCTGAAGTTTGAATATTAGTCTTGTTATTTTCCATGTTCCAAAGACACTGTTCATTTTTTTCAGTCTTGGTTTATCTCTTGTTCAGATAAGGTAAATTCTTTTCATCTGTCTTTGAGTTCATTCATTCTTTCTTCTGTCATCTCCACTCTACTATTTGAACCCATCTATCAGATTTTTTATCTGGTTGTTATATAATTCATCTCTATAATTTGCTTTTGATTCTTTTTATAACTTTTATTGCTTTGCTGAGATTTTCTATTTTTTCATTTGTTTTAAGGGATTTCATAATTGCTTGTTGTAGTATTTTATGATGGTTTCTTTAAAATCCTTGTCAGGTAATTTTAACATCTCATTCATGTTGGTGTTGACACTTGTAGATTGTCTTTTCTTATTCAAGTTGTGATTTTCCTAGTTCTTGGTATGATTAGTGATCTACAATTTTATCTTGGACTGTTTAGGTACTATGTTACTCTGGATCCTACTTAACGTTTTTGTTAAAATCAGGCAGTTCTATTTACTTGTAGCTCAAGATCTTGGTGAGTGGTATGTTCAGCTTCTTATTGCCCCCCATACTATTAAGGGAAACTGGAGTGCGGACACTTCTTCGTTGTGTGTTGGGAATAGTTTAGCTTCTCTTTTAGGCCCAGTGACATCTTCTTAGAAAAAGTAAGGCACCAACTCACACCACTTGCCTGCAAGTAGGAGTGTAATATAAGTTCCCAATTTGAACCTGCAGACATTTGAGGAAGAACTAGCTCTCTGTCACCCTGACCTGTTTATTCTCATTGATGCCAAGTGGGAGTGGGAGCTCGGATTCCTTCTGGGCCCATTGTGCTTCATGTGGGGTACAGCAAAAAGGAGTGGTGACTAGCCTTGCCTCATGCTCTCTTATTAAATATCACAGCTGCATGGAGGGCTGGAGGTGCAGCTTGCTGCTGAATTCCACTGACACTGCTGAGGTGGAACCAGGAGCACGACTCCACTTACTTCCCTTTGACAATCAATGGAAGTTCAGCCCACTACTCAGTCCTACTGACACTATCCTGGCAGGGAAATCGACATGCCTTTCATGCTTCCACAAGATGAAAAATGTAAGATAAGCATGGCAACAGTCGAAATCACCTGTTTGCAGGTGTTAGAAGAAAAGGGAACAAAGGGTAGAGAAAAAAATCAAGAAAATCTTGGAGAATAAGCAAGTGACAGAAACCGGGATAAAAGAAGAGAGAAGAAATCCTGCAAAGTCAGCATATATTAAATGAGCTGAAAGAAGAAGGGAGAATCAAATCTTGGGGAATCAACAAGAGTCATAAGGGGGAGATGAAGGAAAAAAGGGAAGGAAATCTTAGAGAATTAGATTCCATAAGGGAAAAAATAGTGGAGACTGGCAGAAGTAAGAAGATGAGAGAAAAGTGACAAAGGGGGAGAAAATCAGGGAGAATTTGCCAGAGTGTGAAAAAAAAGATCTTATAAAATACCCAGGATCAACATCATGTTCAGGTTCAGTTCTATGGTTTAGGTCCCTAGCCTGGACGTGAAAATTTTTGTAAGGATGTGGAACATGAACCTTGGATCTGGACCATACACCTTGGATCTAGACCATAGAATTAGATTTTTCCAGTTCCTCAAGGGACACATTCTTATACTTGTAACTTGGACTGGGATCTGGAACTTGGAATTAGTGGACCTTGGAAACTAAACCTTAAACTTGGACCTTGGAATTAGGCCTTGGCTTTGGAACTTAAACCTGGACTTGGCACTGGACCTGGACCTTGGATCTAGATCTTAAGATCACCCTGAAGTTTTACTTACACACAGCTAGAGTACACATTTTGAATCACATTTTTCAGTGAAGACCAATATTATCACTGCAGAGCATAGTCATGCTTCTATGAAGGACCAGACATAAAGCTTTCTGGTGGTCTAGTTTCACTTAAGATACTAGAGGAATGACTGGACTGTGTGTCCTCTCTTCCACAAAAAATCCTCAAGAGCATTTCCCAAAATTAAGATCTAGAAATGCAGAAAGCATATAATGCAAGGTTGTACTATTGGAAAAAAAAGAAAAAGAAAAAGGAGGAGAACCGTAGCTGTTATTTTTTTTAATCATAGGTGAAATTTTATGCTTCCCCATTCACCACACAGAAGTTAGATTCAATAAAATAGTTTTTCTTATGTAAAATTAAAGGATTTAAATGGATAGACATCCAACAGAAGTGGAAGAATTATAGTTTTAATTTTGCGTTTTGCACATACTTAAATTTGACATTGCCTTAACTAGTCTGAATTCATGAGATCATTCAGTTGTGACAACACCTAACATTTTTATGACACTGTTCACAGAACACAGTCCCACCCCACTGACACTGCCATGGTCCTAAGCTTTATTATCTCTCACTGGGATTGTTACATGTGCAGTCTCTCTGGTCTCCTGCTTCTAGTCACATGGATATTAATTGACGGGCCACTGCAGGATCTGATGGAGTCTCTGAATGCTCTCTCAGAAAAACATGCTTATGAACATTCACAGGAAACTTTTCTTAGAATTTCAAAGGTTTTCCCCTCCATCTTCTGCATCCCTGATTCCATCCTTTATTTCATCCTACAGTAATCTTATATGTCCTAACCAGAGAGATCAATGAAACCCTCTGTGATTCTTCATTGTTTCTGAATAAAATCTGAATCCTGCAGAACAGTATGTGAAGCTACTCATGACCTGCCTCTGCCTACTTTTCATACACCACACCTGCTGACATACACCATTCTCTCCAGGCTCTTCAACAACTGCCCCTCTGAAACCATCTCTGCTTGGAGTAACTTCTCTCCAACTCCTCCCCTCTCTCTCAGAGCTAGGGAACACACTGCTCTTCTTGAACAGCCACTACCTGGGGCAGATTTGAACATCCCTCTTACGTTTTCACTGCCCCACACGAACACAACTACTAGGTTACTTTGCCACATTCAAGTGTAATTATAAACTGGCATGTTTGTCCTTAACTTCACTCTAAGCTCCTAGAAGGCAAATAAGATACATACATTTATGTCTCCAACATCTAGTACAATGTGGCCCGAGTAAAATATCAATGGAATGTTTGCTAAAATTTTATTTGCTGAATAAAATGGATTTTGTGGATGATATATGTTAGGCTCTGTAACTTCTATATGTAACTTTATAGAATCCATGCCAATCTGAAGTGTAGAGCTGGAACTTAAATCTAAGTATAATTCCTAACCCCACTGCCTGTAACCATACAATGTTCATTTGACATTATTTTGTAAATGTTCCTCAGAGCCATGCAGGATATGACCATCAACACTGTAGGAGTGTTCCCGTCCTCCACACCAGGACTAGGGCCTCTGGCTGCACAGTGGGATGAAGGATGAGCTCAGAAAAAGCACCACCTTTCCAAGGAGAACCACCAATCTTCTACTGCTTTTATATATCTTCTTGGGTGAAGTGTTTTTTTAATTTTTTGCTTATTTTATTTTTTATGGAGGATTTATATACAATCTTATATTAGTTTTAAGTATACAACAGACTGGGTTAAACAGTTACCCCTATTATTAAATCCTCACCCCACTAGTGCCCTTACTATTTGTCAACATAGGAAGATGTTACAGAATAATTGACTATATTCTCCATGCTGTACTGTACTATCCCTGGGACCAACTTAAATTATGATTGAGAATTTTGATGCCCATTTATCTTCCTCACCCTCCCCAATCACCACCCACCCTAACCCCTCCCCCATGGTAACTACCAGTCACTTCTCAGTGTCTATAAATTTACTGCTCTTGTGTTCAGTATGTTTTGTTTTTAGATTTCACAAATAAGTGAAATCATATGGTATTTGTCTTTCTATACCTGGCTTATTTCACTTAGCATAATACCCTCTAGTTCCATCCATGTCATTGTAAATGGCAGGATTTCTTTTTTTATGACTGAATAATATTCCACGGTGTATGTATACCACACCTTCTTTATCCATTCATCTATTGATGGACAGGTTCCTTCCATAACTTGACTATTTTAAATAATGTGGCAATAAACATAGGGGTGCATACATATTTTTGAATCAGGGATTTTGTTTTCTTGGGTAAATTCCTAGAAGTGGAATTAACTGACTTGAAGGGTATTTCTATTTTTAGTTTGGGATGAACCTCCATACTGAGTTCCACAGTGGCTGCATCAATTTACATTCGTATCAACACTGTAGGAGGGTTCCCTTTCCTTCACATCCTCGCCAACATTTGTTATTTATTGTGTTTTGGATAGTGGCCATACTATGTGCTGTGAGGTGATATCTCATTGTGGTTATGATTTGCATTTCCCTGATGATTAGCGATTTGGAGCATCTTTTTATGTACCTGTTAGCCATCTGTATTTCTTTTTTTGGAGAAATGTCTGTTCAGGTACTCTGCTCATTGTTTGTTTTTTTTTTTTTGTTTGTTTGTTTTTTGGTGTTGAGGCATATGAGTTCTTTATATATTTTGGATGTTAACCCCTTATTGGATAAATTGTTTACAGATATATTCTTCCACACTGTACGTGGCCTTTTCATTCTGCTGATGGTATCCTTTGCTGTACAGAAGCTTTTTAGGTTGATATAGTCCCACTTGTTCATTTATTATTTTGTTTCCTTTGTCCGAGGAGATGTTTCATCATGCTTATGTTCAAGAGATTTTTGCCTACAATTTCTTCTAAGAGTTTTATGGTCTCATGTCTTACATTCAGTTATTTGATCCATTTCAAGTTTACTTTTGTGTATGGAGTTAGACAGTAATCTAGTTTCATTATCTCACATGTAGCTGTCCAGTTTTCTCAAAACCAGTTATTGAAGGAGTTTGTCTTTTCACCATTGTATATTCATGGCTCCTTTATTGTATATAAATGTATGTGTGTTTATACCTGGGCTCTCTATTCTGTTCCACTGATCTGTGGGTCTATTCTTGTGTTAGTACCATACTGTTTTGATTACCATAGCATTGCAGGTTAGGGCGCTACTACCCCCCAGCTTTGTTCTTTCTCAGGATACCTTTGGCTGTTTGGGGTCTTTTGTGGCTCTATATAAATTTTAGGATTATTTGCTCTAGCTCATTGAAAAATGCCATTGCTATTTTGACAGGCATTGCATTAAATCTGTAAATTGCTTTTGGCAGGATGGCCATTTTGACAATACAAATTCTTCCTATCCATGGGCATGGGATAGATTTCCATTTATTTGGTATCTTCTTTAATTTCTCTCATAGTGTCTTATAGTTTTGAGAGTATAGTTCTTTCACCTCTTTGGTTAGTTTTTTTCCTAGGTATTTTATTCTTTTTGATGCAGTTGTAAATGAAATTGTTTTCCTGATTTCTCTTTCTGCTAGTTCATTGTTAATATATAGGAATGCAACAGACATCTGTGTATTAATTTTTTATCCTGCAACTTGATGAATCCACTTTTTCTAATAGTTTTTTGGGTGGAATCTTTAGGGTTTTCTAAGTGTAATATCATGCCATATGCAAATAGTGACAATTTAACTTCTTCCTTACCAGTTTGGGTGCCTTTTATTTATCATGTTTAACTGATATGGCTAGGACCTCCAGTACTATGTTGAATAACAGTGGTGAGAGTGGACATCCTTGCACCTGATCTTATAGAAAGAGCTTTCGACTTTTTACCACTGAGTATGATATTAGCTGTGGGTTGGTCATATATGGCCTTTATTACGTTGAGGTATATACCCTCTTTACCCATTTGCTGAGTTTTTATCATGAATGGACATCGAATTTTGTCAAATACTTTTTCAACATCTATTGAGATGATCATGTGATTTTTATCCTTTTTGTTAATATATAGTGTCTAACATTGATTGATTTATGAATATTATACTATCCATGCAACCCTGGAATAAATCCCACTTGGTCATCATAGATGATCCTTTTGATGTATATTTAAATCTGCTTTGCTAATATTTTGTTGAGGGTTTTTGCATCTATGCTCATCAGGGATACTGGTCTATAATTTTCTTTTTTTTTTGTAGTGTCTTTGCCTGGTTTTGGTATTGGATTGATGCTGGCCTCATAGAATGAGTTTGGAAGTATTTTCTTCACTTCTACCTTTGGAATACTTGAAGAAGGCTGGGTATCAGGTCTTCTTTATATGTTTGGTAGAATTCAGCTCTGAAGCCATCTGGACAGGGACTTTTTATGGGGGGGAATTTTTGATTACCAATTCGATTTATTTGTTGGTAATTGTTCTGTTTCATTTTTCTAGGAATTTGTCCATTTCTCCTAGGTTGTCCAATTTATTGGCATATAATTTTTCATAGAATTCTTTAATAATTCTTTGTATTTCTGTGGTATCTGTTGTGACTATTCCTTCTTCATTTCTGATTTTATTTGTGTTCTTTCTCTTTTTTTCTTGTATGTCTGGCTAGGGGTTTGTCTACTTAATTTTCTTAAAGAATCAGGTTTTGTTTTCATTGATTTTTTTTCTATTGTTTTATTCTCTATTTATTTATGTTCTGACCTTTTTATGTCCCTCCTTCTAGTAACTTTGGGTTTCATTTGTTCTTCATTTTCTAGTTTCTTTAATTATGAGTTTAGACTGTTTACTTGAGATTGTTCTTCTTTCTTGAAGTAGGCCTGTATTGCTATGTACTTCCCTCTTAGAATGGCCTTTTCAGTGTCCCACAAATTTTGGACTGTTGTATTTTTGTTTTCATTTATCTCTACATATTGCTTGATTTGTTTTAATTTGTTCATTGATCCATTGATTATTTAGAAGCATGCTGTTTAGCCTCCATGTATTTGTAGGCTTTTTTGTTCTCATTGTATAATTTATTTCTAGTTTTATACCACTGTAGTATGAAAAGTTACTTGAACAATTTCAGTTTCTTTTTTAATTTATTGAGAACTTTTTGTGGTCTAGTATGTGACCTACTGGAGGATGTTCCATGTACACTTGAGAAAAATGTGTATCCTGCTGCTTTTTGGATGGAATGTTTTACAGATATCTGTTAAGTTCATTTGACATAATGTATTGTTCAGTGCCTCTGTTTCCTTATTTATTTTCCCTCTGGTTGATCTGTCTATTGATGTGAGTGGTGTGTTAAAGTCTCCTAAAAATGAATGAGTTGCAGTCGACTTCCCCCTTTAATTCTGTATTTGTTTTACATATTTAGGTACTATGTTGGGTGCATAGATATTTTTAATGGTTATATCCTCTTCTCGTACTGATCCCTTTATAACTGCATAATGTCCTTGTCTCTTGTTACTTTCTTGTTTTGAAGTATATTCTGTCTTTATTGAAGTACTGCTACTCCTGCTTTTTTCCTCCCCATTATTTGCATGAAATATCTTTTTCCATCCCTTCACTTTCAGTCTTTGTATGTCTTTGGGTCTGAAATGAGTTTCTTGTTGGCACCATATAGATCTTGTTTCTTTATCCATTCTGGTACTGTTACGTTTTAATTTGTGCATTCAGTCCATTTACATTAATGTAATTATTGATAAGTATGACTTTTCATACCACAGTGGTATAAAACTAGAAATAAATTATACAATGAGAACAAAAAAGCCTACAAATACATGGAGGCTAAACAGCATGCTTCTAAATAATCAATGGATCAATGAACAAATTAAAACAAATCAAGCAATATGTAGAGACAAATGAAAACAAAAATACAACAGTCCAAAATTTGTATTTTATTGTTTTCTGTTTGTTTTTATAGTTCCTCTTTTTTCCTTTCTTCCTCTCAGACATTTTTCTTGTTATTTGTGTTTTCTTTAGTGTTGTGATTGGATTCTCTTCTTAAATTTTTTGTGTATCTGGTTATCATAAGGTTCAAGAATAGCTTCCTAAGTATATAACAATCTATATTAAGTTGATGATTGCCCTACTTCAGACACAATCTAAGAGTACTTTTCTTCTTCTTCTTCCTCCTCACACTTTACGTATGTTCCTGTTAGGGGCTCTGTGCATTTCCATGAGTTGAGTGTCTATTTCCTCCAGAGCAGAGAAGTTTTCAACAATTATTTCCTCAAAGATACTTTCCATCCCTTTGTCTCCCTCTTTTCTTTCTGGTACCCCTACTATGGAAATATTGTTTCATTTGTTATTTGCCACACAGCTCTCTTATCATTGTTTCATTCCTGGATATTCTTTTTTTCCCTCTCTTTTCAGGTTTGTTGTGTTCCAGTTCTCTAACTTCCATTCTCATTGTCTCCTCTACTGGCAGCAATTTATTATCCATTCCCTTCATTGTATATTTCATTTCAGTTACTGTATTCCTTATCTCTGAGTAGCTCTTTTCAGCTCTTCTCTTTGTTGAAGTCCTCTCTGAGATCCCTAATACTTTTTTGCAGCTCAGTGAGCATATTTATGACTGTTACTTTGAAATCTTTATCAAAAAGATTGATGATCTCTGTTTTATTTAGCCCTCTTTCTGGTATCTTATCCTGTATTTTTGTTTGGAACATGTTCCTCTGCCTCCTCATTTTGTCAGGGTTTCTGTGTTTTTTCCTTTGTTCTAGATGGATGTTTGCCTCAGCCAGTCCTTTGTGATCAGAGCAGTGGCTTGTGTAGGCAGGCTGTTCTATAGTCTTCGGTCATCTTCAGAGTTATTTTGCTATAGTTGCTTCCATGATGTGTATGGGAGGATTTCTGCCTTGCCTTCCTACTGTGCCATTTACCTCTTGACTCCTCTTTGCCTATTTAAAAATTGGCTTGTTTTCTTATGGTGGGGATTTGATAGTTCTTTATGTACATTTTATAGAAGTCCTTTATTAGATATGTGAACTGAAAATATTTTCTCTCAGATTATGGCTTGTCTTTCATTCTCTTAATATCTTCAAAAAATCAGAAGTTCTTAATTTTTATGAAGTCTAACTTACAATTTTTTTCTCTTATGAAATAGAGTTTTGGTATTGTATCTAAAAAGTCTTTACTTAACCCAAGGTCATAAATATTTCTTTCTGGAGTTTTGTTTTACATTGTGTCAGTGACCCATGTTTTAGTTAATTTAGTATATAGTTTAAGTTACAGATAAATGTTTATTTTTTGCATACAGATATCCAGTAATTTTGGCATAATTTGTTGAAAACTAAGATTTCTCCACTGAATTACTTTTGCATCCTTGTTAAAAATCAACTGTCCATGTAAGTGTAGATCTATACCTAGAGTTTCTATTCCATTTTGCTATGTTTATGGCAATAGCACACTCTTGATTACTGTAGCTTTATATTGGCCTTAAAGTTTTAGTCCACTCAATTTGTTCTTAGTTATTTTGGCTATTTTAAGCCCATTGCATTTCCATATGAATTTTAGAATCACCTTATTGATATCTTACTGCAATTTTGATTGGGATTTCATTGAATCTCCAGATCAACTTGGGGAAAACTGACATTTTAACAATACTGAGCCTTTGCAACCCTGAACAGGGTATATCTGTCCATTTATTTAGTTGTTCTTTTCAGTGATTTTTTTCAGAATGTTTTGCATACCTTTTTTCAGATTTATCACTAAGAATTACAGATTTTTTGATGGTATTGTAAATGGAAGTTTATATTTTGATTTCTGATTGCTCATTGCTGGCATATAATTTTTTATTATATTGATCTTCTATCCTGCAACCTTGCTAAACTTACTTATTAGTATTAGTAGTATTTTTGTAGATTTCATTATATTACCTACATAGATGATCATGTTATGTGTGAATAAAGACCTTTTTATTTCTTCCTTTCTTACCTAAAGAACTTGTTTTGATTTCCTTGACTGGCTAGAACCTTCAACACAAATGAATCAAAGTTAGAGATTGGACGTCTTTGCCTTATTCTTCATCTTAGGGCGAAATAATTAAGTCTTTCACTATTAATTATGATGTTAGCAGTGGATTTTTATAGACAACATATATCAAGTTGTGGAAGTTCCATTTTATTCTTACTTTCTGAGAAATGAATATTGGAATGCTGATTGAAATGAGCATGGGTGTTCCTTTTTAGTTTCTTGAATATGGTGAATAACACTGATTGAATTTCAAATGGTAAACTAGACTTGCTTTGCTGTGATGGACTCCACTGGTGTTGACATATATTACGCTTTTAATACATTATTGGGTATGATTTGATGAAATTTTGCTAAGAATTTTTAAATCTATTTTCTGAGGTCTAAATTTTCTTCCTAAAAATGTCTGCCTGGGTTTTCTACCAGGGTAACACTGGACTGATAGATGATTTGTAAAGTATCCCATTCTTTTCAATTTTCTTGAAGATTTTGTGTAGAATTGGTATTATTTCTATATATGTCGAGTAAAATTGAGCATGGAAGCCTTATGGGTCTAAAGTTTTCTCCTTGGATATTCATTTACTTTAATAGATATGGGGTTCTTCAAGTTTATCTATTTCTTCTTGGGTGAGTTTGCTCATTTTATCTAAGTTGTCAAATTTATTGACATTTTCACAAATACTCACTTGCTCAGTTTTTATTGTCAGTAGAATCTGAAGTTAGGTCAACTTTTCAGTCTTTATAATGGCATTATGTGTATTCTCTATTTTTTAATCAATCTGGCTTGAAGTTTGTCAGTTTCATTGACTTCTCAAAGATCCAGCTTTTGGTTACAGTTGAATTTTCTCTATTATTTTTGTTTTATATTTTATTGATTTTTGTTCTATTATTTCCTTTCTTCTGCTTAGTTTGAGTTTAATTTCTTCTTGTTATAGTTTATTGAAGTGGAAGTGGAGATTAATTCTTTTGAGACCTTTCTTCTTTTCTAATATAGATGCTTAATGCTATAAATTTTGCCAAATTATTGCTCTGGTGGCACCCAGAAAATTTTTATGTTGTGTTTTCATTTTCATTTAGTTCAAAATACATCCTAATTTCCTTTTTTGATTTGTGTGTGTTTGGCAATTAATTTCAAATATCTGTGATTTTCCAGGGATTTTTCTGTTGTTCATTTCTAACTTAATCCTACTGTGGCCTGGCAACATTCTTTGACTTGAGTACTACTTTATATTACTGCAGCAAAAGTCACATACACAAAATTAACCATTTTAAAGTGTACAATTCAGTGGCACTTAGTACATTCATAACATTTTGCAACCATAATCTCCACCTAGTGCCCAAATATTTTTATCACTCCAAAAGGAAACTCCATACCCACTGATCAGTTAGTCCCTTTTCCTCCTCACAGCCCCTGGCAACCAGTAATCCGCTTTCTGTCCCTATAGCTTTACCCAATTCAGGATATTTCATACAAATGGAATCATATAAAATGCTGTCTTTTGTATATGTCTTCTTTCACCTAGACTAATGTTTTCAGGGTGCACTGATGTTGTAGCATGTATCAGTACTTCATTCCTCTTCATAATTAATATTTCATTGTACGTATATACCACATGTTTAACCATTCGTTAGTTGATAAACATTTGGGCCTTTCCCACATATTTACCATTGTGAATAGTGCTGTTATGAATATTGGTGTGCAAGTTTTTGTTTGAATACTTCAATTCTCTTTGGGTATATACCTATTAGAGGAATTGTTGGGTCATATGGAAATTCTGTATTTAGTTGATTTAAGAACTGCCAAACTGTTTTCCACACTGGTTGCATCACTTTACATTCCCACTCACAATGGGTGAAGGTTCCAATTTCTCCTATCCTCATCCTCACCATTTGTTAATTTCCATTTTTTGATTATAGCTTCTTGTGGCTATGAAGTGATATCTTGTGGTTTTGATTTGCATTTTCCTAATGAATGATGGTGAGCATCTATTCATGTGGTTGTTAGCCATCTGTATATCTTATTTGGAGAAATGTCTATTTAAGTACTTTATTATTTGAGTTGTTTTTATCACAGAATTATTAAGAGTTCTTCTGGTATTCTGCATAGATGTTTTTATATTTTTTGTTCACTGATCTACCCTTATCAGTGGTCTTTATATCGTCATATGGCTTTGAATTATCCTTGCATCCTTTTGTTCCAACCTTTGGTTCAACCCTTTAGCATTTCTTGTAGGGCATGTCTAGTGATAATGAATTTCCTCAGCTTTTGTTTATTTAGGACTGTTTTAATTCCTCCTTCATTGTTGAAGCAGTTTTGCTGGATACAGAATTCTTCGTTGACTGTTTTTCTTTTCTTTCAGTCTTTTAAATTTATCATTCCACTGCCTTCTGGCTGCCAAGATTTCTGTTGAAAGAATTATGCTGATTATCTTATTGAAGATCCTTTGTATATGATGAGTTGCTTCTTTCCTGCTGCTTTCAAAATTCTCTTTGACTTTTGACAACTAGATTATAATGTCTTGGCATGGATCTCTTTGAATTTATCTTACATAGAGTTTGTTAGGATTCTTGAATTTATACATACATGTCTTTAAATAAAGGTAGTTTTCACCATTATTTATTTAAATGATCTCTCTCTTCTCCATCTGAGATCCCCCATAATTCCTATATTGATTATTTGATGATGGCTTACAAGTCCTTTAGGTTCTCTTCATTGTTCTTTCAGTATTTTTTCTTTCTTCTCCTTAGACTTGATCATTTCAATTGTCCTGTCTTCAGGTTTGCTAATTGTTTCTCCAACCTGCTCAAATCTTCTGTGGAACCTCCTAATAAAAATTCACTTCAGTAATTGTATTTTCAGAGCCAGATTTTCTGCTTGGTCCCTTTTTGTAATTTCTATCCCTTGTTGATATTCTTTGTTCATATTTCATTTTCCTAATTCCCTTTAGTCATTTTTTGGTCTTTTTATTTAGCTGTTTGAACATTTTAAGACAGTTCTTTTAAAATATTTATCTAGTAAGTCCAATGTCCATGCTTCTTCAGAGATAGTTTCTGTTAATTATATCTAGTGGATTTTTCATTTCAAACATTGTTTTAATCTCTAGAAGTTTCAAGTCCTTAAAAAAACACCTTTAATTGCTCTACTGTTGAACATTTGGAAGATGGTTATAGTAACTGCTTTATAATGTCCTTGTTTGCTAATCTTAACTTTTTTATGCAAATGAATAAACACATGAAAAAATAATTGACATAACTATGCATCAGGGAAATTCAACCTGAAGCTGTAAGATACCACTTCACTCTTACTATGATCAGAAAGGCAGATAATAACAAGTGTTGGTGAAGATTTGGAGAAATCAACACTCATATACACTACTAGTGGGATCTAAAATGGTGCAGCACTTTGCAAACAGTTTGGCAGTTCCTCAGAAAGCTAAACATAGAATTACCATATGACACAGCAATTCCACTCCTGGGTATATCCCAGAGAAATGAAAACATATGTCCACCCAAAACTTGAACATTAATGTTCACAGCATTATTTCTAGTAGCAAAAACGTAGAAATACCCAAATGTCCATCTACTGATGAATAACTGTGGTATATCCATGCAATGTAATATTATTCAGCAATAAAAATAAGTACTGACACATGCTACTTGAATAGTTCTTGAAAACACTATGCTAAATGAAAGAAGCCAGACACCAGGCTGTGTGTTATGATTCCATTTATATGAAATATCCAGAATAAGCAAATTCAGAGAGACAAAAAATACATTAGTGGTGCCTAGGACTGAGAGGGCTGGGGCTCATGGGAAGTGATTGTTCATGAGTATAAAGTTTCTTTTTGAGGTGATTAAAATGTTCTAAAATTGATTGTAGCAGTGGACACATAACCCTGAACATACGAAAAAGTCACTGTACACTTAAAGTGGGTGAATTGTATGTGAATTATATCTTAGTAAAGCTGTTATAGAATAAATACTACAGCATAAAAAGCTTGATACTCTGCGTTTCTGTGGGCCTTATACCCCAGGTGCATCTAGTATTCATCCAGGAACCCATCTCCTGGTTGCCAACTGGCTGTATGTTCAAGCAGTGCCCCACAAGAGGCAGCTGAACATGCTTCAGTGAGCTTTATAACCATGTACACCAGAAACTTTGCTAATTCCATAATAAATGTTAGAAGTGGGTTTTTTATTGGTGAAATTGGTGACTTGGTAATTAGTGTGATATTAGAAATTGGCTTGCATTGTTGAAATTGAGGGTATTCAAGATATGTATCCTGGCTAAAATACTTTAGTGACAATCTCCCCCTTGCAAGAACAAGTATAGGAATCTAGAGAGTCTTGTAGTCTGGCCATCAGGAAGCACATTCAGGGCTTGTGCAGAAATGGGGTCAGAGAAGTCTCTGTTTTGACTGATGTGTTAAGTTGGCAGAGCCTGTCTCTGGAGCACTCAAAATACTTTGCATAAACCTCTCATGTAAGTTGAGAGATTGCAAGTCTTGAAAGCATAGAAAGTTTACAATACCTCCTGTGTTAACACCCCTGTGTGTACCTGCTAGGAACTGTGTTTTAAATAATGGCTATGATACCATTTGATCTGACACTGGGTATCTTTATAAACTGCTAACAAATTTCAGGGCTTCATTTGTGGGCATAGTTAACCCTTACCCACTTTTCCTGTCAAAAATATCTCCTTCACCAGAAGGGGTACAATTTTTCACAAATTGATAAATGTTCAGGGTTACATGAGCTTTATACATATAGGTGGTGACTCAACTTGTGACTGGCCTATTAAGTTCTCAAAGTTCTTTTTCAGTAGGTATCCTGGAATTTGGAGTACAATAGGTGTACCTAACCGGGATTCAAAAGAGAATATCTGCTGCTAGAAATCTTCCCAGGGGTACTGAGAGTGGAAATATGTTTTATAATTCAGGTCACAAGTGTGTGTGGGGGGGCCCACCTTGTAAAAAGAGATCCCCCTCAGCAGTGACCATTCCATCTCTACCTGCTCACAGCCACAGTTCCCATCTGAGGCTTCAGACACAGAGCTTACCTGTGTCTTTGAAATGGTTTTAAATCATCTTTAATTTGGCTTTTGCTCTAAAAGTGGCTTCAGAGCAAGGGGTTTCTGATCCACTTTCCCAGAAAGAAAGAGGGCAGATGGGGAGTGACCCACTCCCCTCCAGAGCAGACAGCACTTGTGCAGATGATGGAAGTGGTGAACCACAGTCCCATTCAGTTTGAATGAAGGGGACATGAGAGCTCTCTGTATTGGGTCATGGTTTCATCTGCTGCTGGGTCCGCAAAGAGCATCCTTGGTCTTGTGCTTTGTCAGCTGTCCCCTACAAGGCTATGAGCAGAGGCAACCCGGTGCAGTACAAAGTGCAAAGGACTGGGGAGTTTGGGTCCCAGGTTTAATCCTAGGTTTAGCTCTCTGTGCAACCTTGGCAAGTCCCATGCCATCTCTGGCCTTCAGACCCCTTATCCCTTGGGCCATGTAACCCCTGGCAGCCTTTCCTACTTCCATATTCTATAATCTCAGAAGCTGAATGAAGTGAGGACCAATCCACAAAAAGGCTCTCAGCCACACTGAACACATAACAGACAGAAGAAGCCACAGTATAAAGAGTGAGTTAGAGGATTCTTGTGGCTGTCATTGGGCTACATTATCTCAAAGCAGCAGTTCCTTGTAGGAATACACTCCTGGGTTGATGGGCTATATCCTTCATAGATATGAACCTGTCCTCCTGGCCATCGACTCCTCTAGGCTTAGCCTTTTTCAGTTTTTCTAGAGATTTCAACCCTTTTCATTGATACAGACCTGAGTGGGGTCAGTGTCTGGCATCAGGTTATAGGCCTGGGAATCATGCCTTGTTAAGGGTAATCTTATTTCCCCATTTTCAGATTCTACAGGGAATGGGATGTCAAGAATGATCTCACTGCAGCACTCGGGTTCCATGTCCCAGAACAGGGTAGAAGATAGATTGAAGAGGCATAAAGACTCCTTAGTCTATGCTGGAGATTACCTGGCATGAAAGCCAAGGACTAAGGAGAAGAAATGATGTCAAGACTGTTTCTGAGATGATGTACATAAGCCAGGAGACAATAAAGTAGGGAGGGTCAGCAACAAAGAGCTGGAGAAGACGTCTTTGAGGTTCCCAACATGGGTAACTAGGTAAATAGAATGTTATTCAAGAAAACGGCAACAATGGATTAAGATGCAATCTATAGTCACTGAACTAAACTTTAAAATGGACCTCATGGACCTCAGGGGCATGGTGAGCTGATTATCTGAGCTAACAGTCCTATGACTCTTCGAAAACAGCATGTAGCCCAGTGCTGTGTCAGTGGTAGGGGTAAGTGTCACCACCATAATGGTGACACAGTATAACTGGGTATTTATCCAGAACCTGGTGTAGTTCCATATTTTGCTGGCACTCACCTCCAACAAGAGCTTTCAGACCCTTTCCTCTTTTTTCCAACATCAGTAAAACATTGCAAAGCTAATCTTCAGATGATTGTGTTAAACTAACTGATCTCTAAGATCTCTAAGAGCCCAGTGTGCAAAAACTGTTCAATTGTGTGGGTATATTTATAGTTAAAGGCAGTGTTTTTGGTACAGCTGGATTCTAGGCAACAGTGGTTGTTCAAGGCTGGCATCTGTTCTGATTGGTTGGTGTCACATTGTTAAATATTTGAAGTTATCACTGGATGTTTTTAAGTGCAGTGTGGTCCTCTGTTGGCTGTAAAACAAACTAGCATTTCTGACATGGAGGGGCTCAGGCTAGCAGAGACAACCCTGAGGGGGAAGGGAAAGACAGTCAGACTGAACTAGGTGAAGTCAGCCTCTTCACCAGGTGCCATAAAACCCAGCCACCCAAACCATTGTGATAGTTGTCCTATTTAGGGTCTGTGAGGTCAAAAAGGGACCCTCCTGTACAGCGTGCAAAGTTCATCATTTTCACAAAGCCACATCCCCCTTCAAAGGAATTCTGATACTTTGCTAAGAAGTAAAATTTTCTTATGTCAGTTAGTAAAATTTATCAGTGAAGATATTAGCTTAGCTGAAGACTTCTGGGATGATCAGATGACATGGCTCAGCCATGTGATTTAAAATTTGGGTTCTGTCTTCCCACACAGCCACCCATAGGTCAGCATCATTTCAAAGCTGGGTGCCCTTGGTGGCAGGAAGGCTGACAATAGCAACTGGAGGAACATGTTTCCTTGTTCATGCAGAGTGTTGCTCCCCAAAACTATATAAGAGCAAGTATGCTCTTCTGCCCAAGCCATAGTAAACATCCCATCATATCTTATGGTTTTGGCAAGCCTTGGCCCAAGGCAATCCCTGTGACAAGGAAGGTGGCATTACCCTGACTGACTTAGACTGATCTACCTACTCCTTGGGCTGGGCATAGTTTTGGAATCAGTTCTCCAAACTCCAGGACAGTCATTTAGTGGGGGTAAGGGTAGCCTAGATGTTTAGGGGCAACCTGAATTTATGAAAAACCATGTAAATTTATATATATATATTCTAATTTAGAGACCACTTTCAGAGCATTTAATTTTACTAATAAAAATACCACTTTTATCCTAAATGCAAGCAAAAGTTAAGATCCAGGTAGATGAGGGAGCTATGAAAGCATTGTGGTTTTGGCAAAGCAATAATTCCTAAGAACACACACAGGGGAAGTCTTAAGATTGCAGGAATGTTTGGTGGGCCACAGGAAGGCTCAGCATTATTTCAGGAATACAGTGTTTAGGTAAAAGAGGTTGAGGTCTGTTGGTCTTGAGGAGTAGATGATGGACTGAGAAACAGCAGTTAAGAAGGACATGAGGAAGAGGAAGGGGACTGGTGATTTACATACTGGATGGGCAACAATGAATGAACCTTAAGGGGAGGAGAATCATAGTTGTTAAAAGGTCAGTCATTAAAAAAAAGAAACCCTAATAAGTAGCAATCATGAGTTGCAAAACAGCCCACTGGGTCACAAACACTAAATTCCTGGTAGTACAAACAGCAGTTTATTTGAAGGTGCTTATGTAATTGGGGCTGTTGTTTGAGGGGGAACAGAGCCAGGCTTAGGAATTTAGGGTTTCTGCAGGCTGGCACGAGCACCATCTAGGGGCCTCTGTGGCCCACCCTACTGTTACCCTGTGTGAGGCTAAGAAGTTCTAACAACCAGTTAGGGCCACAGTTCTTGAGCTCACATGCAGGGACACGTGCCCTCAGCAAGGACATCCTCATTTATACCTTCTTTTCTTCCATTTTTTTTTTTTGACTTTTGGGAGGTCTCATCTTTGAATAAATTTCTTACATATAACAATCAAAGATGGGGCCCAACTTTAACCAGTTGACCAACTCCATCCTTAAGTAGTTTATGTAATAAAACTATGCAAAGTATTTTTTTCAACTACCTACATAGGAGTTCTCCTATTAGATTACATTTCCATATCTCCTAGCTCATATTTAATAATCTTATTAAAAACTTCCTCTTCACCACCTGCCAGGGAGACAGAGGGAACCAAATATAAGAAATCTCCAACACCTGTAACTGGTAAGTAACACATGGGCTTTTCAAGCCCCGACCCTGCCAGTTCAGCTCCTATCACAGACAGGGTGGTGATCTTCAAGTGCCCCTGGAAGGGGGACAGTTCTCAGATGGAAGCTGAGCCTGTAATAAACAGGCCAGTGAACAAGCTCCACAGTACCTCTGCCCTTGGGAGAAGCATCTGGCCAACCAACCGCATGCCCTGCTGACCCACACACTGGAGGCCAGAATGGAACTGTGTGGTCATAGTGCTCTTGCATCATCACTGAACACCCTCACAGGTCTGCTGACAGAACGCTGGCTGCCAGGTGAGCAGAGAAATGCCAGACCCTCAGGCCCATCTGGGCACCTTATGGAGAAGCCTTCAGCAGAGTGACCATCAGAGCTTGTTGGACAGCACTGGCAATCAGGGAAACGGGCGCTATTCCCAATTTGGGGAGAACATCAAGCTTCTGGAATGGAAACAGAGAAATCCTACTCAATTCTGTCCTTCAACTGGAAAGAAAAGAACTTGCCAAAAAAGAAACTAAGTTTTCTGGAGTCCATGAAGAAGTATGAAGCTAATGTGTGGCTAGTGGAGCAGAAAGCCTTGAAGCTCCGAAGGTCAGAGCTGGCGCATGCGCAGCTGCTAGGTAAGAGGGACCTGGTCAGACAGCTCACCACCAAGAACATGCTGTCCAGCTACACCTCCCCCTGGTGGATGAGAGCGAGGAGGCCGTGAGGGCCGTAGTCCAGAACAGGAGAGTGTCGGGGAAGAACAAAGTACACTTCAGACTCAGCCTGGACAAGGACAGACTGTACCTGCCCTGCAGCAGTGGTCTGTGGAACAAGGTGGAGGCCCAGGCAGCCTCCAGGGCAACCTTGAAGGCAGACTCCAAGAAAGAGAGGGTGGAGACAACGGTAAAAATAAAGAAGTTTCCCTCCAGAGGGAAGACAAACCATCTCTGGTTTTATCTTTAGAGTCTCTGGATAGTCAGAGCAGGGAGCAAAACAGAGAAAGCTTCCTGTGGAGAGCAGGCCACTGTCAGAGAGGGCAGGGACCGCGAGGGACTTCTCCGGCAGGCCCTTGAGCACTGTGCAGGGTCCTCTCCAAGGTCCAGCCATTGGTAGAAAATCAAAAGGCAAGCTTCTTAAATATATAGTCTATGGAGACAGAAGTGTGGAGCCCCCCAAGAAGAAAAGGCCAAGACCCAGGAAAAACTCCCACAACCCAGAGGATGTGCCAGTGGGCCTGGCACTGTGGACCCAGATCCAAGCCCTTCTGAGGCAGGAGTTTCTCATGGATGAAAGAGCTAAGTATCTGGAGGACAGAATCCAGTCTCCCACATCAAACACATTTTATCGTTCAAGATTACTTTTTCAACAGCCCTTTGGAGAAAGGAAGTGAGGGGGTACTGCCTGCTCCAGGAATCAGAACGCATAGTACAGGAAGAGGGCAGAAAATCGTTCTTGAAGAGATAGGAAAACAAATTGGAAGCAATTCCAGCACCAGGAAGAACAAACCACCTTTTTTATAGGCACCCTTCCCCTTCCCACCCGTTTATCATTTAGCAACTACTTCTTAATACTTACCAAAAAAATCTTACCCTGACCTCAAGACTGCTACTGAACTCAGGGAGAAAATGCTTTTCCTCTTCTATAAAAACATGACCATCAAGGCAGGATTTAATAGGAAAGTGCACCCAGGTCACTACAGGCCCTGCAGCCCTTCCAATGGAGACACGGAGACAAGCAGCGAGCACAGGCAGCAGAGGGAGCAAGCTGGGCTGGGGCCGGGGCCTCTGGAACTGTCCACATACCAGGCTTCGTCTCCACACCAAAATCCACTGTTCAAGGAGTAATATCTAAGAGGAACATGATTCTGGGAAACTTTTTGCCAGTATTGCTCTTACTGTAAAGAGAGTAAAAGACAATAATTTGGGGAATGTTAGCAAATTTGTTTCTTCAGTGGACTGGGGAGGGAATGGGAATGGGGACCTGGCTCTAATTTCTGAACCTTTTACAATAAAAATAGTCAAATGGAAACTAGATGACTTGAGAACTAGGAGAGATCTCTCTTCCTCTCCTACCCACAGACCCCCCCACCCCAGGTAAGCCCTATGGAGACCCTCCTTACATTTAATTAAGCAAAGACTGCTGACTGAAGCAGGCTGTTAACTGGCATGATGATGTGGAGGCAGAGGCTCTGGTTTCTAACTTTGTGTGCATTTAGATGAATGCAGTGGCCAGAGTAACCTTGGGCAGAATCTTTCAGCTTGAGACTCAAGTTTCCTCCTCTATAAAATGAGCATAGAGGGTTGACCAAATGATGTTTTGGATCATTATTACCCCTAAGCTTCCACAATACAGTTACTTTGTCACAAAAGCAGATATTGGATAGCTTATCCTGGAGCAAAACAAAGTATCTTCAGGCTTTTGTCCTTCCAGTGTTCTGTCTAGTGGTCAGTTAACATTTTGGAATTTTGTGAGACGATATGTCAGTTAAAATGTTTTATGATCAATTAGATGGTCATAAAATACATATATATGGGAAATGGCTCTTTCACATTTAAATGAATGGTAGGGCTCCTTAATTATTTCTTTGTATTTCCTAAATATGTGAGCCCCACGATGACCTAAGGAAGTAGAATGCATGTTATTTAGCACATGGCTAAGTAACTGTGGGTTTAGTGCCACCTGTGAGGTCAGGTCTGCAGGCAGAGGCTACTCCTGTCCACAGTGGTCTGTGCTGTCCCGGCGGACTGCTTCCACTTCATGTGGGTTCAGTGGGCATCTTTTTAATTTCCTTTATGCATTACTTGAGTAGAAGCACTGAAAGCACGCAGAGGGGTATGATGAGAAACAAAAAGCCACCCTCAGATGATGGATTACCAGTGGGAGTGGGGACTGGGGCAGGGAGGACTGAAGGAACGCGCATAAAATTAATGTCATATGGGAAAGCATGATTGGTGTACTTACCACTTCTTAGGAATGTATGGAAAACAAACTTTTCCTCTGCTTTCTGAAACCAGTTACATACGTAAGAGCAATTAGGGTTGTGCTGTCCCTGAAAAGTGGGAAGAAGGTGTACGTTGCATCTGAATGCCAGAAAAGCTCCACCTAAGATCTTGTTCACAGGCAGGAACACCTCTTACATCGCCTCATGTCGGTAGTTTCTGTTGAGATCATCAGTCCAGTTGATAAACCAGGCTCTTTGGCTTAGCAATCGTTTCATTCATACATTCATTCAACCAATATGTACTGGACATTGGGATAAAGAAAACAGATATGATCCTGCTCTTCATGGAGATTACAATTTAAGGAGGGAGTCAGGCAATAATGAAGGAAAAAAGGTACATTGTGATAGTTGCTACGAAATAATGAACATTCTAGAGAACACAACTTAAATTTGAAAAATATTTCAATCCTATTAACAGTATGTATTGAAGGCTAATGGAATTTTTGCTGGGTTTAGGTGCTGGATGCAAGCACACTGGAGGCAATTCTGAAATGCCTTTTCAGCTACTGGTGTAACTTCCATTGGACAGGCTCAAGTGCACACTGTCTAGTGGTGGTGATCTGGGATTTTCCTGCCCAACCTCAGCTTGAAGCACTTGGAGGTTATCTTACTGCCCTTGGTGATTATCTCTGGGGCAAGGCTACCTTTTCATTTACCTCAAGAAACAGATCTGATCTCACAACTGTGTCCTTTCGGTTCCACTTGAGAAGTGGGCCAAACCCAGCAGTGTCAGGCAGTAATGGGTCCTGAAAGGTAAGCAGCTGATATAATTGATGGCTTTGGAATTTGTATCATATTTCAGAAGTTTTGAAATATTTTCATTTAGCTGATTTATCTTCATGTGATGACAGTAAGGATACATATGCCCTCCTTAAAAGCTGCTGTTAAGAGTTGAGATTGAGGGTAGGGTGTCAGCCAGCAAGTGAAAAAGGATGGCAGGGAGGAGGACGGGCAGAAGTTTGAGACACTCTGGTGGCTGTGTAGCTCCACAAAGCATGTTTACCTTCCGCTCTAGGCACTGGGGCACAGCCACGAACAAGACAAAGTCCTTGCCCTCGTATGGCTTGGTTTGTAGTGGAGCCGAGATAAAAATGAGTAAATAAATGAGCTGCTTTCATTTTCCTTTACTGAGAGTTCCTTGTGTAACTCTCATATGCTAGCATTTTCCATGGATTTTGACCATATTTCCTCCCTTTATTGCCTTTCCCTGCGATAATGTTCCTACCTATGGGTTCATCGATGATCTATATGCTGAAGTGCCATACATTTTTGTCTTCTGTGTAGGCTTTTCTCTAGACCGATAGTTTCTTAATTGTTTCTTGACAGCTCCACTTGCATGTCTCCGGCGCTTCAGGTAAATATGTCCGTCTGTCCTCCAAAGCCTACCCCTCTTCTGTGTAGACCCAACAGCACCCCTGCATACAACACCCAAACCAGAAACGGGGGAGTTACCTTTGGCTCCTTTCTCCCATGCAGGAGTGTATGACCAGCCACCTGCATCCAGTCCCTAACATGTCCTATGCTGTCCCTCTCCCTTCTGTCCTCATGTTTTTATGCCATTGTAGGATTATGGGAATAGTCTCCATGGCAAAGACCACATGGCACATATGCTCCTTTATATTATAAAATAGATTTAAAATGAAAAACTGATTGTCTTTGCTTCTAAATATCTGAAAAATAAAGCCCAGAGTCCTTGATATGGTCTGCAAGTTCCTTGATGATCTGACCTGTCTTCCTTCCCAATCTTGATCCCCTGGAGCCTTATACTCAGGCACACTGAACACCCTTCACTTACCTGCCTAGCATACACCTACCCATCCATTAAGATGCAGCTAAAGGTTCACCTCCTATGTGAAAAAATTTTGGCTCTGAGTTCTCTGCTCAAATTGTATTTTTACATACCTCTGTTACCCTTTGGTGGTTTGCATATATGTCTGGCCAGTAATACTGTCTTCCCATAACAAGACTCCTTGATTGAACAAAGCAGCTCTGAATCAATCTGAAACTTTCAGCAAACCTCCAACATGGCAAGCATTCAATTGGTATTTGCCTGATAAATGTTAATGAAAGGAAAAACTTCACATTTCAACTGGAATATGGTAAGAGGCAGGTTTTGAAATCCTCTACAGAGCTCTTTCCTCATCAATATCATCATCCTAAGTGTCCCGAATCCTTTCCGTTGGTCTGATTAGTAAATAAGGACTGTGTTGAGGGACACGGAGAGGGCAGTGCAGCCAAACACAACAGACCTGCTCTCTAGCTCTGGTGCCTCCAGATTTGTTTTTCTGGGAATGATATCTCAGATCATAGTTTTTCTGGTCACTTTCAGATAATAAACAAAGTGTCTGTTTTTCTGGGTGTTAAGTACACTCTAGTGAAACATCAAAATACTACTCTCTCTGAATTGAAAACACTCTTTTAGGTGGGAAGCCTGAAGATAGGGCAATCAGTTTTTCTCTTCCTCCCTTGACCTTCTCTCACTCAACACCTGTTCTTGGACCTTCTGGAAGAAAGAGAATTAGAGAAAAGGATCCTGCCTGATCCAGTTGCTGCGGTTACGATAGGGTGTTGAGCCTTCAGGGAGAGGCTATGGGCTACTGGCTTTTTCCCGAGAAGTACACTCTACTGGGAACCCCAACCGAGAACCTCTGGCTTAGATGGTAAGCTCCTAATTTCTCCTCCCCACAGCTTCTACATTTGATGGTGATTAGATTTCAGGGGCCCTGTTCCAGGCAGAAAGCTCACTTGTGTAGGATAATTTTCAAGATGGCTCACAGCCCATCTTTGATGAAACCGTATGTGGCCTAAGGGAAACATACACCTCAACCCCATCATTGGTGAATGTGCCCTTTATTCTGCTATCACATGCCTCTTCAGCCACATCTTACCAGAGGACCCTTTCTAAGAAGTCAGTACCATTCTTACGTTCCCAATATCTAAAGAACACAGGGTCAAGGTCTCTAGGTAGTTTATTTGAAACATGTCTCACTGGGTTTAAGATGAAGGGAAGCCCCCAACTCATTCTAAGAGACAAGTATTATCCTGATACCAAAACCAGACAAAGATGTTACAAGAAAAAATAAAGACCAATATTTTTATGAGCACAGATGCAAATATTCTAAACAAAATACTAGCAAATAGAATCCAGCAGCATAGAAAATGGTTTGTGTACCACAGACAAGTATGACTATCCTAGAAATGCAGAGTTGGTTCAGTATAATAAAACATATGTCAATACACCCTATTAAGAGAGTAAAGGACAAAAACCACATGACCATCTTAATAGATATAGAAGAATCATTTGATGAAATCCAATTCCTTTCTTGATTAAAAACATCCAATGAATTAGGGATAGAAGGAACTTTTCTCAGCCTGAACCATCTATGAAAAACCACATACACAGCTTACATCATAATCAATGGTGAAACACCGAATGTTTTCCTCCTAAAACCAGCAATAAGACAAAGATGCCTGTTACTGCTACTTCTATTCAATATTGTACTAGAGGCACTACCCACGACATTTAGGCAAGAAAAAGAAACAGGATCTAGAGTGGAAAGGAAGTAAAACTTCTATTCACAGATGCATGATCTCATATATAGAAAATCCTAAGGAATCAAAACCAAAATAAATAGTTCAGAAAAGCTGCAGGATGTAAGATCAGTATATAAAAATTAACTATTTCTATACACTAGAAATGAACAATCCAAAAGTGAAATTTAGAACAATTGTTTACAACAGCATCAAAAAGAATACTCTTTATTTATAAATATTTAACCAAAGAAGTCAAGACTTGTACACTGAAATCTATGAAATGTTAATGAAAAAAATTAAAGATCTTAATAAATGGAGATGTCCCACGTTCATAGGTTGGAAACTTTTATGTTGTTAAAAGTATTTCCCAAGTTCATCTACCAATTCAATACAATCCTTTCAAAATGCTAGATACCTGTTTTGCAGAAATTGGAGTTGATCCAAATTCATATATAACTGCAAGGGTCCAAGAATAGTCAAAATCATCTTGAAAAAGAACAAAGTTGGAAGCCTAATACATCCCAAATTAAAAGCTTATCACAAAGCTACAGTAATCGAAACAGTGTGGTACTTGCATAAGGACATATAAATCAACAGAATGAAACTGAGAGCCCAGAAATAAACTCCTACATTTATGGCCAATTAATTCTTGATAACAGTGCCAAGACCATTCACGAGGAAATAACAGCCTTTTCAAAAAACTGGTACTAGAAACTTGCTATCCACATGCCAAAGAATGAAGTTGGATTCCTATAATGCAACATATGCAAAAATGAATCAAAGACCTAAATGTAAGAACTAAAACTGTAAGACACTTAAATGAAAACTGGAGTAAATCTTCATCAGTTGGATTAGGCAATGGTGTTTTAGATATCAAAAGCACGATCAACAAGAGAAAAAATAACTTTGAACATTATCAAAATTAAAAACTTTTGTGGTTCAAAGGACACTATCAAGAAAGTGAAAATACTATCCAAAGAATGGGAGAACATATTTGCAAACAATTTCTCTCGTAAGGGACTTGTAGTCAAAGAACTCAATAATAAAAAAGACAACCCAATTTAAAAACGGGCAATAGATCTGAATAGACATTTCTCCAAAGACAGATAAATGGCTAAAAGGCATGAAACGATGCTTAACATCATTAGTTATTAGGAAAATACAAATCAAAACCATGAGATACCATTTCACTCCCACTGGGATAGCTCGTATCAAAAAGTCAGATAAGTGTTCGTCAGGATGTGGAGAAACTGGAAATCTCATGGACTGCTGGTGGGAATATAAAATAGCCACTGTGGAGAACAGTTTGGCAGTTCCTTGAAAGGATTAGGCATTAATCCAGCAAGTCTACTCCTATGTACAGAACCAAGAGAAATTAAAACTATGTCCACATAAAAACTTGTATATAAAGTCATAGTAGTACTTATAATAAACAAAAAGCAGAAATATAAATATCCACCAAGTGAACAAAAACATGATATATTAATACAATGAGATAGATATATGGATGTGCCTTGAAAACATTGTTCTAAGTGAAAAAAGCCAGACATAAAAAAGCCACATACTGTATGGCTCTGTATGTCCCAAATAGGCAAATCTATAGACAGAAAGTAAAATTAGTCGTTGCCAGGGGCTTGGGAGGGGGTGGGGAAGGAGCAGAGAATAAAAAGTCACTGCTAATGGGTACAGCATACTATTTTTTAAACACTGATAAAAATGTTCTGAGTTACGTAATGATGGTTGCACAATTTTATGAATACTTTATAAAAGCCACTGATTGTACACTTTAAAGGGATGACTTTTGTTACATGATTTGTATCTTTGTTACGTGTTAAGATGAGGAAAAGCACCCATCCCTCTGTTTTGAGGTGAATGAGGAAGGGAACAAAAGAAATCTTCATTGCAAACATCTCTCTAACCTCTTGATGGATCTTAACAGGTGAATGCTGGGAGAATCCATTTGTCTCTCAGACTGTATTTCAACAGGTTGTCTACAATTAGTACCTCAACTTCACAGAATCTTGACAACCAGCAGTGAGGTAAGCCTGAATGTGATCCCCCAGGCCAAGGGAAAAGCACAGGCAGAGCCGACACCCAGTCATTCAACTCCGAAGGCTGCACCCTCAACCACTGGGCATTATGTCTCAGACACATGTCCGTCCCATTTCCTTTGGTTTCCTGGAGATTATAAAATAGCTGTGATGATTACTCCAGGTCCTGTTCAGATGAACCTAATCTTGACTTCAGGGTCAGTTTGTAGCAATGGTTGTTAGGTCTGGCAAAGCAAGCATTCATCATGTTTCATTTGGTATAAAAAGCACAGTATTTGGTGGAGGATTGCTCCTTAGCAGATCTGAGGGGTTGACCACAGCAGGATGGTGTGAGGCTCCTGCCCCCGTCTCCACTGAGAGAGGGTGTGGCCAATGAGACAGTGGCTGCACAGAAGCTCCTGGTTGCCACATCCAAAGGGCAGACCTGAGGAAGTCATACAAAAATCTTGCTCTCAAGGACTTAGTTCTTTTCATCCCTCCCTTCTTCCTAATCTATCTTTCCACAGTCTGAAATGACAGCCAGTGATTCTGACAGCCATTTTCTCAAGAAGCAAGTCCTTTTGCCACTAAATATTCAAATACTTAAAAATCTTTCTTGGGGAAGAGTTGAGGGGAGATAGGGAGACAGAGGCCATCTTTAATGAAAAAACAGGAAGCTTCATTAAACATTCTACTGCATGAGAATCATTTTCAATAACTCAAGTGGTGACTCTGACAAGCTGGTGGACCTCTAACAGTCATACTGCAACTACTGCATGGGAGAGGCATAAAAATACAATCTTTACCATGAATCTTCTCACACTTCAGGTAATGCTTATGGAACCAAAAAAATCCCAGTGACTCCTCACTATTCAAAGAAACATGTCCCACCATTCTGTGCTACCACAGAATGAGGTTAGAGGCACTTTTGGGAGTGATGAAATCTTTGCAGGTGAGGTGCTTTTTAAAATGTGGTCTTAAAGGGTACTTGAGAAATATGAAAAAATTAAGCACAAATGAAGACAGTGGAAAAGGATGCAGGGAGAAGTACCTGTTAACAGATGGCAAAATTGGAAAAGCAGGTGGAACGCAGTCTATGGATGCCAGGCTTGGAAATTTATTCACAGAGAAACAAGTTTTGAGCCAGAGGATATTTAAATGAGCAAAGTTGTGTTTTAGCAGAATGACTAAAATTGGAAGGGGTGGTTGGAGTCAGGCAAATAAGTTAGGAAACTACTGAGAGCATCCAGATGAGTCCAAGTATCAGGGCCCAAAAGGAGGTATGACGGAGGAATGATCGGAGATATATGAAAAGAACTGATAGGAGCTGTGACAAATGAGGAATTTTGATGACTGGGTTGAAAGTGATGCGTTTTAAGGAAAAAAAAAAGGTAGGTAGAGATGCAAGATGTTGAGTTTTGTTTTTAGACGTACCTACTTTTTGAGGTACCAAAAAAAAAAAAATACCCTGGGGATACTCTGAGCAGAAGAATCTGGGGAAGAATCTTCAGGAGTGATTGAGGTTGACAGAGACTTGGAGGGCAATTAAAGAAAGACAAGAACTTTTAAGAAGAAATAGAGTAGCATCCAGCCAAGCCCAAAAAAGGAGCAGTCAGAGTAGCAGCCAATGTTCAGGGCGTTGTCAAGGTTAAACGAATTCTTACTGGCAATTAGGCGGCTATGAGAATGCTTCAGGAAAGCATTTTCAGTGGCACAGCAGTGATTAGCGGCATTTTTCACACTGAGACATTGTACATCAAAAAATCTTTTTGCAGTCGTTGTCAACAAATGCCAAACTACCAGCTTTGAACAGAGAAAGGGGGGAAAGCCTTGGGACTGTGCACTTCTAATACTTTCTATCCTGCCAGGAAATTCTTTACAGACTAACACTATGGGTAGAAGACAAGAGTGGGAGCAAGTAGAAGTTTTTTTTTTTTTAATTCTTTGGTAGCTCAGGGAACTGGCAGGAAGGGTAGAGATGGCTCTTAGAAGCTGATGGGAGGTCAAAAATATTTTTAAGGTAAGCAGGTAAGGGGATAGACTATAGATAAGAGTAGCCTTGGGAAACACTCCTTCCTGACAGTTGGTACAAAATTTTTGAGAAAACACAAAAAAGGGCCTGAAATCCCAGTACAGTCATGTTCTTTTGGGAACAGGGAGTGATGTTGCTGTTACAAATACCTGTCCTTTCTAATAAGATAACTGAGCCAAGGGGGGAAAAAGAGAAACATCAGCAAGTTCTGTTTGAAGCTTCAATTTCTAATCTCTTCTCGATATATGTCCCCCTGGATAGGTATGTATCCCATAATAAAGTAAGGAAAGTTGTAATTGGAGTTACCACACAACTATCCACAGCCCAAGAAAACAGTATTAGGATAAGGTGATGTTAACTCATTTGCTGAAGCTGCTAGGTTCCAGAGAAGTTTGGCGGCAGGCTGTTTTCACATTGTATGTTTGAAATTCTTTAAAATAATAAAAACGTAAGAGAGTTTCTATTTGATTTGTAAAGCCAGTTATTTTAGTTTCATGGTTCAGTTTTTCCCAAAACTTCCTGAGGATTGTAGGCCAATTCACAGAAAACCAAATATTGAGAGTATCTTAGCAAAAAGTATTTATATATGCATTTGGGGTAGAGGGAGTAGCCACTGTACTAAAAATTTATATTGTTTTCCTATTCCTTAAGATACTGTTCAGTGATATTCTAGTAAATAGTAATGAAAAGGGAGCAGTGATAAGAGAAGTAGTAACATGCCCAGGATAATTAATAACTAAGCAGGGGAGAGCAGCTAGTCTGGACAACCAATGACTTTTCATATTTTTAAGGATAGGTTTATTTTTCAGCTGTTAAAAGTCTATTTGATGTGAATTCTGTATCTGATAACCTATTCTCAATTACCATTCAGAAACTTCATACATACATTATTACAATTGCAGAACTTCAATACTGTAGTGATAATAAAACTTGAGAACTGAGGAGCGCAGATTTCTTCACGAATTTATTATATAAAATGACCCCAGAGTATTTGATTTCTCTTCTTACTTTCATTACACACAGAAGCACACGGATTAGAGGCCCTTTAAGATGACTGTAGTAGCAGGAGGGTCCCTTGCATCAAGGTAGTATACATACCTTAACAGTGTTTTACTAAAGGCTGACCCAACCCAGTAAAACCTTATGTTACTTATCACAATATGGAAAGAACTGTCTTCTTTTTCCACTAAATTATGGTGAAGAATGTCACTGTTTTATTTAGCGTTAAGATACACAACAGTTCTGTCTCAATTAGTAAAAGAATTAAAATAATCCTGAAAGACATCCTTATTCCCCTCCAATGATTTGAAAGCTGTATTTTTCCTGCAAATTTCAAACAAATCAGGTTGATCTGTCAGTTAAAACAATCAAGGCACAAGCTCAGCACATTAGCTGTAGCTTGTAGTAAAAGGATATATCATGTCTCTCCTTAAAAATACATAATCCTTTTATTATATATGGCAATAAAAGAAATGAACATCACAAGACACAGAAGACTAGAAAGGGGAAACTACTTACTTCTGCATGTCCAGTAATTTAAATCTATTTGTACTTTTCCACAGTACATTAAAGTAATAATTAACACTTACTTTTTGAAGTAAAATTTAATCTTTGGGGATATACAATGTAAATAGGACTTACGAGTAATAGCTCCATTCATTTCCAGATCTGCTTACTGATTGATTAAGTAAAACAAGGCACAGTAGCCATCCTTTCCATTAAGTCACAACACTGATCACGTGCCTTGGTAAAATGGCTGATTAGACAAGATGATGGCAACATGAAGGGAAGACTTTGGATTGTCGATTTAAAAATGCAGGTAATAATAAAAAATTTATTTTAAGTGCACTTTCACATGCTTTGTGTTTATAATAAACAACAAACTTCCTTTCTTGCAACAGGCTTGACTACCGTTTCTTTTGGCCAAATGCACTTTTCCCCAGTAAACTTAAAACAACAAGAACAACGAATCCCTGTTCGCACACGTGCTAGAGGACTGGCTACTTGACTGTTCACTGTGACACACATGACGACAACGTACTGTGGCATGACTTGTTTTTAATTTTGTGCTGTTACTAAAGTAAAGTTCTGAGGGCTGCAGTTAAACATTCCAAGTTCTCCCTTCCATCTTTATTGATTTCAAGATTTTGCACAGAAAACTCTTTGGGGACTAGAACAGCAGCAATTGCATCACACTGTTTTCAAGACTTCAAGTTTCAAAAGCAAATTGTTTTTTTAAAAAAAAATACAGTTCCTGATTTGAGTTAGATACAGGGACAAAAATAGCACATACTTGAAGGTTACATGGTCTACAAATGGTGGCAATATTTTCCTTGGGAGAGTAGTTTTGTTGGTATATATATTTTAAATACTCAAAAAGGCTCAACCTCAAGCAGTAATAAACACAAGCAAAAGTGATTTAACCCTTAAAATAAATATTCAGAAAAACCTCTCTGTACATACAAGTGAAAGAATAAGTAGCACTTTCACGCAAAAAAAATAATATTAATAATAATAAAGGATTTGTTCATAAAAGTAGCTGAAATCTGCTGTTCCAGCCCACATATCCCCAATAAAGAAGGGAGGCACAGACATAGGTGACTACTGTGGTTCACTATCTTACAGCCTTTTTGTACTAGAACACTATCACCACCAATTTTATCCTTGTTATATTTATTAAAATTTTTAATTTATTTTTTTCCTTTTATTTCTTTTTTTCCTTTTTCCTTTTTTTTGTTTTTATTTATTATTTTTTTACAGCATGCCAAATCCTTTGGCATAAGTGATGGCCTTCAACAATCTCTCTTTAAGTTTTTCTTTGCTTGAATATTCCGGAAGTAAAAGTACATTAAAGCAAGTATGAGATGTAGGTAACCTAAATAGAGAGAAAGGGGAAAAACAGGAAAATAAGTCATGGGAAATATGCTCAGTATTAATTGACCCAACTTTTAGATGGCATGTATAGTTGAGATGGTTTGCAATGCAGACTACACATTAATACAAGTCATAAAGATAAATTTTTTTGCTTTTCTTGTGCAACTACAAGTATCAGTTTGTTGTTATCTCATAAATTACTCATGCTAATGATGATGATTGATGATGTTAACATATTGCATCCAATGAGTTTTTATTATATATTGATATTGTTTTAGGTACTTAAAACCCTTAGAGCTACAGAGTATCAGTATCCCAACTATGGAACTGAAGTCACTGAGAAGCTAAGTAACTTACTCTAAGGTAGAGATATAATAGTTCAACCTGGTTCTCAAGATTTCAAAGTCTGTGCTATTTAATGCTTAACAGAAATATTCCTGGCAGTATGACTATGTAAATAATTTAATAACAAAAAATATATAGATTTACACTAATACCATTATGTATCAAATATTATAGAATACTATTAGAAATATTTCTGCACATTTAAGTCATTAAACATGCTACTGCTCTTGTATGGTCCCTACTCACTACAATGGAGAGAGAACACAACTGAATGTCAAGATTATGGAATTGAGGAGTCTAGCATGATCTAGTGCTGAAAAGATAACCTTCTGAGCTCAATTTAACCATTCTAAATAGACTATATAATATGGTTTTCAGTTGAAAAATTCTGAACCAAAACTGAATGAATCTTATCAAATTGCAAATTCCAAATCAAGTGAGCCCCATGATTTAAAAAATTTCCTCAAACAATAATGATAAAATGTTCTCTTAACTAATGTTTCATGTGATTTAGAAATTTCTACTTAAAATTGCCAGATTGCTCAGAAGCTAATGGACAGTTCACATGTGATGTGGAATGCAAGGTTTTTGGTATGTAGTCAAAATTTAGTAATTACCTTTCAGTGTCTGGGCCATTTTTGGCTATAATCATCTTTAATTTTCCTAGTCCGCCCACAGGTGCTCTGTCTGTGCCCGTTGTAAACTGCAAGAAGAGTCTTTTCTGCTCATCTGTAAATGAATGAACGATTTCCCAGAACTCCCTAATGAGAAGAGATAATACAGATTTAGTTTGGCATTTGCTATCACTAGCACTAATATAAATTTATGATGATTTGTATTGAAATGGTATTAGGAAGTAATCTGGAAGTTAGTATTAGGAACTCTAAAGATTCATTCCTGGTTACCTGGGACTAGAAATTCCACTTATGCAAATTCATCTAAGGAAACAGTTTTAAAAGTATGAAAGCTTAGTTTATCACTACATTATTTACAGTAGTAAATGCTGGTAAACCTAAATGTTTAGTAATAGGAAGTAATCATGTAAACTATGGTGTATTAACAATATATAATCAGTAACAAGCAAAATCCAAAATCTAAAATCCAAATCCCATCAATTAAAATGACTGAAAAGAAATACTCTGAAAAAGTAACTCCAGATGTCTTTGAGTATATGTATTTTTGTGGACCCTTCCTTCCTTATTATTCTTTGTCTACTCATACTTTACTCAATTTTGAGGGAAAAAAGATGGTATAGATTAAGGACAAAAGAAAAAGGGAGAAAACCCCACACACATCTAATAATAGTAATACAAAAGCATGCAATTTTTATATAAACTAGAACACTCTGATCAATAGTGTGTGCTGTGGGGGATGGGAGATTATTCTAACATAGTTATTTTAAGAGAATAATTTAATCCCTGGTATTCCTAAAACCTATGTGATAAAAATCATGTTAATATGATCAGATTTAGTTAAAATCTAAAAATAAAATGCAAGTTCATTAGGGCAATCTTGGCATTCTTGTTTGAATAATCAGGTATCCAAAAATTTAATAGTTCTCAGAAAATTTCAAGATTTTAGAAAAAAGTTTAAAACATTAATTGGTAAAAGAATGAATTTTAGTGTTTTTGAAAAGTTCTTTCCAGAATCTTGGCAGAGAATGTAACATTTCCCACATCTGTGACTGTAATTCTAGTTTTTGACATTCTAGTATTCCAGCATACAATTCCTATTATCAAAACACCAGCAGTTTTGTTGGTGCAACAGCATTATTTCAGACATAGGTTAGCAGCTTCATTAGGGCTTTCTCCAATTCCTTGCCACTTCCCCTCCCTGACACTCTAACATCCGCCCTGTCCCTTCAGTTCCTGCAAACCTCCCACTCACCTAAAGAAAACAATAAAGAAATACACCAGAGGAAACTGGACATGGAACTTGCAGGCACATCTTTCACTTAGGAAGGAGTGAAATCATTCCACAGCTTAAGTCATTCCTCTTGGGTTGCTGGTAAAAAAAGGCAAGTCTGCTGTAGCCCAGAGCCCTCTGTCAGGGCAGAAAATCTGCCCTGCTATGGATGGTAATCAAGCCTCCTTGTTACCACAGCAACTGCAGGAGTGCTCTGAAGCCTGACTGAACCAGCCACACCTGATGAGGAAGATAGACAGGTGCCCTTGAGTGGATGGTACAGACCCTGAAAGCAACAGCAGACCAGCAGTGGTCACTGTGACCGGTCTGGCCACATTAATAAGAAGCCTTTTCTTTGATTATTCCTAAAAAATTAGAAAATATTGGGGTTACTATTAGTTTATATAATGAAAACACTTAATGACAAAATCCTCTTCCTTTAAGTATGTAGTCTACACTAAAATTGTGAACTAGAAATATAACTACTTAAAAAAAAACAAAATGAAAATAAGAACCTTTTGCATTTCTACATAAAATGGTAGCTGTATGGGAAACATCCCATTCACATTCCTAAAACCTATCCACATCAAAAAGGAGAGAAAAATCCAATGAAAACACCCATAATCCATGCCTAGATTAAAACTAGGAAAACAGAGCAGGAAACACCAACTGACATGTAAGTGCACATTAGCAGAGTTCACCAGGAGCTATGTGAAAGAGCAGAGTGTACAGAATAACATGGCTTAGTGTTCACCGCAGAAGGAAGAGCCTCACCCTAAGAATAAACTAGGGCAGGTAAGAGCACTGGCAACCAGGTGGCTAAAACGAAGGGCCTTGGAAAGCATCTTGAATAGAAATGGCACTCTTAGGAAGGCAAATGTGTGGAAGGGATGGGTGTGTGGAGGGCACACCTTGGAAGACAGAGGTGTTCCTTAAAAGTGGTTTCTGGCTGTAAGGGGATGGAAGCAAATGATTAAAAAAAAAAGGCCCTAATTAAATAAGATGGAATTGAAGAATCAGAAGGTGCTGGGCAATATAACCATATACTGCTTGTAGGTGTTACCAAAGCAACAGAAGGAGGATCCTTTCAATAGAGAGCTCACTAAAGCCACTCAAACTCCTCCCGCACTCCCCAGTGAGACCTAATAGCAGGTCCAGAAAAATCCAATGGGAGGAAACATAAATGAGAGACACAGAATCCAGAAATCCAAATAAAGATATTATGGAACAAGTCCAGCAAATAAATGAGAAGTAAAACTCTCTGGCAGAAAAAAGTACACCTGAAAAATTCAGTTCAAAAAGAATGGGAAACCTGTAATACCCACATTTCACATGAAGGAAAAATGCAAGAGCAGTAGGAAAGAACACCATTAATCAAAAATATAAAACTTGGAGAGAGATGGACAAATCTGAAATAGAACTGAGAGCTTTCACTTGGCAAAATCCTTTGCTAATCCTTTGATTAGCACAGTCAAAAGACCAACAACAAAATAGAAAAGTATATGTGCAAATTTATCAAAGTTGAAGTGGTAATCTCCCTAACACAAAGTTCTAAAAATGAAGAAAATGACGAATAACTGAGCAGCAAAATGAACAAGATTATAAAAAATAAAATAGCTCTTAAGTACAATAGAAGATGCCCACCTTCATTCATAATGAGGAAAACACAAATTATACCTACAATGAAATACCATTTCTCAACTGGTAGACAAGTAAACATCCAAGTTTAATAATGCACTGGGTTTGGGAAATTGCAGAAGAGATACTTTTACGTACAGCTAGTGGGAGTATAAAATGTTTCAATTTTTGTGAAGGAGAATTTGGCAATATTTAGAAAAATTACATATGTATCTATAATTTGATGAAACAGTCTCTTTTAGCAATTTAATGATACCCCCACATATATATGGAATAATCCCCATGTATAAAATGATTCACTGCGTTATTAATTCTAATAGCAAAGGTTAGAAATATCAACTTGGCCCATGAATATTAATAATTTTTGCTGCATTCACACAATACCATAGTATTCATCCATACAAAAGAATGTGGAAGCTATCTCTGCATTGAAATTGGGTGATTTCCAGATATACTGGGAAAAATTTCTTCCTAGCTTTGTCTCCAGAAGGCAGCCTGAAAGCAGTAACATTTAATAGCAAAGGTTGTACCTGGATACCCAAATTTATTTCTAAATGCCAGTCTCCCATAATTTCTTCTAAAAACAGCTTATTTGAGGTCTAGGGTAAAGAATATTCCAAGAAGAGTTAAAAATTTCAAAATTTAATGGGATGTTAAAAGCAATTTGAGTATCATTAAGAATAATGACTGTTAAGTACATTAAATATATAAATATCCATGAGTTCATAACAATATTAAGAAAAGGCAAAACACAAAACACCAAACCCTGAAAAGCCAAACTGAGTTGTCACTATTTAATGATTACATTAATTACTTATTTTAAAATACTTGAATACATTTTATCATGCCTTTTTAATAGAACTGGCTTTCAAAGTCATCAAACAGAAACCACTGATGAGGAAAAAGAGTGGCAGGTATATATGTAGAATGAACAGAAGACATATTTTTTCCAAATCAGCATTTGCAATCCCTAGTGATATAATGGATTCAGGTAAGGATACTAATAGACACTAAAACCAGGTGAAAGATAGATAAGGGTTTTTGGGAAGATGATGTTATTTTTTTTTTGCTCTTTGTTTTAATTTTCCTAATAAACTATATATTCCCATAACTGTATAGGAAAATAAAAGACCTACAGAGACTCTCTGCAACCAAACTAGGCTTTAAGATATCCATGAAACCTCACACACATGTGGGCAGGAACTATAACCACTGACAGTTGGGAGACCTGGGTAAGTGCAGCATTCGGAGTGAGGAAGCAGAGGCTTCCTGGGCTTCTTACAGCCCTGAGAAAGAGAAGCTTGAAACCACTCACTGGAAAGCAGAGGCCAATGTAAGAACAGCAGATGAAAAATAGAGGGAGTTCTACAGGATCTAATTTGTAGATGATTGCAAGGGGATCATGACACAATAACATCTGGGCTCTTAAAACTCTTGAACATCAAAATTCCCTTCTAAAACAAACTGCACTGAGGTGAAAATGCTAGGAATAACATCCAAACTGACAAGATCAAGGATAATAAAAGCAAAGAAAAAAATCAAATGTGTAACAGGGGAGTAGAGGAGGCAGTTTCAGAAAGCATAAGGCCGTATTTTTGTTTTGTACAGAGTCCTCCTAAAGGATGCAAAGGTGTCTTTACCTATCTCTCCCTGTTACAAGTATTGGAAAACTCATTTCACTTTAAAAGAAACAAGCAACAGAAAAGGACCACAGTCAAACAAGAAACAAAGTTATTAACAGAGCAAGTATATGCACAAGAATGTCGTCCCTACAGAGAATGAAAGTACATCAAAAGATCTGCCAACAAAACTATGAAAATGTAAACAAATTTTAAACAGAGCTGAAATAAATTTTTTAATAGTAGAGGCTATGAAAGAACAACTAAATCAGAAATAGAAAATCTGAGAACAGGGTGACGGAAGAAAAGGAAGATTTTGGAAGGTATGACAACTAGGAAATAACTAGAAATTAAGGGAAAAAAACTTCAAATATGAAGAAATAAAGCTAAACTAAATGAACCACATGGTGAATTAAGCACAATGATAATACCACAGAAACTGAAGATAGAAGGAAAATCTTAAAAATCAACAAGAAATGAAGCCATCCTTGACTCTCCTTCCCAACCCAGAGTCACAGTTAGCAGGGGAATTCTGCCACAACTAGCCCTGGCCTGGGAAGTGCTCTCCTTCCAGTGGAGCTTCGGAGTTCCTCCCTGCCCAGAGAAACTGAATGGCAAGGAACACCAGCAGAGGGATCCTGCCATAATAGGCGGAGGGCCCACTTCCCAGCCCTATGGGGCCTGAGATACCAGGAAGCCCACCCCGAGAAGCAGCTCATCTCACCAACCTCAGGCAGCACCAGAAGGGACCAGCACGGGCCCCAGGGGAATGAGACAAATGAATAAGACCAGAATAGCAACACAAAGGCTCTGAAAACTAAATTTGTCCTTGGAACCACAACCCATAAAAAGTATGCCAGGACCTGCATGCTCAACTTAAACAGGATGACTGCTAAAAGTAAAAAATGTAAATGGGACACAGAGTATCCTAACATAATGGCCAAAATGTCCTGAACCAGGAAAACCACAACATGTAGGAAAGAAAAACTGACACTCACACTGGGATGAATGAAATATTGGATTATCTGACAAGGATTTTAATGCAGTCATCATAAAACTCATTCTACAAGCAATTACAAGTTCTCCTGTTTCACAAATGAAATAATAAAAAATATCAGCAAAGAAACAGAAGTTAAAACAGAGCCACATGAAAATTACAGAACTGAAAAAAAAAAGAAAAATAACTTATTGGATGGGTTCAGTAATGGGTGAAGTTGACAAAGGACAAAAATCTGAACAAAAGAGAGAGAAGACTGAAAAAAGGAATGAACAGAGCCTCAGGTACATGTGGAACAATGATAAGTGACTGAACATTGGTATCATTAAAGGCCCAGAAAAGAAAGGAGAGAGTGGAGATGAAGAAGTGTTTGAAAAATAATGGCTGAAAACTTTCCATATTTGACAAAAGACACAAACCCACAGATTCAAGAAACTGATGAACCTTAAATGGCATAAATTATTCTTCAGGTTTTAAAGGGGCAATAGTCATCCTCAAAAGAAAGCAGAATTTGTCAATAGCAGACCTTTCTCTGAAGACTGACTAAAGGAAATAATAAAAGATGGATTCTTGAAGCAAACAGAATGGAAATAGTAGAAATATAGTAAAACCAATAGACTGCCATTCTCAGTTTTATTAAATAATATTGATGACATTTTGAATATAAATTGTAACAGCATTTATATTCAACTCAAAATATTCTAACAGCATTTACTTTCAAGACAATGGTACTTAAAACTCAGAGAAGTAAGAGGCATAATTGGAAGCATGGTCTCCACATAGTCTGGAAGAGATGTTGATACCAGTATCATATGTAAAATGTAATAACAGCACCAACCACAAAGAACACTGTACTAAACAATACAAACAAAAGAAGAACACTAAAAATAAATCGAGGGAATCCTAAAAAATGTCCAAGTAACTCATGGAAGGCAAAAAGATAGAAACAAGGAACCAAAGAGAGGAAAGAAACAGAAAAAAAAAATGGCAGATAACAAACAACAACAAATGTTGGCAAGGATGTGGAGAGAGGGGAACCCTCCTACACTGCTGGTGGGAATGCAAATTAGTTCAACCATTGTGGAAAGCAGTATGGAGGTTCCTCAAAAAACTCAAAATAGAAATACCATTTGACCCAGGAATCCCACTCCTAGGAATTTACCCCAAGAATGCAGCAGCCCAGTTTGAGAAAGACAGATGCACCCCTATGTTTATTGCAGCACTATTTACAATAGCCAAGAAATGGAAGCAACCTAAGTGCCCATCAGTAGATGAATGGATTAAGAAGATGTGGTACATATACACAAT
>JAQQAC010017683.1:3807450-3859766 GCA_029783875.1 Phataginus tricuspis | reverse complement strand
AAGGGGGTAGTTTAATCATCACAATATTGCTCATGTAATTGTAGGTAAATGATACTAAAATAAAATAAATTGTAAAAAAAAAAAAACAATAAATAAAATATTACTCATAAAAAAAAAATGGCAGATAAACCTTAACATATCAACAATTCCCTTAAATACAAATGGTCTAACTATACCAATTAAAAGGCAGAGATGGACAGAGTGGACAAAAAAAAAAGAGATTCAACCATATGCTGTTTATAAGAAACTCATCTCAAATTCAGCAACATAAATAGGTTGAAATAAAAAGAAAAATATATACCACAGAAACATTAAAAAAATACAGGAATGGTTATATTCACAGCAATTAACATTATAAGACATAAATAACAATGGACCTTATATAATGACAAAAGGATCAACCCACAAAGACCTTATGATGCTAAACGGGCATGGATTCTAAATGGGTGTGCACCAGTGCCACGGCCTCCAAAGACATGAAGCAAAAAGCCTGATGGAGATGAAGACAAACACCAGAAGAGACCAACACAAATACGCTCAACTTATTTTTGACATATGTAGAAAAGTAATTCACTGGAGAAGGATACAACAGTATATTTAGAATATGCAAAGAACTTTCAAACTCAACAACTGCACTCTTGGGATTTATCCCAGAGAAATGAAAAGTTGTTTACCTAAAACACTGCACATGACTGTTTATAACTTTATTCATAATAGGCCTAAACTGGAAACAATGTTGAAGTCTTTCAATTGGCAAATGGTTAAAAAGACTGGTAAATCCTTTTCAAGGAGTAAATACTACTCAGCAATAAAAAGGAACAAGCTGTTGAAAGATGCGTAAATTTGGATGACTCTCAAGGGACTCCAGACTGAGTAAAAAAACCCCGTCCCAAAAGGTGACATACATATGACTCACACAACATTCTTGAAACAACAGACTTAAAAGAGAACAGGTCAGTATTTGTCAGGAGTTAGGGAATGGGGTGAGGACAGGATGGTGTTGGTGTGGCTATAAACTGTGTTATGTGAACATCTAGCTTTCTCCATAGATTAAAAAGTAAATCTTGATTTAAAACTCTTCTATTATAAAAAAAATTAACTCAAGATGGACTACAGACTTCAGTATGAAATGTAAAGCTGTTTTTTAGGAAAAAAAAAAAAAAGGATAAATCTTCATGACCAAGAGTTAGGCCAAGAGTTCTGGACGTGATATGAAAAGCATATTCAGAAAAAAGGAAAAACAGAATTCATCAAATTAATAACTTTTGCTATGCCAAAGATTCTGTTAAGATCAAAAGACTGGCAACAGAATGGGAGAAAATACCTGCAAACTATGTATTTCCTAAAGGACTAGAATATACAAAGAACTAAAAATTCAGCAGTAAAAAATTGGACATTTCATCAAAAACAACATACAGATGGCAAGTAATACAGAGAGATTCCACATCATTGCTATCTGGGTAATTCAAATTAACCCACAATGATATATTACAACACACTTAGCAGAATGGATAAAATTAACAATTTTGACACCACTAAATGCTGGCAATGATACAGAGAAAGTAGATTACTCATATTACCCAGGGAAGTGTACAATGGTATAGAAACTCTGGAAAATAGTTTAAGAAACCTGAATCATTTTCTTAAAAAAAGTAAACCCACACTTATCATATGATCCAGTGACTGACTCTTTGGTATTTATCCCAGAGAAAGAAAACCTATGTTCATGCAAATATCAGTGCCTAAATGTTCATAGCAGCTTTATTCCTAATAGTCAAAAACTAAAAACAACCCCAGTGTCCTTTAATGGGTGAATGGTTAAACCAACTGTGGTACATCCATATTGTGGAATATTAAGTGGCAATAGAAAAGAATGAATTATTGATACACTTAACAACTCTGATGGACCTCAAGGGAATGATGCTGGAGGAATCTGAGTGTGGTTACAAAGAGATAGCAAAAGGGAACCTTCTAGTGATGAAAAAGTTCTGTACTTTGACTATGGTACTGGTTATCCAAATCCATACATGTGATAAAAATGTACATACCTATATGTACATACAAGTAAGTGCATAAAATATTGAAATATGGAACTATAGATTGTAACTATCAATTTCCTGATTTTGTTACCATTATGGGAAAATAGATGAAGGAATGGGATCAACCCAGACTTAAAAAAAAAATTCCAATGAATGTATACTTATTTCAAAATAAAATAAAAAAAATAAGCAAAAACCTTCCCACAAAGAAACCTTAAGGCCCAGGTAATCTAACTGGTAAACACTATCAAAATATTTAAGAAAAAAATAATACTAATCTTACACAAATATATCTGAAAATAAGTAAGGGTACTCTTTTGCACTCATTATATGAGGGTAGAAAAAACCCAATAAATGCATTCAAGAAAAGGAAACCACAGGTCCATATTTCTCATGACCATATATCTAAAAAGTTCCTAACAAAATGTCACCAAAGTAAGAGCAGTATATTTATAAACAGACCACTGCTAAGCTGGATTTATCTAGGATTAGAATGCTGATATAACACTGAAAAATTAAATGGAAATTAATTATACTAACTAACTGGGGTGGGGATGAAATCTGAATCTTTTCAAACCTCTGAAACAGATTCTCAGTTAAAAGGAAATTACAAGTCCCTACCTCTTACACCCAAAAAAGTAGGGAGCAGGGCATTTAAAAAGATATTTTTAAGTCTTAGTGGTCAAATAAATGAAATCAGGGAGAGCTGTACCAGCAACTGGAAACACAAAACCTTGCTTGTGACTCAACATTTTCACAATTTATTTTTATTAATATTACATACTTAAATGCTCATTTTAAAATGCAAGGTTGTTTTTTGAATAATTAATTTTCATTGATTTTATTACTGGCAAAAATTTTAGAATTACATTTTTATAATACTAAAAATTAAAATCATATTTCTAGTGCTGTCTTATACTAAGTGTTATGCTAATTTTCAGCTGAAATATATTAAGCCGTTTCAAAGTTTTTTATTCACTTCATTTTAATAAATTCTGACTACTTTACATGAAATACCAATCAAGGTATCAATACTGCCATTTTTTTACTTGGTATTATAGTACTATTCTAAGTCTTCAACTTCCTGCTAGTTGTAGACTATATTTACTGAATTAATGCTTTCCTATTTATGTTGATAAAAGAAGTTGAATTTTGTTTAAAAAGATATTCAGAATTATTAACTACTATATCCATGTTATTTCATGTACTAACTTGCCATTTAAACCATGCATTTACATATGCTCTTAAGATACATATCAAGTAGGAATTATGCTATTACAAAAGCTAGAAATTAAGACCTTAAAAAAACAGTTTTCCATAAAGAACAGCACAAGGTATTTTCAACAATTTTCACAGAAATGTTAAGATGATTCAAGTCCTAACTATCTGTGATCAATAATATCACTAACAGAGATACTGCTGGGATACTCCTCATGACTTTCAGGTGAGATTCTATCACCATGTAATCGCAACCCTTTTATGGGTCACCTTTGAAATTTCAAGTAAGTAGCAGAATAGTGGTTGCTTCGAGTAAGTAAGTTCATGACTGCTGCTAGAAATGACCAAGGGTCTACTAAAGAGAAAATATCAGTAATTTCCTACACACCAAACAAAAGAACAAAATAAAAGAGACACAGAAAATAATGTAACATAAAAATAATATAAAATAACAATATAAAATATTATTTACTTCTAAATACAGTTGATATTCATTCTGGTGTTCACATACTTGAGTCTTAGAGCAATAACCTTCAGAGACAACCTCCAGAGAATTATCTGTTCCCACTCCACCACACCAGTGGGTGCCAAAAGGGAATCTTTGTCCCTTTTTACCACTCTTAGCAGGGGAGGAAGTAGCCTCTGTTTTTCAGGATTGGAAAGCATGGTACAGAAAAGGGGACAGTACAGCAGGAAGCACATAAGATTGGGAATATCTGCCTCTCTCCACGAGAATCTGGGGCCCAGTTTCTTTAGGTGTAATACTAGTACGTATCTTGGCATGTTACCATAAAGATTAAATAAAAGAATGGACAATTACACAAAAATGATGTTTCATACAGGGAACAGTTCACAGAGGTCAAAAGGAAGGAGAATATTCAGAGGTGGTAGTTTTATTTTCATCATCTTCTAATCAGCAGTAAGCATATTCTAATCAGAATCACTGAGAATACTGGTAATTTATATCCCAAATGCAGAAGACATGCAACTTACATAAAAATTTTATTTCAAGAAATATATCACAAGATTAACAATAAAAACTGGTAAATTATATTACAAACACACTAATTTTATAGATTGAGAATTTATGAGTTTATTTATTTGAGAAGTCATACCTAGAGACAAAGGTCTAAAGGTCTAAAGCATAAAGCACACCTCTTTGGTGAATTAAATCTTCCTTTTAAGAATTAAGCACCTCACCTAATCAGAACAGAGTCCCTGGTATAGCCACCATCATATTCTGTAGTTTCTTCTAGTGCTTGGAAATCTAGATTCTGCAAATTCAAGAAAATATATCTTAAAATTTTCTACATCACATCATTACAAACAATAAATCAATACACATACTTTTGCAGACACTTGTTTTCTTACCCGGCTTCCACATATAAGCAATTCAATTTCCTCTGGTCTGAATAAGTACTTTAAGGGAGATTCATTGGTCACCATATGAAAACCTCTCCGAAATGCCTTGAACTGTTTTTCTACTGATTTATTGAGAATGTAGTCAGAATAAAGATTGACAAATTCCTGCAGAAAACATTAACCATAGAACTTCTTATAGTGTGTGATATAAATAAAACACAACATACTACTGGGTTACATAGCTTTTTTGTTTTTATTTTCCAAAGAAAAAACATTTAAGAATATTTTTAAAACTTCAAATTTTGCCTTTTAAACTTAAAAAGAAAAAACTTTTAACAATTTCACAGGTCTCTGCAACAGCCAACAATAACCCTAAAAACGTCATTTACATAAACTAATAATACATTATAGGTTTCAATTTAGATATTATTCCAAACAAGACTGAACATAAAAGCTGGGCCCCAATATAATTTGGAAGTTCCCTCAACTATGTATGTGAACACAGAGATGATTTAAACCATGAATCTATTTGTAAAAACTAACATTTTTAATAGAGTGCAATGTAATAGATTTAGGCAAACCAGGAAGTCTTATGTTTTCTAAGCTAGAATATTTGGGAAGCTCCCTACTATATCCAGTTGAGCAAAAATATTGGTGTTTTACTTGATACATAAGCTATCATACCAAATTACAAAAGGAAAATGTACTTGTATTCTTAGTATAATATTTTATCAGACATTAATATAAACTCATGCTTTTTAAAGGTTTACTATATATTTATCACAATTTTCCTGTTATGTTCTGGGTTATTCCCATTTCCAGATGCATTCTTTTCTAGTGAATAGAAAACAAAAATCTATTTAAAGAGTACTTTACAGAACTGCATTTAAGTCACATATATATGTGTGTACATTAAATGCAATCATCTTTTGTTTGGTGTTAAGGACCTTAATCAGGAGGTCCCTGTTTCCCTCCCCTTCACAACCCTAATATGATAAAACACCTGCTTTTCTTAGTATTATAGCCTCACTGAACCACTAGCTCTCACTCTTGTTCTCCTTCTCTCAAAGGGATTTAGTCACCCAACTGTATTGTCGCATCAGCTTATATCCTAGATTTAGAAAACTATGGCTATTCATTTACAGGATCATGGTTACTTGATTTCTTGGGTCTTTGTATGGACTACATTAAATACTTATTTAAAAATTACAAGCATATGTGCTTTGAAATTCTGTTAATAAAGAGACAAAGACAATGATGATATAAAAATATTTATTACCTTCCTGTTTTCATTTGTAATTGGAATTTTATCACCATTTTCCTTTAGATCATACATCATTGGATTACCAAAAAGATCTGTCTGAGATATCTGGAAAGTGATCATCATATCATCTTCCACATTGCCTTCATATTCCAATAAATCTTTTAAACTCTGATAAAGAACCTAACAATCAGAAATGGAAAATTAAGGCTATCACAGAATAACAAAATATAACAGTCTGTATCACTTTTCTTGGAAGAAAAAAAAATTGACAGTAAGTTAACCAAAGCACAGATGGTATCATTCCTGTCCCCAAATAGTTTATAATATATAAACTAAAGAAAGACTGCCAGTCACTGATGTCCCATCCTCTGCTGAGAAACCCCACACCACCAGTTTAGCAATGGGTTTCACACTGTGCTGCTTGAGAACCTCAGAGGTGTCTCAGTTAGGGAGGGGCTGGGGAGAGAAATACACACTGACTGTAGCTACCAAGCCCCTTACCCAGGACAGCTCTAATTTTACCAGGCAATCTCTTATGAGTTCATTAAAAGACAAACAGAATGTTTAAAAACACTTTTCTATGGAATCAATCTTACAAAACCTGCTTGCTGACAGCAATATATAAGGAATTTCCCTTTGAATTTTTAAGTGTTCATGGTACAGAAGATGGTAGGACAGATAAAAATAACTTTATCTTACTAGGTATATTATCAAATATTCTAAATGAAAATTAATTTTAATATAAATTAAACTATATTTTTGCTTTTAAAGAAAATCTAAAAGAACAATAAAAAAATGACCAAGACTTACAGGGTGAGAGTCTCCCAAGTCACGAAAAGTTCCTTTTTTGCCCATTAGCTTCCTGTAGACAACCATGGGAAAATGTACATCCAGTATACAGTTATTGTAAATAGCCAGACCCAGTACTATGCCAATCAGAGTAAACTGACCCTCAGTTTCAAAAGAGGATGGATTAAACCAAAACAACTTTGTAGATTCATCATATGTGAACATACCTATAAGAAATGATTTTTAAAATACATTATTTTATTTTATTAAAGACTGATGAACAATACAAATATAAAATAATCACACATGTAAACTGAGATGTACTAGGTAAACAAAAATTTTTTTGTTACATTAGAAACTTGGAGACTGAAGTTTAAATATATATGATATAAATTGTGACAAATGGCATATAATTTTAAGAAGCCAAGTAAACAAAATAAGCAATTTTGGTCGTGTTTTCCAAGAAGTTATGGAAAATGTTCATTAAATTCAAGTTCTCTAATCTTCTACTAACACAAATGATAATTTGCAATCATACTTTATCCACTGAATGGCTGAAAAACACAAAACAAGGACAAAAGGGCATCATACTTTGAAAATGTTTCATTCATAAAAACATTTAATCCACATGCACTGCTTAAAATTTTTAAAAATTTCATTAAGGAACAGCTTGTTATTGTTTTGTCAAAATTGCACAATGGTCTAAAAAGTTTTTCTCTCATCTTTCTAACAAAGTCAGATAGCAAGTATGTAAACTCAGATAAAACTTGATGAAAACTAAAGTTATTTAATACACTAATGAACTGGGAGCCAATAGTAAAACGAAAGTAGTTTATATTTGTGGTATTCTTTCAGTTTCACATGGTCTTCAATATTCAAAATCCAAACTTGAAGAACATTTTTATATCACTCACTTAAAAACAGGAATCTTTGGTTTTATCTATCTTAATAACCATTCCTAAAGCAAAATTATCTTCTCTTTAGATTAGTATCTGAGGAAAGGATTAAATAGTACTTTAATTGAATTTGCAACACATTTTTCACTTTACTAAAATGCTTATCAGTTGCTAGTGTGAAACTATATGAAAATATTTTAAGAATTAGGTCTGAAAAAAAAGGGGGAATTTCCAATAGGACAAACTTTAGAAATTAATACAGCACATATATAAATCAATTTGTAAGATTTTTGATAGCCTTAAAAATGTTTATTCATTTTCACATTTTGTTTAAGTTAAATATAAAAGGAACATTAAAATGCCCCCTTGATCATAAGAGTATAAATTAAGCTAGGACATTTTTCTAATGCAAATTAATATTCATGAATAATAGTTAGAAAAGTATCCACTTTGTACCTGAATCTCACAGTTTAGGTTTTAATTATTTTTTACAGGCCTAAGTTACAATATTCATTGAAGAGCTAAAAACTTCATTTAGTTATAAATGTGGTATTAACAGGATCGAGAAGTTGAAAATAATTACAATTAATCAATAAATTTGATGAAATCTCACAAATGTCCTAAGTCTAAGAGCAATAAACTACAAATTAGTCAGCATATAAATTACAAAGGTCACTACTTTCATTTCTGTATAAGCACAGTAATAATTTCAAAGTCCAAAGAGATTCCATTTTGGTCATATTTTTTTCAGATCCCTCTAAGAAAAGCACCATGAAGGATGGCCCTTCTAAAAATGTTCCCTTTTGATATTTCTATTGTCATCATTTCAATTACCTTACTATCACAAGTGGAACTGTTTAATGTATGTTTTTTCTTAAAGGGATTTCTGCATATAATGCAAGTATACTTTATATAGCTAATGTTCAACATTTACAGATACATTAGAAGCTACAACTAAGGTTTATCAAACTTATGAAGCCTATAAATTAGTCTTCTACCTCAAATAGGGCATGGTTTTTGGGTGTCTTGGTTTACTTTGAACAAATTACACAAAAAATAACCTTCTGATTGTTAATAAAGACTATATAGTCTTATCGTAACTATATGTCATCAACTCAAAACGTTTACTTCTATTTACATATATATGTATATATATGACCAATTAAGAACAGTAACATTGCTGGTGGGAATGCAAATTAGTTCAACCATTGTGGAAAGCAGTATGGAGGTTCCTCAAAAAACTCAAAATAGAAATACCATTTGACCCAGGAATCCCACTCCTAGGAATTTACCCCAAGAATGCAGCAGCCCAGTTTCAAAAAGACAGATGCACGCCTATGTTTATTGCAGCACTATTTACAATAGCCAAGAAATGGAAGCAACCTAAGTGCCCATCAGTAGATGAATGGATTAAGATGTGGTACATATACACAATGGAATATTACTCAGCCATAAGAAAAAAACAAATCCTACCATTTGCAACAACATGGATGGAGCTGGAAGGTACTATGCTCAGTGAAATAAGCCAGGCCGAAAAAGACAAGTATCAAATGATCTCACTCATATGTGGAGTATAAGAACAAAGAACAACAACAACAAAAAAAAAAAAACTGAAGGAACAAAACAGCAGCAGACTCACAGAACCCAAGAACGGACTAATAGTTACCAAAGGGAAAGGGACTGGGGAAGAAGGGCGGGAAGGGAGGGATAAGAGGGTAAAAGGGGCATTACGATTAGCAGACATAGGGTGGGGGGGCATGGGGAGGACTGTACAGCTCAGAGAAGACAAGTAGTGATTCTCATCTCACTACACTGATGGACAGTGACTGTAATAGGGTTGGTGGGGGGGACCTGATGAAGTGGGTAGTTTAATCATCACAATATTGCTCATGTAATTGTAGGTTAATGATACTAAAATAAAATAAATTGTAAAAAAAAAAAGAAAATAAAAAAAACAGTAACATGTAAGTCAGTCAAATTCAATGTACATATTAAGAATCAACAGGCTTTAACAAGCTCAATTTTTAAAGTTTAAGGGAAATAATCTGCATTATTCTATGCTACATACTTCACAATTCTAATAGTACCTTTTGTAGAATCCTTTTCTTTTGTCATGTGTTCAGTTTTAAAAGTAAGGAAACCAAGTAACTAAGTGGTTATAGTGTAGAAACTGAATCAGTTCAGAATTATCAGTTAAGTGCACTATCAAAGAAGCTGTTGTTTTTTCCCCTGTTCTACTTTGCCCACTTTGTCTATCAGTGGAACTCAAATCCTTCACTTTAAGGCTGACGTACGTAGATCAGTCTTTTCCGAAGTGTGTTCAATAAAAACTCTCTGGAAGGCAAATGTTATTAGATGTAGGGTGGAAAAAAGGTTTCTGAAATTCAGAAAGTTTGGGAAAACATTACAGTATTAAGCCCTAAGAAATCCTGTAGCAAATAAACCTAAGTGATTTGGTATTGCTGTTTCCACACTTTGAGCATGATATACCTGAGACATTCTCCACATTCTTTCAGATCACTGCTTTATAAAATCTTGTTTCAGAAATTGAGTTTGATGAGTGTTTTAGACTAAATACAGCAAAGTCCTTCAACTGAACCATTCGAAAATTATTTTCAATTTTATTTACCTAAGAAATAATTCCTTACATTGAAATATTTGGCTAAGTAATATAAGTTAAGACCTTGAATAAATGAGTGATGCAGATCAGTCCCCAAACCCTACAAATCCTGTCATTATCTATGTTTCTAGGTAATCAATCCCAAAACCTCTTCTGCTGCTCTTCATAATTGAGAATATTGATAAACCTAGTTAAACAAAATTCTTAATTCAGAGAGACATCATGATCACATCACTAAAATATTTACCGATATCTGGATTGAAGATTTCCTCCACAACCAGCTGAAAAAATTCTTTGGAAACACCTCCCTCATCAACTCCTTGTTCTCCTTCAAATTCTACATACAACTGTTTCTTCAAGTCTGCAGGATTTTCCATAGCGATCATTTCTAGCTAGTAAATGAAAAGATAAAGTAAAAATAAGATGACTGCCAGTATTAGGATGAAAACAAAAACAAGGAGTTAAGTCTAGGAAGCAAAGAGAAGAGACTGAACTTTGATTTGCTTTAAGTGGAAACAGGAAGCAAACTGGTAAAAAGCCAGTGAAAGCAAAGCTTCAGTCTCACAGACAATTAAAAAATAAGACAGAAAAGAAACCAACATAGTTGTAAAAGGGTTACTTTCTAAGTACTGATTTGTTATGAAGTTAACATAGTAGAAAATCAGAATTCAATTTTCTGTTATTTGCATATAACAAACCTGGGCTTTAAGATTAAGACATAGAAGTTAAGACAGCAAAATGTACGACTACTCAAACTAAGTCAGTTCAGCAAAACCAATGGAATATAGAAGTCTGACTTTATTAGAATAGAAAAAAATTCAATAATTAAGTCTTAATATCTATTAAGCCATAAGTAAGTTTGATTAAGAAAAATACATTGGGTAATTTATGATCTCTTATAATAGCACCGAGTATAAATTACCATTTTTAATGGATTAGAAAACATCTATTTTTTCAAGTAGATGAAATGTATACATGCTCAATCCTTACTCTTAATTTCTTACTAACAATTCTAAAATTCTAGTATTTAGCATTTCAACTATAAATCTTTACCAAATACTTTGCTATATCTAAAGAATAATGAATATAGTGATTAATCTCATCATTATGAGTTTAATCATAAAATCAGCACTAGATTCTAATGTGAAACATTTATAGTACTGCTATTTATTTATCTGAAATTTACTAATAGCAAGCTTCATTGATCATCTGCCTTATTTGCTAAATTGACTTTAAATGCCTCTGGCTGTTAAAAAAAGTTAAAAATTATCAACCCGGAATATCTAAGGGTGTTCAGGTTACTGCAGCTATTCCAGTAAGAATTTTTAAAATAGTTTTGAGCAAGGTAAACATCATCAGAATAAGTGTACTATAGTTCTAAAGTAATTACTTCAGGTCACAGCACTAGTTAGGACATTCCAGTGTGTCTATAAAAAATCAAATAAAATCTCATAAATCCATGAATCAGGTCATTTGTCCAGCTAAATCAATGTGTTTCAAACTGCCAACTGCAACTCATTATTGCATAGTCCAATTCAAGTAGTGGTTTCCAACCAATAATGAAAAAAAATCAGAATGCATTCCACATAGTACTGGTATCTATTATTCTGTGAAACTGTTTGTTATACTTACAGACATACATGCATGTAATAATGCTATGTAAAATGTCTTTTACAAGGTGTTGCAAATCAAAATTGTTTAAAGAACAAAGGCCAAAATGATCTCCTGAGTGTTTTCAACTGTTGGATTTTACATTCTGTGAATTTAGAAAGCTTTAGCTTTGAAGAATGTCCGCCCTGTACGACAGTAGTCCCCAACATTTACAAGGTCATTTTTATGCCAAATTATATTAAGATAATTTATTTTTGAGACAGAATGTTGTGGAAAGACTGAGCCAGAATACTGTGTTAGTCCCAACTGTCACTTAACTTTTAACCTTTAGATTTTAGCAAGCAACTCAAATTAAGCTTCAGTTTAAACATCTGCACAGAAAAAAAAGGGAGGGATAGTTCTCTTCATTTTCATAAAGTTGTGAAGGCTTAAATAAGAATATATGTGAAAAAGTTCTACAGTGTACAATATTAAGATAACGCAACATGTTTGCTCCCTTTTAAAACAACTTTGCTCTTTGAACAAAAGGTCTATGGAAACCTGCTTCAAGCCACAGAATATAAAGAATTTGAGGACTAAATTAGAATTATAATCTTAGCTCAAATGTGGTTTATCCATCAGTCCAACATCTCTCATTGCCACGAAACCCATTCCTAGTTTCCTTCTCCCAGTTCCCACTTGCCTAAAGCACCATAAGTCAGTTTTTATATATGCCCTTACAGCACAAAGACAAAACTGCTTATAGCAAGTACCATGCATTCCAAGGTGAAAAACAATTATATGCTATCTAAATTATGCTTCCTATAACTCTTACTTATTAACATTTATAAATGGGAGCTAAGTATAATGATATTTTTTTAAAAGATCTGGTTTAGTTTCTACAGGATTCAGAGGCCCTGTGTTCTAAAACATGTTCAAAACCTGAGACACTTCATATGAAAACTGAAGCAAATTCATCTTCATTCTTAATATTACTTGCTGGGTCCATTCCTATCAATCTCTACTGTTCCACATCTTGAATGCCACATTTTAATACAATTTAATGCAGATTTATAATTGTGAACATATAACTTTGTTTAGTTTCACCTTTAAAATTAGAATGTTAATAAATGTGAAGCATTTAGATGAATTCTCTATACAACAATGCTTTATAAATACTAGCTCTTGTCCTTATTGTTATGTTACTTTTAATTTTATTGGTCCTAAAATTTTTATCAGGTCTGTCTAAAAACATAGTGACTGAAGACATTATAGAACAAAAATATTCCAGTAATAACAATGTAACAATAACATACAGCACTTGGGGGTTCTATTTGAAGCACTTTACATTTATCAACTCATTTGTAGTTTTCACTACAACCATATGAGGTTAGTAACATTATTAACCCCATTTCATGAAGACCCTCAGGTAAGATTCAATAACTTGCTCAAGTCAGAATTAGTAAACTCTAGGTAGCAAGCTCTTAACTACTGTTTTACTGCCTCTCAATGACCAGCATGAGTGATTTTTACTTTCTTTATGTTTCTGTATTTTCAATTTTTTTTACAATAAATGTTATTACTTTCAGAGTCAAGATGGTACTCAAACGTAAATATGTAAAAGTAATGATTTGAAAAATGGTGGGAACTGAATTCTGTAGGTGAGAATTTCTCATTATCTATCATAGATGATCATTTTCAGATACACATAAGTAGTTCTATAAGATAATGTAGCATTTATGTATACTGAGTAGCCTACATTTTTAAAAATGCTTACTTTTAACAAATATAAAACTTAGTGGTATCATTTTGACAAAGGTCATTAAGGGCTGCATTATTTTTTTCTTAAAAATAGCCACTTCCAATCCATTGTTCAATTAATGACTAAAGAATAAAACTGTAAAGTACATCACTTTATGTAAAAGACACATTCCATTTAAAACAATTTTTAAAATCAAAAGCTATCTTGGATGCTAATAGGGTATTTAGGAATTGGAAGAATGTCAGTGGACATGCTGAAAGGAGAATTTGTATGTATCCTTGAATTCACTTAGTGTATGAGAACTGGGCTTTTATATACAGGTTTTCTTAAAGTAGGGTATATTTTTTATTAATATAATATAAAGACTGACAAAACAGATTACTGGGGGAAAATAAAAATAGAACTGTTTGTAGTGACATCTACCTCTTACTTATATGACTTCCTCTTTTTACTAAGACTCCTGACTTCATCAATTGATAGATAAAATGATTTTCAATTTCTGAACTTTTATTTGGCCATGATGATGAAATCATAGAGAAATAACTAAAAAAAAAAAAATACGGACCTGATACCAAAGCATTCTCAGAATGATTAGGTAGGATAACATTTTAATATAAAAATACTTGCCAGATTTACAAGTCAATAGGAAAACCATAATCTTAAAGATTTTAAAGTATCCTGAGCTGCTACTCATGCAAATCCATTCTTATCAATAGTTAAAAAAAATTCCTTAATGGTATGGATATTTAAGTATTAGTAGTATTCAGATAAAATAGCCCTAATATTTAAGAATGCCTAAGATCCCTAAGAATGGCTGATTTAAACTACTTCATTCAATTTTTTAGACTTTGGTTAACACTTTTCTAGTGAGTATGTTTAAACTATGGACTAGATTGAGATTTTTAGATTATCCAGATTAATATTAAGTGTTTTCATTTCTTTATAAACAAGAAAGTCTTTATATCTTAAATGTAAGGTTTAGATGTTTGGGTAATAGCCAAATCACATAATCACATCTGCCTGTAAGACAGGAACCCTAAGTTCTACTTCCAGTTCTATCAATGTCTACAGGTCAGAATCTTTCTAAACTTCACTTTCCTCACATATATACTAAGGAGCTGGACAAGTCTCGTTCTTTTAAATTATTTTATGGTGCTGAGAATTTATGGAGATCTACTTCATTCTATTTTACTTTGAGGACATCAATCAGGCATGAAGTTCTTCATCTGAATTAGATTAAACCAAAGAAACAGTAACTGTACATTGTATTAACACAGTATAAGACTGTATACAATATAATTAACCATACCCAGAGCAGCACAGAATAATCTTAGTCTTAAAGCCTTGTAGGTCAATTGATAAATAGAAGAATCAAGTTTTGTTTCAGTAATAACTAAGGGAGTTTGCCAAAGAAAATGCTAGGAGCTGGGTGAGATAGTGCTGGTTGAGCCCAGAAACAGTGAGTGAGTGATTTTTAGAGGGGATTGAACAGAATCTCTTGATAGTAGGATTCTTCATTTGTGCCTATGACTTTTGGCAGTGCTAGTGCCTATTTTTGGGTTTCCCTGTCCAATTCTATTTATCAGACATTCCTTACGGTCTTTAGAGCCCTACTCCAAGTTCTAGGACTCCTTGGTTAATTTGAAACATGTTCATATCACCATCAACCCCTAGTCTTAGTCTGCTATCTTTACCATCTTCTTAAAGGCTGCCATTTCCTAACATATACTTGTGTGTAAAAATGGCCTCAATAAATATGTATATATAAAGTGTACTAATAGCCACCTTCCCAAATACTGGTTTGCAGTCTGACTTTATCAAAATATACAGAGTACTACCAGAAATATAGATTCCTAGGCTCCCCAACAGAGTTCCCAATTTGAATCTCTAAAAGGCAGAACCTTAGATTTTTCTTTTTTAAAAATAAATTTCACATTCAGATGTGAATGGCAGTTTGGGGCTGATCATAGATGGCAATATTGTCTTCTTTCCTGATACTCATACACTCTATGTCCTAACATAAGAATAGTAATTAAAAAAAATTTTATACTCTCTTCCCTTGAGAATGCTTTGTCTAAGAAAAATGACAACTGAAGAACCCAAAAGCAGATTAATGTTTTTAGTAAAATACTGTAAAAATCTCATCAGGATTTTTTTCATTCAAATGGAAGCTGAGCTGTGAGCTCATGTTTATCACTGTACTATTTTTTAAGGGACAGTAACACAAAATAGTGAAAATAAATCCTAGAGGGAATATTTGAGTAACTTAAGGGTGTGGGGGTGGCTCTTAAATGATTCTGAGATATTTGTGAAACTTACACATTTTTTATTTCATTAATTATAAAATTCACTTTTGTTTTTACATTTTAACATCTCTGAAATCAGGATATACCATACAATTGATAGCATCTTACAACTAATTGGCAGCATTTCTTTTTTTAGTAGTAATAAAATAACAGTGTATCCTAATCAATGGTATCTTAGGCAAAATACTGTAAACACTAATTCTTCTGTTGTCATACAAAGGCAGTTCCTCTGAAAATTAGTCAGGACCAACCTGCTAGTCTGGTTTGAATTACACAGTACACAGGAAAGGGATGAACATATTTTCCTTTAAAAAAAAACTGTATTTATTAATTGAAGTTACTATCTCTCACCATCCAAGGCAGTTTTACAATCAATCAATAACTGAAAAATAAGACTCAATAGAAAACATACTCAACAGTGTCACACAGGTAATCACTATTTCCTGAGCTTTATTTATAAACTAATGAGTTGATGAACTCTAAGGCTTGTTTTGCTCTTGAAAGTCTAGGATCTTATAACCTTATTTTATTAATAGTCAGCTCACTGTGAAGTTTTTCATTTCCTCTTCTCTTCCCAGCCCTACTCTGTAGTTCAAAATCAGCAGGTCATAAGAAAGTGATCAATGAGTTTATTTTGTCAAACTGTGATATAAAAGGAAGAATGAGACTTAAAAAAAAATAGCGAAGTCAATCCTTGGGGGAATAAGATATTAAAAATCCATCAGTACTTTTTAATGTTCACCTGAGAAAATGACCTTAAAACTACTTTTTGTTGTAAACCTGCTTTTTGTTAGTAAAATAATATGACTTTATAATAATTATCACTTACTGTGAATATTTCTAAAAATATAGGCAGATTATCAATTTGACTTCCAGGACCTACTCTGATGCTTATTTTTCTAACCTTTTTCACATTATATTATTATTTTTTTAAATGGGGGAGAGGCGAAGAAAGGGAAGAATTAAGTTAAGAGTAAATAAAATCTCCTTAGTGTGAGCATTCAGAGCCCCTAAGAAGTTTCTCAGTGGTCATGATTCACCTTTACATCTCTACTTAACAAAGTGTCCCACACACAGGATATCTGAAGTGAGCTACTTTTGTGAACTGGTAATAAAAATATACAAGTACAGATATTATCTAATGAATCTTGATTTATAATAGGTCAAATCATAATATTCAGTTTGGATATAATTAATCAAAAAATAACTTTCTTTAAAATAATTAAAAAATAATTTTAACATAATTACAAAGCTCAGCTAATTTTAAAGGAAGGCCTTATAAGCCAAAATGATTGTTTCTCTAAAATCCTAGATGATAATTTAGAAACTAGAATAAAGTACATACACAACAAATACCTAAGTTTTGTTGGTTCTCAGCTTTACTTTTACTAAGGTTTGGGAAAACAGTAGGAAGAGGAAATTAAGGTTGGGTAGCTTTCTAAGCAGAAGCAGATAAGGAATGTGGACAATTTTTTAAAGTTCTGAATTGAATTTTACAGAGATTCATTCTATTGCTTTTTAATGGTTAGCAATAGCTTTTGCTGGAAAGGATGAAATGATCACAACCCAAGAAGCATAAAATGTGCAATCATAAAATGTGTAGTTTTGGGATTTGCAGTTCTGCTCTAACATGTAAGTTCATAGACAGATGTCAATATGGTTTCCATAAAACATCACTCACGTCCTTACATGATATCCTAGCATTCTGCTTAATTGTGAAGTAAGTTGTTGTCTGTGTGATAATCAGTTAAGTATACTTATTATTCATGTAGCTCAAAACTATGTAAAATAAAAAGGGCACCAGAAACAATGATTACTCCAAGCAGTTTAATGCCCTTTTCTGTCTGCTTACTGCCTGAGTTGCTTAAAAAAATGTAGAAACTTTCTTCAACACTTGAAACATATTTGATTATTTTTAAAAACCAGTAACAGGAAGAGACACAGAACCTCTGTAACTTTTAAATTTCTGAAATATCAAACAACTTTTTCCACTGGTTTTATAGTTTTATGAATTTTCAGATTTAGACAAGACCATTCTAAAACTAAAATATGTTTTAAAATAAATACCACTATTTCTTAGTTGTCTGTTGGTTCTTATTCTTTATTACTATAGAGGGTTGACTATAAATCTTAGTTGACATTAAATTTTACATGAAGTTGATGAAAAAGTAACTAGCAGTGACTGGTATCGTCTAGTATTATGAATACAATAAAACCCTGAGATAAAGCACCCTATGACAGATACAAATTTTATTACGTGATTGGTGATTGGTTTCTTCTGGCCAGGCCCAAATTCTTAAATGGAGGCACTAAAATTCTTATTCACAGTGAAGGGAAGGAATGAACAAAAGGCAACCCATCTAAACAGGAACTTAGAAGGTGGGTACCTGTGTTCCCATTAGAATCCCAGCTCAGTCTCCGGACTGGGTTGATGATACAAGCACCATTAATCTTAAAATTCCTGGAATAGCTGTTGTTTTTCTTCCCAGAAGTTCCAACCAATTCCAAGACCCAGAGTAGTCCACATGGATATTTGAGTAGGAAGAAAACTACCACAATCAAGACAGGCCATACAGGGACATTCTGAGTGACCCGGCAGGAACTCTTACTTTACAGGCAGCATGCACCAACCTGCCCGGGTCCATTTCATCACCTTCACAATAATGCAACTCTGAATTTTACGTGATGGAGCTTTTCCACATATTTATTATTTTATGGAGTGATTTTATTGTACAACTTTTCCCAGTTAAGACTTGACATCCTTACGTATTACTGGGTATCTCTACAATCCTCTTGTTCCTGTACTCTCCTCTTTCCCCAACATCCACTTGTCTCCTGAATGGAGACTTTTGGGGATAGTGTCAATATCTAGAAATTCTACTATTTTTCAAAGAGAGAGTGATCATTACATAAGACAACCAACAATTTGTGTAATACATTTATAAACTGGGACAAAAATGACAAAAGCATAATACATTTACAATAAAAAATGTCCATGTGTTCTTATACTATATAACATCACATTATTTTTTCAAAGAGTCACTTAACAAAATGAATTCACTGATCTGTGTCACAATCTCCCCATAATTTGGTAGTTATTCTAATACTAATGTTTAAGTAGCAGCCCCACTTACCCGGACGAGTGCATCATCTATGATATGGTCACGTCTGACTTTGAGTCTCAAATATGGATTCAACTGCTGTCCTTGAACTAAGCTGTAGAGAACAGTGATTCTTCGTTCACTGTACATGCGAATTCTATTGTCATAATATAATCCCAAATTCTTTGTGACAGCATTCAATATAAAGGGACATGTCATAAAAGAAAATTTGTTCTCTGTTTCTACTTTGAAAAATGTATAATCTTTATCCATTTCTAGAACATCATTCAGTGGCTCATTAATAAATTCTTCAAAAGGGATAAGTGGTTTTCGACAATCCAGAGTTTTAACACCAAGTTCAGTTTCCAGTGGGTCCACTCGAGGACCTTTCTTGTTTCTTCTTTCCTCACCTAGTAGCTCCTGAAGTGTCAATTCGCTGGACTCAGGTATGGGCTCTTCATCATCTTCTTCATTATGATTTGTGTCCACTTCCCCTCCCACTACATTTGCATAGTAAACCATTTTCAAGCACTTTGAAGCAGCAACGATAGCATCATCATCATTCACTAGATTTCGACTGTTAAATTCATTGCTTATGACTTTGTAAGTAATAAGTTGCTGAAATGTTTCCATCATTCTCCGAATCTGGTCTGCACTGTACTTGGACCACAGTCTAACCAGTTTCCCTTGGGCTGCAAGGGGTAGCTTACTCATTGCTTTGCAAAATAACGGCAAAGCCATTTCCAGATATTCAGGACTGTGGAGATTTCTATTCTCCATTACAATAATGAATAAGTTCAGATAATTAGGATCTCGGGAGTATACATTGTGATACGTTAAGTCACATTCCACATTAGGTGACAAATATACAAGTGCATTGAGAAAGGCAGTTTCTATTTTTTCATTAGACAGCAATCTGGTGTAGACTCTTCTAATGGCCTCAATGTCTACAGACACATCATCAGGGCCTAATTTTTGTAAGTTGTTATCTCCTTGAGAGGTATCATTTATCCTTGAGGAAGAGGCCTCTGAATCTTCTTCCATAGCAGCAGAACATGCAGCTTTTTCTTTTTCATCTTCATCTTTGTCTTCATCCTTTCCTTGAAGAGATTTCAGTTCTTCCTTAGTATGTTGTTTGACTTTCCGAAAGCTTTGTACCAATGCCTCAGCACTAGAAAAAACTCTTCCAATAACACGGATTAAGGGGGAATAATCCTCTCTCTCTCTACATAATTCCAGAATTTCATATACGATCTCTTCTGTTAGGTAAGTCACATCTAGAAAATTAGAAGAAAATAAAGAAATTTATTATCATAGTATGTTTGTTTTAATAAATTCTAGTCAAAGGTAAAGTAGCCAAATATTTTGCACTCAATATCATTTATGATTTATAGGTCTTAAAAAAATTCTAATATTTATTTTCAATAAACATTATGCTTACCTATTTTTTTCAGTGAACTAGTAATAGCAACCATCTCACCCTTTCTTCTACGTTCTATCAATAATGCATAGCTTTTAATGAGCTCAATCTCTTTCTACAATCCCAGTATTTATTAACATGCAGCTTTATGAATCAAGATATTATGTGCTGATTGATCACACCTCCTACAACCTTTGCTTTAGAGCAGAAACAGTATTGAGTGGTTTCTTCCTCATTTTACTACTATGTTCTCAAAAGACTAAGGCAGCAAGGTTTTATGAAAGGTTCCTTCAGTACCCTCTTTTGGAAATAGCTAGTCTTATTTTTGTATACAAGTGAGCCTTGAACAACATGGGGGCTGGGGCACCAACCTTCTGCACAGTTGTAACTCCATGTATAACTCGTCAAAATTTTACTAATGGCCTACTGTTGACCAGAAAACATAAAGAGCCAATTAACACATATCCTATATATACTATATGCTTTATAATAAAATAAAGAAAATGTTTCAAATTTTTTCAATTTACCCCCAAAATTCCAATGTATTTATAAAAAAAAATCTGCCTATAAGTGGACCCATACAGCTCAAACCTGTAATTCAAGGGTTAACTGTATATTAAAAGCTAACTAGTTCCTTCTGGGTTTTCCTTCTTAGTTTTTTCCAGGGTGGCCATTCTGTTGTTGACTGAGATGATTAATATACCATTTCTCACAAGCTGCAAAGTTGACAAGACACTTCATCTGTAGCCAGATTATCAGATTGGAATCTTACAAAGTGATAAGAAATAGTTACAGAGAAATAAAAAACAATAGGATGGGAAGAGGCAAGTTATGTGGAGTCAGGTAAAACAGAGAACTAAAATACAGTCACCAAAATCTACTACTTTCCCTTCCTAGACACAGGTTGGACCAAATTTTCCTGCTTTCTGAGCATTTTTGAGGCAAGCCCTATTTTCAGGCCTGGACTTTCCTCCTCCTGGCTAATGGCATGATGCTTCCAGGATGGCAACTGAAAGTAAGTGTTAAAGATTACAATGTCACTACACCTGCACCTCTGAATGTGAAGCAGAACTTACCAGCCATTATATCACGGCTGGTAAGATGAGCTAGAAATAAATTTCCTCTTTCATTACCTAGTACTCTTTCTGTGGTGTACTTAATCCTGCAGTCTAGCAGATCCTTACTAGTATTCTTTTCCCCATCTTGTCTTCAGAGTCTTTATAAAATACCAGTAATGACTACCCCTCTTACTTACACTTAATCTTTCCTGGTACTTTTCTCTTAATATAAATTTTATAACTAAGATAATCTTACATACTACCATTGTTTCTGCAGCTACTAATACTTAACTTTAAGAAAGTTTTATTATGTTTTTCTATTGTATCCATTCTCCCTCATAAAGAATTAATATCATAAAAGGTAAAAATGACAGAGGCAGTGAAAGGTCAGACTGATACCGGTTTATTACACATTTTCAGTTACAGTAATGTTAAGTTGAAATTCTAATGAAATCATGGAAGAAACCAAAAAGAGACTATTTCAAGGATTTTTGATATAAAAGTATCTGAAGCCCTGGACCACTGCAGGGGGAGTTTGTAGCAGTTGCTGGGGGGCAACTTTCTTCTCGCTCACATCTCTCTAAACATGGTATATTAGGCCGCCATCACCACCTTTTTGCCAGTTGACTGACTGTTCTTATACTTGATAGTATTCCCTCTCACATAATACCTGGCAAACTTACCGTTCTCATTTTCTTCACCAACAAAACTTAAGTCTATACATAGACTCAATGAAGACTAAAGTTGGAGGTTATGGAATGCATTAGTTCTCAAGGGGAGTGCTATTGGATGAAACACATGAGAAAAACTTCATGTGTTCTTTCTCTTATAGTTTTCTTACTCGAGAAAAAAGTACAAGCACATACCTCACAAAAAAAGTGAATTTTAACATGCTGTTTTTAATAACTTCCAGCTGTCATCTTGGAGTCAACAACTCAAATGTTAATTTACTTCGTGCTGTATGATCTGAACTTGCTTAACATTTGACTTTGTCATAGAAAGTGACTGAGTGGAAAACATTTAAAGCATTCAAATTCAAACAGAAGTAAATCCCAGTGCTTGGGAACATGATACAATTGACATCTTACAGATTTAACACCTCAAATCATAAAACTTCCTGACACTTACCATGAGTTTCAATTTAAAAAAGGAAAAAAAACAACATTTAAAAATTACCTTAGATATAACACTCATGCTCATGATCTATTATAAAAAACAAATAAAACCCTCACCACACATTTTTCTCACTTATTGTGTGAGATAAGCCTATAATTACAAAATTTCACTTACCAAAGCTAAGAAATTGTCTCAATAACACTATTTTTTCTTTTATGATATGCATGAATATCAGATAACTGGAGATAAAAAAAAAATTCAAATCCTATAGTCAATAGCTTCATTGATAAAAAAAAGAAGTGAAAATATCCTTTAAACAGAAGACAGTAAGTTGATAATCAACTATAATACTCTGGGTAGAGATAATTCAAAAACGTGAAAGCTCCATGTTATTTGTGTATTTGTGTGTTTTTTGTGATCTCTACCATATATGTCTGGCATTACTGAAAGCACTCAAATGTTTGTTCAAGGCAAAACTGACCAATTACAGAAAGGATATGAAACCTTTAATGACCAACCAATCGACCTACCTCATTCTCAACTGACAGAAAGAGGGCTATGTTCAATGCTGGGCAGTACTCAAAAAAAGGTTTGTGTTATGAGTTATACTAGTTTAGTTTACATGGATACATCAACTTAAATTTTCTATTGTGGTTATTTCTAACTCCAAACTAAAGTACTATAATCATTCTGTATCTGAAGGGTTATCTTCTGAAACTGCTGTCTTCCCCCAGCTTTCTGGTGTTTCTGGGTAAACACTACAGGCTGGAAAAACTCCAAATCTATTCACCCCCTCTTCCCTGACATGCCATTATAACAGAAACTCTTAAAAACTAGTATTTCAACCCTCATTTGTACTTGGAGGACAGCATGTGACTCGGGTCTGCCAATGACCTAAATAGCAGTCTCCTGATAGATTTCTGAGAGTTTGTTTTCCCAGTTGACGGGGGAAAATATGATTAACTCATATTTTCAGTAGAAAAAATAATCATTTTTACTAATTTTTATTAATAGATATATGGAATAAGCTAATATCATCATCTTCAAATTACCCAAAGATCATGTCCCTAAACAAATTATAAAATTGTCCTTCAAATTAAGAAAAATCATGTTTACTAATATTTCAAGACCATTTTTCATAAGGTGGTACAAAGTAGGCCAGTAAAAACACTATCGAATTGCAGAACACAAAAAACACCCCCAAATAAAGCTTTTGTCATTTTGAATAAACTATTCAGATATGTTACTTTGCAGGAAAGAGAACAAATAATTTATTTTATCTATGAACTTTATGGAAATTATATTGGTCAAACAATACTGACAAAACTTCATCTGGTCTTTCATCAAGAGTGATAGACTTGTCATTAAACACTCAGGCAGAAGATAATTTCAGTCATTTGGCTCCATCTCCACTGTGACAAAAGAACCCTTATACATGTTTTGTATGATACATAAAATTTCTTAATATGACTCTCACCTCTGCTTTAATGTATTTGCTTCACAGTAAGAGACAATATAAAATGCATGTGATTACTGAATGAACAGCCTCTAAAAGTTGAGCAACAACAGTATCAAATTTTATCACACCACAAATTTGATTTTTGGTCCTTACCAGACTGTCAACACCTGTAGAATTTTTTTTAATGGGCCTTAACTCTTTAGAACTTGTCTTCAGGTTTGTTCTATTAAGGATATACAGGTATTGACCACTTTTCAAGAGGTTGTTATACACCACTTCTTTTCTTACAAAAGAACTACATTAGTACATATCTGTTTTCACTAACTAAACAAATCTGAAGAGGAATTTTGCTTTACAAGAACAGGTGAAAAACAAAAATAGTGTTCACTTTTTGTTTTACAGTTAGCCATTACAGGCAGCACACACCCCAAGCAGTTAGTGGCAGTGCCAAACTCCTTCACTGGGAACTACACTCAGCATCTCAGCATCAGGCTGCCAGTTTTGCACTGTGTCTGTGACTGTGCTTATCTCGATTGATTTTGTACAGCTGTTAGGAAGATGTGTCCTAAGGTAACAGAAAAGCCCATGAAAGTTTTTTTCTGGGGTCTGGGAATACTCAAAAAACTTCCCATGTAAGTTAATGGTAATTCTTCTTCACTTTACACCATTTCAACTTACCTGAAGAAAGGTTTCAGAGAAACAAAAGCTTTATTTTCAAGAGAGGTGGGGGAAACCTGTATAGGCCTCTTCTGCCTGAAAAGTGTGAAACAGCTAACTTGTACCTCATTTTTCAGTATTTTAACTGGAAAAAATTATAAATACCTTCTTACCAGACAATGTAAAACTTCTATCTAATGTCCTAAAATAACCAAAGCACAGTAAATATTACTACTGTCACATAACTATCCTGTTAGGATGAAAAACATTTTGCGTCCTAGTCATTAGGTTGTTAAAAAAGAGTTACTATGAATGCAGTAAAATGGCCTAGCTTAGGGACAACAATATCCTAGACCCATACTCTTCCTTGACATGTTATACTCCTCAGAACATCTTTAGGTAATTCTGATATTCCATTAAGTCTACATAAAATATATCAAACTTTTCCCAGTGTTTTTTTAAGATGTTGAACTGAGCTGAGTTTTTCAGACTACATTTATAAAGCTTGGGTATCAATAGAAAGAGATATTCTGAGAAAACATTGAGACATTTTTGTATGATATACCCGTATATCTTGAGATATATGTGTGTTCCTGAAAATACTGTTATGTTACTAAATTTTACACTGAAAAAATTTCTTCTGCAAAAACAGTTTGGGGCAGACTATTCAATACCTATAGAACTTTGTAACTAGATGTAACAAACATAATTATCAATCAAAATAAAAGTATTAGGAAAGGGATTAAAGATGGCGGTGTGAGAGGTGAGACAGCAGCTTCCAACTAAAACCGCATATAATATGAAAATATAATTAATACAACAAATCCTGAAAGAGCAACAGGAAAGAGCACTGCGCCAGACTGCATATACCTGGAGAAAAGAGCAGACCTCACAGAACAGGGTAACGTACCAAAGCTGTGGCCCTGCCGGACCCAAGCCCTTCCCCCACCCCAGCTCACTGGCGGGAGGAAGAGAAATGGAGCAGGGAGGGAGTGGAGGCCTGGGACTGCTGAATACCTAACTCCGGAGATCTGCTCTGGGAGCAGAAACCTACATTTCATGGTGCTTGCATGATACTCTTGTGATTATGGGGTTGGAAAGCTAAGACAGGCAGAATTCCTGGAGAAACTGAGATTTCAGCCGCTGGTGGAAAGCAGGAATCCATATCCAGCTGCTCTGGGACAAAAGAAAGGTGGGCAGCCTGAGAGACATCCTAACAAGGAAGCCCTTACCAAGAGGGCTGCTAAAGGGGCAAGGATTGCACAGAGCTTACTGCTCAGGAGAGAGGACAGGTAGACAAAATTGTCTGGGTGCACTCTGCCCAGCAGGTTGGGAGCTTTGCGATATAGACTCTCATATTTAAGGAGGAAAAAGAAATCTTCCTCCTTAGACGATCTTCAGGTGCTCCAGATCCCTGGCTGGCTACACAGCTTCAAGGACGCCCTCCGAGATATGCAGCCTATTGTGCCTTTCTTCCAGCCAGCCCCAAGTGGCTTGCAAACCGGCAAACCCTACCCTGGCATTAGGCCAGCAAGAGGCATATCTGTCTACAGCAACTACAAATGCAAACCATAGAGGCTTCTACTGTGTGCTCTGCCCACTGGTTCAGGCAGTGGAGACAGGCACAGCAGCCGGGAAGCAGGAAACAGCTCTTTCCTCCCCCAGGCACCAATACAACTCCCCTGCAACACCCGACATTGCTTCAGGGCCTGAGCAGCTCCAGGGAGTAGAGCTTCTGGGCAGTAGAGGGCGTCATATACAAATATGAAATGCCAAATGAATCTGGTTCAGAGTAAAATTATTAATACCACTCCTGAGTAAGATTTAAATGACATCGACCTCATGACTCTTCCTGAAAGGGATTTCAAAATAAAAATCATTAACATGCTTATGGAGGTATGGAAAGATATTTGAGTGAATTCCAGTTGGAGATCCAATTGTTGAACAGCACAATAAACGGTATTAAAAGGAGACTGGATATGGTGGAGTAGACGATAGATGAAATACAAACTAGAGAAGAGGAACACAAAGAAGCTGAAGCCCAGAGAGAAAAAAGGATCTCTAAGAATGAAAGACTATTGAGAGAACTGTATGACCAATCCAAACGGAACAATATTTGCATTATAGGGGTACCAGAAGAAGGAGAGAGAGAAAAAGGGATAGAAAGTGTCTTTGAAGAGGTGATTGCTGAAAACTTCCCCAATCTGGGGAAGGAGATAATCTCTCAGGTCATGGAGATGTACAGATCTCCCAACACAAGGGACCCAAGGAAGACAACACCAAGACATATAATAATTAAAATGGCAAAGATCAAGGATAAGGACAGACTATTAAAAGCAGCCAGAGAGAGAAAGAAGATCACATACAAAGGAAAGCCCATCAGGCTATCATCAGACTTCTCAACAGAAACCTTACAGGCCAGAAGGCAGTGGCATGATGTATTTAATGCAATGAAGCAGACGGGCCATGAACCAAGAATACTTTATCCAGCAAGATTATCATTTAAATTTGAAGGAGGGATAAAACAAATTCCAGATAAGCAAAGGGTAAGAGAATTTACCTCCCACAAACCACCTCTACAGTGTATTTGGGAGGGACTGCTATAGATGGAAGTGTTCCTAAGGTCTAATAGCTGTCACGAGAGGTAATAAAACCACAATAAATAAAGTAGAACAGTTAATTACTAAGCAAATGCAAAATTTAAAATAACAATCTCCAAAGTCAATCAAGAGATAGACAGAGAGTACAGATATGGGATATGATACCTAATATATAAAGAATGGAGGAAAAACAAAAAGGAGGAAGAAAAAAAAAAGAACCTTTAGATTGTGTTTGTAATAGCATATTAAGGGAGTTAAGTTAGACTCTTAGATAGTACGGAAGTAAACCTTGAGCCTGTGGTAACCACGAATCTAAAACCTGCAATGCCAGTAAGTACATACCTATCGATAATCACCCTAAATGTAAATGGACCGAATGCACCAATCAAAAGACAGACAGTCACTGAACAGATAAAAAAACAGGACCCATCTATATGCTGCATATAAGAGACTCACTTTAAACCCAAAGACATACACAGACTAAAAGTGAAGGGATGGAAAAAGATATTTCATGCAACTAATAGGGAGAAAAAAGCAGAAGTTGCAGTACTTGTATCAGACAAAATAGACTTCAAAACAAAGAAAGTCACAAGAGACAATGAAGGACATTACATAATGATAAAAGGGTCAATCCAACAAGAAGATATAACCATTATAAATATCTATGCACCCAACAAAGGAGCACCTACATATGTGAAACAAATACTAACAGAATTAAAGGGGGAAATAGAATGCAATGCATTCATTCTAAAAGACTTCAACATTCCACTCTCTCTGAAGGAAAGATCAACCAGACAGAAAATAAGAGGCAGAGGCACTGAACAACATATTAGAACAGATGGACCTAATGGAAATCTACAGAACACTCCATCCAAAAGCAACAAGATACAAATTCTTCTCCATATACTAGGCCACAAAAAGAGCCTGGGTAAATTCAAAAAGACTGAAATTTTACCAACCAGCTTCTCAGATAACAAAGGTATGAAACTAGAAATAAATTACGCAAAGAAAATGAAAAATCCCACAAACACAATGAGGCTTCACAACATGCTCCTAAATAACCAATGGATCAATGACCAAATAAAAACAGAGATAAACCAATATATGGAGACAAATGACAATGATAATTCAACACCACAAAATCTGTGGGACGCAGTGAAGGCCATGTTAAGACAGAAGTATAATGCAATACAGTCCACTCTCAGGAAAGAAGGACAATCCCACATGAGCAGTCTAAACTCACAATTAACGAAACTAGAAAAAGAACATCAAATGAGGCCCAAAGTCAGTAGAAGGAGGAACATAATAAAGATTAGAGCAGAAATAAATAAAATTGAGAAGAATAAAACATTAGAAATTATCAATGAAAGCAGGAGCTGGTTCTTCGTGAGAAAATAAACACAATAGATAACCCCCTAGCCAGACTTATCAAGAAAAAAAGAGTCTAATCACATAAACAGAATCAGAAATGAGAAAGGAAAAATCACTACAGACAGCACAGAAATACAAAGAACTATTAGAGAATACTATGAAAAATTATATGCTAACAAACTGGATAACCTAGAAGAAATGGACAACTTTCTAAAAATACAACCTTCCAAGGCTGACCCAGAAAGAAATAGAAAATCTGAACAGACCAATTACCAGGAATGAAATTGAACTCGTAATCAAAAACCTACCCAAGAACAAAATGCCTGGAAAAGATGGCTTCACCACTGAATTTTATCAAACATTTAGTGAAGACCTAATACCCATCCTCCTTAAAGATTTCCAAAGAGTAGAAGAAGATGAAATACTTCCAAACTCATTCTATGAGACCAGCGTAATTCTAATACCAAAACCAGGCAAAGACACCACAGAAAAACAAAATTACAGACCAATATCCCTGATGAACAAAGATGAAAAAATACTCAACAAAACATTAGCAAACTGAATTTAAAAATACATCAAAAACATCATCCATCATGATCAAGTAGGATTTATTCCAGGGATGCAAGGATGGTACAACATTTGAAAATCCATCAACATCATCCACTACATCAACAAAAAGGACAAAATCACATGATTATCTCCATAGATGCTGAAAAAGCATTCAACAAAATTCAACATCCCTTCATGATAAAAACTTTCAACAAAATGGGTATAGAGGGCAAGTACCTCAACATAATAAAGGCTGTATATGACAAACTTAGAGCCAACATCATAGTTAACAGCAAGAAACTGAAAACTTTCCTTTAAGAGCAGGAACAAAACAAGGATGCCCATTCTCCCCAATTCTATTCACCATAGTACTGGAGGTCCTAGCCACAGCAATCAGACAACACAAAGAAATAAAAGGCATCCAGATTGGCAGGGAACAAGTTAAACTGTCCCTGTTTGCAGATGACATGATATTGTACATAAAAAACCTTGAAGAATCTACTCCAAAACTACTATATATAATATCTGAATTCAGCAAAGTTGCAGGATACAAAATTAATATGCAGAAATCTGTGGCATTCCTATACACTAACAATGAACTAGGAGAGAGAGGTCAGGAAAACAATCCCATTCACAGTTGCATCAAAAAGAATAAAATAGCTAGGAATAAACCTAACCAAGGAAGTGAAAGACCTATACTCTGAAAACTACAAGACACTCTGAGAGAAATTAAAGAAGATACCAATAAATGGAAACACATCCCGTGCTCATGGATAGGAACAATTCATATTGTCAAAATGGCCATCCTGCCTAAAGCAATCTACAGATTCAATGCAATTCCTATCAAAATACCAACAGCATTCTTCAACAGACTAGAGAAAATAGTTCAAAAATTCATAAGGAACCACAAAAGACCCCAAATAGCCAAAGCAATCCTGAGAAGGAAGAATAAAGACGGGGGATTATGCTCCGTGACTTCAAGCTCTACTACAAAGCCACAGTAATCAAGACAATTTGGTACTGGTACAAGAACAGACCCATAGACCAATGGAACAGACTGGAGAGCCCTGATATAAAACCAACCATACACAGTCAATTAATATATGATAAAGGAGCCATGGACATACAATGGGGAAATGACCACCTCTTCAACAGCTGCTGTTGGCAAAACTGGACAGCTACATGCAAGAAAATGAAACTGGATTATTGTTTAACCCCATACACAAAAGTAACCTCGAAATGGATCAAGCACCTGAATGTACGTTGTGAAACCATAGAACTCTCAGAAGACAACACAGGCAAAAATCTCCTGAATATAAGCATGAGCAACTTCTTCCTGAACGCACCTCCTCAAGCAAGGGAAACAAAAGCAAAAATGAACTCATGAGACTACATCAAACTAAAAAGTTTCTGTACAGCAAAGGACACCATCAACAGAACAAAAAGGCATCCTACAGTATGGGAGAATATATTTGTAAATGACATATCCGGCCAACAGACACATGAAAAGATGCTCCACATCACTAATCATCAGGGAAATGCAAATTAAAACCACAATGAGTTATCAATTCACACCACTAAGGATGGCCATCATCAAAAAGACCAAGGACAACAAATGTTGGCGAGGATGTGGAGAAAGGGGAACCCTCCTACACTGCTGGTGGGAATGGAAGATAGTTCAACCATTGTGGGAAGCAATATGGAGGTTATCAAAAACTAAAAATACAAATACCATTTGACCTGGGAATCCCACTCCTTGGAATTTACCCAAAGAATACAGCTTCTCAGATTCAAAAAGACATAAGCATGCCTATGTTTATTGCAGCACTTTTTACAATAGCCAAGATATGGAAGCAACCTAAGTGTGTTCATCAGTAGATGAATGGATAAAGATGTGGTACATATGCACAATGGAATACTATTAAGCCATAAGAAAGAAACAAATCCTGCTATTTGCAACAACAGGGATGGAGCTGGAGGATATTATGCTCAGTGAAATAAGCCAGGCGGAGAAAGACAAGTGCCAAATGATTTCCCTCATTTGTGGAGTACAACTACGAAGCAAAACTGAACAATATAGCAGCAGACTCAGATTCTCTAAGAAGGAACCAGTGGTTACCAAAGGGGAAGGGTGTGGGAGGGCAGGTGGGGAGGGTGGGAGAAGGGGATTGAGGGGTAGTTTGTTTAGCACACATGGTGTGTGGGATCACAGGGAAAACGGTGTAGCACAGAGAAGGCAAATAGTGAATCTGTGGCATCTTACTACACTGAAGGACAGTGCCTGCATTGGGGTATGGGTGAGGACTTGATTATATGGGTAAATGTTTTAACCACATTGATTTTTCATGTAAAACCTTCGTAAGAGTGTATATCAATAATACCTTAATTAAAAATAAGTATTGGTGCACTTAATACATTTATAATTCCTAGTAGAATAATACTATAGTAAAAACAGAATGTGACAGAAAAAAAGGGGGAGGGACAGTAGCATATTGGAAGAAAGTATAAGAAGCTGCTACATCACACAGGTTTGAGCAATAACAGCACACAAAAACTGGGGATAACCATTCAGTAAGCACCTCTAAGAGGAAGCACATAGCGAAAAAAGATGTGTTCATCCATACTGTAATAGAATCCCCTATGGCTGGCTGACAGCACATTTTACAATCAGTAAATGTTGCTCTGTGGTGCATATATCTAGGGACCTGTGTATAATGGAGTCAATGCAACTTCTTCATTACACATACTGACAAACTGACCTACTTAATCACAGTGTATGAGCTAATTCATGTAACAAAACCATGCATTATGAAGTAAACTTCTACCAAGTTATGAAAACAGCTTTATTATGGAAATAGAAAAGCTGTATAACAGAATTCCACTACACTAACTAATTTAAACTTAATTCATATGATGTTACAAAACTTTGTAGGTATCCTGTAACTCATATACAAGCATACCTTGGATATATTGCAGGTAAGGTTCCAGATGACCATAATAAGTGAATACTGCAATGAAGTGGGTCAAATGAATTTTTTGGTTTCCCAGTGCATATAAACGTTAAGTTTACCCTATACTGTAACCTGTTAAGTGTTCACTAGCATTATGTCTAAAAAAAAAAAAAGTACATACCTCAATTTAAAATACTTTATTGCGAAAAATGCTAATCATCATCTGAGCTTTATTAAGACACAATATTTGTACTGATGGGAGGTCTTCTCTGGATGTTGACAGCTGCTGACTGATCAACAGTGGTTGTTAAAGGTTGAGGTGGCTGTGGCAATTTCTTAAAATAATACAGCAATGAAGTTTACTGCATTGATTGCCTCTTCCTTTCACAAACTATCTCTGTAGCATGCAATGCTGTTTGATAGCGCTTTACCCACAGCAGAACTTCTTTCAAAATTGGAGTCAAAGCTCTCGCTTAATCAACTTAAGTGTGAGTAATATTCTAAATCCTTTGTTGTCACTTCAACAGTCTGCACACCATCTTCACCAGGAGTGGATTCCATGTTGAGAAACCACTTTCTTTACTCATCCACAAGCATCCGTTTCAAATGTTATCAAGAGATTGTAGCAGTTCAGTCACATCGTCAGCCTGCACTCCTAATTCCAGTTCTCTTGCTGTTTGCACCACATCTGCAGTTACTTCCTTCATGCAAGTCTTGAACTCCTCCAAGTCATCCATGGGGTTTGGAATCAACTTCTCCCAAACCCCTGCTAATGTTGATAGTTTGATGTCTTCCCATGAATCATGAATCACAGTGTTCTTAATGGCACCTAGAATGGTGAATCCTTCCCAAAAGGCTTTCAATTTACTTTGCCCATTAGAGCCATTAGAGGAATCACTATGTATTGCAATTATAGCCTTAAGGAATATATTCTGCAAATAATAAGACTTGAAAGTTGAAATTCCTTCCTTGATCCATGGGCTGCAGAATGGATGTTGCGTTACCACGCATGAAAACATTTGTTCTGTTGTACATCTCCATCAGAGCTCTTGGGTGGCCAGGTGCATTGTCAACAAGCAGTAGGATTTTGAAAGGAATCATTTTTTCTGAGCAGTCGATCTTAACAATAGGCTTCAGCATATTCAGTAAACCACGTTGTAGAGGCATGTGCTGCCATCCAGTCTTTGTTGTTCATTTATAGAGCACAGACAGAGTAGATTTAACATAATTCTTAAAGACCCTAGGATTTTTCAGAATGGTCCATGAGCACTGCCTTCAACTTAGTCTCCAGCTGCATGCATCAGTCTCTAAAAAACGTCAGCCTGTCCTTTGAACCTCTGAACCCTTGAGCCAGGCACTGAATTCTCCTCTTGAACTGTGAAAGTCCTAGATGGCCTCTTATTCCAATAGACGGCTGGTTTGTCTACACTGAAAATCTGTTGTTTAGGATAGACACCTTGTTTAATGATATTAGCCTGATCTTCTGAATAACTCGCTGCAGCTTCTACACCAGCAGTTTCAGCTTCACCTTGCATTTTTATGTTATGGGGATGGCTTCTCTCCTTAAACTTCATGAACCAACCTCTGTCTGCCAGCTTCCAACTTTTCCTCTGCAGCTTCCTCACCTCTCTCAGCTGTCAGAATTGAAGGGCCTTGCTCTGGATTAGACTTTGGCTTAAGGGAATGTTGTGACTGGTTTGGTCTTCTATCCAGACCACTAAAATTTTCCCGTATCAGCAGTAAGGCTGTTTTGGTTTCTTACCATTCATGTGCTCACTGGAGGAGCACTTTTAATTTCCTTCAAGAGCTTTTCCTTTGCATTCAGCAGCTTGACTGTTTGGGCTCAAGAGGCCTACTTTCAGCCTATCTCAGCTTTCAACATGCCTTCCTTGCTAAGCTTAAACATTTCTAGGTTTTTGTTTAAAGTGAGAGACATGCAACTCTTCCTTTCCCTTGAACACTTAGAGCCCATTACACATTGGCCTAATTTCAATATTGTTGTGTCTTGGGGCATAGGGAAGTCTGAGAAGAGGGAGAAAGATGGGGGAATGGTTGGTCATACACACATTTATTACGTAAGTTCATCATCTTTATATGGGCACAGTTTGTGGCACCACAAAAGAATTACAATAGTATCAAAGAACACTGATCAGAGATTGTATTAACAAAAGTTACACTAATAACAATAATTATGAAAAAGTTTGAAATATTGTGAGAATTACCAAAATGTAACAGAGACACAAAGTGAGCAAATGCTGTTTGAAACATGGCACTGATAGATTTGCTTGATGCACGGTTGCCCCAAACCCTCAACTCTGAAAAACACTGTATTCGCAAAGTGCTGTAAAACCAAGCCCAATATAACGAGGTATGCCTGTATATTTTAAACAAAAAGCTTCCTCTTTGAAAATACAATTACCTCTGGTGGGGCTAAGCCTTGTCAGCCATTCGGAAACTTAATTACCTTTTTACTAATACTCATTATATTCACTGAGGGCATAAATGTTTTCAGGATAAAAAAAAAAGGAAAGGAAGTTTTAAACAATTTGGGAACACAGGATCATTGAGAAAACAGTGAAGTCTGCACGAAAAATGGTACTGGTACATGATGATTATTGGTGGCATGAGTGTGCTGGTTATGGCAGCACATGAACAGGCTATGAAAAGAATACATTAGAAGGAAAAACTGAATTATTTTTCAGGTAACTATTTTAAAATGCTGTCTTGCTTCCTCTTTCTGCTTTTTTCACTGCATAGTACTTGGGTTCCACAACCCATACCACATGTTCAGTCCAGCTATTCCATAATTTAGTAGACTTGACTTTGTAGTCTACTTTGGGAGATTAACTACCAGTAATATATATTTCCTGACTGTAATGCTTAAAAGTTCCAATCAATCATTAACAAAGGAACTTTTGGAGTATAATCTGCTTCTAATCAGAGATTTTATAACAGTAAAATGTAGTTAAATCTTTAACTTATTTTGTCCTTTACCACACACAAAAAAAATCAGTTCCACTATACTATCATGTCCTAATGTCACACAAGTAGACATAACAAAATCTCACACATTGTTTACATCTCCAATCTTGTTTTCAGTCAAAAATTCTCAATTAAAAAGGACATCTTACCTTTAAAATCATCTCTTGCTCCTTGTCCTTCCTTCTTATTCATTTTTATGTCAGAGCAGGAGTTGTTAGGGGTACCTTTCGAGTTCTCAAGGTAAGCCGAGCTTGCTCCTTTCTTGGAGGGATGAGGATCACAGAGTTTTGCATTAATCTTATAAAGCTCAAGGGCTTTAATAGCTGCTGCATTGTTATCCATACGAAGAAAAGTTGGACAGGAAGCACAAAACTCATTCGTGCAGGCCTCATTTCCACAGCCCTCAGTTAACTGGTGGTAGTAGCGTTCTATTAGATGCTTTGCAGCTGCTCGCTTCCTGTACCAAACATTCAAATAAGCACAGTGATTATGATGATTAGTACAGCTCTGAGGTACAAAGCTCAACAGATCATCAGCAAGACAAAAGTTAGTCAAGCACTGAAGTAAAAAATTTGCATATTAAGATGAGGTGTTAGAAAATGGAGATCTCTATTTACATAAAACTTCTAACTAGGGGAATATTTGATAAATATTTCCCTGGTTAAAATAAGATAAATAAGATATGTGAGAAAGTATCAATGTTTATCAAAATCATTGTTTTAACAGGATATGCTGTTCTTTGATTTTAAAAAGGAGGGAACAAGCTTGTTTGATGGTATGCATGCTTCAACTGTTTTGAACAGCTGAAAACTGCAAGGTTTATGGCTAAGAGTTTTTGTATTTCTTCACTTTAAAAATTGACATTAAGAAACAAGAATCTATTTAAAGTACTGATCCAGCTTTCCTTCATAGTGTCACCATTTTTATTCTAGCAGCTTGTAAAACCTCATTTATAGTTAACACAGAATTTCTACTTGAAACAGAAAAGCTTTTTCCCTATTATCTATCATATAGGTTTTAAAGTAAATCTGTAAATGAAATATCCAAAGCTTGTGTTACACTGTAAGAGAGTGACTCAAAGCATTATCCAGAACCCAAAACATGTTAAACTTTGTCATTAATTCCATGTCGTAAGAACATGGAATAAATTCCTTAGAGCCAAATCTTACTCCTCTTAGTTTGTGAACTTATGTAGATTAATGTTCCATTATATCTGTTCCCACAGAGCTACCAAGGATATTTAGAAAGGGATTATTTCGTCAAGCAAGAAGCAGGACTACATTATCTATCTCTGTATTTATAGTTTATTCAAATCTAAAATCTATACTATTATCTGATGACATGAGATTACCATAATTTAAACAGAGTAGCCTATTTAAATTATCTGAAGATATCTTATACATTGCTATTCCTTTTGGTCAAATTCACATGCATGGGAATAAGAACTACAAATAATCAAAAGCATAAAAAAATACCTAATTTAATTCTCAAAATGTTCCTACAATTATCTTACCAACATGTAGGACTAAATGGCAAATGGCATTAGAGTTTACATCTTGTTAATTATGAGATACATCTTGCTAATCATGGAAACTGAAAAATTAACAAGACAAGGAAGTAGTAGGTAAAGACACCCTAATAGGTCCAATTTTATCTCAAAAATAGGACTCTGTCCCTAAGCTATCAAGGTAAATGACAAAAGTAATAATTCAAACACATTCAATTCGTTCTGGTGCTTCTATTTTTCAAGCATTCCATGCAAATTTACCACTCACTGCATGCAAATAGAGAAAAAAGAGAAACTCACAAAACACACTTAAAAATAACATGAACATGACTTTAAGATATTTTATTATATGCAGCTATAAACAATCCCACTTTTGAAAATTATTCCAGATATATCACTATTTAAAACAGTAAAAGTGACAACACATAAAGGAAGAGAAATATAGAATCCAGAAGATTTATAACATATACTGCTATTCTTCAATGAAGAATGGGATATTAATGCCATCTTCTCCCAAATTGCGTAAGTTTTCTCTAATGAGAATGTAAACAGGTATATATTCTCTTGCTGAAGTCAAATTATGAACATGTATCAGAAGTTTTAAAAACATAATCAAAGAATGAACTATACAAATCAGAGATCCCACTTGTGAGAAATAATTAGATGATATTGCAAAACAGTGTTGTTATTTTATCTGAATTAGATATGACTGAATAGGTGTTTTCAATCCTCCTATCTTTACGCTTCTAATTTATTTTTTCTGTAATAAATACGCTACTAGTATACTAAGAATTAATAAATACAAATGGGGAAATGTTTGTAGTTTTAAAACTTCACATACATGATTTGAATGGCCTCAAGGTTTACTAAATTGATCACATGATTATCAAAAATCAGAATAGCAAACACTGTTTTTCTTAATAAGACTGTCAGATTTTGTCTTTTAAAAAAAAACAGAAAACCATAGTCATCTACATAATGCTTCTCTATGTAATGCCTAAAGGAATGTAAACAGTAAAAATACTACAAGACTGAGAAATCAGAAGACCTGTATTAAGTGACAACTCCTTCTGTCTCTGAAGACGTAGCTGTACGATCCTGAACAAGTAATTCCCATCTTTAAGAGTCCCTTCAGTTCTGAATTCTAGGTTATTCTATGTTGCAGGGAAGTGAGCAAGGAACCAGCATTTGTTAAAGACTGATAACACACTAGACCCACTGGTATAAACTTTGACATAGGTCATCTCATTTGAATCTCATGATTTTGAGGATTATCTTCAGTACATAGCTAAGAGGAGACAGAATAAAGTCAGATCATGTACCCAAGATTACACAAAAGAAAGTCCAGAACCAGGACAACAACAGGAGGAGTCGACAGGTCTTCTGCCTCCAGAGTCTAAGTCGTTTCTATCATTTTATCTTATAGAAAGTGATTCATTTCAAAATAATTCTTAATAGTAGCACTAAAAACATTTATGGAAAAATTATCCCATAAATAATGTGTGATTGAAAAAAGTAAAAAAACCTTCAGAAAAATCATTTAATTTGAATTTCATATTTATGTATGGTATCTGATAACACAAGCACACTAAGTTTCTCAAGGAATAGATATGACTATATTCTGTAAAGTTAATGTATCTGTAATTTATTGAGGATCTATGTGCTAGATAATTTACAGATGTTCCTACTTTAGGAGGTTTTAAAACCTAGTATTAAGAGCTCTCATTCTGAGGCCAGAAGGCCCAATTTTACATGCTGGTTCTGCCTGCCACTTACCTATGGGACCTAGAATGGGTTACTTGTGTGTGTCAGTTTCCTCATCTTTAAAATGATGGGTTTATATGAGAATTATCATGGCTTTGAAAGAATTGAAAGAGTTTATATATATTAAGTGCTTAGAATACTGACTGTCACATAGTAAACACCATGAAAGCATTAGTCACTAATGAGTCACACGTCCAATAAGAGATTGCAATTCAGGCTTGTCTCAAAAATTTGGGTTTGCAATTCCACTGAACTTAATACCAGAAAGGGAAATAGGCCCCTCTATTTGATCTGTTTCTCTGTCTCAACTTAGAAACAGCAATTACAATGATGAGACACAACTGAAAGGAGGCCATGTTGGAACCTCCATACTATCCATGGACTCAATCACAATAAACATATTTCCTCTTTTGTCACTCCAATGACACTAATTTACCTCTGTATAATTTGGTATCCCCACAAAATTTAGAACACATAAAAGGCCTCTAAGTTGGTAAATAACCTGCACAAGGTTAATCTCTATATAGTAGGGAAATGCCAAATCATAACTTGTGGGCCAGCCCACCACCTGTTTTTTAATAGCCTGCAAGCTATGAATGTTTTTATAATTGTAAATGGTAGAAAATGTCAGAAAAAGAATAATATTCTGTGACATGCAAAAATTACATGAAAATCAAATTTCAGTGTTTATAGTCTTATTAGAACATAGCTAACTTCATCCACTTACACTGTCTACTGTTTTTTGCACTACTACAGAAGAGTTGGATAGTTGTAACAGAGACTATATAGCCTGCAAAGCCTAAAATAAATACTACTTGGCTCTTTACAGGAAAAAATATGTACCAATTCTTAATTTAAAGTCTGTGCTCTCTGCCCTCCAGCACCACATGGGCTCCTCAGTCTTTCTTTCCCCTCAGCAAATCAGTGCAGTAAAACGTATACCTTCCTCCAGTATAATAAAAGAACAGGGAAGGAGCGAGGGAAAAAGAATGGGAAAGAAAGGAGGAAGGAAGAAATGAAGCGACAGAAAAAGGCAATAAATGAAGAGAAGGCCTTTCCCTAAGTCCCTTTACTGACACTTATCTGCCATTCATAATCAAAACTACCAGAAGGGGAGCCATGGCCTGCTTCTTTATTTCCTCACATCTCACTGACTTTTCTTGTTATTCAAAAACTAAACTAAGTACTTAATAATATGTTGATTTTCTACCAAAACATGCTTTTCTTATTGAGTCACTAGTGAAGGTCAAGTGAGACCTTCTAGTGACAGAGTTCTCAAAAATAAAGTAGACACTTGGAAACACACATTTAAAACAGGCAATACTTTTCCACTTCCATTTACTTATTTTATATCTGACTGAACTAGTGATACATTCCATAACCTTTTATGGAATAACTCCTATGTGGAGGGACACAGTTACTCTAAAAACCCTGACAGAAATCTTTTCAAAATGGATTTCACCTTAGGGGGAACTATATAGCAATTAACTCTGAAATGCATGGGGATAAAAAAAGAGATGGACTGATGGATAGACGGATGGATGCGATCAAATATAAGTACGATTGGTAGGCTCTAGATGGTAGGCATATGGTGTCAGTTGTAAAATTATTTCAACTTTGCTGCACGTTTTGAAGTTTTCAAAATAAAACATTATGGAAAGCATTGTTACTATATTGCAACTTTTTACAGAGCTTGCCATCTGAAGAGGAAATAGTTTTAGAAAACCAATGTCAGTGTCATCAATGGCACTAATGCCATGTTACTAACTTTAAATCCTAATTTGTGGAGCAGTCCAGAAATTAACAGAAACAAAGCCAAACAAAACTTCCTATATTAATGATAAAAATAAAAGTTACAGGAATGGCGGGGAAGATGGCGGCGTGAAGGGGACGACAGAATTTTCCTCCCAACATTATATTTACCCACAAAAACACAGCAAATGTAACTGTTCCTAAAAGAGAGACCAGAACAAATAGGAAAGCACACACAGTGCAGAAACACCTGAGAGGACTCGGCAGCGGGTGAGGCGGATAAGAAATGGAACTGCAAACCACGCCCCGCGACCCGGGAGAACCCGAGCACTCCCCCACCCCAGCGCACCGGCGGGAGGAGATGATTCAGAGCTGGGAGGGAGTGGAAGTGCAGGCCCAAGAGATAACCAGCCCGGGACCGGCCCCGGGAACGCGGGCGCACAAAGCACGGAGTGGCGGAGACTGGAGAGACGGAGGGTGCACGGTTGCAGCAGGAATACGACTGGCGGCTAGGCTAGCTCAGGGAAGGAGAAAAGAGAAGAAAAAAAAAAAGGAGAAAAGCGTGCGCTTTGTTTTTCAGCGGTCTTAAACGCCTGCTTGCTCGTGGCTGGCTCAGGAAGGAGAAGAGAGAAGAAAAAAAAAAGGAGAAAAGCGCGCGCTTTGTTTTTCACTGGTCTTAAACGCCTGCTTGCTCGCGGCTGGCTCAGGGAAGGAGAAGAGAGAAGAAAAAAAAAGGAGAAAAGCGCACGCTTTGTTTTTCAGCAGTCTTAAAGAGACAGGAGTGCAGCAGAGAACCTCCATTCATTATCACCCCAGCCATAGCTTTAAAGGGCCGTGCGGAGCAATGCGACCATGGCTCCGGAATAGTGGAGCAACACCGCCACCTACAACATTCACACAGAAACCACCCCCGGTGGGCGTTTTTTTTTTTTCTTTTAGGTGTTGCTGCTTTTTCTTTTTCTTTCCTTTCTTTTCCTTCTTCTCTCTCTCTTTTTACTTTTTTTATTATTAGTAGAATTTTTTTTAATTTTTTTCTTTTCTCTCCTTTCTTCTCTTTCCTTTTTAAAGTCATAAAGAGCCCAGCTGACATACCTGACAACTACCAACAACCAATTCTATAGTCATGAGAAGACAGAAGAATATGATACAGCCAAAGCTTCAGACAAACACCACGCCTGAGAGAGAATCTGAAGGAATGGATATGCACAGTCTTCACGAAAAAGAAATCAGAATAAAAGTCATAGCCATGATGACGGATCTACAGAAAAATGTGCAAGAACTCAGGGAGGAAGTGAGGGAAGTGAGGAAAGACAATGCAGAAATGAGACAAGCCATCGACGGGCTCAACAGCAGATTGAATCAGGTTCAAGACACGATCAAGGAATTACAAGACAGGGAACAGGAATACTAGGAAGCTGAGGCAGAGAGAGATAAAAGGATCTCTAAAAATGAAAGAATATTAAGAGAACTGTGTGACCAATTCAAACGGAGCAATATTCGCATTATAGGAGTACCAGAGGAAGAAGAGAGAGAAAAAGGGATAGAAAGAGTCTTTGAAGATATAATTGCTGAAAACTTTCCCATGCTAGGGAAGGAAATAGTCTCACAGTCCACGGAAGCCCACAGATCTCCCAACACAAGGGAGCCAAGGAAGACAACACCAAGACACATAATAATTAAGATGGCAAAGATCAAAGATAAAGACAGAGTATTAAAGGCAGCTAGAGAGAGAAAAAAGATCACCTACAAAGGAAAACCCATCAGACTGTCATCAGACTTCTCAACAGAAACCTTACAGGCCAGAAGAGAATAGCATGATATATTTAACGTAATGAAACAGAAGGGCCTCAAACCAAGAATATTGTATCCAGCATGATTATTATTTAAATATGGCGGAGGGATTAAACAATTTCAAGACAAAAGAAAGTTGAGACAGTTTGCCTCCCATAAACCACCACTACAGGATACCTTAAACCGACTGCTCTAGAGGGAAACACCCCTAAGGCTAAAAAGATGTCACCAGAGAAAATAAAATCACAGCAAAGAAAGCAGACCATCCAAATACTAACAAAAGGCAAAGAATAAAACACCTAATATATAAAGAAAGGAGGAGAAAGAATAGGAAAGGATAGATAAAGAAACATCGGACAGCGACACAATAACTTAACAGGAAAGTTAAGTTAGATACGTAGATAGTAAAGAAGCAACCCTTGAACCTTTGGTAAACACGAGTCAAAAGCCAGCAATGGCAATAAGTACATGTCTATCAATAATCACCCTAAATGTAAACGGACTGAATGCACCAATCAAAAGACAGAGTAACAGAGTGGATAAAAAAGCAAGACCCATCTATATGCTGCTTACAAGAGACTCACCTCAAACCCAAAGATATACACAGACTAAAAGTGAAGGGATGGAAAAAGATATTTCATGCAAACAACAAAGAGAAAAAAAGCAGGTGTTGCAGTACTTGTATCAGATAAATTAGACTTCAAAATGAAGATAGTAGCAAGAGATAAAGAAGGACATTACATAATGATAAAGGGGTCAGTCCAACAAGAAGATATAACCATTATAAATATATATGCACCCAACACAGGAGCATCAGCATATGTGAAACAAATACTAACAGAAGTGAAGGAGGAAATAGACAGCAATGCAATTATTTTAGGAGACTTTAACACACCACTCACTCCAAAGGATAGATCAACCAGGCAGAGGATAAGTAAAGACACAGAGGCACTGAACAACACACTAGAACAGATGGACCTAACAGACATCTACAGAACTCTGCACCCCAAAGCAGCAGGATACACATTCTTCTCAAGTGCACATGGAACATTTTCCAGAATAGACCACATACGAGGCCACAAAAAGAACCTCAGTAAATTCAAAAATACTGAAATCCTACCAACCAACTTCTCAGATCACAAAGGTATAAAACTAGAAATAAATTTCAGAAAGAAATAAAAAAGGCTAACAAATACATTGAGACTTAACAACATTCTCCTAATGAATCAATGGGTTAACGACCAAATCAAAACAGAAATCAACGAATATATGGAGACAAATGACAACAACAACACAAAGCCACAACTTCTGTGGGACGCAGCGAAGGCAGTTCTAAGAGGAAAGTATATTGCAATCCAGGCCCATTTAAAGAAGGAAGAACATTCCCAAATGAACAGTCTAAAGACACAATTATTGAAATTGGAAAAAGAAGAACAAATGAGGCCCAAAGTCACCAGAAGGAGAGACATAATAAAGATCAGAGAAGAAATAAATAAAATTGAGAAGAATAAAACAATAGAAAAAAAATCAATGAAACCAAAAGATGGTTGTTTGAAAAAATAAACAAAATAGATAAACCCCTAGCCAGACTCATTAAGAGAAAAAGAGAATCCACATAAACAGAATCAGAAATGAGAAAGGAAAAATAATGACAGACCCCACAGAAATACAAAGAATTATAAGAGAATACTATGAGCATCTATATGCTAACGAGCTCCAAAACCTAGAAGAAATGGACAACTTCTTAGAAAAATACAGCCTTCCAAGACTCACCAAGCAGGAAACAGAAAAACTAAACAGACCAATCACCAGCAACGTAATTGAATCGGTAGTCAAAAAACTACCCAAGAACAAAATCCCCGGACGTGATGGATTCACCTCTGAATTCTACCAGACATATAGAGAAGAAATAACACCCATTCTCCTTAAAGTTTTCCAAAAAATAGAAGAGGACAGAATACTTCCAAACTCCTTCTAGGAACCAGCATCACTCTAATACCAAAACTGGGCAAAGACCTCACTAAAAAAGAAAATTACGGACAAATATCCCTGATGAATGTAGATGCAAAAATACTCAACAAAATATTAGCAAACCAATTCAAAATACATTCAAAAATACATCAAGAGGATCATACACCATGATCAACTGGGATTCATCCCAGGGATGCAAGGATGGTACAACATTCGAATATCCATTAACATCATCCATCACATCAATAAAAAGAACAACAAAAACCACATGATCATCTCCATAGATGCTGAAAAAGCATTTGACAAAATTCAGCATCCATTCATGATTAAAACTCTCAACAGATTTGGTATAGACGGCAAGTACCTCAACATCATAAAGGCTATATGTGACAAACCCACAGCTAACATCATACTTAATAGCGATAAGCTGAAAGCTTTTCATCTAAGATCGGGAACAAGACAGGGGTACCCACTCTCTCCACTGTTATTCAACTTAGTACTGGAGGTCCTAGCCACTGCAATCAGACAAAACAAAGACATACAAGGCATCAAGATTGGTAAACAAGAAGTCAAATTGTCACTATTTGCAGATGACATGATACTGTACATAAAAAACCCTAAAGACTCCACTCTAAAACTAGTAGAACTAATATCTAAATTCAGCAAAGTTGCAGGATATAAAATTAACACACAGAAATCTGTTGCTTTCCTATACACTAATGATGAACTAACAGAAAGAGAAATCAGAAAAACAATTCCATTCACAATTGCATCTATAAGAATAAAATACCTAGGAATAAACCTAACGAATGAAGTGAACAACCTGTACTCTGAAAACTACAGGACACTCCTAGGAGAAATTAAGGAAGACACTAACAAATGGAAATGCATCCCATGCTCTTGGCTAGGAAGAATAAATACGGTCAAAATGGCTATACTACCTAAAGCAATCTACAGATTCAATGCAATCCCCATCAAACTACCAACAGCTTTCTTCAATGAACTGGAACAAATAATTCTAAAATTCATATGGAACCAGAAAAGACCCCGAATAGCCAAAACAATCCTGAGAAGGAGGAATCAAACAGGGGGAATTACGCTCCCTGACTTCAAGCTCTACTACAAAGCCACAGTAATCAAGACAATTTGGTACTGGCACAAAAACATACCCACAGACCAGTGGAACAGCATAGAAAATCCAAACATTAACCCAAACACCTACAGTCAATTAATATTTGATAAAGGAGCCCTGGATATACAATGGGGAGATGACCGCCTCTTCAGCAGCTGGTGTTGGAAAATCTGGACAGCTACATGTAAGAGAATTCAACTGGACTACTGTCTAACCCCATACACAAAGGTAAACTCAAGGTGGATCAAAGACCTGAATGTAAGTCATGAAACCATAAAACTCTTAGAAAAAACAAAAATGATCAAATGGGACTATATCAAGTTGAAAAGTTTCTGTACAACAAAGGACACCATCAGTAGAACAAAAAGACATCCTACAACGGTATGGGAAAATATATTCATAAACGATGTATCTGAAAAGGGGTTGACATCCAAAATATACAAAGAACTCACGCACCTAAACAGACAAAAAGCAAATAATCCAATTAAGAAATAGGCATAGGACATGAATAGACACTTCTCTAAAGAGGAAATTCAGATGGTCAACCGGCACATGAAAAGATGCTCCACATCGCTAATTATCAGAGAAATGCAGATTAAAACCACAATGAGATATCACCTCACACCAGTCAGGATGGCCAACATCCAAAACACAAGCAACAACAAATGTTGGCGAGTATGTGGAGAGAGGGGAACCCTCCTACACTGCTGGTGGGAATGCAAATTAGTTCTACCATTGTGGAAAGCAGTATGGACGTTCCTCAAAAAACTCAAAATAGAAATACCATTTGATCCAGGAATCCCACTCCTAGGAATTTACCCTAAGAATGCAGCAGCCCAGTTTCAAAATGACAGATGCACCCCTATGTTTACTGCAGCACTATTTACAATAGCCAAGAAATGGAAGCAACCTAAGTGTCCATCAGTAGATGAATGGATAAAGAAGATGTGGTACATATACACAATGGAATATTATGCAGCCATAAGAAGAAAACAAATCCTGCCATTTGCAACAACATGGATGGAGCTGGAGGATATTATGCTCAGTGAAATAAGCCAGGCAGAGAAAGACAAGTATCAAATGATTTCACTCATATGTGGAGTATAAGAACAAAGAAAAAAACTGAAGGAACAAAACAGCAGCAGACTCACAGACCCCAAGAATGGACTAACAGTTACCAAAGGGAAAGGGACTGGGGAAGATGGGTGGGAAGGGATGGAAAAGACTGAAAAAGGGGCATTACGATTAGCAGACATAATGTGGGGGTGGGGGGCACAGGGAGGGCTGTACAACTCAGAGAAGACAAGTAGTGATTCTATAGCATCTCACTAAGCTGATGGACAGTGACTGTAATGGGGTATGTGATGGGGACTTGATGATGTGGGGAGTCTAGTACCCATAGTGTTACACATGTAGTTGTAGATTAATGATGCCAAAAAAAGAAAAAAAGACCAGGAATAACAAATGCTGACGAAGATGTAGAGAAAGGGGAACCCTCCTACACTGCTGGTGGGAATGTAAATTACTTCAACCATTGTGGAAAGCAATATGGAGGCTCCTCAGAAAACTAAAAATAGAAATAACATTTGACCCAGGAATTCCACTCCTATGAATTGACCCAAAGAAAGCAAGATCTCAAATTCAAAAAGACATATACACCCCTATGTTTATCGCAGCACTATTTACAATAGCCAAGATTGGAAGCAGCCTAAGTGTCCATCAGTAGATGAATGAATAAAGAAGAGGTGGTACATATACACAATGGAATATTATTCAGCCATAGGAAGAAAACAAATCCTACCACTTGCAGCAACATGGATGGAGCTAGAGGGTATTATGCTCAGTGAAATTAGCCAGGCAGAGAAAGACAAGTATCAAATGATTTCACTCCTCTGCGGAGTATAAGAACAAAGCAAAATGGGAAGGAACAAAACAGCAGCAGACTCACAGAACCCAAGAATGGACTAACAGTTGCCAAAGGGAAAGGGACTGGGGAGCGTGAGTGGAAGGGAGGGCTAAGACTTATGATTGGCATACATGGTGTTGGGGGGCAGGGGGGAGCTGTCAGAGGGAAGGCAGTAGAGCATAGAGAAGACAAGTAGTGACTGTGGCATCTTACTATGCTGATGGACAGTGACTGCAACGGGGTATGGGGGGGGACTTGATAATATGATGAATATAGTAACCGCAATGTCTTTCATGTGAAACCTTTGTAAGAGTGTACATCAATGACACCTTAATAAAAAATAAAAAAATAAAAATAGCAACCGTCAGAAAGTAAAATTGTGTCCAACAAGACTGGAATTAAAAACAACATTAGAACACCAAAAATATAGTAACATGAGCTACTACACAAATACTAATGGTGGATAAAGTAAAGAGTAATACAAGGGCATAAAAAGGCAAAGATCAGAAAGAGTATGTGAATGTTAAGAAGAGTGACTTTGAGGATGAAGTAAAATGAAGAAGTAAAGAACACAGAGGCCAAAGAATATTAGAAATATGTTTAATGTAAAAACCACCTTTAAAAAAAACTTTTTTATTTTTAAAATAGTACCACATTTTGCAATGAGGTTATAATGAAACAAAAACCTAAATATATCTGTGTGCCACCCTCCAATTAAGAGCCTAAGGGCAAAAAAAAAAAAATACATGTTGGCATTAGTGCAGTTCTCTGAGATAATCATGAAATATGGTCTTTTATTTTTTTTTTTAATTCAAAGACAATCAAGACAAAAAATGTATCCCGTGACTAATTATATACTTAGTGTCTATCATGGACTGAGCAGTATGTTGTAAATTGTGTAATAAAGATCTCATTGGCCAATTATTTTGTATTCTAGATATTTGGATTGCTCTTAACAAATAAAGTTTTTAAGGTGGTTAGGAGTTGAGAAAACCTTAACTGGAGTTACTGCAAAACTTAAGTAGCTTTTATATGTACTGTTGAGAATCACCTACAGTTTTTCAGTATTTGGATAAGAAAATACTTAAGACTGATCTTTGAAATTAATATTAAAGATTTTTAAATCAGGTGATAAATGAATCTTTTCGCATGTTGCTTCTACCAACTTAACTATAGAAATAATTAAATTTATTTGAACAAAAAAATAAGCTAACCAGGAGTGACATTAGCAAGATGGAGGAAAAAGCCCCCAAACTATTTTACCACAGTAACACTGACTTACATACGGTCCAAGAACCCTTTACGAAACCTCTAGATGCCAGTTAAAAAGTTGTAGTACCCCAGGTGATCTCAAAGTACAAAAAAAACAGCCAGAAATGTGTAAGAAAAGATATTTCACTTGAACTGCTTCAACCCCTCCCCAAGGTGGCACAGTTCACAATGATCATGAAAAGCCCATCTTGCAGTCTTGTAGCTTCACTGTTGGAAATGGAAGAGAAGAGTAGAATTATGTCCAATATTCCAATTTGAGGGGGCAGGGGGAACTTCCAAAGGATTAGTTTCGTCTTGTCTGACTTAGCTCACTGATACCTGGAAAATACACTGGACACCTACAGAAAACAAAAGACAGTTCCTGGCTTGTAGTATCACCAGAGAACCTGAAGTACCATATACAGACATAAAAGAGGGTAAAAGGTTATAAGCTCTTGAAAGAGAAACCAAGACACCTCTTCAAATGGGAAACTCAAGCATACATCCAGGTAAGATGCACTCCCATAAAAGGTTTTAGAGGAACCAAGACTCTCTAGCCAGGGTCAATGGTAAAGATCTTCCCCCCGTGAAGCCAGTCCATAGAGATGGAGATATGACTGTTTTCTCAAATGCAGACTCCACAATAAAAAGTAACAAGTCACATAGAAACAAAAAGAAATGAAGTAATCAAAGCCCAATTAAAGGAACAAAATAAAGCTCCAGAAATTTACTTAAACCCACATCTATAAATTACTTGACAAAAAATTGTCACAATTGCCTTAAGGAAACTCAACTCACTACAAGAGAACACAAGGAGACAACTAAATGAAATCATGATACACGGAGAAAATAAGAATATAAACAGAAAGAAAACACAGAAAAGAACCAAACAAATTTAGATGTGAAGAGTATAATAACTGAATTGAAAAATTCATAAGAGGGGATCAACAGCGGACTTCAAGAAGGAAGAATCAACACAGTCAAAGGCAGGCCACTTTACATTATCCAGTCAAGAGGAAAAAAAGAAAGAAAGAAAAATGAAGAAATTCTAAAGGACTTACAGGATACTATAAGGCCAACTAACACATGCATTAGGAGAATCCCAGGAGAAGAGAAAGGGGCAGACAGCTTATTTAATAAAATATTTTAATAAAATATTATTTTAAAAATTTACATTTTAAATATTTATTTTTTAATAAAATTAATTTAATAAAAATAATTGGGCAGCAATTCCCAAATCTGAAGAAAGGAATGGACATCTAATTTTAAGAGGTTCAAAGAACTCCAACTAGAATGAACCCAAAAGGCTCATACTAAGATACATTATAATCAAACTGTCAAAGTCAAAAACAAAGATAGTATCTTGAAAGCAGCAAAAGAAAAACTGGTCATGTACAAGGAAGCTACTACAGACTGTTAGTAGAAAAAAAAACTGCTGACCCCAAATAATGTAGCTGTTAAAACAGACTTTGAAAAAGAAGGAGAAATAAAGACCACTTAAGGTAAAGAATTCATCACTAGACCTGCCTTACAAGAAATGCAAAAGGGAGTCTCAACTAGAAGTAGAAGGACAATAGACAATACCACAAAAGCATACAAAATATAAAGCTCTCTGGCAAAGTAAATACACAGACAAAATAGAAAATCCTGTATTACTGTAATCGTGGAAGTAAATCACTTTTAGGTCAGACAGATTTAGGATATAAAACATTTTAAAAACTGTATGTTATGGATATAACATATGAAAAGATGTAATTTACATCATGAATAACATAAGGGGAGAGAGATGTAAAGGAGTTTAGTTTCTGTGTGCAACTGAAACTGATATCAAGTTTAGAATAGATAATTACAACCATAAGACAACTAATGCAATCCCCATGGAAACCACAAAGAAAATGCCTATAGAATATGCACAAAAGTGAAAAAAAAAATCAAAGCATGTCACTACAAAAAAAAAAAATCAATGAAGTAAAAAGGAAGACATCAGAGGAAAAGGAGAAAAATAACTACAGGACATATAAAAAACAATAATACAGCAATAGTAAATCCTTCCCTATTACTAATTACTTTAAATGTAAATGGATTAAACTGCTCAATCAAAAGATACAGATTGGCTGAATGGGTTATTTAAAGACCCAACTATATACTGTCTACAAGAGACTCACTGACTCACTTTAGATACAAGGACATACACATGATGAAAGTTAAAAGGATGAAAAAAGACATCTTAAGCATATGATAATCAAAGAAGAGCAGGGGGGCTATACATATGTGTCAGAAAACCAAGACTTCCAAGTCAAAAACAGTCACAAAAAACAAGGTACAAAAATAAGTCAATTCACCAGAAAAATATCATAAATACATCTGCACCTAACAGCAGAGCACCCAAATACATTACACAAACACTGACAGAAATGAAGAGAGAAATAGATGGTAACATAATAATTATAGGATATTTCAATACCTTGCTTTCAATAATGGATATATCAACCACACAAAATCAATCAGGAAACAAAGGACTTGAACAACATTACAGATCAAATGGACCTAACAGGCACATACATGACACTCGACGCAACAGCACAATACACATTTTCCCAATTTCACAAGGGGCATTTTCTAGAAAATCACACGTTATTCCATAAAACAAGTCTTAAGATATTTAAGTAGACTGAAATCCTACCAAGTACTTTTTACAAATACAAAGGAATTATCTGTAAATCAGAGCAAAGGGAACAACTTGGATATCCACAAATATGTGGAAATCAAAACTACAGTTTTGGAACAGCCAATGGGTCAAAGAAGAAATCAAGACAAATTAGAAATTATCTTGAGACAAATGAGAATAAAATACAACCTATCAAAATGTATGGGATGCAGCAAAAGGAGTACTAAGAAGGAAGTTTATAGTGGTAAATACCTATATTAAAAAACAAGAATAACCTCAAATCAACAACCTAACTTTAGACCTCAAAGAACTACAAAAACAAACAACCCAGTTAGCAGAAGGAAGGAAGAAATAATATTACAGCAGAAATAAGTGAAATAGAAAACAGAAAACAGAAAACTAGAAAAACAAATAAATGATACTAAGACTTGGTTTTCAGAGATTATCTAGAAAAATCTACAAATCATTAGCTAGACAAAAAAAGAAAAAAGAGGGAAAACTCAACAAAAATCAGAAATGAAAAAGGCCACATTATATAACTGATGCCACAAAATAAAAGGATCAAACAGACTCCTATCAATGATTATACACCAACAAATTGTACAAACTAGAAGAAACAGGTATTATTTCCAGAAACACATAACCTAATATAACAGAATCATGAGGAAATAATAAATCTGAAGCAACGTATAAATTAGTAAGGTGATTGAATCAGTAATCAAAAAACCTCCCAATGAGAGAAGCCCAGCTCTAAATGCCTTCAACAGATTTAAAGAATTTACACCAATCCTTTCAAACTCTTCCAAAAAAATTTAGAAGGGAACACTTCCAAACTCATCCCATGAGGCCAGAATAGCCTGGATACCAAAATGAAACAAAGATACAAGAAATACAGACCAATATCCCTAACAGTGATGTAAAAATCCTCAATAAAATAGTATCAAATAGAATTCAACAACACATTTAAAAGATTACATATCTTCACTAAGTGGGATTTATTCCTGGAATGTAAGGATGATTAACCATATGAAAATCAATGTAATACAACAAATTAACAAAATGAAGGGCAAAAATAACTTGATCATCTCTACCGATGCAGAAAACATGACAAATAATGAACACGCTCTCTTAATCAAAACACTCAACAAACTAGACACAGAAGAAAATTACCAAGACATAATAAAGACCATATATGAAAAGCCCAGAGCTAAGATTATACCAGTGGTGTAAAAATAAAAGCCTTCCTTGTAAGATCAGGAATAGGGCCAGGAAGCTCACTCTCTCCCTCCCCGATATCCTAGGCATAGCAATAAGGCAAAAATAAATAAATAAATAAATAAAGGCATCCAAATAGGAAAGGAAGAAATAAAATTATCAGTTTGCTGATGATGTGAGCTTGTGCAGAAAAGTCTCAAGGGCCACCAACAGCAACAAAAACTGTTCCAAGTAATAACCAAGGCCCTG